>PYIU01000006.1:2400000-3600000 GCA_003415625.1 Aquanectria penicillioides | reverse complement strand
TTTTGAGGCTAAAATGCATCCTACAACCCAAAAAACTACTCGATATGGTAATTTGCTGCGTTGCGTAACTAGTCAAGTGGACCCTTTTATGCATCTCGAGCATTCGCCAACACAACGTTTTGCATGTCTCTCTCTGAGCGTTGGACCGCCTGGTCTCTTTTCATCATCCTTCAGCATTTCCAGATGCCAAGCTCGAAAACAATCCACATAAAATCCTACAGTTCGAGGCCATCGTACAGCGATCCTCCACCTACCATCAAGAAATAATGGAACCGCATCACTTTACACCCATGCAATGGGCACTCTCCTCAAGACTCTCGTCAACCGAACATCTCATGATATGGGTATGCTTTACCACTATGAACTCCGTTAGGCCTAGTTACGTCTTGTTACTGGATAAATGCATCTTCCACCTCGATGTCTTACTCTTTTCAACTATTTGATAATAATCAGTCCCACGGTCCCCACAGCCATGGCGCTAATTCTGGCACAAAGCCGATCAGTGGGAAAATTAACGCGACATCTACACGGGTGATGGGACACACTCGACCCGCCATGGGGAGATGGCAAGCATGCATGGCTTCACTGCAATATCCGTGAGCCCCAGATTGATGCTTGACGCGAAGGAGTTGTCATGCCCAGAGCAATTAGCTAACTCCTTTACAGAGAGAAAGCAAATAGACACACACCTCATAAATTAGAATCCGTGAAGAACGACAGTAAAGAAGCGTCAGGCTCTTCAAAAACCAAAGAGTCTCGTCGCGACCGCAAGAGAGCGGCTCGCTCCCTTCCCCCGGGGTCCACCTTTACTTAAGCTGGTTATGCGTCCGTACCGCTACCAAAAATCACCTTCGTTTCTCTGGAGTGACGACGTGGAACGAGAGCTGTGGAAAATGAATATTGCTGTTGACGCCATCATTAAGGGTTCTTTCGGGTTTAGCAAGGGTTGGACGGCAGACAAGGTCAGATTGATCCCACCTTCACCTGAACGAGGCGATTACAATCGTGGGAATACTTCAGCTTTCAGTGCCACGTCACTGTGGCACTGCCCAGGCCGGATTCTTACGGCCAGCGGAGATGTCAGCTTCAACAGTTGTTCGAGGGGGTTGGAAGACTCTTCCAACAGTGCGGAAAAGCGTCTGGTTTCTGCCCAGTATACCCGCGGAGAATGCATCTGGCACGTGGTCCAAGCACTAGGGACAAAACATTACGACCAGGGGAGATAAACTTATTGTGATCTTTTGATGCGTGTGCACTGACGCTATGGCATCTATTGCCTCTGCTGATTTACTTGCCAACAAGCCCTACGAACATGCCAATCCGGACTAAAGCTATAGCCTTGTGAGCGAATCAATCGATTTACTACGTGAAGGCGACATTGAGTATCTCATCTGGGCTGCCATGTTCTCAAGGAACTTAGTATAGCTACACAAGAAGACTAGAAATAGCGAGAGAATTAGAGATTTGATGAAGCGGAGGTTTGGCATTGCATTAACTCGCCCCCTTGTGCGGCCGTCACTTTCTCGGAAGGCATTTCTGGAAAATATGACCTAAAGACATGAATCACAATTATAACATGCAATTGTGCTGTTTGGCTTGTGGGTTATTCCTCAGTTTCGCAATTGGTCGTCCGGCCACATCTGCTACAGTTATCCTGACCTATTTCATGTAAAACACTTCTCATTAATAATTAAATATTTAAGTTAGTCTTGAAGATAATATAGTAAGAAGACGCATGCACGCCATATGATATATATAACCCACCATCATTCTTGATTTTCCCTATGACTTAGCTTCCACTACCTATACATTTCCTAAAGATCATGCGGCACTTCCTACCCTATACCTCATTGGCCCCACAAAAGCCCCGAGTAACCACACCACCACAGCTCCCTTTTTCTTGTCAACCACACTTCTTAAAGAGATTATTGCTTTTAATATTCTCATCTTTATGTAACTTATTTAAGAGCTTAATAAGCAGCAGTATATGCTTAACCTTATCGCTTGTGGATGTTCGTCTCATTCCGAATTTCGGTCTCACTAACACAGCGAGGGGCTAGATGTTTCAGACTTGGACGACTCTGGTCGACCTCCAACGGTAATACGCGCGTGGGTGGTATTTAAGCATAATGCATAGTGTTGCTAGCCCCTGCATTGCATGTCACCGTTTACCTCGGACCGGATGATGCCAACTAGCTCAAACAACTAGGCGAGGCAAATCCCCGCGTTTCTGAGACTCAACGTGCCCGATTACATACTTTTCTTTTTAGCTTTGCGGAGTGCCAAGAGCTTGCGTAATTTCCGGTGGAAGGGGTGTCACCTGCGGCACCATGTCTCAGGTCTGGGATTAAGAGCGTATTCTCAGGAACCGCCTGATTGTTGTTCTGCGTCTGGATGACTGGCGGAAAATCGCCGTTTTGAAACCCGAAACCCCAAGCAGGGGTCGTCTTGGCACGCAACAGTCCCTGTCAAACAGAGGGATGCACCCACCTCGAACGTTTCGAAACTTCATGTGCTGAAAATTCACAGAGGGGGGAATGCGTATAGGGGAGAGAGAGTTGTAGTATTTGACTCTGTCCATTCTTTTGTGCTGAGTTTTCTTTGTTTCCTCCTTGTTTTCCATTATCTCCTTCGTTTCGTTTCAAGGCTGTTTGGCCATTAACATTCTTTTGAATCGTCTGGTTACGTTCTTTTTTACAATATGCTTTACTATTCCCTCTTTCTTGTGTCGTCCCTGGTGGCCGGCGCTTTTGGTGCGGCGCGTACGTCGGCTCCCTCTGGGGCAATTGTGGTTGCCAAGTCTGGCGGTGACTACACCACCATCCAAGCGGCTGTTGACGCCTCGTCGGATGGGTCGGTGATTTTCATCCAGGCTGGAACATACGAGGAACAAGTTCTGATCGACAGCTCTGTTGGGTCGCTAACCATCTATGGCTATACTGAAGATGACCAAGACTACAGCAAGAACGAGGTCATTCTCACCCACAGCCTGGGCGCGGACGAGGCAGGAAACAACGATTCCTCTGGTACACTTCGGGCAAAGAACGATGGTCTCAAGGTCTACAATGTCAATGTAGTGAACTCGCGAGGCGAAGGTGTTCAGGCCATAGCCCTTAGTGCTTACGGCTCCGAGCAAGGATACTACGGCTGCCAGTTCTCGGGTTACCAGGACACGGTTCTCTCCAACGAGGGTTACCACTACTTCCATGGCTGCTACATCGAGGGTGCCACCGACTTCATCTTTGGCCAGGAAGCTATCGCTTGGTTCGAGAGCTGCACCATTGGTATTAGTGGCAGCGGCTATATCACGGCCAGTGGTCGAGACAGCGAGGATAATCCTTCATGGTACGTCATCAACAAATCAACAGTCACGGCCCTCTCGGGAGTTGGTGATGGAGAGACGTATCTTGGCCGCCCCTGGCGAACTTATGCCCGCGTCGTGTTCCAGAACAGCGAGCTTGGTGGCGTCGTGAACTCGGCGGGTTGGAAAGCTTGGGGTGACAACCCTACCGATAACGTCTACTATGGAGAGTATGGCAACACAGGCGACGGTGCTAGCGGGACCCGTGTCGACTTTGCGCAAGAGCTTAGCAGCGCTGTCGATATTTCCGATATCTTGGGATCGACCTCTTGGCTGGACTCTGATTATATCAGCGGAACAACCTCATCGGACGACCCAGTCACATCTGCTGTCGCATCGGAAACCTCAATCGTATCCCAAACCCCAACTGCTTCAGAGACTCAAGCTTCTTCAGAGCTTCCCATCACCTCAGTGACCGAGGAGCCAGTTGGTTTCACAACTCCTGGCAATGCTTTGAATACCGAGGAGCCAGTGGGCTTCACAACACCTGGTGCTGCTTTTGGTAATATTCAGACGCCTACTACTGATGCTTTCGTTGCACCAACCTCTCCTCAGACTTCAAGTCCTGCTAGGTCAACATCTCTCCGCCGATGCGGTGAACGGTTGACTTCCTCTGATCTCAACCCTACAACTCTTCAGACTGTGGTCAGAACTCCTTCGGTTATCAAAAGCGATGTCGTATCTGTCACTCCCTTGGAAACCGAAGATGCCACTCCCATTGAAACTGAAGATGCCACCTCCGCATACATCGCGTCTGGGACTAGTGCATCTGATTCTACCCAGGCAACCAGCACACCGGGAACCTCGGCTGATGACTGCAGCGGAATCCCCGATGGTTTTGCTTCACTCAATGGTGGAACTACTGGTGGTAGTGGCGGTGAGGTCGTTACCGTGACAACGCAGGAGGAGTTAGAGGAATATGCCGGTGCGGAGGGCAAGTACGTCATTAAAATCAAGGGAAATATTACAATCACGCCCAAGGGCACGGAAGTCGTGGTCACTTCGGACAAGACCATCGTTGGCATTGGTTCCGACGCCGAAATTTACCAGGGTGGTTTCAACCTCCAGGAACAGAGCAATGTGATCTTCCGGAACCTCAAAATTGGTAAGATGAGGTTTGATGGCGCAAAAGAGACGAGACTCAGTAATACTAACATGTTTCCTCTTAGGTAATACCTACGTTGAAGGCGATGAGGAGGGTAAGACGCAAGACTTTGATGGAATCCAGATGGTACAACTTCAAGAATGTGACAAACAGCGAAGTTAAGGGCAAGCTAACTGAACAATAGGATAACTGCACCAACATCTGGATTGACCATGTTCATCTCGAGCATGGCGGTGATGGTTTGATTGATAGCCGCAAGGACACCACGTTCCTTACCGTGTCCTGGACAATCTTCCGCAACCACAACAAGGCCTTTGGCATTGGTAAGCCGCCACATCTTCGCAATGAAGCGATAATGAATGATTATATAATCTTCAGAAATTTGACTGATGCTTGGTATTAGGCTGGACCGACAATGTCGTTAGTCAGATGACTCTCCACCACAACTACTTCGATGATACAACCCAGCGTAACCCCTCGGTCGACAACGTCAAGCACGCTCATCTATACAACAACTACCTGGTCGGCCAGACCTCGTATGGACACTATGCCCGTGGCGAGACTGAGATGCGCATGGAGAACTGCGTCTTTGAAAATGTCCACAACCCAATCACGATGGACGACACCGCCAAGCTGCAGGCGACCGGCAACGTGTTCGAGGGCACGAGTGGAACAACAGCCGAGAGTACGGGCGAGGTGTTTGATCCTGCTGACTTCTACGACTACACTGTCGATAGCGCTGATGACGTTCCCAGCATTGTGTCGGAGGGTGCGGGCCGACAAGCTAGCATCTGTCCCTCCTAAGTGCATTTCATTCTCTGTTAATATCTTATTCTTTGCACAAACATATACTTCTGCAACATATTACAAACACTCGTATTGACGGGGTCCCTTTTATCCGGGTTGGAGTGAGAAATCGGACCCAGGGCTCAAATCAGTTCCTATAGAGCAGTTCCAGTGTAGTCATGTAGTCCATCCGAATCCCGCATGAGCTTCTGTCAGAAAACTCAGGAGCTCGAACTATAGAGTCATGGAGCACATAGGACTTTCCTAATCTATTCGTGACCCTACCTTGCATACACCACCATTGAGGACTGGTACAGGATTCCAGGTACAACGGAGTATAAAACCACAAAGATCCTCGACTTGAACCAAAAGCTGTCACTCAACCCAACCCAGGCTCTTGGAATCATTGTTTCAAGTCACATTACATTCTTTCATCCATGCGATGACGGCTACGCAATACATGCCCTCGGAAGATGCCTCTGGGTGCGATTAGCTCATCGTTGCAGGCGGCACTGCTCGCTGCGTCATTGCATTGAATCTAAGCGTGGACCTCTCGAGGGCAGGGTGGCGCAATCTTGTGTATGATCCTGAAAGTGGCTGGAGGAACGCCGGTAGCCTGTATGATCCGCACGCGGGTAAATCTGAAGGCAGCTTGTTGAGGATAATCTCCTCAGCACGGGCTACCTAGTCATGATACTCCGGAGCCTCGACTCAGACCCTCGATACTACGGAACACTCACTACGTAGATGCTCCCACGGGAGGTGATCGCCCATCCGAGTGTGTTCGGTCTGGTGGTCTAGTGGTATGATTCTCGCTTAGGGACAACCCTACAGCATTGCTTGCGAGAGGTCCCGGGTTCAATCCCCGGCCAGACCCTTCTTTTTACTTCCCAGTGTCTTAAATGACCAACCCAAGGAGAATTATAATTCCAGTGCTGTATTTTTGCTTCTCTGACTGGCTGCATACGCACATTCTCCCCATCATAGCGTCATGCTGCGCATTGAGTACCAACGGATATCGTGTGCCTGGAAGTAATGGCAGTGTATTCCAACACAGTGGCTCCAATGGTATAGCTGGTGAGCCATCATTGCTAAAATAGCAGTGGCAGAACTTGAACCGGTATCTCGTCTTTAGCCAACGGTAGTATTCTTGCTATCGCAAATAATCATGATTGAATGCGTCGGAGGCGTCTGAATATCAACCTAGCTCAGTACCTACAAACGTGCTAAATCCATCCGGAGCCAAGCGGAGTATCGTTGAAGCTGCATTTCCCCAAGGCTCGCATCTCACATGTGCGCTGCAAAATCATGTCCAATTTCTCCATCCAAGCAAGCGTAGACAACCTTCCTAACTGTCAATTATGAATGTCAAACGAGTCGCGTGTGAGCCATGTAGGCGGGCCAAGCTCGCTTGTGCCGCTTGCATTCACTGTTCGAATCTAATAGTACTTGTCGTTTTCTCAAATAGATGACACATTGATTAACCCAATTTCTAAAATTCATTCAACCAACAAAAATGCATCGTGAGAACTTTGCCTCTCGCGAAAAAATGTAATTGACTGACGCGCCACCTCCCCACCTCATGAACAAGGACGGTATAAACTTGTTTACATTTTCCTCCATTTCCTACATATCGTATGAGCCACCACCATGCTACCCACTTGCGCCACAATACATACTGTCAAATAAAGAATCTGTATTCTGACCGTTGACAAGACTCCACACAAAGATTCGGCTCGTCAGATCGATGTAGCTTGACCGTCATTCAAGCTACTAAGGGGGGTCTCTAAACCGACCTTTCCCCCATGAGTAGCCGGTCCCAAGTCACTAGGGGGGCTTCATTTGTTAAAAGCATCGTGATTTGGGGGAAAATCAAGGAATATTAATATCTGTCTATCTTACAAAAGACCATAGGCTATTATATTTCCCTAAACATCTCATTTCCTTATCGCAACCCCCCGACGCAGCGGATAATTTATCTTGTCTAATCCGACCCTTGGTTGAGACGGGACCATATATTGGAAGATTCCCTGGCGCAATGTCGTTGGCTATCTCTATACTCTATCAGCAGCCTTCTGCGACTCACTACATGAGGCGCTCCATTAGCTGTAGTGATCGCACTTGATTTCTCAAGGGATAAGAGAAACCGCTACGCCCCGTGAAACACTGCAACTTCAACTAGATCACGATGCCCTACAGACGTTTAGAAGACTTGGGCTTCTCGATAATTTGGGGACTGCTGGATGCTAGCAACGACACAATGGCACCCAAAGCGATCTGAACGTTTCTGGGGAAAAGCGGCGAGGTACGATTGGATAAGGCCACAGGCTGCGCGGCCACGTGACAAGCAACAGCCCAACAGGAGGGACAGGAGGGATCGATTGTGATTGAGTTAGCTCTCATTGTTGACGAACAGCGGTGTATTCGCCTGTACCGATATTATAAGCAAAACCAAAGTCGCAAACCTCTTCACTCATGTCAACCCTTTTAATACCACAGGCACCTTGTCCGCGCGAGCTAGACCTCGTTGGCAAGGTCGCTGTCATCAGTGGCGGGTCTCGTGGCATCGGACGCGCCATTGCTTTCAACCTTGCTTCTCGCGGCTGCTCTATCCTTGGGACCTGCACTAGCAACAAGGGTGTTAAAGCCATCTCTGAAACTCTCAGTGACGAGATCTCCAGCCAAGTTTTCACGTCGACGTCGCGAGAACGGCCCGAAAGCTTGAGAATTAAAGGCCTCGTCGCCGACATCTTCTCCCCCGACTGCGCTAGCACCCTAGCCGAGGAAATTAAACTCAGTTTCGAGGATCGCGTGGATATATTTGTCAACTGTGCATGCGATCCGATGCCAGGACTCATTGGTAAGATGGAAGTTGAGGAGATTCAACATAGTCTTCTTGGAAACGTGCAAACGCCTGTCTTGATCGTTGAGGAGTTTGTCCGCAGGAAATATTTCCAACCCAACAGCCGCATCATCTACATATCGTCCATTCGGTCTCGACAACCTTGGAGCATGCAACTCATGTATGCAGCCGGTAAGTCCGCCGGTGAATCACTATGTCGGACTTGGGCGCAAGCCTTCGGTGGGAAAGAGGAGAGG
This sequence comes from Aquanectria penicillioides, assembly GCA_003415625.1. Taxonomy (NCBI): domain Eukaryota; kingdom Fungi; phylum Ascomycota; class Sordariomycetes; order Hypocreales; family Nectriaceae; genus Aquanectria; species Aquanectria penicillioides. Next base: position 3,591,649 of record PYIU01000006.1, on the reverse strand, counting down.
GTATGTCCTTTTCTTGCAGCCACGAAGATATCCTATTGACACGGACCTCCAGTATTCATTTATGGCTGGGACTACTGCCAACGCCGTTACGGCTGGGTTGACAGAGACGGATGCAGTCGTTGACTGTGGGCCAGAAGCAGTGAAGCGGTTCCAGGATGAGTTCTTCCCGTCTCAGAGCATCCCACGCTTTGGGCAGCCCAATGACGTAGCTGACGTGGTCGGACTCCTGTGCAGCTCAGACGCGCGGTGGATAACAGGATGTGTTTTGAGTGCCAGCGGGGGAGGTATTAAGATTGGATAATGACGAAGTTGATACTACCAGACACCTTACGTAGCAGAGTTGCTTCATTTAACCTGCTTAGGCCATGCACCCGCTCTGTTTCTCTTATATTCTTGATATAGTCGTCTCAAGGCGGACGTCGCAGGGACTTACAAATCCATTACACTTAACTTAAACATTGACATACATCACAATGCTGACACGCAGTACTTGCAAGAAATCAAATCATTTTCGTAATAATATCTATCGGTCTATCTATCGCGCCTGATTTATATATAAACAACACATGGTATCATTAAATTCGAGCAGCGGGAGTGGCATTCTCAGCAAGGAACTCATCGCTGAAGGCATAGTCGTTGTATCCAGCGTTGGCCTTACGGACGTAAAAGGTGTCGCGGTCGTAGGGGGCAAAGGGAATGCCCTTCTTGGCTCGGAAGACCAGGTCAGGGTTGGAGATGAAGTAGCGGCCAAAGGCAACAGCAACATCCCACTTCTTGTAGCGGCCATCGACGGCCTCAGCGGCAGTCTCGGGAAGGAATGCGCCGGCGACGAGGATAGGAGACTGGTTGTCCCACTCCTCGAGGATGAACTCAAGCTTCTGCTCCTTCTCGCCGAAGGGCTGGACGGCGTCCATGGGTTGGGCGGGAACGATACCCAGGTGGACGGGGTTGCCGCGGGGCTCAACAAGAGAGATGTAGGCGAGGTTGTAGCCAGCCTTTTTGAGCTCGCGGATGATGTAGCCGGTCTGCTCCCAGGTATCGGTAGAGAATGAGCCCTGGAAGGTGGCAAAGGGGCTTAGGCGGAGAGCGGTTCGCTCGGCACCAATCTCCTCGACGACGGCCTTGATAATCTCAAGCAGGAAACGAGCACGGTTCTCAACGGAACCACCCCACTTGTCGGTACGGTTGTTGACGCTGTCGCGAGTGAACTGGTCAACAAGGTAGCCGTGAGCACCGTGGATCTCAACACCATCACCGCCAGCAGCGACGACGTTCTTGGCGGCGTTTCGGAAGTCGGCAATCTTCTGCCAGATCTCCTCCTCAGTCAAGGGTTCGGGAGGAACAGGGCGGCCCTCCATCTGCTTGTCGCTGCTGGAAGCGTACTTGAAACCCCGGCTCCTGACGTACTCGGGGTTGCTCGCGCGGCCAAGGTCCCAGAGCTGCTGGAACATGAAGCTGCCCTTGGCATGGACGGCAGAGTAGATGTTCTTCCAGCCAGCAACCTCCTCCTCGGTGGAGATACCGGGCAGGTTGGGGTCGCCCTCAGCGGCCTGGGAAACACCGGTGGCCTCGCTGATGATCAAGGTTCCGGGAGTTGAAGCACGGTCGCTGTAGTACTGGGTCATGATGTCGAGGGGGGCATGGTTGTCGTCGTTGCGGTAACGGGTGAGAGGGGCCATGGCAAGGCGGTGGGAAAGGGTGATGTTTCCCAACTTGAGGGGTTGCCAAAGTCTAGACTCGGGAGCAGCCATTGTGAACGTGTGGTTGGGGAGTGTTTTGGGGTAGTCGATTGAGTAAATGGTGCAATTGCTGTGGAATTATGTGGTTGTCTGCCTGCTTTTCAGAATAGCTGTCTTCTCTCCTCCGAACGGCGCACGATCTACATATATGTACATTTCGCAGGAACTCATTGTGGCTACATGGCGCAATTCATTTATAATCCGGAAAGGGTCTATCAGATCTCCACGAGCAATGTCAAGAAACTGCTCCGTAACGCATTGGCAGCGGGGTATGCAAAACTCATCGACCCACCGAGGATAGGCATTTGCCGAGCCACGGGGTTGACAGGTTGAGAGCTGTCGACCCGCTTCGCTGGGATACTGTAGTATTGATCTCTAACCATAGCCGCACAGTGCTTCCAAGACAATCAACCTCAGCCTCTGAGCTCACACGGTCATTAATAATCGAGATTCGAGTTTTTCTGGCCAGAGACCGGTCCGTGGCTCACCACCATGTTCGCAGGACACGTCCCAGCCGGCGCAGCGGATCCGCAACCGTCTCATGTTGCCAACGACTGCGGTGGGCCACCGACCGACTTGGCTCTGTTTGCTTAGAAATCCCGCCCCAGTTTGAACTCCAAAAGCCTCAAAGGCTCAGAGTGAGTCGCCGGGAGCCGTCTCCTAATGGCTAAACCTCCGTGAGCGTCCATGCGACTTGGACAAACACTGACCAATCCACGACTCGTTGACGTCGAGAGCCTCCACATGGCGCCGGCATTTCGCTGGGTCCTCCGCTGGGTCCAGCAGAGAGCCACATGCTCAGAGCCACAGCGAGGTGGCTCAAGGAGACGTCACTTTGCAGAAAAATCTAGAAAAGGGACGTGGGAGACATCAAAGCAGGGCGCAAATGTGGATCGATTTCCAACCACTTGGCTTATTCCCGATGGAAACGCCGAAATGCCATTTATGGAGTGTCCCCATGAATCAGCAAAAGTGAGGCGCATGTCTGTGTCTGACGTCAAATGGGGCGAAAGTCGGCCTGGGTGACGGAATCCGTGCCACGAATTAGCATCCAAAGAGTACCAGGGCTCCAGGGTAGGTGAGGTAACCTGCTCAATTATCGCATTACAACCTTTAACGCATCCATTATATACACTGAGGAGAACTAAATGTGCGGGATGTTTAGAAAAAATTTGATCAATTTTTCATTCGATTTTCTAAGTGTCTATGTGCATTGTTGGTGGCAAGCATCACGCTCATGTGTGGCTCAAGATGCCAAGTGAGGGAGCAATCCATGATGGCCCCACCTAATACTCGCAGTGGTTTGAACCCTGGACATGTTGTCAGAAGTGTATCTGACACTCCCGTAGATCGAATCTGGGCATGGATTAAAATTTTATCTACTCGTTAGATTTCCTATCCGGCTTATTTGGATCTTCCTGGTGACCCTTGGTAATCATGAGCCGGGTTGCTTAGACACAGCTGGATCCGTTAAAGTGGGAAACGCAAATAGACCAAGGTCTCCAGCATGAATATCCACAACTTATTTGAGGCTGGAATCTTACTTAAACCCGGTCCTCTCAAGTATCCTTGAGCTTGGCAAAAAGATCTGGATGACCCTTCTGTTAATTTGGACTCGGAAACTGAACAAGACACCACGATGCAATGACAATGTGTTGTATTCCTAGCGGAACGTCCAATGCAACGAACGGATCATGCTTTGTTATATAAATGCACCGGGGATTTATTGAGAAGACCGAATCCAAAACACCCCGTCTTGTAATTAGTGGCTCGAATTATATGGCCTGTCTTGTGACGGTCGGATGTGGAAAAAATGGCGTTGGTAGCCTTACAACGAAGGCCTTTGCAGAGATACGACGTCAAACATTTCCCGCCTTTTCTCGTCTAAAAGTCGATAGCGAGGTTGCGCTGCAAAGCACCGTGATAATGCTGATGACATAACTCGGCTTTCATCGGATTCTTTACTTCCCTCAACTTAGCGTGGCCTCCCCAGACACTTATAAACAAGCTTACTCTCCGGAGTCCAAGAATCCTAAGCCGGGAACAAGCGCGATGTGGAATACGGTTTGGATTGCATCACGCATAGAGTGCCAATATTTAAGCTACTGAACAGGTCACATCGCTCTTGTAGCTTTGTCCCAGTTATACGGTAACCCAAGACATACTCTTTAGTGACCATGTCTGATGAAAGTTTTTCAAGAAATGTGGATACACTCGAGCATGGGCAGACATCATCCTTCAGCCATGTCATGCCAATCCGCAAGAGCCGAACCAGTCAGAAAGTGTTGTAGACAACTTTGATTCAGCCGAGCCTACCCCTCTAGACGGCGGACATGGTTGGGTCTGCACACTGAGCGTGTTCCTCTTGATGGCACATACCTGGGATATAAACAGCGTAGGCATCTTGCTCTGATCTCGAAAGGCTGATACTAATAATACTTTTGATTAGTCTTCGGCAGGTATTATTGCGTATCTGTTGTCACATCCTCCCCAGATCCCCGGCTCACACCTTGAATACGCACGTATTGGTGGCTTATCCGTATCGCAAGGACTGATGGTGTCGCCCCTTGTGAATATGCTCCGAAAAAGGATTGGCCCGCGTTGGTGTCTTTGAATCGGGACCGTGCTGATTTTCTTGTCGCCATTTGGGTTGGCTTATAGCTTTACCATGAACAGTTCGATTGAGTCCTTTGGGCTTGCTAGGACTTACAAGATTCTGGCATTTTGTAGTCTGTTTTCAAATACCATCTCTTCTTTACTTCTAAAAGAGTACACCGGACGGGCTTACGCTCTGGCCTAAGACTCAAAGCTTACCATGAGGGAGTTTAGCTACATTGAGGTACTTCTTAGTGTTTTCTGGGGAGTGGTCACAGAGTTTGGATACATCGCCCTCCAATACTCAATGCCGAGTTACGCCATCTCGATTGACTTAACTGCGACGCGGGGTTCCATAGCGAATGCCTTACTAAACCTGGGGCTAGGATTCGGTCGGCCGGTAATCAGACATCTCAGTGACAGGTTTGGCCGAATTAACATTGCATTTGCCTCAGCAAGCCTGTGCGGAATCATCTGCTTCTGCCTCTGGATCCCCGCACATTCGTTTGGGCTTTTGGCTACCTTTTCTGTCCTTGAAGGAGTAATCTGTGGTACCTTCTAGTCGACAGTTACTCCGGTGCTTGGTGAGGTTGTGGGGTTAAACAAGTTTGCAGACGTCTTTGGCGTTATTTGCTTCATTCTAGTTTTGCCAACAATGTTTGCAGCTATGCAGGCTGTTGATATAGACCCAAACGGCTTTGGGTTTTGAAAGCACAGACATTTGTGGGTGTCATGTTCTCAATAGGTGCAATAAACCTATGGCTTTTACGAGGTTGGGCAATCTTTTCCTCTGACAATGACGCACGGAGAAAGGATGCAATGACTTCAAGGCTAACGTCTTACATCATCAGATGGCTTACTCCGCGGTCACTGTTCTGATTACAAAATGTAACAACGGGCGGGCAAGAGGAAACGGCGAGAGCTCTTCAGATGGGAAAAGGAGGGATGATCTCGGCTTCAGCAGATCACCGTCACATTATCATGAGAGGGCTCGTTGGAAGCACTAGCCAACGCTACACGCGGCCAGAAGGCAAGTGTAACCGCAGCCGCTTCAAACCATTCCAAATACATAGATAAAGTGGATCAGGTAGGTAGTCACAGTTTCAATCGGCAGCTCTAACCGATCAAAACTGGACATGCATTGCATCATCTCTTCCAATTCTGGTGTTTTAATTCAGTATTTCTACTATATTAAGGCTTTATATGATAATTTTCTTCCCTTCTTTTTCTAGCAGTTTGAAACTCTCAATTTGTTGATATTTAATTCCGCAAGATGGTGCCTGACCTGGACTCACTTGGAGAGGGACTCCAATTCAACCAAGTCAGTCCCTTTCCCATCTCCGCTGACCCAGAGTTCATTGAAATCACAAAGAAAAAGTTGGATCTGGCTCGATATCCAAACGAGCAAGACGACTTTGGAGATGATGATTGGTCCCAGGGAGCAAAAGTCAAGTGTGTCCAGGAGCTGGCAGATCACTGGCGTACAAGCTACGACTGGGATGCGCAGCAGATGAGAACGTAAATCAAACTAAAGTCGCGTCGCGAATGTGGAGAAGAAACGACTCAATGAAATATTCGACCACTACCTGGTCAAATTAAATGTCCCGGGGTACGGTCCGCTTGTGTTGCACTTTACACACGTCCAATCCCCCAACCAGAACGCAATACCCATGCTTTTTTCTCATGGATGGCCAGGATCTTTTGTGGAAGCTTCAATAGTCGTCCGAGAACTAAGAACCCCAAAGATTCGACCCAGCCATCCTTCCATGTCATTGCCCCGTCCATCCCGGGATTTGGATTTTCGCCGGCTCCAAAGAAGCCTGGAGTTGGTCCGAATACGGTTGCTCTGGTATATAAAATTCTCATGACCGAGGCTTTGGGCTATTCATGGTTTGTGACACAGGGAAGTGACCTTGGATCATTTATTACACGATCAATCGCGATCCAGTTCCCCAAGATTGTTCGCGCTCAGCATCTTAACATGTTTCCTGTTCCTCCCCCAATACTTTTGAGGGCCCCGTTTGCATACATCCGTTGGTGTCTTTCAGGAATATTTTACTCCGACTTCGAGCCCGAGGCCCTCAAACTTAGGGTCAATTTCGAAACTGACCAAAGCGGGTACTTGGAGCAACAAAAGACCAGGCCGCAAACATTGGGGTTTGCACTCGGTGATTCTCCCTTGGGTCTGCCTGCCTGGTTTGTTGAAAAATTTCACGACTGGGTTGATGTGCATGAAGCATTCAGCGGGGACGATATTATTACCCTGGTGATCATGCACTGAATCCAAGGAGCTACGCCCGGCCTGAGATTCTACCGAGAGGCGTTTGGTAGAGAGATGCGAGAGGCCGAAAAGACCTTCGAGACATACGTTTCTGTACCGACCGGAGTGAGCATGTATGCCAAAGAGCAACTTCATGTGAGTCGCATCAAATCATTTTGTGGAGCTGAGACTAATGCGCCCGGCAGTGTCCGAGAGACTGGGCAAGTCAAGTAGCCAACATTCAATTTTGGAGAGAATACGAGAGGGGTGGTCCTTTTTCTTCTCTGAAGCATGACGGTGCCTTCATTGAAGACATGCGGCACTTTTCCTCGTCCGATGCAGTGCGTAAAAGCATAGGAAAATCCAACAAGAAGGAATCAAGGGTCATACAGAACATGGGTCGTAGGTTGGAGCAACCTTGGCGAATGGTGGCAAAACGATGTGAGCTGGATAATTTATGTCTCTTTCCCTCCTCGTCCGACTCTCGTCCTGGTCTTCTCATTTCCTATCAAATTTTGTTGACATGGATCGGAACGGATACTTGATTCTTTGTTGACGAAGGATTGCCATCCCTTCTGAACTCGCCTGGACTCACCATGCTCGCAAAATATGGACATCCTATGCCTTGTAATTTTCCAGCTTTCGACCAGATTGAAAATACATTACATGGATAGTTCGCAAATTGGCCTCATCAACCCGAGCGTTTCTGCGACCTTCTCAATTTGGTTTTAGCCACTGCTTTAGCCTTTTGATCATAGTTTCGCTTGGAGTCCTAGTCGATGAGTCCTGGCTTGCAATAGCCACTTTAAAGACCCATCTGAAGGCAATTGCACCGGCAATTGAATCACACAAGGATTATGAACATGGTGCGGTGCTAGTTATTTGCACAATTTGCATACATCAGCCTAAAATCTGACGGTGTGGCTCTTGCAAGGGACGGCGGTTTGGTTTTAATGACTCCCCCACATCCCGAAGTGACAGCCGCCCAGGTTATCAAACCTGTCAAATGAAGCCCGACCCAAACCAGCGGTCAAGGTTACAGCAAACGCTCTGAAGGGATGGAATGGGTTGATTGAGGTCTCCTAGGGTGGCAATTTCATGGATTTTACCTGCAGCTTACTATCGAATGTTGTCGATCAATTTCCTAATGTAACTGCATTTGACAGAATGATGCCGAACTGGGAGAAGGCAAAATACCGCTACGTTAAAACTCAGCTATTGCAGATCAGGTCCCAGGATCTGGAGTAAGGTTTACCGGAAAATGCGGTAGGTATCCATGCACGGATTTCGGAGAACATCGTACGTAGGCCTTTCGTCACCAGAGGGTATTCTGAAACTTTGCTGGTAAGCGGTGCAGATTCATTTCAGCTTGACACAGGTTATTTTCTCTCCCCATGCCTGACTATCAATTTAAGATTGCACTTTCTGGGGGCAACTTGAATTCAAAACCGCCTGCCCACAACATACATGGCTGGCAAAGTCGCTCAAATGCTGGGGCGCCTGATGGGACGAGACACCTGGGATATTGTTGCTAAATTTACGCAACCTGTCCGGAATGGACCTGTCATTATCCGCACATCACAGGAATAAGGTAAGTAAGGCCAACCGTTTGTTGTAAGCAATTGGTCAGAATCAACAGCCCTACCTACGGCATAGACTCAACCAGTTGCCGATCAGGTGGACCAGACGCGCGGCCGGATGGCTGTGAGAAGGAGGCCAATTAGAATAGCGAAGGCCCATGCTCTAGCATAATTCTGGGCAAGGCGGGGCCGACGTAGGATTTTGGTCCTGTCGTCACCTATATCAGATTGTTACAGTCTTACTGGGGTTTGCGGATCCCTTACTTCAAGCATTCAAATGAACCATGAACCACGACTACATAAGGAACCATTGTGGCCAGTCGTTGATACAAGAGAAGTACCATATATCAAAATCCGAGTTCTACAACCTCTCTAAACTTTATCATCTAAGTCCTATCTGACTCTCTGTTGAAAATGAAGTTCTCAATTGCCCTTCCGCTTTTTGCCACTCTCGCCGCGGCTAGCTGGACCTCTGATTGCTCTTCTTGGTCTAGCTCCGCTGATCGACGCTCTCTCAAAGCCACCTGCACATCTGACTCTAGTTCCTCAGTCTGCTCTACCCTTGACTTGAACGAGTGCCTCGCATTCAACGGCACCGAGCTTCTTTGGGAGATTGAGTAAGTGCCCTCATTCCACCACGGGATCCTTCAAACTTGTTGGGACCGAGTCGACAGCCGCTGACATCAAATTACAGTGGAAATTTCTCACCAGTTGGTGCCTCGCTCACCGACGGCGTCTCCGAATGCGTCAACCCCCAGGAGCTCTGTACCTATCTCTCTAGCAGCAGTGGATCCACAGACTTCACGTGCTATTGCTACAACCCCGATAGCTCCTCGTTGGTTTCTACCAGCATCGATCTCTGTAAGTATCTGGGTTTCTAACTTTTTCATTAAATGGCATACTGATAATGGAGTAGCCGAGCAGATCTCTGTAAACAGCGAGGGTTACCTTACCTGCCTTGGACAGGTGGCATCCTCATGCTAAGCGCTGTTAGTGATTGCATAGCTATTGGCATATGGTGATTTGAATATCTTGTTCAGTTTATATTTTCGCGCTATTCCGGGCTGGAAATTGCCCTACCAGGCTCAATGCATTTCCGTGGCGAATCGTTACAAATATCATTACATTCTCAGAAATATGAAGTCCGACACCATATGTGTGCGTAATTCGCATGTTATTGTCTTAGTAGACCTTTATCTTGTGCATGATTTGTCGATATTTGGAAAAAACCAATGATCAGGTTTCATAAGCGCAGTGAGGGGAGGATGAGCTCGGGGATGAGCTCCATGTGACCGATCTGCAACAGCATCAATAGTTCGGGGCTTTCTACACCATATTTACTTGAGACATTAAGGCAAGAGCAATAATTGGAATGGCTACTTAGGTATTTTTCACATTTAACACATTATGTTCTAGTTAAGTTCATGCGGCATCAACCTCGGCTCGTCGACTAGGATAATCTACGAGTTTCGCGCCATATCATTGTCCAAGAATGCATTTACCATCACAGCAATGAAATCTATGAGGGCTCTTGAAGTAAAGAAAAAACGAAGCGGCCAATGAAGATATAATATTATACTACTAGGGGGGATTTCTAAACCGACCTTTCCCCCATGACAGATCCTCAGTCACGGGGGGCCATTGAGTTGGAAAAGGGACAGCAATGTGAAAAAAAAAATAGTGACCTCAGGGCTCGACTAATTTATATGGTAGTTTATGTACTACTCTGACTGAAATTTGGTGGACAAAAATAAAATAAAATATGGGGCACGAAGGTGCAGAGTGACCTAAAATGGTTAGGAAGGTAATAAAGTGATAGAGGCACTAGACTTTTTTCCAAATCAAAGTCCCTTTGCTAACTTAATGGCCCCCGTGGCTGAGGATTTGTCACGGGAGTCGCCCCCTGCCAGCTTGGACTGGGATCCTCATGGGGTACCGATCTAAGTAGCAGATGAGGCTCTGAAGTACCCGTAGCTGAAGAAGAGCCAGGTAACACAAAGGAAATACCGGCGACGGAAAACGAAGCGTCATCAAAGGGTGTTCCTCATATCGACTCTGGAGACAAGCACTCGTAGCTAGACTCTTGAAAACTCTTGATGATAGCTTGAGTATCGTCGATAATCTGGTATGTTGGTCAGCACCCACGCGTTGGGTTGCCAGCTCAGACAGCATGTTGACCTAGCATCCAGCGTTTAAAGATTCTTCTTCGGTCTCTGCAGACTCCCTTTGATTCTCGATCCTGCTGAGCGCCGCAGAATCCTCTGCGGAAAGATGAAGCGACCGAGAAGGATGGAAAGACACGTTCATTCCCCAGTGGCAATCATCTCCACACGAGTGGCAGTTCCTGCAAGTAAGCCTATTCCCATCCTCTAAGTTAAGAGATTAACTCCCTTGTCAGTGGCTATTATTTCCAAAGATGGCTGATATATGAAAAGGAGGTCTCACACTTCCGCCTCCTGCTGCGACATGCGAGACTGCAAGCCTGTTAGCGCCACCTGCATGACTTGTCAAAGCTCTTGCCATACTGAGCGTGTTCTTGTTTTGATTGCACGCTTTTGGGCCGAATTTGGCGCTGGGGAATCGGTGATAGTCCCGCTCACCATGATTATGAGGGCTGAGAAGGGGACGCAAAAGCAAGAATCAAGGCATCTGCCAGGGTCCATCACAGAGGGCAGTGGGACCTTTTATCAAGGCGCAAGTGTAACCGCAACCGCATTTGTTATCGATTCCAAGCCACGGCGTTCCTCAGGCTAAGGCAGAATAGCAATTCTAAGCGTAAGCAATGGAGCTTCCCCGCCCCCGCAGAGCGTCTAGATTCTCCACATCACTGAATTCTGGGGCAAATTCTTGGGGTATGATAATCAAGGTGACTAGGTGTTGGAATAGTAGCTTGCTTGTGAACACAAAACTTTTGCAGCAATTGAAGAGCCTCTGGTATATAACTCCCGGCTCTTCTCGCAGCCATGATTTCAAGTCAACTCATCGTCATCGGCCCATTCGGCCTGTCAACATAGTTTAAATTAGCTTTGCGCTCCTCAGTTTAAACCACCAAGATGAGCCAATCCAAAGAAGTCATCATCATTGGAGGAGGGATACCTGGGCTAGGAATGGCCACCTAGCTCAAGCGTCTCCTCGTTCATGAATACTTCACCACCTACGAGCAATCGGACAACATCGGTGGTACGTGGCGGCACAACAAATACCCTGTTTGTGCATGCGACATTCCAAGCCACTTTTACTCCTACAGCTTTGCGTTGAAGCTGGACTGGACCACTACCGTACATATCCCGGAAGAGGCGAATTGCACAGCTACTTCATGTCTGTGGCACGAAAGTTCAACATTCTACCGCATTGTCGATTCAATGCCATGTGCTTGGACATGGCCTGGGACTCCGGTACTTCTCAGTGGACCTGCACTTTTCAAGACGCTCTCACGGGCGATTAGTTCACGCGCGTCGCTCCAGTTGTGGTGGGCGCAATCGGAACTCTGGATCGGCCGTACTTCCCAAACATTGAAGGCATCGACACATTCACTGGGCAAGCCTTTCACAGTGCCCGATGGGACTACTATGTAGATTTGAAGAACAAGAAGGTTCTTGTCCTAGGCAATGGAGCGTTAGTCACTCAATTTGTTCCTGAATTAGTCAAGACATCAGGGCCACGTAGGAAGGTCACGCAACTGGTCAAGAGTGCACACTGGTGGACAAAACGGGGAAGTAATAAGTAATGCCTACATCAACAGTCGCTTGCTAATACACTTCGTAGAGAAATCTAAAATACTCTAAAGCGTCAAAATTTCTATTGAAGTATGTCCCATTTTCAGCACGCCTGTACCGCATTCTTCTTGCGTGGCAGTTGGAAAGCGTCTTCTTCTCGTTTCTAACGACAAATGACGACACACGCAGACGACGGTTGATCCGGGATGTCACATATCAATACATTGATAGCGATGCACCTGTCCAATACCACGGTATTCTGAAGCCGGATTATGAGCCTGGATGAAAGCGACGAGCCAATACTGCGATATACTTGGAATACCTCCACGCCCCAAAAATGCATCTTACCAAAGAGCGCGCAGTCAAGGCGGAGGGCAATCGCATCACCACTGACTCAGGCTCCAAGTATGAGGCCGATGTCATCGTCTATGCCACTGGCTTTGCCACTCAAAAGTGGCCCTATCCGATCAAAATCAAAGGGATTAGTGGCAAAGACCTGCATGAAGATTGGGACCAAGTCGGGGGAGCGGAGGCTTACAAAGGCACTGTTGTTACTGGCTTTCCAAACCTCTTCATCCTCTACGGGCCCAAGGCTGCAACTAGTCAACACTCGGTTATCCTCTATTCAGAGTGCCAGATCAAATACTCTTATCGTCTGCTGCCTCCTGTTTTGACACGCTCTGGCCCCATTGACGACATCATGGTAAAGCCAGAAGCCCAGAAGCGTGATTTGACCTGGGTACACGGCAAGATGGACAATCTCGTCTTTAACAGCGGCTGTCAGAGTTGGTGGATGGATCTAGTAACGAGAAAGAACACCTTTATTTACCCGATCCCGGGTACAAATATTGGCTTCGAACGATTTTCCCCGTCTGGTCGCATTTCGAACTCTGTCGACGGGAAAGCGGAAAGTCACTTACCCAGTCAGCTTTGAGTAATCTCTTGGGCTTTGTAACCTTTTTCGGTACTATTGCAGGAGCGGTTTTCTACATGCACCAGCAAAGATTATGACGGAAGATGAAATGAACTTGCAGTGAGCTGCTTTTTAATAGAATTGTCATCTCGAAATAGAATAAGATTCGGGGCTTAACTGCGTTGTCGAACCATGGATACACCATTCACATGCACTGAAGACTCGTCCTCCTTCAAACAAATGGCACCTTAGACGTCATGGAGTTGCATAAAAACTGCCGTAAAACTGAGAGAAACAGTAGCTTAGATCTAGTGTTGTGCGTATCCTTAACCCGATGGCCGCTCAGGCAGCAGATCATTGCACGAATAAGCGGAATGCACCATGGGCGTTGATGTCATTGAAGGCATGCGAAATAGTACCGACAATGACAGTTACTCTTCCCCGGGTGTAAGGTCTTATCTACTTCTCGGCGTAATCTCAGCCATCTTACTAACTACAGTCAGTCCCTTCACGTGCCCGTATCTCCCACCCGAGTCCATCTCGTAGCCTGCTTTTGATGGCTGTCCATCAGGACGTTCATTGGCTAGCTTTTCAATCATTGTGGAAACGAGGCAGATCAATTTCTAGATCTAATCCTCGCATCGCACCAGAAAATGCCGGAAAGGTTGCTCAATGTGCACAAGTCTTCCTCGTGTCGCCTTATGTGGCCTACCGTGATTGGCCTGAACACGGCGCCATCACACCGAGTCAGCCTGTTCAAAGCCACCACCTTGTGTTCAGAACGCCCACTGGCGTGGCGTGTTGCGCATATCAAGAGCCATAGCGTCAAATCGAACGGACAATCAATTGGCTCTCGGCTTGAATTTCGAGTTGCACAATACAAAAGTCACCAGGGTTCTGAGACACAGCAAGGTGGCAGTGCCACCAATGTGTAATTTCTCTTTCAGTCAGATGATTGTTGAATAAATTGCATTTTCTTCTCTTGTCCGCTCAGCCTGGCATGGGAATCTTTGGTCCCAAGCTTGTCACCCAGGAATACTCCAGCCTTGAAAGTAGCAACCCCTCACCTTCACACCTTCATCATTCGACTAGTCTTCAAGGAGATTTGCTTGCCATGTCAAATCTGCCTATTGGAAAGATCCAAACATCCTTGGCCACTGCAGCCCCAGAGCTCACTGTCGCTGGGGTCCAGAACAACTTCGATTTTGCACTTTACAAATTTGAGGCACCACCTACATTCAAGCCTTTTGGGAATGCGCTGTCAACTTCCAGAGTCCGCGAGGCGGAGTCAGGGGCCCTTCATGTCACCGCCATGAGGCTAGGGGCACTCTTTGAAGGAGCTTGCCCGCCAACCCCAAATTTAATAGACTGCTATGGGACGAGGGTATCCGAAATCTCCTTGGAGATCTCCGAAAATGTTTCAACCAAAAGCCGCAACTGGGTATATGACGAGTACGGTGGCTTTGAAGGAACATCGATCTGGGCTGCTGCAACATCAAAGAGGGCGGCTTTACCAGTCCATTTACTAGGATGCATGCTCGCCCGTGTTTGGACAGATACAGAAGCCACTTCAATGTGGGTCGAAATTGTCCACGAGAGGCGACAAGAACTTCTAGCCAAGCATGACAAAGGCGAACCAGTCCATGCCTCTCTTATTCGTGCTGCCCTACAGCAGGAGATTACCAGAGAGCAACTTGCTAAATGGGATGCCAGCACCAGGGCCTGGCTTCATTCAGCGGATTTAGTGAGGCAAAAACAATACAAGCAATTTCTCTTGATTGTCCAAAACATCAGCTCATCCCTCAGCAAACCAAATACGTCACTCTACGAAAACGTCATGCAAGTCTGGACGGCATCTCTTGAAGCCATGGAAGGCCTCGTCTCTGGATCACCGCATGCAGTCAAGACCACAGAAGTCCTTCTCGGAATTTCCTCTTGGCATATTTATCCCGACATGGTGATTTTCAATGACAAATCATGCAACAAGACAATCGCGATGGAGGACCCCCTCGTCAAACCTGGTGGAGTTCTTTCATTAGGGATATCTGATGACGGGCAAGTGGAAGGCCGGGGCGTTTATTGGTCGCTGTCTCTAGCCCATCATAAATACTATGGTGATGCCGTGCAGTCAACGCGTAGCATTGTCCAAGATGGGTCACGTCTGACCTTGTCAGAATTCGTCCTTGTCTTCTTGGGGGCCATTTTGAGGAGGTGGTCAATTCCCCATCAGCTAACGGATGTGGCTCTGAAAGTCATCATGACTATCGCCCATATCATACCAATAACCAAGCACGATGATAGCATCGACGCGTGGCCGAAAGTCCTCATTGAGCCTATAATGGACTACTTAACTGATAGCAAGCAATCTAACCTTGCAATATCGCTAGGCCGCCGCCGTCCTGATTTTCTCCCTGGTCGCGATGCTGAAGCCCACAAGCCATTTTGGAACCTAGGGCATTTTCAAGTTTTCAGAGATCTCCTGAAAAACCACGATGCTGAAATCGAGGTCCTTCGTCGACTAGTGCCCCAGCAACAAGGCCTCGACAGCACAAATAGTATTATCCTGTACTTTGACACTTGGACTGGCTCTGCGTTTGCAAGTACGTTCCCGTCCAGCGCTCCAGCTCGCTCGGGTGAACACCCAAAAAAGCGAACCTGTGTTTACCGAAGATGGATACAACAAAAGCCAGATGCCCACATCAAAGAAAAAAGGCACCAAACGGATGATCACGTAATGTTGATGAATACCGACCCTGAGTGGAAATATGATGTATCGAGTGAGAGAATCCTGCATAAAAGTAGTGGCAAAATATTCCGTTTCATCTTCGGCAACCCTCTCGGCGTCTCTCTCTTTGCAGATGAATCATTTTACAATCAGAATCTGCATATTGGAAAATGGACACCTCTGATATCGCTTGATGACATACTCTGGGCCTTAAAGTCGGAACTGATAAACCCAATCAAGTTGAAAATATCACTCGAACGATATTTAGTCACCCGGTGGTTTATGGTCTTGCATGCAATATCTAAGATCTATTCGCCCTCTTCCTTCATGGGAGCAACAATTTCAACTGCTATTCTGGACAAGGAATTCTCGCCCCCAATAATCAATGGATCATTGGGACAGCGACTGGATCTTTACAACACGCAGAAGTGGATCCAGCTCAATCGAACAACTGCTCTCTCCCTGATTGCGTACTTCGAGACTGGTTACAACATCTTGGATTTAATGAAAGTAAACCACAACATAATGGGTTTAAGTGCCGGTGATTCTATTTATATGCTAACAGTGGTGAGTCCAGAACCGGTAGATAGGTTCGTGATGTACTCGACACTAATGAAGTCCCAGTTATTGGATGATCCAATGGTTAAGCATCCCGAGTATAGCTTTACTAGAATTCTAGGGAGCACAGGATTGCCAGGTGTATCTGTTATTACCTGTCCTAATAAGTTAATGGTTCGAAAGGTTGATCCCGGAGCTTGGCGAATGGCTAACAAGACTTTCACCGGTGAGCGGGTGGACCATTTTGATAAAACGTCATTACACCTCAAATTCACCGATTGGTATGCACCGCTTGTCGACATCCAAGCGGTGGGGTATCGAGACGCAGGGGTCAAAATGGTGGAAGCCGTGATCTCAGTTCGCGAGGCTGGTAAATGGGTCGCAGATGTTGATGTGCTTGATGCACTAAGGCGATGCCGCCTCCGACTTCCAATGACGAATTTATCTTGCAAGCACGACAAGACACAGGATTCAAGCATTGATGCTGTGATACTTGAAACCTGGGACCAAATTCTGGACAGCCCCGAGGGCATATCTGTTGCAATGTGCAATCAGAATTGGCTAGCCAGACTCGCGGTAGCGACTGTTCTGGGGCGGCGTGGCATGGACAAGTCAAGATCGATTATCATTTGTCCAGAATCTGTGTGCTGGAGCTGCCAACAGCTTCTTCTACCTAAATTCGGGAGCGACATTACGTTTATCTTCTAGAATCTCGACCTCCATTGATATATCATCTGGGACGAGTACAATAATGAGGCTGTTGTCTATCTACGGTTTTCTGAGATCTGCATCCCTATTCTGGCAATGTGTTTGGTTTCACATGCCACATCCCACATTTACTGACTCACTAAGATCAACCCATGCTATCGTTCAATAATTATGGCGAGCTTCTATGCTTGTTCTATTGTAAGCAAGGGTCACGTGCGAGGTCTGGAGTGGAGCAAAATCCGTTACCCCTCAACTGACTGGAATTGTCATATAACCATCACCTTGCGAAGTTTTAGGCATTAATAATGTTATGACAAGGGATTCCAATCGGTGGGCTATAGACTGTTGGCGTGTACATGAAGAGGTGGTCGCGAGAGTCTAGGAAATTATCTCGTCTTTTTCAATACCCTCAAGGACAAACGCACGTATTCAGGCTTCCTTGTCAAGCTCAAACTGAGGAATGTCAACAATAGCTGCAAGACGTCGCAGAACAGGTAACGTCAAATCATTGCACTTCACATCATGAAGCTAATTTTTAGGCTGGTATGAACTCATTTCTTCAGTGGCGAGAGTGTACTAAGTGTATGATCCAGCGTGAATTGTCGCAGCCGCCGAATCAAATGCGATGAAAAGAAGCCTACCTGCAGCCATTGTGAGCGTAGGGGGGTCACATGCAGCCAGACGGATTTCATTGTGCAGGATGGACGATCGATACGGTCAAAACCGACACGCCCCAGCCCAGCTGAGACTGCAAAGCCAAGCGTATCATCGATCGCGACAGAAGGTCAACCTCAGTCAACGTACGACGTGTTGCGGATGGCTAAGCCTGTGCCCCCTCCTCGTTCGCACAACACTGCGCCACCAAAGGTTTCACAAAAACTTACCATCGATGAGCAATGTGCAGAGCTTCTAAGGGACTATCAAAGCGGTATTGGTTGTTGGATGGACGTGCTCGATCACTCATTGAGCTTCCAGCGGGAAGTGGTCCGACGCGCGTTCTCTTCCAAGCTGCTACTGCACTCAATTTGTGCCCTGTCGGCAAAGCAAATGAGTCTAGCTGGCAAGCGATCGCAGTGGGAATCCGTTGCTACTCGCTTCTACAGTGAGAGTCTCAGACTTCTCATCCAGGATCTCAACCAGCCCGAAACAAGCTATGATGTGATTCTGACGGCAGCGATTCTGCTGTGCAGTTACGAACTAATAGCTCACCCTGGGCCAGACTACAAACGGCACTTGGATGGAGCCCGCACCCTTATTCAGACTCGAAGAAATGGTAATGCATGGACAGATCTCGAACGGGCCAGTTTCTGGGTTTTTGCCCGGCAAGATGTCGCAATGGCGTTGATGAATGAGTGCCCAACGCTCATTCTGCCCACGAGTGGCAAGAGGTTTTGCCGAAATCCTCGATGGAAGAAGATGACTTGGGCAATACTATGTTATGGCTCCTTGCCCGTGTAGTTGAGCTCAGATTTCTACCTGAGAATCACCCGCAAACAAGCACACGACATCACCGTCTGCAGGCCGTCTCGATCGAGATTGATGAATGGTATGACAATCTTCCGTCAACAGCTCGTGGCATATCTGTTTTTGGAACATTGGAAGATGAATTTAGTCACACATTGTTTTGTGTTCCTTCAGCATGTGAGCAAAAAGATTCATTCATGCAGATGAGTGAGTACTAAACACATCGTCATAGCCGCTGGGCTCCTTTACTATCACATGGCGAAAATAATCGTACTAGAGAATCGGATCAACGCACCCAAAGATATAGAACGAGCACTGAAAGGAAATTCTCGTCACAGCCCCGATGAGAATGCACTCCAAGGCGAGCTTGAGAATCATGCAGTGTCAATCGTATCCATATGTTTCTCTCCAGGCTTGGCAGAAAGCGTGATGCCGGTTGCTGTGAATCCACTCTTCTATGGCGAGTCCAATTTTTGAAATGCGGCATCATCATTTTTACTGACTTGGAACCACAGCCGCGAGACATGTTTCGTCCTTGCCACTCAAAGGGAAAATCTGGGCCTTTTGGGCAATATCGAGAGCTCGATTGGCTTTTACACCACGGGTCGGGTGCTTCAATTACAAGACGAGCTTGAAGCCCGCATGGCTCAACAAAGTGATGAGAGATAATCTTTTTGCTATCACGAGTTAGTCTACCTTATCATGGATCCATCATATTACTAGAGTCCGAATTTTTCCTACCGAATTGTCCTTCGCTCGCTTCAAATTCCATTTCACAATTGTAGCCAAAGATCAAGTCATTTAGTCTTCCCGGCAGTGGCTGTTATTCACCTCCACTTCAAGACAAACTTGTACAGTCAACCTTGTCAATTGTGTTCGAAGGTTCTTCTCAACATCGATAACCATCATTGTAGTATTTGTTTGGAATCTGGAGACTTCTTGCCGTTGGACCAAGGGCCCCTCGACCACTCATTGAACGGCGTCATAGCAATCACGTCCATGGGATACTCCAAAGCAAGCGATAGTAATAATACGATAACATTTTGTCTTAACGCTCAATAAATAATACATACATACTCTGCAAAAAGTTTAATTACAAGCTAGGGAAATGTGAATAGACCAGGCAATGAAAACGCTATCAGGCTGCGGAGAGAAATTCCAGGTGTGCAAAGAAAGTGGAGCCGCTCGTCGGGCAATTCGAGGCCGGGAGCCCACCAGGGGCTGCCTCTTATTTGAAGAATGCAGTATACAAAGAAACTTTAGTCTGAGCAAGAGAAAGGTGTACGAACAGACCCAATTGCAAAGTGGTGTTGCTGAAGGAATTAGTCTCAGGTCGTGATGCTGTGGACGAATTGAGTGAATACTTACAATATCTTTCGCACTAGCCCAAGTTCCCGCAACGAAAACCAGCAATCCGAAAACAAACAAGAATATGCAAGCAATGGCATGTAGAATATTCTCTTTGGCATACCAGCTGCCCTTGCAGAGCAGCCTGAACCAGATCATTGCGGGAAAGTACAAGACAAAGCCAGAGATGAACAGAGCCGAGCTGAGGGCAAGGAGATCGTTGAAGATTGGAATACCTTCGCCAATGATCCAAGCAACAACTGTAATGGCGCCCAGAACGGCAAGCCATGTAATCCAGCCTTTGGGGGTGTTGATGAAGCGAGTGATTGAATCCTTGTAGAGCCGAAGGTGAACATACCTAGCGGTGACAGTATTTCCGATGGCGCCTGAGATGAAAATGATTGGAAGCGCAACGCCAAAAGCGATCTTGGAAAGAAGGCTACTAAGGGACAGCAGGGAGGGGCTCTGCACATCCTTACCAACAAAGACGTAAATGAGTACTCCTGTGACGGTGTACACCACAATCTCGATAATTCCCAAAGTCCAGACTGACTTCATATAGTCCTTTGGGGTGTGCATCTCGGCCATGAATGGGGACAAAAACATGGAAAAGCAATAGGCGAACAACAAGTTGCAGATTGCCACCATGCCGTCCTTGAAAGTAGCGTCTGGGTCTGGCCAGGCTGACCAGTCAACAGCGGCCAGACCGCCTTCGGATTGTGCTGCTGATGTCCCGCTAGCAATGATGGTAATACCAATGGCGGACACAACCGATGCAAGGTCGATGTATCCCAAGATGGCAGCCTCGGTAAATGATGGCATGATGGCTAGGACAAACAGAAGAATACCAGAAACAACACTGAATACTAGACCACAGGCCCCATAGTCACTCAACACATTGAAGGCAATTGTTCCGGTGAGCATGAAAGAAGCTGTCATCAGGATGAGCTCCAGCACATAAAGCCCACCGAAGAGCTCCTCTCCAAAGCGGCCCATCATGAGTCCACCAATGTCGCCGTAGTGATTAACAGAAGGATAAATCACTGTGACTTGGCCAACTATATAGCCGGTGTAGATGGCCATCAGTCCCAGTGCAACACAGCAAAAGGTACCAGCAACGACGCCGAGGGTGGCGAAGGCGGAAGGGAGACTGAAGGTACCGAGGCCAATGGCTTCGACAACAAGGATAACAGTCAACCGCTTCCATCCTAGTCGGCGGAAGTGTGCTTCTCCTTCGGCGATTTTTTGTTTCTCGAAGTCGGTTACAGTGCCAACCGCTTGATCATAAGTTGCGTTGATTGTTCCTATTTGGTCGGGGTCAAGCTTGAGGCCATTCGCTAGAGTTGAGGGCGGCGACGCCTCAGAACTACTCTTCTCGATCTTGTCGGTCATGATGTTGGTCTATGTTATCTCGGCGGGTGGGTTTAAAGAACGAGGAGGACGGAGGGATGTGCAACTCCCGATGAATCGGAAAAAGGAAAGAAAACAAGAACCCATTCTTCTTACTTGGCAACGCTTTTAATACCACTCTTAGTCTGGCCCAAGCTCGTAGCATTGAGGATCCCCCGCGCCTTTGGTGGAGAACCCATGATATTGTACGTAAAGGCCCGACGATGTGAGGCCAACCTCCCCGGCGGCCGATTTTGCGGGGAGCCAAAAGATAAAGCGCCAGTTGAGTGTGGCGACGGTGTCCGAAGCGGTCGTTGGCACGATGGCTTGCGGTATTAATGTCCGGGAAGTTGATTGCGTCTTCGACTTCCGTTCTAATAGGGAATGAGCCATTCTGCCCCCGATATCATGAACCAAGTCAACGAGCAGCGCCTCTCCATAGCCTCAACGAAAGACTACATTTCCTATCCACCAGGCCCGATGCTCAACTCGCATTGCGCAAAAGAAGCCTCATGGCTGAGTTGAAACAAGCAAATGGGTGGAGCGCGGCCAGATGGGGTGAATATTACGTTTATAATTGTTGGATATAGCTAAATGAGTTTGCTAAGCATTACCTTCTAGAACGCTGTGACTAAGCCTTCTCCAGCCGACAAGACGAGCTGCAGCGCGGCAGAGGTGGAGATGTGGATCGGCGCGTCCCCGGCGGCCCTGAGCTCTCGCCGGCGGCGGATCCACGCAGCTACGGGAGCTCCGGGCCGCTTTGCTACGGCAAATCTACCCCTGATTCCAGACGACACTCAGTATGATGGCCGTTTCCAATGGCGCCTCGGCCTTATTAAAGTCACGCTCGTGCCATGTTTTGACTTGGTAACCACGTCAGTCTCGTTGCCCGTCACCAGCCGTCGCCTCACTTGCTGCGTGGTCTGTGCCTTGGGTCTATAAGGTAAGAGTTACTGTTTGCTTGGCATGAATGGGGGCTGAGCAGTGTGTGTGTATTTACTTACCTTCCTAGTTGATACGCTCGAGCGCGATGGTAGTATTCTCGTGTTTGTTGATGATAATGGGAAGCTACTTTTACTAATTTCATTGACAATGTCGGACGTAATTCAACCTTTTGTTTTTTTTTTCTCAATGGTGAGGTGAAGTTCGGTAACCATCATGATGAATGTAATTGTATTGTTACCTAGTTGTCCTCCAGATTTCCTGAAGCTATCATACATGATGCATTAGTCAATGCTTAAGATTCCATTATCATAATGATTCTATGATACCGTTACTCGCCTTGCCCGAGCTGGTTTCCCTTTTTCATTGAGGCTGCTGCACATTGATTTAGCATCCCGAACTCCAATTACCCTATACTTGCACACTCACTTCACTCCCCGTCATACAATGGTCATTTATGTTGTTCTAATGATTCAATTACCACCAGTCTCGAGAGGGCAGATAATTTACAGAGCTTAAGACATAGCATTACACGTTTAGATGATCCTAACTTTCTTCTACATGAGAACATACATCTTTGGCACACGACAATCTCAAGTTGTGCACGGACCGCTGGACCACCCACGGATTTGCCGAAAGCAGGACATCACGCTTTGACCACCTCGCTTCACTAAAATCACATGCAGTATCCGTATTCTTCTGAGGTTTGGCTCCCATCAATCTCGTAACATTCTTCGTGATGAGTGGCCAAAAGGATCATTGATAATTTCACTATCATTTTAACTTTTGTAAGCTTTTACTTGGTTCATTTTTGGCTGTTGTTAGGAGGAGTCATTATATGAGTAGTGACACGTTCACCGGCCACAGTCCGGGCAACGCCCATCACACCACACTCTTCAATATTCCTGGCAAGCCAAAAAGTAATTCATTGTGAAAACTGGAATTCTTGTCCGTGCCGAAATCAATCTCATTTGGCCCTAAATGTGGGACGAAACTAGAATGTGGTAGAAATAACATGCTGGAGAGGTTCTATGACGAGAAACACTCTCGACAATTCCCACCATTCCGGCACCATATGAGGAAACCCGGACAATGGATGTAAGCCGCAACAAAAATACTTGAAGCTCAGAGCTAAAGTATCCATTCTTCTTGTCTTTGTTGTTGGATGAAATTTCGTAGATAGCTTGCTTTACCATAACTTCGATACCGGCCGGGGCGGAAATGAACGAGATGGAGGGTGAACCATTCGGTTTCTGCGGAAATTCAACTCTGGAACTTGCAGTGTCGGCAAATCGACTTTTTTCGACACTTTAACCCAAAGAGTGAAGATGAAGAGACTTCAGTGATCTGTTGTGCTGTTATGATGAATTTTCTTCGGAAATTAGTTTCGGACATCTCTCGTTCAGTGATCTGAATTCCACAGGCATTAGCACGAATTTCATTATCTAGGCTGGCTAGTTGGAAAGCCAGGTTCCACAGAAGGATCGTATCTAGACCTGGAGAAGCCCAATTTCATCCACCGATTCCTCCCATGTCAACTTCCCAGCATGCCAAAGAAGGTACCTTTGTAGAATGAGCGCATACGTGTATTGTGGCGACATCAACCCCGTTTTCATCCTGTTCATCCCCTTTGCATCTCTCAACCCGCAGCCTTTCGCTAAATGAGACATCTTGGCTGTCGTACACAACATAGACTACTAACTCCCTCTCTGTGCATTTCAAGGAAAATGCTTGTTGGCACAGCCACACTGATGCTAGGGGATCAAGACCTTAGAAATCGGCTGATACCCATAGAATCGGTAACCTCAACTCCAATGATGGGATGAGAGGTGAAAATACGGGTTAGTTAATTGGAATATTCCATCCAATCAAACAGAGTCGATTCAAGAGAATCTCCCAATTCCAAACAACAGTTGTTGCGTCAGGAGCTTCTTGTTTGCAAAACCCCACCTTGGCGATGATATTTACGTTGTGGATGGCGAGCATCGTACACCAGCGACTCAGGGGCCACAGAATGAGACCTGTTTCGGGACTCTGTTTGAAACATAGGGAGGCCAATCCTTCGCGTGATCAGGGGAAGTGACATGTTCGGTTAGTACGCTTAGCTCCTTGGCGGGGGAGAACACTTCTGGGATTCCGGACGAAACCGAGCAACTGGAAATCCTGCACCCCGTTTTTTTGGCTAACGAGTGATCATACTATTTGATGCTCAGCCATGTTGGCTGTTGGTTGGTGAACTAATTCCATGGTAATTTCCACGCTTGACGCGTTCTCAGCACCAACTTGGGTCAAAGCTTTCGTCTCATGTTTCGTATGCAGGGCCTCGTCGATTTCCGAGAAGCTGCTGAATTGAAGAAAACGCAGTGCATATTCCCCATGTGAAATAAATCAACAGATATTTAAGCAGTGTTGAAACGCGTTGGGTTCTAGATGCTGACCATCAAGCTTGTGGGCCAAGCTAATAGGTAGAGAAGGATTTGCATACAGGGATTTTGACACTACCGTGCGTTTTCAACAGGGACGAGGCAAAAGACAAGGATGAATTCTCCCAGGTCTTGGTAGATCCTGAAAGGGTCACTCGGAACCCCTCTCATTTGATCTGTCGTAGGAGCATACGCATGCTCAACGGGCATTTTGGTAAAGGACGGATCAAGATATAAGAAGTAAACGATTCCCCAGATTCTCCAATGTCGATCTCCAGGGCAATCCACACTCACTAAACACATTCATTAGATAAACTGCCTACATTCTCTTCTTGTATACAACCATGTTTGCCAAAGAATTCAGCATCCTCCGCTGCCTGGTCGCAGCCCTCGGCGCCGGCGCCAGTGTCCACGCTCTCCCAACTTCGCAACCCGAGAACGCCCACACTCAAGTAGCCCGTGCGACGTTCCGGGAAGACTTCACTGCTTTTGACAAGACCACTTGGAGCTGTGAATACACCTGCCCCGTCATCGAGGGCGAGAAGGCTCGCTTCAAGCTCAAGTCCGCGATTGCCGCCAACAACTACGGCTCCTGGTCAAAGGCCCGATATAAGCCCCAGCGCTTCACCAGTGGCAACTTCACTGTTTCCTTCTCGCTCACGGAACGCCCGACCCAGCCCGTCTGGTGGGGTGTTGCTCTGTGGGATGACGGTCCTACCGAGGATATGGAGCAGTTCAACGAGATCAACTTTGGCTACACGACAAGCCAGAGTTACACCAACACCCAGCTGCGCTTTGAGAGCGCCAAGCGTGGTGTTGCAACTAGTCTCAAGGTGGACACCGGCGTCGATTTGTACGATCAGCAGTACCACACCGCGACACTCGAGTACGATGCCGACCACGTCGCCTTCTACCTCGATGGGCAGAAACTGAAGGAGATCACCGACAAGACCTACATTCCTACTGACGCAATGGACTTCATTCTTGGACCTCGTCTTGTTTCTGGTGGTGGTACTCTGAGCCAGGGCTTTACCGAGTCTGTCAGCTGGGTTGAGATCTCGCCTTAAGTTGACTCAGTTGGAACAGGATGGCATTGTTCCCAGTTCATATTTCTTTCATGTACCATACCTTTTCTCCGGGGAGAACCTTCATACAATAGAATAGAAATCACCCACACACATAGGTTGTCCAATTACTATCCAGAGGATGTGTTTGTTCCTGTTCTACAGGGGTGCCCGTGCTAGCTATCACTACCGTTTTGGCATATCACAATTTATCAATCGTGGCGCAGCCCTATTCCTCACAATGCGTAAAGCAAAACATGCCGAGTGTCATTGTCAAGCGCATAATTGTTCCCGCGCCGCATTCGAATTCCCTTGCATCAAAAGCAGCGGTTCTTGATTGTAAATCTCCCGAGCTGGGCCTGACTTTGGGTCGCCGTCGTGGCATGAAACAACTCCACATACGACTCCGACCCTGGCCAAGCCCTATGTCGGGTGATGCTTACTTTCGGTCAGACAAAACTTGCGCATTATCCATGGAAAATTGTACAATCTCCCCGCCTCCATAATGCGACCGTGGTATTGCAGTCGTAGCCTGCAAGCAGCTGTCCGAGTTTCCCTGACTTGAGCATAAGAAATTTGCAAGGCTCTGGCAATGATTGCCTCACATAAGCCCCTGAACTTGCTTGCAATGCATCAAGAGGTGGAAATATTCCGACTATCGCAAATAAACGGTTGGAGTAATGAAATTTAGGTCTTCCGACTCACTTACATGCGCAGTACAATTTCGGACAAGCCAAAAGCTTGATCGATAGAAATTATACTAAAGAGGACAAGGTTAATCGCAGCGCCACATCGCCGACCTCAACCGCTAACTCACCATCGTAAACTTAAAGTGAGCATGCAAACAGCGAGCCTTGGATCAAATCCCATGTCATGTTTAGGGGTCACAAGAGAAAGGAATGTATTATTTGCATGTTAATAGCCCCAGCGTCATCCTCCTGCAATAAGTCTGTTAATTTCTGCTATGGTCGAATCAGGGTCTACCGTAATGGACAATTCTGCCGTTCACGAATCAGCATAAATTTTGTCAGTCTGAAAGTTCCCGAGAGAGGCTTCATGGCGTTGAATGTGCCCTACTAAGTGGCTTCTAGAAGCTCACCGTGTCGCTGGGAGAAGCCGATAGAAATGCGCCACCAGCCATCGAGAACATGATCAACTTATATAACCTAGCCAGCTGCACCTTTTGACTCAGTGTTCATTTTATTTCTCTCCCCATTGAAATTTCCCACCAAATTGCAACACTCTCGACACTCTCAGCCTCCCGAATCAGACCAGTTGATTCCCATCGCTGCAGAATGTCGACCAATCCTCATATCCAGACTCAGGAGTACCTGGACGCTGACAGAGGCCCGACAGTATTTGCGATCATCACGACAGCATGTGCACTGAGCATCGCATTTGTTTGCGCTCGACTTTTCACGAGGAAGCTGATATTGGGGTCTTTCCAAGCCGACGACTGGCTCACAGTTGCTGCACTAGTAAGAACCCTATACTTAAAAGGCCTGAACTGCGCCTTACTGTGAAAGATTTGTGAGATAGGTTGTGTGGGCGTGACCATCAAAGGAATTAAAGAGGGCGGAGGAAAACACTTTGACACACTCACTCTGAAGCAACAAGAAGGCGTGGTATTCTACACAATAATAGGATTCACCATCGGCGTTTTCGCACTTGGGATTCCCAAATTTGCCGTTGCCGCTCTATTAATCCGAATTCTGATCCCTGAGACAACCAATCGAATAATTCTTTGGGTTTTACCAAGTATATCTATGGCCTCACTGGTTGCCTGCGTCATCGCAACGTTCAATCAATGTAAACCGGTTCGAGCTGCATGGGAATTTTCGATACAAGAAAAGGAGTGTTTCAGTCCATGGATCATCATAAAGTTCTCTCTTTTTAACGGGGGCAGGTTTCTTTTTTTCAATTCAGTCTGGGAGAATATCTAACGGTCTATAGCTCTGGCCGCGTTCACTGACTTTTACCTCGCGTTGTATCCCGCTGTGGTTTTGTGGTCGCTGAAGATGGCTATGCGAAAGAAAATAGTACTGTCGTTGGCCCTTGGAGTGGGTACTATGTGAGTTGACGATATCCGTTGCTATCATCGACTGTGTTACTGACTTAGATGCCAACAGTTCAACACTTGTGGCAATATACAAATGTACCGAGTTAACAAAGTTAGCAAGCGCGGATTTCTCGTGTGAGTGCTTAATGGAACTTATGATTTTCATTTACTGATAAAGATTTGAAGATGATACTGCTGACCTTGCCATTTGGACAGTGTAAGTCGTCACTGAACCGCTTCAATGAAGCCAGTTAACATGGTTTCGAACAGATTAGAGGCCAGCACAATAATTATTGCCTGCTGCATTCCAGTTCTACAGCCATTGGTGGAATTTCTTTGTGGCCGTCGCCCTCTCTACCTCGCATCACGTTCACAAGATATCACTTCACAATTTGATCAAGATCGATTAAACCCCAATCTTGAAAAAGACCACCAACGCCACCACGATAGTAGCAGCCAGAACAATCCCGGCTCTCCACATGATGCAATAAATGCAGAGTCCCAAGAGAGTATTCTATGACTGGGTCGAACTTAGGAGAAGGGTATATTTTTTTTCACCTGGCTGAACTTTTAGAAAAAGAGTTCATCTTCCTGTCATCGGGGGACGACGGGAACTCGCTTCCCGGTATAGGAGCGATTCAGTATTTTCTGAGACGCAGCACTGCCTCATGCAGCCCGTCGACTTTCGCAAACTGAAGCATATTATGAAGAATATCTGCCTCACCATCCGGTCACCTTATTCATGGTAGGAGACATACAAGTCAGGTTTGAGTGAAAGTAATGAAACGGTCTGGTACCGTCAAGCCCCCCTACATGTGGTTGGAAGCCTCACTGCAGCCACCAGTGATCACCGTTACCCTCTACTTCAGCGAGAGAGTCCTGGATCATACTATTGAAAGAAGTCACATCAATGCCTTCAATTCCCCAGCCCTCTTGGTATGCTGTCACCCTAGGATCGAAAGCAGGCTCGCTGTCATAGCTGGCCATGACAGTGTCGCTCTCCGCAATACGCGTCGTCGGGACTGTCTGATTCGGCTGCTGTTCTCCATTATCACAGCTTGTCGGCCAGCTGTTTCGCAGTTGCCCAGCTGCTCCATCGTTCGCCTCGTACCCTATATTTTGATGAGTTTGCAGCCTAGTGCGTTGAGAAGGCTGTTCCAAGTCACGTTCCGTAACGTCAACATGATCTCCAGGCCCCCTGCAAGAGCCCCGGATATCCCGCGCGATAGTGATCACGCCAAAATGCGGAATACTGAGACGCAGCGCACCGGGATCATTGTGTGAGTATCGTCTCTATCGAGGCGATAACTCATGCCAAGGGCGGCATTGGCTTCAATATCAAGCAATCGGCGCAATACCCCGGCACCTTTCTCGCTCAGCGTCTCGGCCTTGTCTAATGTCCCGACTTGACTCATGTTGTCGAGGATCTCCTCCATGATGGCGCGATCCGATACTCGTTGATGCACGAGCGCGCTGTCCAAGCCGCCTTTGGAGCGATATCCATCGAGATGCGCAAGGAGAAGTGTCATGGATGCGGTGATCGCGAAAAAGTCCATGCTGTGACAACAGTAGGAGACACTGTTGAAACTGCGAAGTGCCATATACCGAGCCAACAGATCACGACTGGCATTCAGACAGGCGATGCGACTGTATTCGTAGCGGCTCAGATCCGGTCCTGCATATGAGCGAAGCATGTAAGGGAGGTGCAGATGGCTAAGCAGAATGTAATGAAACACCTGATTTGTTACCCTGATTGTCGCCCAGAACAACTCCCCGATATCTCGTATTAAAGCCAGGTTCGGAACAAGCCACCATTTTGGTCATAGTCATGTCAGTCGACCCCTGAGGTAGGCCGAGGACGAGACTAAAGAAACGATCATGATGTACGATTCGAAACCAGAGGAACTGGGGATCCCATTTGTTGCCTACCTGTACCGACTTCAAGCATGGTCGGTTAATCCGGTTGAGACGCATCAGCTGGGCCATCAACATAGCTCGGCGAGCAGTCGACCAGGCAGAGCGGAGGTTTCCACTGTCGGCCTGAAAAGTGGACGCAAGTAAGAGACACTCTAATGCTTCAACAGTGCCTACGGTGCCCACTACCGCTGCATTTGCAGTGATCAATCCAATAGCGGCGTCTGCGACTCGTTTCATTACGATTCCTGGTGATTCCGAGAAACCCTCGAGCTGATGATGGAAGCCGGGGTGAATATAGCGGAAGCAAATCGCTAGCAGGAGCATCTGCCGGGCAATTATGAGCGGATGAGTCTTGGAGGTGTACCGAGTCGTTAATTCAGCCAGCTGATCCTGCGTCTCCTTTTCGTCAACCTTGATATCCTTGTAGGGCTTGCGAATCGACTGATGAAAGAAAGAAGGCATTGGCCCAGCCATCTTGACCATCACAAGAACACTTTCTTTCGATGGGAAGGTAGACAGTAGAGCTTCCGATATCTTTTCATGCTTCGCTAATTCAGACGCCTCGCGTTCATCAATAGCCTGGGTATTCGGAGAATTAGCAGACGCGCTGTCTGACCAGAGAGCCTCCCGTAATTCAGTCGCAGTGACTAAGGCTTGTGAAGGTGGTGTGCCTTCTTCGGTGTTGAGAGACGAATGAATATTTCGATTCAACGACTCTCTGGAAGCCGACTCTGTAGGCCTTTCAGCACTAAGGGGAGCCTCATCTTGTGCGACATTCGGTCTTGAAATGGATATGTCAGGGGCTAGTGAGCCATCCTCGGTCCTCTTTACCAATCTCTTGATGAGTTCTTCAACACGAACCATGCGGTTCCCCATTTGCCGCCTCTTGTCAACCGGGGCCAATGGGTGCTCCGGCAGATCCTGGCCGACGCATGTTGTGCCTCGCCGAAAGCAGCCATCACATACTGTGTCTTCCGGGGTCATGTAGTTACACTTCACCTTCCTTCCTTTGCACTCCCAGCAGCTCCTGGTTCCTTTTCGGACCTTTCTGCGCTTGGCTTGAGGCTCGTGGTTAATAGGCTCCATTTTAGTACTAGTGTCGGAGGGTTTGTCGATAAGATCATGTGTAAAATTCACATGCCGCATTGAATTGGTAGAGGCCAAACAATGATTAGAGAATTATGAGCGAGATTGTGGTGTTGGATACCTAAATTCTTCCACCGAGAATGTGACGGTCGAAAGCCAAGCAGGGGCCGGAACTCCGCCGAGAAATGCGGCGGTCGAAGACATCCCCGCAACTATCTTACAAATCGACGGCCCAAGTAGAACCACGGATGCTGACCGATCAGTCTGATCCTTTAGTTCCGCAGATTTGGTATGATAGGATTATGTTCCATGTCTCTGGTAAATGGCATCTACGGTATTGTAGACAGCGCAGACAGACAGAGGATTGCTCAGTTCAAACCCAGACCACCATTCTACGAATCGAGACGCGCATAAAGCTTTTCTAATTGAATCAAAGTCTAATTCAGCTGTAAATAATCTATGTCAATTCTCCCTAGCAACAATTTTCTCTTGCGTAAATGATGATCTCTCCAGTAGGGATGAAGAGAAGATCAATCTAGACAACCACCTAGAGGAACTTCAGAAAGCAATACGCGTCATTTTGCTACAGATACCATATGTCATGAATTCCTTTTTGGCAGCATGCTAATTTGACCGAACTCTGACTCGGTCCAAAGGTATTGTACATGTCTCTCACTTGAGTGTGTCAATGGCGAGATCTGTTCCTTGCCTGGTTAGCTCGGTGGTAGTCGCTCCTCGAAACGTATCCACCATCATTACATTGACCAGCCGAGACATGTATAAAAGCTTGCAGCATCAGTGTCCTAACCTCCATTATCCAAACCTGACGCAATCTACAAGGACAACCCGACAAGTCACCACTTCTTTGCCAACTTCCACATAACTTCACCTTGAAATCGATAACCATGTCCAAATTCCTCGCCGTCTTTGGAGCTACTGGCAAACAAGGCAGCTCCGTTGTCAATTTTGTGTTGAATGACTCGGAACTCTCCAAACAGTTCAAAATTCGCGCCATTACTCGCGATATCGACTCAGAGAAGGCAAAGAAGCTCGCTGAGAAGAATGTCGAAGTAGTTCAGGGCGATGCGCTAAACCGAGCTTCTCTTGAAATAGCATTGAGTAGCGTGCATACCGTCTACGCTATGACAGTACCGACCTTTGGTCCTAATACTGTCAAGGTCGAGTACTACACCGCCAAGGCAATCGCCGATGTTGCTGTGGAAAAAGGCGCAAAGTACTTCATCTTCAGCACTCTGCCATCAATCAAAGAGATGTCTGGTGGCAAATACACACATGTTACCCCCTTTGACGCGAAGGCAGAAGCAGAGCAGTATATTCGAAGTCTCCCGATCAAGAGCGCCTTTTGCTCTCTGGGATCATTCATGGAGAATCTCCAATTGCAGAATTTCTTGGCGCCCCAACCGGCTCACGATGGCACCTGGGTGATGTCACGCCCTATTCCCGCTGAATCAAAGCTCCCACTGATTGATGCTATGGGTGATACGGGAAAGTTTGCTGGTGCCATCCTCGCCGAGCCTGACAAGTACGAAGGCAAGACGTTTCACGCGGCTACGGCGGTGTACACCCAGGCCGAAATAGTCGCCGCCCTATCCAAAAACACGGGCAAGACCATCGTGTATAAGCAGATATCCTTTGATGGTTTCAGGAACATGGTCACTTTTGCGCCTGATCTCTGGGTTGATGGGCTCAAAGCCCAGCACGAATTTGGTTATTTCGGACCAGATTCTGAGAAATTGGTTGCTTGGGCGGCTGAGAATGCGCGAGGTCGATTGACCACTCTGGATGAGTACCTCGAAGAACACCCATTTCCACTCGCATAATCAAATTTCACGCCATGATGGGGTCAGCCAGAGAGAATTATAGAAATGAAATTGGAGTTTGTCGTTGAAATGTGACCTGTTTGAACAAACAAAGCTAGGTGGTAGGACGGGGTTATTCATTCCTTGTCACCATCCTCTACAACATTCTGTTCATACATGCACAACCTGCCTTCCCCAGCATCGAATATAGCTCTAGTTTTTGGATCGCACACAGTGGCTAGTCCAGTAGCCCTAAGTGATCATGCGCTTCACTCAATTACTTCATCCCGCCCGTTGTAGAATTGTTTTGTGCTATGTCCTACTTTATCGTTTTTCTTTTTCTCCGGAGTTTTAAGTCATAGTTTGTGGGTATTGCACTCACTAGAAGTAATGACGACGAAGGAGCTGCATTGAGGCGGTGTTTGTGGTGAGAGCGGGTAATATATATCGACGTAACAATTCAGAGGGCTCAAGACGAGCAAAGGAGTTCGTTTTGTAGGACAGATATAAGAAAATGATACAGAATTCAAGTCTTGTGTACCCGCTAGGTTGAGTGACTTGGAGAGGTGGTGGTGTGACTAGTCACTCAACCCAGCAAGTAGTTTTCTCCAATAATTCCTTGTTTTGACCATAATCTCCTTGAGTGTTTTCGGGTCTGCAATCTCAGTGTGGTAATGGCGGAAACAGTTCTCCAAAGCTGCTTGAAATTTAGTATGTTTAATGGAACTCCCAATCCCATGTTCATGCATGCATAAACCGAAGGAGGTTTCGAAAAAGACGTAAATCTCTTCAACGCAATTCTCTCCGCTGTGACTGAGCTTTCTAACTCGATCGCACTTGGGGACCGCCAGAGCATGACATTGCTGAGTATTATTCATTCTGTAGCTGCAATAAATGTCTTATATAGCGGCTGTTGGTAAAGGCTTTCAGGAATTCCGACATGAGATAAGTTCGTGATATTCCAGCCTTCATATTAAGCCTAAGACCTTGAAGCAGTACCAGTTTTGCGAAAGTCCAGGCTCCAGTCCACTGCCTGCTGACATGGCTTCTCTGATGGCTAACTTTATGATTTTCCCCAGTTTTAAACAGATCTACCAAATCCATCAACTACTGCTACTGCTATCTGTGAGGTATCAGGAGATATCGCTGTTGATGGATTGATTGTCCATGTTGCGCTTGGATCTAGCGACTGCATCCACACAGTTGCGGGCTAGCTACCAACGTGCCAATTCAATTCACAGCTGTTTTCACACTCGCCTAAATTGTTTAATTCCCGATTCACTACTGTTGCTATCGTCATAGTGTAGTCTCTTTTGCGACGATCTCTGTTCATGGCGACCCACCATCTTTGAAGCGATCAGCTGTGTCAGAGGTTCGACAATATGGGCAGGACAGCCTTGCGATATCGCCAACTCCAGCTCTTTCAGGTCCTCCTCGCTGTCCGAACAGTGTATAATAAGCCTATTTAGGACGGACGAGACAAACATAACCCTCTGTGCATCCGCTGCTAATCTCGCCAGAAGACCTTTCAGTTCAGTGCAGAAGGACGTCAGCACAGACTCCTCTGGTCGCCGCCTCGCGAGGTTCCCAAACGCCATCGCGGCACTAGAGCCTACGGTTTTGGCAATGTCAGGGACGCCAACACTTGCACCCGCTCGCAAAAAGGCGTCTAAGGTTCTAAGGTAGTCCTCGAAACACTCCTCGCCGAGGAACTTGGACAGAGAAATGTCCAGGAAGTGCGAGAAGACGGTGCGCGCCCCCAAGCGATTCAGGAGAGGCACGTTGGGGTCGGCACCGTAGGACATCAAGCAACCAAAGGTGGCATCTCTCAGGGAGGCGTTCCACCGCAGAGCAGGAAACATTCCGGGCCCCGACAGCATACTGAAGACCGACATTGTGCTCCGCGCAAAGAGCACCCATGGGGATGGCACATCAGATTCACTCGCGTTGCCAGGCTGTCGCGGTAACGCGTTGGGATCTTCACCACGCTGGAGGAGAATATTGAGAACACTTGGCACAGGCGGAGGACTCTCACTACTGGTGCGAGACATGGGCGTGAGCGCGGCGAACAGCGGCGATTCGTCGAACACGCCGAGGAAGTCTGGCTGCTCGCGAATCTTCCTAGCGAGATAGGGCGTCAAGTCATGCCTAAGCAGCTCCTCGCGAAAGAGCAGTCTCCTGTCGCAACTTTGGGAATTGACTCCTCGGACAGTGACGTGGCCGAGGCTCACCATGGCTACGATGGTTGCTTCGTACTCGTCCAGCAGTTCCTCTATCCTCCGGTGCTGGTGAGAGCTAGGTCGGTCTGTTTGCCTCAGTGCCTCCGAGGCGTATACCAGGGCCTGGTTCAGATGTGCGATGAAAGAGCCGGTGGTCAGCCCACGCCCCTGCCTTATGATGTCTGCGACCAGCGGGTTGTCCTGGCGCGTGGTTCTGAGGAAGCCAAGATATGCGGCGGCGATGGAGACAAACCCGTTGTAGCCCGCCGGGAGCTTGCTGCGTAGGTATTCGCCAACATCTTTGGTCAAGGCGAAGTCTTTTACGGTTCTGTGGAGAAACTCAACCCGGTCGTATACGACCCGGAGAAGGCCTTTTGTCTTCTCGTTGATGCTGCAAATAGTCTGCTCTCTGCGCACGGCAATTCTCTCGGGCGACCCTGCTAGCTGACTGTGGGAGGCGGAACAGTAGCCCTCGAATTCCATCTCCAGATGCCAGTATAAGTCGATGTGAAGAGGTTCGAGGGCGTGGACTGCAGCCTGCAGGATTCCAGCCATCTTGGAGTGGTCAGCCGGGTTCACACTTTCCAGCATGTGTTGGAACAACTGATCTAAATCCGATGGTAGTTGGCTGACACGTTGGTTCAGATTTCCGATTCCCTCGCCATTGGAGAGGCCTTCCCGCAACGACCGCGTCACGAAGAAAGCCCAGAGAAACACACCTTCGGCCTGGGTCACGATGCGATTAACGAGCTCAGCTTTCTCCGAGGTGGCTTCCTCAGCCACTTCAGCAGTCCATCGTGAATGGGCCTGCAGCTGGCCATTCACAAACTTCCGAATATCGTTGCGCGTCAGCTCGGGAATATCCAGGGTCTCCTGGTTGTCGCCGCCGAAGCTCCTCTCAAACACTGGCCACCGACGACTAGAAAGGCACATCTTGATATGAGGAGAGCTGGCCATATCACGAAGAACCTCGCAGAGCTCCGCATGATTGCTGTCGTACTCGTCGAGGCCGTCAATAAAGAAGCAAATCTTCAGCGGCATGTGATCAGCTGTCGCCAGGGTTCTCAGAGAAGTGGTAAGCTCAGAAACGGGCCATGGCTCTGCAGCAGTCTGCCACTGTCCGGCTTTAGCGGCTGCCCAGCGGCTAGGGCTGATGAGGGAGACAACATTAGGGTGTCCGCGAAGGACATCAAAGAGGAGAGATTGGAGAAGCCCCTGCCAGGATTTCTGGATTGGCGTGCCTCCGATCCAGAAGAAGTGCGTCGCAATAGCCAGCGTGGCGGAGGAGCCTGCCCAGTCCGCCAACATCTGTTTCGTCCGGGGATGTCTGGTGATGAATTTCATGAAGGTGGATTTCCCAGATCCAGGCTTGCCAGACACCCAGAAAGTGCCGCTTCCAGAGAGAAACCATTCCGAGAGCCGTGAGTCAAAGGCCCATTGGAACGTATCCTTGTGTGCCTGTGGTATAGAGTCGAGGCGTACAGGTCGGCTGTTGTAATTCAGGCTCGACACAATTGTATCGGCGAGCAAGGCGTCTTCTAAGTTGGCGAGGCTGGCTAGCCGGGTTCTGAATAATTTTACATCGGCCTCCGTGAAGGCGGCAAAGGAGCTTGCGTCCAGGTCTACCGACCGCCTTTGCACTTCTTGTCTCAGATCCTGTAGGCCGCGAGACACAGCATCAATCCGGGATTCATGTTCTGGCCTGGCGTATCGGGCCTCAGCCCCGGAGGATTCCATAGTTTGAGTTAGTTCGCTTATACGAGAGCTGGCATGTGATGTCAGGCTTTAAAAATTCAAAAAGCGAAAATAGGCGAAATCAAACCGAAAAAGACAAAAAAGAAAAAACATCAGCGTCAGCGAGGAGTATTCAGCCCACGTACCTAAGAATAGAGCTGACCTGATGGGTCACGGTGTGGGAAAGCTGCTGTAGCTTCTCATTGTAGCCAGCAAGCCTAGATCTCAGCCAGTCTCCTGTGTCAGTTCTTAGTAGCTGCGATCGTGGCTGATCAGGCACCCGGGTCAGTATACTCTCGATGTCCTCCAGGAGCGCTGCGGAAGCATTTCGAGAAGATATAATATCTCGGAATGCCAGCGGCCCGTTTAAGGGCCCGAATGCATTCACGGATGGCTGTTGCGGCGCATAAGAGATTTGAGCATCGGATAGCGCATTTTGCAGGTTCTTGCGTGTTGCCAAAATAGCGCTGTGCTCATCTTCGCTATCTAGTGGCAACGGTGGCTGTGCTTGAGAGGCCTTGGAAGTTGAGAGCAGCTCTGTAATAAATTCCGTGACGGCGAGGATGCTCGCAGCGGCGTCCAGTGCGCAGATGGTGTCCATGGTTTCCATGGCTGGTTATGTTGTCTGGAGTGAGAACCTGCTCCCAACGATCTGGCGTCGGGAAAGATTCGTCTTAGGGGACTCGGGGAACCCGGGGGACTCAAGGGAGTGGGGGTGAAGCGAAGCCAGACCATTACAACGTGTCAGACGAGATGGACAGCCCTACTTAGACGGGATATCAACCAAGAAACAGGGGTAAGAAGACATAAAAATGCCACAACCTTGATCGCATTACACGGGCACACACTCACGAGCAATATCAACAGCTGGACAAGGGGAGTTGCCGATGAGTTAACCAGCTTCAAGGCCCCTTATTAATATCTGTATTTCCTGTGAATCACCCGGGATCCTCCTGTAAACTGCTGGAGATTTCCTGGCAACTTCTTGTAGATCCGTTACCCCAAACAAGTGCCACAGCCGTGCTCAGTGTCAATAGAGGTGACATTTTCAATCCCAGGGGTCTCCCGCATACACATCGCTTCGCACAGACGTTTGCCCCGCACGGACATTCTGATGCCTAAATGGTGTGTTTGATGTTGTGTGGCGGACAGAGTTGAGATGATTTGATTGACTCCCTGTCTCGTCCCGTTGGGGGCCGGAGTAAGCAGTTTATACAGGGGCGTTTCTGTATGAATCGGCAGCCTCCGAGCTCGTCCGAATCCGAGCCTCAGCTGTCCCAATGAAGGCATCCCGAATCTCTCCACCATGGAGTTTGATAGACATACGGCACTCTTGCGACACAGACGGTATCCCGTACAGACATAATACCGCACAGACATTGCGCCGCACACACGTTTCAACGGCCCCATGTCCTCCGCACTTGATGATATCTGTTGGAGTTGATGGCCGAGGATACGGATACCTACTTCAGATATCCCTCGTTCCAGAAACGCAACTATATCTACCGGTTTACCGTGTTCCCTCTGGCTGGCCTCTCGCTTGACAAGCCAGTTTCCCCCCTCCCAATCACTGCCATTAAGCAGAAATGTTTCCAGAGTCTCCCTACTATTGGATACCGGGCTTTCTGGTTCTTGTTAGCCCCCTTCTTCTCCGGCTACTGTCATCAAACAAGAAGCCTCAGGGGCTCAGCGACACAGCCCCGACATCGCCAACTGTAACACACACCATCGTCATCCTCGGCGCCGGCATGGCGGGCGTCCCGCTCATGCGCCATCTGCTAAAGCACACGCCGGCGTCGGTTGGCTTGCGCGTGGTGCTGGTCAGCCCCAACGACGAGATGCCATGGCCCTATGCCACAGCCCGCGCCATTCTACCCGACAAATTCGGCGACGAGAAGATATTCCTCCCCCTAGGACCAGGCTTCGCCAAGTACGGACCCTCGAAATTCGAGCTTGTGGTAGGCATGGCACAGAGCCTGGACCCCGAGGCCAACCGTGTTGTTGTATCGACGAAAACCGACGAAAACCAGCGGACCATCAACTACGACAGCCACTCGTCATCGCCACCGGTTCCTCTTCCAGGGTGGCCATGCCCTTCAAGAACCTGGCCGACACAACGGCCACCAAGGACGAGATCCATACCCTGCGCAAGAAGATTGCAGCAGCGCAGTCCATCGTCGTGGCTGGTGCTGGTCAGACCGGTGTCGAGGTGGCAGGTGAACTAGGCCAGCAGTACGGACTCGCTGGCACTAAGGAGATCACACTGATAGCTGACGATGCCCTGCCCCTGGGGCCCAAGGCGCGCGACGACGTACGCCGGACAGTGACCCATGAACTGGCCAAGCTGAAGGTCAAGGTTGTGGCTAACACGCGTGTTCTAGATGTCATGATGACACCGACGGGCAAGCAGTCCCTAACACTGGGAACCAGCGATAAGAACAACGAAAAAAAGGACGAAAAAACGGTCTCGACCACTACTACGACCACGCTCGAGACGGACCTTTACATACCCGCCTTTGGCGTGCGGCCCTACACAGCCTTCATGCCAATGGCCATGCTCGACGCTGACGGCCGCGTGAAAGTCGATCG
The DNA here is from genome assembly GCA_003415625.1 of Aquanectria penicillioides. NCBI lineage: Eukaryota > Fungi > Ascomycota > Sordariomycetes > Hypocreales > Nectriaceae > Aquanectria > Aquanectria penicillioides. The sequence continues at coordinate 3,552,802 of PYIU01000006.1, read as the reverse complement.
TGACACACTGCAGGCCACGGGCTACGCCAACGTGTTCGCCCTAGGCGACGCCAGCAACGCGCAGAGAGCCAGAGGGAAGCATGCCGATTCTCAGGATGAAATTTTCCTGCCAACTTGCTCAAGAAGCCATTGCGGAGGAATATTGTCTCCACCCATGTCCGTGAGGCGACTGGTTAGGTTATCCTGCTGCCATTCCCACCAAATCTTGTCCAAGTACGCATGATGAAGATAGAAGGTTGGGTCACCGTTGCTGGCAATTGGATCTTTCATCTAGACTCACGTTAGTAAGAAACATTTTAGATAGAGGTAACCGCTTACAAGTCCACCAATAGCACCGTGTCCAGCGCCGTGTAGCTCTCCATTGTAACATTGCCAAGCTGATGTGCAGTTGTGGATCGCTTGGCATTCATCAATGTAGGTCTGAGCAGCGATTTCAAGGTCATCCTAACTCAGGGCACGGGTCAGGCAATACTCTGTGTCGTTGTCAGGGTCTAGGCCGGTGTCGATGTACAGCGTCAAGTTCTTGAAAGGGCCATCCTGGATACACTCAGAATCTGTTACCATGGTGTCAGCAATGCCGTGTTCAATGAGCTGAGCATCACTAAAGAGCAAATATTTCATCTTAATCTGTGCAAGTACTCACCGCCGGCACCGTTACCACCGAACCCGTAGACTAGATCAAAGAGAGTCGACTCATTCAAAGCAGCAGTATTAAGGTCATAGAGCTCGTCCCAGTACGGGTGGGCACCTGTGTACCCGCAAAGGTCCTGCAAAAGAATCTCATGAGAGCCCACCAAGTATCGGTGGAAGGGAAGAAAATGCCCGACGTAGTGGATGTAACCTCCCAAATAGATGTGGGTGCAATGCAACTCATCCCAGACGTTTCTAGCACCTTCAATTTCTCCGGTCACGACGTCGTGCTTCATGAGACACAGCTCCGCGTCAAGAAAGGCTTAGTAAAATGTTAGTGGATTTCTAAATATTTAGCGTACTAAGTACCTTACCAGTTTTCTCGTCATTGGTCATGTTGTGCCTGTGGTTGTAAGTTCAGGTTCGAAGATTGAAAGATTTAGGCTGATTTACCATGCCTTTCTCTTATTGATCGAGGTGCATGATCCTTGAACAGGCGTAGCCTCGGCCAAGTAAGTGGACACGAGAAGCCCCAAAATTGCTTTCTCAATCCAAGGAGACATGTTTCTAAGAATAGTTGAGAGGATGAAGTCGCAGGTAGACCAAGAGTTGTGGAGGGCTCTGATCGGTACTTTGAGGCAAATAGTAAACCTGTTGGTTCCTTTACATCGTGATGAAGATGTCACGGAGGATGCCGGAGTCCGGTTTCATAGGTGTTAGAGATACAGGCTTATCTCAGAGGGATGTGAAACAGGCTCTTCTATAAGGAAGATGCCTTCAGCCCTTCCTCTAGAGGAAGGGAGAGATAGAGATGAATTGAACACGATAAAACCACTGCATGCAGTAACCCCCGCCTACCGACAAAACCTTTATGTGCTGATGATCTTTGCTTGACCCCCACATTGAGACAATCTCTATGCCGTGCACCTGCTTCGTGGTGCACGGAGGATCCACCATATTGCTTCCCCATTGCGTAAGCTCATTAAATCGACTGGCACCCAAGACATAGCCAGTGAGATGTTTTCGCTCTTATAACCTCCGAGGTCCATGCTCGCGACGAGGGTTGCTCGTATCAGTAAACATCCGGTGACGTCAGAACTCTAACGCAGACCGTTAGTGGAACATAGATGTAGAGAATAATGCCCAGGGTAGAGGTATTTAAATTAGAAAATACGTAGTAAAGATAGATCGAATGTGACTAGTATGGTCGTAGATCTCTTCATTGCGTGTTGTATAAAAATAGCCGATCTTGAAACAAACAAACGATAAAAAATTTTCTAGTGCATCAAAACGCGCTCCCCGAACTCGACATATTTCAATTGTCTAAGATGACCAATAGTTACTATATTCAGCTTTACATTGAGAAATCATCCTATTCGTACAGATCACTTTCGGATGGCGTGGTGAGGCATGTCAACAGAGGCCTCAACATTTGCCTAGCTGTCACTGGCGAAAAGCCCCCACCCCTGTCCCGGCAAACGATTCGGCAGCTATGAAACTACGTGGTTGTCCCAGAGTTACTACTACCCAGTTGCTGTTATTGAAGGTCTTGCGCGTAAAGATCGACCAGTGTAACTACATGGGACTCCGCTCCCATTTTGCCTCGTATTTTCTTTTATCTGTCCTGTGCATCCTTCCTACGTATGTTCTGTGGCTTATCTAAATACACGGACCATAATTATGGGTCGCCTAAATTGTATATAACCTCGGAATTACGGTAAACACCTGCTTGAGGAAACTCCACGTCACTGCTGTGACATCGAGCAGTGTGGCGTACCTATGCATGTTTATACGGCTCTCAACTCGGCAATTTTCGATGATATCCCAAGTTGCAAAGCACTCATATTTACGACGCAATCAATTTTCTTCACCATGCGCTCGGTTGTTGTCTTGAGCGTCGGCTTCCTAGCCGGTGTGGCAGTATGTCTTTTTGAAACTGGGCTTCTCAAAGACAACCTACAGAACTCGATCTAGATCGAGAATCTTCTTGATTGCTCCAAGACGATGCGATCGTTTCTCTCCCCATCTTTGACCAACCTCACTGACCTCGGCGAATAGTTCACCGATCAAAATGTCACTAGGATTATTTCCAAGGTATTCCGTACGCGCAACCGCCTGTTGCAAACTTGCGTTTCCATGATCCTCAGTCTCTCAACACATCCCGGACTGGCAGCAAGAATGCTACAGAAATGGGTTACATGTGCTACGGATATGGTGCCACGCAAATAGTCCTCGGAGAGTATGTTTCGGAAGACTGTCTGACCTTGAACGTTTACCGGCCATCAAACGTGTCTGCCTCCGAGGGACTGCTCTCTGTTGCTGTGTATATTCATGGTGGCCTTTTCATCAGATGGCAGAGGCTGGTTCCAAAGTTTCAGGGACGATATCTACAGTTGACCCAGTAACTATCTCAAATCGCAGTAGCAGGGAATGAGAGACTGTTGGATAAGAGCAGGCACATTCGATATCAGTGAATTCTTTCAATCGAGGGCAGATCAAATCCGATACTTATAGTACCAGACCCCGACTGCTACAGCCGGTACCAATACACTGGTGGTAACAAGAGCTATCGCTCGGTTAATGGCCGGACCAAGTGTCTCTTTGCCCAGTTTGTGAAACTGTTCAGGTGCATTGCCTCTGGGGTATGCTGTTTCCGGAATGGGTTTGTTTAGAAATGGACAGATTTCCTCCCAGCCAAATCCATCCTCCAATTTGCAGATAGTAAGTTGACCCTTCGGCACCAGTTCCCTGACTTTCTTGTTCCTATAAGGCATAATTGTGGTCAGCATTTGAGGAAGAAAGATTTTAACTATTCCCGTCTTCTATCGTGTATCACTTACGTCTCAAGGTACATATCCTTGGCGTACTTCTCCCCCTCACGCCACGTCTTCCCATTCGTCCAAACTGCTTCTAGCACAATATGTAAGGAGCAGAAGCTGTCTACCCATTTGTCGATGTATCGGATTTGCTTCAGAGGAAATGAACGACAGGCTTGGAACATTTGTGCCCCAGTGTTATCTACTGATTGATACCATGCGTCTAAATCTCGCTCCATGTGTAGGTATTGCGCATTGGGATAAAATTCCAGGAATTCTTCCAGAAAGAATGGCGTGATTTCGACCACTGCCTATCCATTGGTCAGTCAGCATTTGTCGTCCAAATACACACCTACACTGAGAGGGAACAGTTCAGCGCAATAACAGAGCCAAAGAGAAAACATACATCGAAATCGCCTAGCCACTTGTCGAACTCAGCCTTACCGTACGGCTTGCCGATGCCCAAAAACTTGGCCTTCATAGCCTCCTCGAACATCGCCATATGCGTCGGGCCACCGTTAACAACTTCATACATATGATATGGTCGGTATCCCAGCATTCCTAGTGCTTGATAGAGAGAGAAGGTGCCAGTCCTGTTCCCAACTTGTGAGTGATTTTCCGTCACACTCATGCTTTCAAGACGAGCCGCCTGGTCGGGCGGTCGGCCGACGAGCCGAAAGTTACTTACCGGCTATTAGCCGTCACAATCAGCTTCTTCTCGCGCACATGCGAGGGATTAGGCAATGAATCTACCACGCGGGACATTGTGTTTGCAGTTTCTGGTCATGAAACTCTGACAAATGGAGGAAGAATGAACTTTGAACCCCCTGATGACTCCTGATGACGTTAGATTTTAACTCGTGGTGAAGCTCAGCCACAATGAAGCCACCACCTCAACCAATTAAATATCATTTTTTCAGAACCAGCTTTGCAGGAGGTTCTTAGGATCCTATCTTTCACAAATTAAATGATGTTGCATCAGACCAGGATATTATATATTCTTGCGGTTGGTATTTCAGGTGTCCAGATCAACGCATAACTTAATAAGTCTTTATGTGACCTGCAACTAAATTACCCTGGTTCCAGGATGGTTGTGGTTCGACACACATCCGCTTATCCATGAACGGTAAAAGAGCTAATGCTCCTGCCTTGGCTGTCGCATTACCGGCTAAGGCAAAAGGGAATGTGCACTCCCATAATGCGTGTGCTAGAATGACTTAAATACTCGGCGTGACATTGGCAATAATTTGTTGGCTTTAAAGAAAGCTTGAGGAACAGGATGTTGCACTGGAATTCACCAGACGTAACAGGTGGAGTATACTGTGGCATCTTTGAATGCCAATTTATTGCTCATAGTATAAAGAAACTCAGTCTGTTTTAGGGAGCATAAGCCTTTTAGTGCCATCTAAGATATTCTATTGCTAATTATTAGGATTTCTTGGGTTGTTACACCTTGAGGAAGTAGTGTTAAAGGAAGGAGAACGCGGCAATTGTACATTATATTTGGATCTATGTACATTGCGTATCTTAAACTTGAAATTCCGAGGTTTCCGAGGACATTGAAATGATCATTGATCGAGCGCTTCTACTTGCATGCCTAATTGTACAATGATTCTAGTTTACCATCATTCAAACACGTGCCAAGCCAAGTATTCGGTTAGCGACTTGACAATCAACTTCGCTTCCTCTATTGACTTGTCGTTGGCACCTTGGTTGCCAATTATAAGCTTCCTGATCTGGAAGAAAGAACTGCAGATCTCGGCGTTGACGGCCTCAAATGCACTGTATAGTAGATGATCGGCATCTGTCTCAAGTGGGAGGGTCTGTATGTAAAATGTAGTGCAGCGCTCTTCAGCCTCCTCATGACGGACAGACTCGTCTGCAATCGAGTAGTCAATGAAGAGCTCGAGGAGAAATCGGAGATCTCTTGATAAGTTGTCAATCGAGCCAGTGTTGTTTAAAATCGATATTATCTTAGGTGTATATCGCTGAACGACCTCATCCGCAACGTGCCGCCAGTTATACTTGGATGTCGTAGGTGCATCGTATCGCTGCCGGATCACCTCGGCGAGGTATTCCCTGATACTATCTAACTCGTCTTCGGTAGTGTTGATGAGACGAGGGTTCTTAGTGTGTTCTTCATCAGGATTTGTTATATTAATTGGGAAAAAGTATGCTGAAACCGTTGAAGAGTAATCCAGGATAGTGCGGCCAGGATTGACAGCACGGAACCGGTCTTCCGGATCCTGCGAAAGGTTAGGGGGTCTCGGGCCACCAGGACCACCAGGACCACCAGGACCCCCTGGCCTCCCTGGTCTCCATGGATTTCCTGGCTTCCCCGGCTCCCCGGGCTCTTCGGGATCAGGAAACCAAGGCGGTCGATCGGGGTTTCTATCGTCCCTCTGCAGTGACTGTACTTGCTCCATGCCATGAAAGAAATCGCATTTGATAATCTCAAAGCCGACAGTCTCAGTTCGAATAATGCCTTGTAGTCCCCAATCGGCACACAGTTGGCAGAGATCACGCACACGATTTTGCTCTCCGGGGATACCTGGAAGTTGTTCTTCGGTGCTTCTGGGGGGCCGACCGGGTGGCCAACCACCAGGTTCGTCTCTCACGCCGCGCAACAGAAAGTCTTGCGTGTCAAGAACACCTGTATCATCTTTATCACCACTCATTCCGTCGACGTAAAGGAATCGAAGAGGCCGAGTGGTGCGATAGACGTGAAGCCAACCGTGCTTGGGCTCGGAATTATCGTCCAGTGGAGACTGAGCAGAGCTTCTTCGCTTAAGCTCCAGGCGTGCCGTGTCTGGCTCCTTGTCGCCATCATCATCACCATCTCTTGGCTCCTGCGGAGGAGGCCCAAAATGATTTGCGCGAGCAAACATCTCAGCGTGCTCAACCTCATACGCAAGCCAGTCCAAGGTGGTGGGCGTCGCATTGCGGTTGTTGCCATGATACAACAAAACATCTTCGGGGACTGTAGCTAGCATGAGGGACATGCCGTTGCGATGAGTAACTGCTCCCCATTTCCGAAGGGAATCGAACACAGTATTGAATATTTGGGGTCCGCGCTGAGCAGAGATTTGAACGCTCGGCTCTAACTTGTCGGTCACTGAGATTTGGCGTGTGGGCCCGGCCCAGGCTCTTGGGATAATGGCCCCAGCCGCAAGGGCTGTGATGATCTCGTGCAATCTCATCAAAGAGGAACCAAGCAGTACGATGGTTTGGGTTGATAATTAAAGATTAAAGTTAGATCTTTACTATGGACCCTCGATGAACCAGATGCACCTGATACATGGTGGTGGGATTACTGCATTGGGATGACGCGCGTTCCGTTTAACCCCACCTTTGACACAAGCTCATCGTTGGAGCTAAATCATTCGCATGGGCACGGGAATACTCAATTATCTCTTCCTTTATTGACCATTGCATTATCCGGCCGGTAGTGCCAACGCTCCTGCTTGGTTACAATGCGCATCTCGCTTGAGGGTGCTTGATCTGGCGCCAATCACCATCTCCTCATTCTGTACTCACCTTATGCCACCCTTTCACCATTGAAATCGATGTTGCTCCAAAACTCCAGCCAATCGCGCGACCGAGCAGCAGCGGCTGTGCAATCAGGCTACCAAGAGGACTTCAATATCTTCAGGGATCTGCCGATGCACGATGCAGTATTGGAACCCCCGGCACCCACTACATTTCAGGATGATCTGTGATTCACACAATGTCAAACAACTCCCACATGTTACGCATCTACACACCAACCCAAAAATGAACATATGATCTTACGACTGTTGGGATTCGTACTTACGAAGATGCGTCAGGGGCAGGCTATTCAACGCAATTTTTTCCAACCTTGAGCATCTTCCATCATACTGGCATGTATCAGCGTATGACAAAATATGGAAAATCTCATATCTTCAACTACTAAGATAGCCCAAGGTTTGTCCTTCATTGCATTGGCGTATGTGACAGGACCATGAAATTTACACTCCCAACCCAAAACGGCCCCATTTTACCTACTGCACTATTCCAAGCTTTGCTTTCATCCATTTGTCTATTACCTTTATATACATTCAGTGTCGATGAGGTTCCTACATCCTAAGGGCGGTGCACTTGGCTTAAGCAGTTGCAACGGCGAGCGATAAATCACCCTCCGCGGAAATAACGGTCGAAATCCACTAAATCCGCTTAATCTAGCAACATGAGAAATGCAGCATTCCAGGGGGGTAGCACTGTTCGACCGACTGCAACTCAATAATATGACCGATTTCCAATCGATCGTTGGATCACAGTATGCATCCCGGAATTAGCAAGTGAAGGGCCTTTAAATCCGTGGCGATAATCATGTGCGTGGTACGTACTCTCATGCTGTTGATCCCAACTTTCCATGGCCCGACAAAAGGGTCGAAAGATATAAAGGGTTCAGCTCATATTAAAACAATGCCTCTATCCATCAGGCCTAGCGCATGTCCCAGGCGATAACATCGATGAACGAATATTTCCGTGACACCGTCTTTGGGCAAGTTGTCCGCTTTGTTTCTGGAACCAGACTGTTGAAGTTCCCTGATGAATCAGATCCAGCGTTGTGGAAATTCTTTCAAAGTGAAAATTCATCAGCAGTGGAATCCAATTCTTTGGCACAGAAAACGAATCTTCCCGTCGCCAATGGCCATTCAATCACCAATACGGGTGATGGTGGCGAGAACGGGCTTCCACTGGAGGTTGACCCACCGTATCAGCACAACAAGTTAACCAACGAGAAGACCCAGAGTGCCATTTTAGTGACTTGGTATGGAACAGATGATATTGAGGTGAGATTAATCTCCATCAGATTATTAGCATCACTACCCTGACAGGCACTGAAGAACCCCCAAAATTGGTCAGCGAACCGCAAGCTGTTAGTGATTTTTCAAATATGTGTCCTCAATTTTGGGATTTACATAGGTAGCTCGATCTACACACCAGGAGAGAAGGACATTATCGAAGATTTTGGTGCGAGTGAAACTGTTGCAACACTAGGGCTATCATTATTTGTCCTGTAAGTAAACTTCACTCCATCTATTTCTTTCAACGACAATTTCCTTTTAGACTCAATCAAACTCCCCATCAGGAAATCCACCATGATTAGAATTACTAAACTTATATCAATCATAGCGGCTATGGCCTTGGTCCTATGTTCTTTTCTCCCATGTCTGAAATGCCAACTATCGGGCGGAGCAGGATTTACTTCTGGACGCTCTTCACATTTGTGCTTTTACAGCTTCCGACAGGATACTCAGTAAACATGGCCATGCTTCTCGTATTCAGGTTTTTTTCTGGGTTCTTTGGCGGACCCGTTCTAGCCACTGGAGGCGGAACCATCATGGACATGTACCCGCCATCGGAAGTACCGTATTGGATTGGCATATTTGGTGCTTCTGGAGTTCTCGGGCCTGTCATGGGGCCGCTCGTCGGTGGGTTTGCAGCAGAAGCAAAAGGTTGGCGCTGGACCGTCTGGGAGCTGGCGTGGCTATGCACGGCAGTGCTAGTCTCACTCTTCTTTCTAATGCCCGAGACAAATGCCGAAAACATACTGTACCGAAGGGCGAAAAGACTGAGAAAAGCGACAGGCAACTTGAGGCTCAAGAGCCAATCGGAGATAGATGCTGCGGGGTGGAAGTTGAAGGATCACCTTGTCATCCTCGGTAGAGCCTTTACCCTGACAGTATCCGAGCCGGTTGTCTTCTTCGTGGATCTATATAGCGCTCTTTTGTACGGAGTGCTGTATATCTGGTTCGAGTCATTTCCCCTCATCTTTGGCGACATCTACGGTTTTAATATTGGTCAGCAAGGCCTTGTCTTTTTGGGCATATTTGTGGGAGGACTATTGACATTACCCTGTTACCTGTTTTGGATCCGCACCTACCTGATTCCTAGGTTCGAAAAGCCCCCTGTTCATCCAGAGGTTATTTTGCCACCGACTTTCTTTGGGGCCTTTGCCCTTCCCGTTTGTTTGTTCTGGTACGGCTGGACTTCACGGCAAAATATCCACTGGATGGTACCTCTAGTTGGATCCGGTTCCTTTACCGTCAGTATCATCACACTTTTCATGCCGATTCTCAGTTATTTAGGCATGTCCTATCCACGATTTGCAGCATCAGTGCTAGCAGGGAATGCACTGTTTAGGGCATCGTGCGGAGTGGTGTTTCCGTTGTTTGTAAGTGCTCGGAGTGGCCATGAGTGTGCGTGACACCAGCTAAGTACATCCAAAGGCTCGGGCTTTGTTTCGTAACCTTGGGATTGGCCCTGGTAACTCGCTTTTGGGCGGGTTGGCTATACTCTTCCTTCCCATACCATTTATTTTGTTCTACGTACGTTAAATCCTTTCCAATTCTAGTACCAAATGCTAATAAGCGTCAAGTATGGCGAAAAAATCCGAGATCGAAGTAAGAATGCTTCACTGGCCAGATAAACAAGAAGTACTTCTCCTCCGACTAGTTATGCCCGTCCCACCCTTGCAATATAACTATGGAAGGTTCAGTATCCTTGTACGTTAGTTAGTGAGGGTAATTCAAAGGGCAAATAAGAAATGTCGGATGTCAACCAGCTCAATTTTGCAACCTATTATCTAGAATTGAACCAATATTACGACGCAGTCTCTTCAGAATAGGTCATAGAGCATAGGAGGGAGAGCTTAGTGATTGAAGCTACGTATTAAGAAACATTCAAGCCCATTGTGACTGAGGTTGAAATTTTAGGATCAAATGAAGCCATCAACAACTATTCCTAATCAGCTAGCCAGAAAAAGAATTTATAGTCTTTAGGACTATTCTGATAGTTTTCCCGGGCACTTGTGGCACTTTTGAGGCCATATAATATGAAACTACTAGGAACCATGTTTGATTCCTGGTTGGACAATGGATACGAATAGCTATGAAAATAATTAAGTGACTGAAACTGTATCACATAAATACAGCTATACAATAGAGTGACATTGGAAATCTCTCCTCCTATAGTGCTTATTCTGGGCCTTTTTCAGACTGATGAACTCGTTCCATGCTGTTCTTGAATGGAGTGAGACTCCCATCTCAAGTATAGCAGGTATAGTAATTGGAACTGTAACTACGAAGTACACCCAGATGTACAATTTTAGTGTCCGCTTTATACCTGCATCGCTGCTAGTGTTGAAAAAATCCATGCCAAAGAATCCCGACAAGCGTTAGGGTTTCGCATCCTTCTAGAAGCCAAAAGGGTGACTTCATACAGAACAAAGGACGCTGGAAGGCACACCAAGTAACCACAGTACTGACACGGATTGAGGCGGTGTCTTTCAGCATATAATTGGATATCTCTTCTGTTGTATTTGACTCTTGAGACAAATGGTATCGGATGCCTAAGACATTTACGTCAGCTAGGAGCTTGAGTGCTTGAGAGACCTGTGGGTATATTGTATTGTGTGCCATTTGGCTCGTATCGTTCACACGCGAGTGGAGGTAGGTGACATTAGCCGCAAAATTGTCTATCGTAGCTTTATGGTTATCTAGTGCTGACGCAAATTCACTTCCTTGTTGGTAGAATATCTGTCCACATTCCTGCAGCTCTTCATTGAGTTGCCTCAGTTTCGCAAAGATTCTTTTATCAGCTTGAAATATGGGGACAAGCGGAGAGAGTTTCATCTGGATGAAGCGCAGAGTCGATAGTTGGTCATATAACCTCTCAAACTCTAGCTTCTCCACAATCACCACACTGCCAATATCGACAGCCTAGTTGTCACTAGCCAGCTTGATTCATAACCACCTGCGTGTCGTCTGTTACTAGCTTTTGGAATTTTTTCTCCTAGTCAGCCATGTGCCATCTCCAGTTGGAAAAATGTGCGAAATGAAAATCAATGTGCGGTTGAAGAGGATGCTTGTCCGGGGTCACCATATTGCCGATTTGAGCCAAGGAGTACGACTAGTGGTTTGGAAAGACGAGTAGCCGTGTGCTTTGGTCTAAATGGATGTTGTATTTATGAAACAGGCCGATTTGCCGGATAACCCAAGGGTTGCGGTTCCTTGTGGAAGCTTTATTTTCAAGATACTTGAAGGCATAACACAGTTCTATGAAAGGTCTCAGCTGCAGCCTGATCTGAAGTGGTATGGCATGTTACCTACCCTACAGACATTTTTTGGTCTTCCAGGCTCACGTTGAAAATGCCAGCTCCACGTCGGAATACTGGCTTCGAAAAGAAAACACGAGATTCCAGGCTTCTTGCATCGCAAGAGTCAGGAATGAGAGTACCAAGCCCTTGGGAACTGCCAATGGAACCAGGAGAATGACTGATACTTGACGCTTGATCACATAGTAACAGCTCGTCCTAGGAACTCGTTATCTGGTTAGTAGAGGCCCCACCCCATTCTTCTCCTACAGTTTCTTTAATCCATGTGCTGCACTAGGTCATTTTCATCGTAGATTCTCGTGGACTGGCTTGGAATTTGACGGGATGCTGCATCATCGGTGACTGATTCGACAAATTCGACAAAATCCATGTACCCATCATTCTGAGTTGCGAAAATGTATGACTGGGGTTCTGGAAGATCAACATTGCAAACAGAAATGGAAATAGTCTGGTGTAACATTTCCGAAATTTAAGTTTAAGGGAGGATTAATTAGTGCGCTGAGTATGAAGCATAAAAGTAAGTAGCAAGTTGATCAGCTAAGGAAAACCGAGAGGAGGATAATTATCACAGCTCGGCTACAGTGGATACCCCTATTAGATGACCACCCGCAGTTCCTCTCCACACATCCATGCTTGTGCCATTGACTTACCACTGTACTCTGCCTGGCCACGCGCCTTGGTGGAACCCTGGCTGGGCACGAGCGAGGCTGTAGTCTTTAGTCTCAACACTCTAATCTTGCAGTCGACTACACTCATGGAGGGCCACTTGGACCTGATGAGAGCCACAAGATTCTCCTCGTCGATATGTCGGGTACTAGTCTTAAATGACGGCATGCTGCTGAGGATTTTATTTCAAATTCTATTCAGTGTGGCATTGAGAATTTGCGTAAGATCAGCACCAGTATTATTAAGAAGGGTTGAGAGGGTGTCCCCAAGCGTATCATTCAGAAAGTGAGTGAGGTCCGTTTCTGTAGAGTTGAGAATGTCAGTAAGAGCACTCCTGTGTCGTTGAGAAGGGTAGTAAGGGCACCCCCAAGTGCATTGTTGAGAAGATTTCCGAAGCCAATTCCAGTGTTGTTTATCAAGGTACCAAGCCCATTACCGTCGATCCAAGAAAGAATAGGGAGTTAAAGGTATGAACTAAGAAAGGTTTGCAAATCGCATGGTATGATACTGTGAGGGAAGTCTTTTAACATTACTCGCTTAAGAATGCACGATACAGGGTGGTTGTAAGTTCCTTAACAAAGCTAGACTGGCTGATTATGATTCCCATCTTCTGAGAAGTGTATAAAGGTAAATATTGCTTGAAGAAACAGATTATGTCGGGGGGCAACGAATATTGGCGTCCGTCTCGGGTAGGCATTGTACGGCTGAAATGTGGCGTAGAGTCAGACTTCCAGTCATAAAACTTCTTCCTCCCCTGCAATCGAGATATGACTTGTAGGGTTATTACTATCTCATGATGCAGCGCACATGGTCACCTGTAGGTATGTGGACAGACGGACAATGGTGCGGCATTGGACAGCCCGCCACAAGCGCATATTTGTAGATCATCCTAAAAGTGCCAGGCAGTACATGGCATGTACCCCATCAACCGATTTTTTTTTCGGGCTCTCTGGTAGATCGAATGGTCTATCAAAGGTGTCACTTGGTTCGGCTAGGATGGGCATTTCTCCCTGTCGTGGTATGTTTCACTCCAAGCAACGTTGATGTGGAATGCAACGATGGACATATAGCAAGGGAGGCTTAAAGCGTTGCGAGGAATAGATACAACACCACCTTATTTCCGGTGAATGGTTCACTTGAATCAGTTAGTCAAGGGGCTCAGAGCGCAAGGACGTAGTAGCTGCGTTTCCAGATTCGGTAGGCTGCTACTCGAAGAACCACAGACCGTGAGACACTTATAACACATCATGGAATTACTATTAGCATAGCTTGATGGAGCAATTTTTTGGGGGGCAGGCTCGGCAAGATAAATTCTTGATCTGTTTTTGTCTTTTGTTATTATTGTTATGGTAGTATATTTTATTGGTTTTATATCGTTTTGATAAGTTATTTTAAGACGACGGACACTGTGTGGAAGTGCATTCAAGTCGTCTGTATAATTCACAACGAGGCTGATAAACTCCATCATCTTATCATAAATAAACCCAAAAGCGCCATCTGGTAAACTAGATACAAAAAATCGTGCGTTAACCGCCAGACTACAGTACATGTTGTATGAATTGCTCATTCTCGTTATCGTGAGCCTACCCGGGAGCTCCGTTTTCGTTTCGCGTGCCCGGGCGCGTTTCGGTCGGCATTCGCCTCGCGTCTTTCCCACCGCTGAAAGGCCGAGGGTAATGCGCGAGTGTTTGTGGCAGTGCCTTGCAGTATTGGTACATATTATTTGTTAGCACAAATACAGCTCTACCCTGGTAAATACTAACTAGGACCATGTTACTGCCAAGCCGCACTTCAGCCCCAGCCCCACCGCGCCCTCTTCGCGCTTCGACACTGCTGCTTCGGGATGCAGGGATCTAGTTTGGACCACAGGATTCAGAAGTAATCTGTGACGATCCAAGCGATGATAAATATGTATGAATCTCCTCATAGAATAGAAGCTGAAATATCATCATCAGCATCTACACACACTCACACAATAACAAGACTTCTCTCGCAATCTTCTCTCAAACATAACAACACCTCCAACTACTTCCTCACTTCAAGTACGCTAAAACCACTTTATTGCAACCCATCCAATCAAATCATCAACATGTCTGCCAACACCAACGCCAACACCAACACCAACACCAAGACTATTGCCTTCCTTGGCGCCACTGGCGGCTGCGGCCTCTCTTCTCTCAAGAACGCCCTTGCTGATGGCCACATCTGCATCGTTCTCTGCCGAACCCCAGCCAAGCTCGACACTATCTTCCCCCAAAAGCCTAGCAACCTTTACGTTCAGCAAGGCAACGCCCACGATGCTGACGCCGTCGCCGCCTGTTTGATCAACCCTGCGAACCCATCATGCCTTGTCGACAAGGTCAGCTTTACTATCGGCGGAGCCTTTGACGCTAAGAAGTTCACCATCGACGACCCAGACGTCTGCAAGAAAGGCATTGCCTCATTGCTCGACGCTCTCGCTGGTCTCCGCGCTCAGGGAGCACAGGGCAACCCATTGCTTGCCGTCATCAGCACCACTGGCATCTCCAAGCACGCTCGTGATGTACCATTGGCCTTTACCCCATTCTACAACTATGGGCTTGCGGTTCCCCATGCCGATAAGAAGGTCATGGAGGAGCGCCTGATTGAGAGCTCTGAGCGCTGGGTCGCCGTCCGCCCCAGCTTCTTGGTAGACGGCGCAAAGCCCTCCCGCAAGATCCGTGTTGGAATTGAGGACCCCGCCAAGGGAATTGAGAAGAAGGAGGTCGGGTATGTCATCTCCCGCGAGGATGTTGGCCGCTGGATGTTTGAGAACCTGCTCAAGGTTGAAAATCCTCAGTACGAGCGCAAGGCTGTGGGTATTACCTGGTAAACTACCAACGTATGCACTTGGTTTTACTACTGCCGTTTCTAGAACCTGGCTTCATTCGATAGATTACTCTCTTTTGTTCCTCTCTTTATAGCACGCTTGGTGTCTGGAGCAAGGGTTAGCCTGGATGTGAGAGATGAAATACTAGCTATTATCCATCATTATTACACTAAAATTCATTTGATTTACATACCCAACCATTGACGTGACCTGTTCCCTACCATGTCATCTTTTCACAAGAAGGAGCTTCAAAACATTCACTCTTATAACTAGATAATTGGGTCGTGATGTGCGACAGCGGCAGATTGCGGTTACGTTCTGCGCGCCGTCGTTCCCGCGCACCGGAATGGGTTAGCGTAGCGTCTTCTCGCCGTGCAGCGTGATCAAAGTCTCGAAACCGCTCAGGTACAAATAGCTACTCCTCCTCCTTCCCGCCCCGCTATACCGCCGCGGGCCGCCTCAGCGGTTGATTTATTCATTACGGCTATTTGCAATGCCCCAACGAGCTCCTTTGTGTGACTATTCTGCCAGACATGAAGTCCCTACAGGTACCGAGTTCAAGGTGGGGCTAGATACATAGCCGGTTCTTCTGCCACTCAAGATCTCGTCTTTTCTTCCCACTAAGGGCCTGATCGGCTCGACCGGACAACCTAACAACCGGACAAAAAGTCTCCACAAAATCGCTCTGAGACGGCGCTTTCCCTATTTTGCACTGATATTTCCGTGCACAAGAGGGACCCCAGCGTCCAACTTTCATAATGCAACTTTCCTTCCTTTTTCCAATGTACCACACTAGTAGGGATCTTACCGACTGCCAAAATAGGTTTAAATACCAAGAATTCTGCCGTTTTCAAGAGTCTTTTTGACCGGGCGCTGAGCGCCCGGTCAATCTAACAACCGGTCAAAAAATCCTCCCAAAGAATAGCAGAATTTAAGCTCAATATAGACTTTATACAATAATATATTATTATTATAATAATAATAATAATAATAATAATAATAGCCTTATTACTATAGTAAAATTATATAGATTCTATATATAAGGCTATAGTAGGGTCGAAAAGCAGTAAAGAAATTCGATTGAAATAGGAATAGGTGTGTTGATGTAATTGTGGGACAGTACATGAGGAAAGTCACTCTAAAATTGTGCAGCGCAAGTCTCTTTTTTTGTCCGGTTGTCAGGTTGTCCGGTCGAGCCGATCAGGCCCTAACCAAAGCTGGAAAGAATTCCTATGACGAGGTGGTTAGAATTGCCATATCTCTCACGTGCATTTCCGGTTGCCAAACTCCCATCGCCATCATCACTTGATTCTGTTACCCAGGACGTTTCTAGCTCATTACAGTGCAATTGACCCATCGCTTGGAACCATTAACCCTTAGTCTCACCGACTGAGTCCCGACGTTTCCCATGTATAAGCCGGCCCCTCCCCGACCCAAGAAGACCAACATTGTCCGATCCCGGTCAGGTTGTAAGACCTGCAGGGAGCGCCGAAAAAAGGTCCATCTTCCTTCTGTTTCGCAAGAGTGGATTCTAACCCATGATAGTGCGATCAAAAAAAGCCATCTTGCAGTACCTGCACTCGGCTTGGGAGGGTTTGTGAACCAATCCGGCGTAAGCTGGAGTTCAGGGAGGTTGTGCCACCATCCCTAGTCCAGCTGAGCGAAACACAACCCCAGACGCATCAGGGCTTGTCAAGCAACGCATCGTTTTCTGTCTCACTAGTTGGGACAGTACCCGAAGATACAAGTCTAAACAGCAGTCCGGGCCAACCGATCTTATTCTCTTCCACAAATGGACCACGAGAAATCGAGGGTCATCAGAGCCCGAACCTAGGATTACAGGACTTAGTTAAAGGACCGCTTATTTTAAGCGTTGGCAATGAGTTCTTGATCAATGAACTGCCTCAAGAATCTCATGCTGCAGACTTATTTCCCGAGGATGATGCAGCGTGTGCGAGTCTTTCAGGGCAACGCCAACTCACGACATCCAGCCCCATATCGACTTCAACAGGCCAAGGAAGCAATCCAATAGGCCTTGTAGCACCAGAGACAGATGCCATCGACATTGAAAATATTTTAACAATTAGCGGTATACCTATGCCCATTCACCTTCACCAACAATGGAACCAGGAAATATTCTACATTAATTTCTGGGACACCGAGTGCCTTCCAACGCTGCATCCGGCTTTTCAACGCCTTAGTATCCTCGAGATGCTTTCACCTGTCGCGCTCGACACAGTCATGGCTCTCTCAGCATGCCGCCTAAGCCGAATGCTGCCACAAAAAAAGTCTTTCTCAACTTCCGATATCCCAGGACTCGCTTTTCGACCTGACATGTCTCATCAGATGCTCAGCCAGCAATATTATCGCTCAGCAATACTCCGGGTTGCGAAATGGGTGGAGACCGACGGGCATTCCGACTTGACCTCGACTGTGGCCGTGTTGATTCTCTTCTGCTATTTGGAATCATCCATGGGCAACTTTGCGGAATTTGCATTGCATGCGAAAGGGATCACGGCTTTGACTCAAACATTGATCGAAAGGGGAATCAGGAGTGACGGCTATGAAGCCGAGCTTCTCGCTGCGTGGCTGCAGGTGCAGATGCAAAACTGGTGGCGGAGATTTCACTTCAGCACTTCAGAATTCCAAGCCAGCCCGCTCCCCATTGCACTCCATCCTCAGTTGGAAACGGCTTTGAAAAATTATGATAATCGAAGAGTGTCTATTCTCTTGATTCTTTGCGAGTCACAGAATATTGCAGCCATGGCTCTGGATGCGTTCTGGGAGTCGTCTCTGGCTGCAACCATACTTTCCAACAAACATGAAGAGGCCAGCGACGGCTCCAAAAAAGCCACGAACATGGTGATTGAAGATGATTCTCGCTTAAAATCATATCGAGAATCTCTCTCTTCTGTTTCAAACAAGTTGAGTGACTGGCATGCTCAGTTGCCCATCTCCGAACTCCCGATTGAAGCGTTCCTGGATATGCGATCACAGGCACCATGGGACAATGCAAACTTTGTCATTCAGCCTTTATCCTTCACTTCACACTTGTCTGCGATGAATTATGCCTACTATGCAACAGCACAGATTATTCAACAATCCGAGAACTTGTTTCATCGCGCAGGAGCACTAGACACCTCCAACCAACAGGATGGCAATTTGGACTGTTGGGTATTTATCCTACTTCGCATCGCAGCAGGAATCGACTGGGAGGACTGCGTCCGCTTCAATATGTATACAATCGGATTTTCAGGTCTATTACTCGTCTGTGCGATTCAATCCAGAGACCGAATGGTCGGTCTCTGGATACAAAACTGGCTGGAGGAGCGCCAACGAATCAGTGGATTCGAGGAAGGCAGTTTCCCTGTTCTTCAAATCCTCCAAGTCCTCCGGATTGTAAATCAAGAGCGAAAGAGCGGCTATGACGTATTAGGCGTTTTCCAGCCTGTGGATGACGGAGGTGGGAAGGGTAAATTTGAGTCGTACCACAGCCAGAGGATCTCCTCGCTTTTAGTGTATGAGAGATGCAGGGTCACTGGTTGCCTAGTTTCTAAGTGCCTTGCGATCTAAATAAATACACGAAATCATATCAATCGTCATTGTGTGCACTTTCTGTGGGCTTCAAGGAATGTCTTGGACCAAATTAGGCTGTTTTAAGCGCTATGCAATGCCCATTCCGTCTACCATCCACTCGCCCTAACCCACACATCAATAATCTTTGATCCTTTTGATGAGTCTGAAGAGTCAACTACGAGGTACCATCCATATAGAGCGCCGGTGATGCAAGCATGGTTGGGGTAAATAAGGACTGTTTGTCCAACCTCAAGAGGTACCGGCTGGGGTGTCACCGATTCCCCTGACGAGGCATCAGTCTCCCAAGCAATAATGGAGTGCTCTTGGCTAATCCTGGAAACAATCAAACGTCCTCTTGATTCATCGCCGGCGACATATGACGTTCGCTGAACCACTCCCCAGCCACTGTAGGATGGACACGGTTCACGACCCAGACCAAGCGCTCCCACTGCCAGGAGTGCCTCGGGCTGCGCGCGTTCTCCGTCATTATAAACACTGCACACCTCTGAAATCACTGATATGCCGATTTCGTCTTCGTAGTTGCCAAGATGGACTCGAGAGTTGGTGGACAGTTGCTGCATGTCGAGAAGGGAGTAGACTCCCGCGTGGAGCTCAAGCTTCGTTTTAAAGCCGCTCGGACTTCCATCCATGACTTCTTTGAGAGTTCTTCTGAGTGAAAATGCGGTATAGGACTTGTGTCCGTCACCACGCGTCAAATTCTCAATGGAGGTCACCTGTGGCGATGCACCGACGCTGATGGCAAGTTCTTTGTTGTCGGGAATGAGATGTGCATTCAAGCGCAAAGTGTCCAGGCAACCTTGGATTTCTCCTTGAAGACTTGCCATGGCCTCTTCAGCAGTCTTGTTGCTGTAGCTCAAGCTGCTATGAGCATATAAGCCAAGAAGTCTAGCCTCTCCGCTTTTCTCCAGCGCGATGATGGTTTCCAGGAGACCATTTTTATTTGCTTTTGTCGGAGGAAGACCGGCTCGATGATACCCAGTGTCTACTTTCAAAAACACCTGAACTGGAAAACCGGTGATTCTAAAGAACTCGCTTACTGCCTTGAGTTGCGACGAATGGTCAACCAGCACGGAGATGCTGTTCTCTCCCAACTGGCGACCAAGGTGTGCTAGCCTTGACGCCTGGGAGGGCGGAAGCGGAATTCCGTACAGCACATTGATGGGCCGAGAATTTTTGTTGTATTCATGCAGCAGTGGCAGCAAGTGTTCAATTTCCGCCAGTGTTGAGGCGACTATGTTGACATCGGTTGTGCCCGAGCCAACCTGCAAGCGAGTCCCTTCAATAGTCTAGCGCTCAAGGGTCAAAGATCTGGATTTACGGATACCTTGAGCGGAGAAAACAAACAAACTAACCTTGTGGGTTTTGACATGTGGCCGAAAGCCAACGCCAAGAGCCTCGGCGACCTCAAGCATGGAAGCGCAGTGTCGCGTGACTTTTGCTACATCGATGATGACCGCGGGTTTCGGGACCTCAGACACGAGCTTTCCAACATAAAATTGCTGCAGCTCTTCGGAGCTAGGGGCTGATCTCTGCGGCACAGACATTGCGGCTATGGTTGAAGTTGAGGGTTAGATCTGGTGATGTTTTGTGTTGGGCTGCGGGGCTGAAGTTTGCCAAGTCTGGTCTTTCGGGGGTCATAAATGGTTCAGCTTCCCTTTTGAAAGGGCGGGAAATGGAAATTTCACAGAGAGAAAAGCATTTTATTGAATGAGGGATGGACAGAGGTATAAAAGAGTATATTGATCACTGTTTGAATGACTCTCTCGGTCGCAAAATGGCGTCGCGTGCATAATGACGCTTTGCCCAACACAGTCTGCGGGAGCGACAGTGGACGACATAATAGTGGACAGGTCGCAAGTTCCAGATGACGGGAGCGACAAAGGGTGCGAGAACGGTCGATAAGGAAAATGAGAAGAAGAAGAAAAGGAAAAAGAAAAGAAAGAAAAGGAGTCCGTAATTCAGAAACCATTGCCAACCTTTGTGCCGCACTAACTATTCCCATCCTCTGGTAACGCTACATTGACGAGGCTCCTCCTTAGAACAGTGGGGGCTCGTGTCGCCACAACTCGAGGCATAGCAAAAACTCACCTCAAATTACCATAACGTGCCTTTAGCCACATGGCAGAGTGTTCCAAATGCCATGGGCCTGTCGAATGGCGTTCTGGGTATTGTAGTGGTTGCATGCAAATCGACAGTCGGCGAGGTCATGCCCTGTCCCGAGATCCATGGGCTCCAGGGTAGGATCAGTCAGGGATCATGGCATCTGATTAGGACGAAAAAGAGCTCATGATACCCCACAAAATAAGCCAAGGGGCCTCAAACCAGTGTGGATTGAACGGCTAGGCCGCGTTGCCCTATTTCGTGTGCGGCTGAAGGCAGCCGGTAACTGCCTGTCCGAAGTCGCCCAGGCCAGGCTCAAGGTCGAGGGGAAAGCTCTCGCCATTCTTATATCAACCGGGAGGGCATCGCCAGACGTGCTCCGACCTCTCTCTAGGACGTCCAGATTCCATTCTCCCGTCTCGTGGGAAAAAGCGTCCTTCGCTAATAAATCACACCGCAGGAAGACACACCAGAGCTCCCCTCCTTACCCCCCTCCACCCTCCGTCCAACCCAACGGCTTCGTGCCAAGTCCGATCGCCGCGCCCGACATGGCGGATCGATGCTACCTCTTGGCTCTCCCTCGGGAGGTGCGGGAGCTGATATACCAAGAATACTTCACTCTCGAAGACGGCTACGCCTTTGATTTCGAATCATGTAAGCTCACGGCCGTGAATGGCGACAACCTCGACCTCGCCCTGCCGTTGACGTGCAGAACCGTCGCCCACGAAACGAGAGGCATGCCGCTGAACCTCAACATCGTTACCTTCTCGACCGTGTATACCGCCGACGTCCGAATAATGGCCGGCCGCTTCGACATCCTGACCAACGAGCTCTTCCAGACCGAACACCGCCATTTGCTGGACGCGCGGCGGTTTATTACACCGGAGATCCGTGACGACGTCGCTGCCCAGTTCCCACGCTTCAAGCCGACCTTGGACACGCTGGTGGCCAGCAACGAGATCAACAGCTCCACCACGGCGCCCCAGGGCAACGATGTCCCTCTCGTCGGATGCAGCTGGGTTGAGGCTCCCTCGTCGAATCGCCCCGCCGTGACGTACACCCTTCGCCAGATTGCGCGGCTACACGGCATGGAATATGTCGAAGAGGTCATGAAACGCCATGCCGAGAGTAACATCAAGCAGGACCCTCTCAAGATCCTGGATGTGTGCCATGAGCCGTGGGCCATCCCGTCCTGGAATCACCTCGACCGTATGGGCGATGCTCTGGACGACTACTATCAACCACGACACCAGTGGCTGCTAAAGGGAATTGATCGGCGGAAATATCGCTTCTCAGCGGCGGCTGCTGCCGTCTCATTCCTCGACTCCATCCCTGCCCAGACCCGTCTGCAGATTCGCAAAATCGTCGTCAATGAAGATCGCCGGGCCGTGGCCGAGCCCGCATGCCACGCACGGGGCCTGATTCCTTTTTGCAAAGAGAACCCGCTCCTCCGGGTTCAGCGCCGCGTAAACATGTGGAGGACCATATTCCAAGACCACGATGTCTCTCGATGGGAGGAGGTGAGCAAGTCGTACTCGGTCAATCAACTATGGGCAATCAAGATCTCCCCTCACGTCGCCCACTGGCTCGTCGAGGCGTTGGCACTGGAGCAGATGGGCATGCCGGCCGGCTCCATGCTGTTCGTCTTGGACGGCGATCCAGCGCCCCAACTCTGTTCGCAGATCTTCAAGGAGGTTGTACAGCGGGATGCAGCCTGGCAGCAGGTATTGGACGAGATTTACTCCCGAAAGCTGATCGAAGAGTCCAGCCGTCCCAGGACGCGCAGGAGATCGCCCTGCCATTTCCAAAAAGACTTCCCCCTGGCCATGCGGCACCTTGTCAACGGGACCTCGATGCTACGTTGTAATTTCGACACTGGAGAGCCGTTGGACATCGAGGCCATGATTGCGGAGCAGTCTGGATGGAGCAGGGATCGATGGGCTCGCGAGTGGTCAACCCGTCCCCGCGATTTCTACCAGACAGAGAGTCCTCTCCCGACGTGGACGGAGATTCTGCGTGAAAACTTCCTGCCAACAAAGGCATGATCGATGTATCCGCAACATCATCCCCTATACATAGCGAAACCGCACAGACCGGCCTTGTGTCAAGTAATGTTGTAGATTTCACGAGGAGTTTGGCGTACTGAACCAATGCCGTTGTATATGCCCTTCAAGGTAGGAGTATTGTACGTGATAAAAATGGTGCATACCGGTGTTGTGTGAGAATGATACCTGGACATTATGTCATCTGAGTCTAGAATATACCTCACGATTTAATAATTTGCTAGCAAGGCTCATAATTTGTCCATTTTGTGTCAACATGTGATCTTGGAGGCACACTGCAATCAATTCGATGCACCACTATTCAACCCCAATGCTTCAAAACCAGCTCGTATGGACGAAGCCATTTCATCCACAATACGGTCCTCGTCGTTTCCAACACCCAACGCTCCTCCATGCCAGCTAATTGTATATAGAAGACTTCCTCCCTTGAGGCTCGCAAAGTTGAATGCAATCGGAGCACTGGTAACGTGACCGGGCTGCGTAAAGACCACCTTGGTGATTTTGACGGGTCCATCACTATTGTTTCCCACGGGGTCAAATAAACCGACATTGCTCATCTCATAGGAGCAGTCTCGCCGCTGCCCGAGCTTTCCAAGAGTCCATTTTCGGATGCTGGGCAGGAATCGGAGCAGTCCGATAGGTTGATCCTGGAGAGTTGAGGCACACGTCTCGAGCTTTTTAGTGTCCCCACTGGCAGCCTCCCATTCCTCCACCGAGAAGGGCTGTGACGAGCTAGAACGCGGATGTGAAAGATAACAGACCGAAGCATACTCTCCCATCTCGTCCTTGGGCGCACCAATAGAGCCTCGCATGTTGACTGCTGTTTGGGAGACAAAGTTGGTGATGGAAGGGTCAACAATGACCTTACTCAATGCTCGAGTAAGCAACACATGGATTGTGCCTGTTAGTTTCGAATCGTGTTGCCTTGAAACGCGAATGGCCTTGTCAAGAAGATGCTGCTCAATTTCATAGACTCTGACTTTGGTTTTGGTTGTGTTGGGGTCAAAAGACATGTTGGTAGCAGTCCAAGTGCCAGCATCGATTGAAGACGCCGAAATTTGGAATCCAAGCTTAGTTGCGATGAACTGGGGCATAAGAAGCGCAAAAAGCGGCGCGAACAGATAGGACCAAGAAATGGGGAGCCTTTGGGGAGTATCAAACGGAGCTGGTAAAGGCGCAACAGGTGTCTGGACAATCGCTGATACGGGGCTGGTCGACGATGCAGCGTTGAAAGTTTGCAGAAATGTCTGGTGGAATGCCAATCCGGTTGGTCCGTCTCCAATCATGTGAGAGTATTCGAATGAGATGTAGCACCGGGAGGAAATCGACGGGAGGACTGTGATTCTCCATGGTGGGATACCAGAGCGGAACTCGCGGTCGATATTCGACTCTAATACTTTTTCGATGGCGCTGTTCTGAGCATCATCGCCCACGAACACATCAAGAATGGATATGTGATCTTCCAAGTTGATCGCAGATACTCGTTGATAAAATGCTTTATCAGTGTGCATGTCACCAACCACAACACAGAGGAAAGGATGTTGCTCGATGCACCCTCTCAGAGGACGGAAGAAAGTTTCAGGGGAGTCAACGGCAGTTCCACCCTCGAAATCATAAATGGCTCCAATGATGACGGCATGGTAGAAGCCGAGATCTTCGCGACAGATGGTGCGTTGCTCATTTGGGCCTGCTCAAGTTACTATGGGCTCAACAAGGTCCGGAGGGGCTACCTTCTCGCATATCTCATAAACTCGAGTTTAGATTCATCACCCATTGTGATGCTTGGGTCTAGTGTACTGAGGCAGTGGAGCTTCGATGGTTCTTGATTGTGTAGTGAGTAACTAGATCAAAACATCGGCTCATTTGGCGTGTTTTGGGAAATGAAAAGTGGGCCTTGGCTGCTTGGTAGCATCATCTTCGGAGACTTTTGTTGATTCGCTATACAGTCAAGCAGGTCTATAACGATAGTGGCGGTACAGAGGTATGCATCGGTATAAAGAGGTTTTCGTTATACGATAAGCCTAATGGGGAAATAATCCTACAATTGCTAAGATGATAAGAGCACACGTGACTTCGCTTAATTTCACGTGACTATTTGTGGGATTTAATATGTATTACATCAGCAAATCAATTCTCAGAATGTATCGGTGTAGACTCTCAAGTACCATTTCGATACTAACATATGACAATTTTGCTAAAAGATACTTGACGGTGATTAAAAGTGGAGAAATCGCTATAACGCTAAATCGTTATAGACCTGGTTGACTGTATATTGAAGTGGTATCTATTCTTCTGGCAATGTTTGTTCTATTTAGCAACTTGGCATTCAATTCGGAATTGATTTTCTTCTTAAGCCTCGAGAGGGCGTCTGAAACCGCATTATATCTAGAAATCTAATCCTAAAAATGCTGTTGCCTCGGGTGGTCTTAGATGCAACATGGCGGGCTACGCCGATCGATAAAGTACACAAGGACTGAAAGTTCTCAAGGACCATGGCGTCAGACAATGTCTGTCACTATATTCATTTTTCAGGAGATAGAGAGACTTGTGCTTGTAACCCGATTGCTGTAGTTGCCATGGTCGGGTCATGGTCGCTTTCAGCTTGAGTTCCAGGCAACCAGGTAATCCTACCCGATCATTATGAGGTGATAACAATAGTTTCTAATGTTTTCAGTATCAATTAAAGGCAATCAAAACCTCTTTGAGCAAGGGTCACATTCCAACTTCAACATCTAGGGAGTTTAGTGTTGGTAGGCCCCGACTTAAATGTCTGCAGGCTCCTCTAGGCGGTTAGTTTAAGCCTAATCGTCTTGATAGTTGGATGCGGAAGGTGCAAAACGGGGTGGGGGTCTGGAACTTCAGTCATGTATCGAGTCTGAGGAGCGCAAAGTTCCATGCAAAACACGCCCCAATCCCCAGACACAGCATCTTCCAATTCTGCTAAGAGGCTCGTTCCATAGCGCTCGTAGTACGCGTCGATGACATCCTGCATATGGCTCCTGTCCCAATGATAACGAACAAGCCGTGATATGAACAGCTCACGGCGTAGATCGTCCGTCCTTGGTGATGTCATTGCATAGTGCAGCAACAGAGCGCCACGTGCAGGGCGGTTAATCACGCCATTGAGAATATGTGCAAGAACTTCGCCCTGATTACTGGATGTTAGCGGTAGCTGTTATTGAAGAGGATAGATGAGAGAACAATGAAGTAGTAGTCATAGAAGGAGTAGCCTAACAAGAGTAATATAGATGCTAATATAGGAATGATGCTTACCACCAAATTGTCGAACTTCTTCACCGCGTCTCTCGCAAAGTTTGAATTAAACTCCTGTTCGTAGAGTTTTAGTACTTGCCGAAGGTGTGCGTCGCTACGTTGCAACAGGATATCTAACATGGCTGTTTCGCCACCATTCTCTGAATTAATGATCTTTCGCAGCTCTTGGTTGTCATTTTCAACCTGCGCGTAATCGATCGCCAGTGGAAGCCCGGCCTTATCGTGCTCTTCCATGCGCTGCTCCTCGAGGACAAAAAGTATTGCGTTCTTGAACTTTCCTTCCGGGAGCTCCGTCCTAATATACTTGACGAGACTGTTATCGTACTTCTTATCTGAAAAGGAATCCTTGATGGCGCGGATCTCCTCATTGGTGCGACCCATGAGCGACTCAATGAGGAGCTCATGGCGGTCCTTGTCACCCTGGTACCAAAGGTTGGCCCAGTAGGCTTCGCTCTCCCACATACCAAGAGCGGTTGCATAACATGCTTTCATAAGAAGAGGGTCTTCCTCTTTGAGACGCGCGCGAATGTGCTTTGCAACGTTGACACCCTTCCGCTCTGGTCCCGTTTTGACGATCCTCTTGTACTCGATACGCAGCTCCATTATTTGCTCATGTGTTAATCCAGGAAGGATTTGCGAAAATACTTTTACGTTTGTGATCCTGCCCGATCCTTTCATAGCCCTGGCTAATTGAGTAGCAATGTCCTCGGGATCGTACCAAAACACACGATGCCCACTACGGATACGCCTGTTGCTCCGCTTTTCCTGGTCATGATCAAGGGGCGAGGCAGTTTCTGGAGGCTCCAATTCGTTATTTGGATCATTCGATGGGGAAAGTGGAGGTGATATCGACCCCTCAGCACTATAACTGCCGCGATAAGGCGGAAGGAGAGGCCTAGGTGCCCCGCGAATTGCATCATCGGCATATTCCACTTCAGTGTTCGGTTGAGTTTGTGGGCTACCCTGCAGAAATTGATTCTTCGGTTTATGTGCAATCATTTCGCGGATAAGGGCGTCGTTTTGGAGGGCTTCACCTGGTCTGTCATTCAACCAAGTGACAAATCCCCACTCGAAATGCCTGCGGTCCTTTGTCGGGACCCCATCGAACAGGAAATCTTCAACAAACTGTCTCGACGGATCGTTGTGCCAAAAAAACCGTCTCTCGTCTTCTTCATTTTCCTCCCTATGGATGGCAGCGAGTCTGGGAAAATGCTCAGCTGGATTCACACCCATCTTCGGGTGTTGATCTAGAGAGCCAGCGGCACACGAAGCAATGTAATTCTCGTACCCTCCCCACGGCGCGTAAACACTCGATGAGGATAGGTTGATATCCAATTGACTTGAGCTTAAAGCATCTCCAGAATCTGTAAACTTCGGTCTAATGTGTCTCTCAGGGTCCATTTTGATGGTGCTTCTGCTTGCCGGTCTAGAGGCCCCTTCTGAGCCCTGTCCATTCTCGGAGCTCTCTGATCCGTCCTCCTCGTGAGGCGGAAGAGATCTAAGCGCAAGAAGCCTTAAGTGCCCCGCAATGTGGCCTTCTAGGTTATCAGTAACCTCTTCGGTGCCGCAGATGGGGCAAAATTCGAACATGGGTACAATCGGCCGGGCGTTCCTCTCGGCAAGCACACGCAGCTGAGGCTCCGATAAAGAGCGCGGATGGCTTTCCCTCATGTGACTTAGGTAGTCCTTTTCAGTGAGAAAGGTCTGTGGACGGTGAGACTTTGAGTTGCAGCGCCATCGCAACAGATGCTCGCGCATATGGCGGAGCCAGCCGCTGCTGTGAGCGAAGAGTTCTTCGGGCCTGTCACATTCGTCGAACAGACACACATACGCGTCTAGATCTTGTATGACATGGGCTCTATACAGACTATTAGCATTCAATTGATCATTATTGGACCGAGAAGCTTGATCCACGTCTATGAAGGGAATGGTCACATACTTCCATTTCTTTTCGTCTGCTACAGACAGACTAGGAACGGCATATAAGCAATAGGGGCATATTACTTCTGGTATTGCCTTGTTGCATTCAATCCAATCCAACTTCAATGATGTGGCAAGCCTTGTATTTGCTTCGGACAGATTTTGGTCGAGTTCTGATTGCCGAATGCTGGCATCCCCGCCAGGCGGGAGCTGGACAGAGGAGTCAGCTGGCACTGAGAGAGATGCTGGGGAAATCGAAGTTTTCTGAATAGATTTTACGTGTTCATTGTGCTCCTGCTCGCGTTGTTTCTTTAGTATTCTGTACCTCTGCTTCACTCGACCATTAGGTGCAGGAGGGAAGACGAGTTCCTCCTCATTACCTAGAGCAATCGTTTTTGTTGCTGAAATGACAGAGGGCGTTGACGCGTTTTTATAATCCTCGACCGCTAATGTGGTTGCACTAGCAGCCTGAGATTGTACAATGCTCTTTGTCAGAGTAGGGACAGCAGCCCCAACATCTTCTGCAAGCTCCTCTGGCAGTTCTGGCGCATCAGAAACTTGATTTTGCGCTTGGGGAAACTCGACCTTTGGTTGTGAGATGACCTTATTGGCCCTGATAGGATTTGTGCCGTAGCGAGATCTCCTGTATAGGACTCTCTTCCGTCTCAAGACCATTGAGAATGCAAGGCGTTGCCGAAGATTGTCCGCGATGCTAGGAAATCGCCCACGGATGTAGTTGGCATATAAATATTGCAAAAGTGGCTCAGCATCATTTCCGTCGTCGTCCTTGATTTGGTATGACTTTGCTGCCTTGAGATTCTGGATCTCCTTACTAGCTCTCCGAATAGTATTCGTAAGCCGATAGAGCATACCTATCTCTTTTGCCATAGAAACCACCGACGAGTCAAAATCATCGCTGTGGATACTTGGGGAGCTTTGGGCGGAATGCTGATGAGAATTGCCCGATGTTCCAAGGGTAGATGAACCTGCTCGTCATTAGCGGTTGTAACTAGTAGCCACTGTTCACCTGGGCCTAGTGCTGAATGTTGTGTTTCCTGCACTCGATCAAGGAAGTTGTGGGTTTGAATTAAGATGAAGAGCAAATACATACATGCTTGAATGCTATCTATTAAGGCTTCCAACAGGCTACAGACAGCAACGTGCACATCTATTGCTTCTCGGAGGCGGTGATCCATGGAAGCTCGTCCCCGAGCAAAGACACCGATTCTGGATGTCCAAATCGAGAACCTTGCGACCTGATCCTCGATTAATGCCAGGTCGCGTGGGTGATGTGAAGCCGATAGATCAAGACATTGTTGAAAAGCTCCGAGACATAGTCCGGCAAGACCAGCTATAGTTGCTTGATCAGGAGGGCTGTCCTTGTTGCCTTGGTCGACCTGGTCAGCTAAGTCAGTCGAATCGACAAGATTCTGGTCATCATCCATCATCTAGGTGTCGGGCTGTGAGTGGATCGTTGACCAGGATTACAAATTGAAGCAACCGAGTTTCGACGGTAGGATATCCAAGAGGAGTTAACAAACACCCAACTTGAGCCTCTACTTCGATTTCGGTCCTTTTCACGAGTGTATCTCGAGGCTGGAGTTGGAAAGTGTTTTCTGTGTATCCAATAGCCGTAAACCACGCACAATCACCATGGCCCTTGTCCGGACCCCGCCTCGGCTGACGCCCAGCCCCAGCAACTGGACACGATTCGCCCAAGACAGCTGACAAAGCCTTCCATCATGCATCTCCTCCCCAGCTCTGTGTTCTGAGGGAGAAACCACAATCCGTTCCGAGACCGCGATGCTGTGCTGAAAAGCATGATCGCCCTGGCGCCCTGGTGAGTTGTATAGTGGGCGAGAACGCCTACTGCATGATACGGCTGCCTAGGCCTCTTCAAACCTCATCCACGGCAATCATTGTAACTCACAAGAACCGTGGATCGAACCAAGTTACGCGCTTTGCGGGGTACGCTGCCTAGACGGAGGTGAACACAAGAGAGCCGGTCGGTATGGCGCCAATGTCTGCTGACGGCTCGGACAACTGGGCCGTGGACTTGGTATTGGCCACTTCGAATTCCATCCTGCAGATTGCCATCCTACTCAAAGGCCGCCAGACCAGCAAAGAACTAAAAAAGCTACTTCGTTACTTGCCAGCACACTGTGCATTGGTTTCTCGCCACCTCCACCGAATCAAAGCCGTAGTTGGCCCAGATAATGAGCTCATCATTCGAGTCCTAGAATTGTTTGAGTCACTCATATCTCCCAAGATTACGCCGAATACCTCGTGGAATGATTATCCACGGCAGCAGGCACTCAATAAACGATGGGATGCCATGCGAAACCGGAACGTCGATGCCAAATTTGACTTCGCCGCGCTCTGTTTAGCCCTCGAGCAGCCTTCTGCGCAGCGAGTTGGGCAACGGCTGGAGGAGTTTTTCGACGTCTGGGATGAAGATGTTTTGGCAAGATATCCCGAAGATGGCACAGACTGGTATTTGGATGAAAACAACCTTCCTAAAGAGAGGAGGGCGGAGCCATCGTATGGGGTGCAGAGTGCCGCGCAATCACTTTTCAAGGCTCTCGCTCGCAGCACCAAGTGTGAATGCTGCCCAAAACATGAACTTGACGTCAGACTCTGTCTCCGCACATACCGGAAAATGGATCTCGGCGAAGAAGAAGACGATGTCAATGACTTTGATATGTTCTTCTCCTCTCACCAGGATTGGCAGGAGGCACATGTGCACGCCGTTAGAGATAGTGTTGTTCGGTTTGTTGTTGACGATGATCCCCGGCCGGCAAAGCCGAAGAAGAAGCTGGGCTATACCCCAATGCCGGTTAAGAAGTTATGCGATCAGCTGCAGAAAATGCAGAAGACAACCTCAAAGCGACTTGAGTTGAAAGTTGAAAGAGGCAAGCTGCTGAAGCTGCGGTCCGAGCAGAGCCAATTCCGCATTGATAAGAAAAAGGCCTCTGTCTCACTAAAGCAGTTCATTCAAGAAAGCTCTCGTTCTTTGACGGCAAAGACCAAAAGAATACTCGCCGTACTGTTAAGCTACATGGTCCTCCATCTAAATGATACCCCGTGGCTTCAACCTACCTGGGATGCGTCAAACATATTGTTTTTCCAAACATCGTCCTCCAGCATTCCTTTGCGCCCTTTTATCCAGACTCAGCTAGCAGACCAAACAGTTTCTGACGGTGAAAGCTGTGGGAAAGAATGGCGGGAAGAGGGAAAGCCTCAACCTTCAAACCACAACTCAGGTGGTGTCGGATCGGATAATGTCTACACAGATGATGCGCTAGACGAAATAGATCCAGATGAAATAGATCCAGACGACATAGATCCAGACGATATGGATCCAGATGACATGGATCCCGATGATATGTGCACAAGCGACATAGACCCTGACAATTATCAACATCCATTTCCAACATTGGTCACTCTTGCAGCGGTCCTAATGGAGCTTTACCTTGCAGCACCGTTAAAGGTTCTGGCAAAGAAACGCGACATCGACT
This sequence comes from Aquanectria penicillioides, assembly GCA_003415625.1. Taxonomy (NCBI): domain Eukaryota; kingdom Fungi; phylum Ascomycota; class Sordariomycetes; order Hypocreales; family Nectriaceae; genus Aquanectria; species Aquanectria penicillioides. Next base: position 3,521,228 of record PYIU01000006.1, on the reverse strand, counting down.
TCCAAGAAGCGGTGGACAGCCCGACAAGGTCGCTTGATGTTGACTCAATATTCAAGGAATACAAACGCGAAATTCCTCAAAATTCGCAATTCTACTATGCAATTGAAAAATGTCTTGATCCATGGACTTGGCAAGACGAGGAGGGTCAAAAGCTTGATGATCAAGAACTGAGAGTTAGGATGTACGAGGAGGTTGTTCGGCCACTAGAGGATGAGTTGTGTGATGCCTTCAACTTCATCACTATTGAAGAACTCGATACTATTGCTGAGAAAGTGGACTTTGGTAGTTGGGGACAATTCATTTCTAATCACCCAGAAGGTACTCCGTCTGCGGGGACACCCATGCCTTCATTGGAAGCAATTTCCCCATACCAACACCAATATTTTCCCGGAATGCCAGATTCACTACATCACCATTTATTAGCGACCTGGAACCAGAAAATGGCAGGTGTTGCCGCATCTCCTGGTCCTGGACAAGGACATGCCTTGGCCTCTGACTCCGAGTTTGAGGCTGCCAAATTCTACGACGATGAGAAGCCTTCTGAAAACCACTCACGCATAGAGTATGTTTGAAATCCTTTCCATTAGTACAAAACCTGCTTGTTTGTACTCTATATTAGCCTAGCCGGTAAAGCACCATGCCTTCTAACCTTAGAATATAGACTTGAGAATTATCTGAATTGGAGAGCAAAATATCAAGCGGTCCTCAGAAAATATATCGAGCCTCATATAACAGACCCACCTCAAAATCCTGTCAAAATCGCAGTCCTTGACTCTGGGGCAGATGAGACGCACGAATCTCTTGATACCGGACAGATCAAGCTTAAGCGGAACTGGACTAATCCGGCGAAGAAGAAGAGAATTTACGACTATGATGGACATGGTACCTTTACGGCTAGTCTATTGATAGACTATGCCCCAGACGCAGAATTATACATTGCGAAGATTGCCCAAGGGAAACCATCTCCGCCCAATGTCATTGCGGAGGTATGTCTGTTATCATAGTGTGGATGTACTTCGAGACAGGGCTAACCAGTGGCACAGGCGATAAAGACTGCTGTTGATGACTGGAAGGTTGACATCCTCTCCATGTCTTTTGGATATCCGACAAACCAAATCGACGGCTACACTGAGCTGGAAAATGCTCTTCTCTATGCTTATTCTAAGGGTGTTCTGCTCTTCGCAGCAGCTTCTAATAGCGGCGCAAACCAGGACCGAGCGTATCCCGCACGCGATCCCCATGTTATCTGCGTTCACTCAACAGACTCGAACGGAAATAGATCAAAGTTCAGCCCGACAGCCCTTGCCCATGACCTCAACATTGCCACCATTGGCGAGGCGGTCCAGTCAGCATGGCCATTGTCACTCTGCGACAAGGATATCAACCCGGATTGCGTCCAATGCAAATCAGGCACTTCATACGCGACACCCATCGTAGTGGGCATTTCCGCATTTCTCTTGCAATATGCGAGAATTCATCTGCCGGATAAGGCACACATGTTGAAGCGTCAGGAAAAGATGAAGAACGTTCTGTTAAAAATTGCTGAAAAGACCCAGCAATCTGTAAACCGAGATGGCTACAATTATGTTGCGTTGAGTCTGTCTCAGGACAACCTCTTCGGAAAGGACAAGTCGTTTATCGATGAGACTATTGGGGAACTTTTGAGGCGTTAGGATGTTGGTTCATATTAATACCCTTACGGTGATGAAATCTCCGCGAATAATACATCTGTATACCATCAATCTCATTACGCATCAGGATATTCGCAGCCATGGGCGCTCTTGCGATAACTATCATAAAATCCAATCAATAATCATCTTCAGAGTCTTCATCAATTAGAAATGCGCATGTTACTGCAGCATCGCCTTCCATCAACTCTTCCTCATCGTAGCCTTCCTCTTCCGCCGTTGCTTCTTCTTGGGATGCTACTGAGATCACTGGGACATATTCCCGGACCCCCTCACTTCCGTCCTCGCCTAGCATTGCGCCCTTGGTATAGTCGTCGTTATCTTCTGCCTCTTGAGTCTTCTTATTGACACGGACCTTGCGGACCCGGAAGGCAAAGACAAAATCACTGCTCCCCTCCCAAGATGTGCCTTTCTTTGTCTCCACCGTACCCCCGACCCCAGGTGCGACACTAACGGGTGCAGTACCGCCGCTCCAGACGGTGCCGTCCACCTCGACTGATGTATCGCCTCCGTGAGATCGAACCTTAGTCGATTTAGCGCTCGCACCATATACAGTCTTGATTCCAGTGATGATGTAGACTGGCTTGCGATAGCGAGATCTCTCTAAATATCGTCGCACGGCCGGCGTCTCAATGCACTTTTGAACATATTCATCCTTGGGGATGAATTGTTTTGTTTCTACTTGCTTGAAGCTGTATAACTCTTCATTGCTAGATGTAGTTAGTGATGTTGCTGGACAAATGTGACACGCACGCACCTATTCTTCCAGTTGACGCTGACATCAACACCGACACCAAGGACACTTAGGAATTTGGTCAATATGGAGAATCTCCCTTCTCTAAGCTTCTCGTTGGAGTATTCAACCTCAGTCTTCTCCGATGAGAAGACTTCCTCAGCTGTTGGCGGCGGCGTTGTAGATAACGGTAGCTCTGGCTTCTTGATTGACGTCAAGACATTTCCGAGCTGAATGGGTCCTTCTGGGGGCCAATCCCACGTCGGAGCATAGAAGAAATACGAGACAGGGTTTGCCATGGCTACCGCAAATTCAACCTTACTTCTGAGCGTCTTTTATTTTGCTGATGTTGATCTGCGCTGCAATCCGATGAGGCTGAGACGTGTCAGGCGGGGTTTGGAACAAACAAGACGTTCCGAGGATTAACCCGTCAGCAATCGGTGTCGTAGCACTTTGGTGAGCTAATTACTTACATGAAGCACCGCATTGAGACGAGGGGTTGGTCGAGATCACGCTGGATTCCTTGCTGACTCTACGATACTATTTTTAAATAAAATCTATTTACTAGGGTCTATTTGGTCCTTGAACAAGGTGATTGTTCTGAATCTTAATGCTCACAGAAGTTCCAGTCAATCGAGCGAATCCTATCCTCTGTCTTATCCTGCTGAACCGACCGCTCATCCATAAGCTCCAGGCGAATTTTCTTGGCCTCCTTCTCATCAATTGGGAACTGATCCATGTCATCAATTACCATTCTCATCAACTCGGGAGATAAGTATTGCAATAGCCCCTCCTGGACTCGTGACTCCCGATACCACCAGTGTTGTTGTTGTGGGGGAACATTGGCCGTGGAGATAACGGGCACAGCTGGGTCGACAAGGAAGAGAGCTAGGATCTTTCGATGCCCCGGCCGCGTAGGGTCGGCTAGGCGAAATGGAGATACACGGTGTTGGAGGAGATTGGGGAAAAAGACTGCTCGGGTATCATTTTCTCCCGTTGACGCGCTATTGGTGGTACGAACGCCACCGAGATCCTGAAGGGTGTCACGATTGACATTGGGAATCGCGAACGTGCGCTCGATAGGGTAATGTACACTCTGGCTGTAGTTGAGTTCCACAGAAAGATCCTCGCGGTTGGATGTAGTTCGGAAATCCAAATTGCAATCTGTGACATTCTCCGAATCATAATAGAAAAGTGCGGTTGAACATATGCGCTCGTTGAGCATGCCCTCAGTGTGCCAGGATCCCCCTTCATATTCTGTGGCATCATTGCCAACAATGACACTATGGTAGTCCGATTGTGTAACTGAGAGCGGACGACCTCCGGGGTTGATACATCAGAAAGAGAAGGGGATCCGGTGGAAGGCGCGGGGTGAAAAGAAGAACCCTCTGAACCTTCTCCTCCTTGTGTCTTGTAATCTGCGTTCCAAAAGTCAACCAACTCTTTGGAGACTTCATATGTAAAATCTGGATTCTCTGGAGTCAGGTGGATGTTTGCCATCTTGACAATGACTTGGATGCGAGAGGCATCGTTGAAGAAGCCCGTAGACTTAACATCTGTTGCTGAGAGTCTGAGAAGAGCGTTGCTGTCTGGCTCAGGGTCGGGGAGGCTGATGCCGTGCGTAGCTTTGAGCCATGCCCAATCACGCTTGCCCCTCTCCGACTCTTTGTATCCTGGTTGGTATGGCTCATCTTGGTCTCGTGGTTGCTCATCCTCTTCCAGTGGGCGGTTCCAAGGATGGCAGTCCCAGCTTGCTCGACAAATGTCTTGAGTAGAGCATGTCATGACAGCGCTCCTCGTAGTTAGACGTTGAGTCTGAAACTCCTTGGGCCAGCGGTAAATAATATCCCAGGCAGGCAAGGCTCTTTCAATAAACCTCTCGATTACAGGATAGACACGGGCGTGATCAATAGGGTGCAAGTTGTTGATGTAGCTATCGACTTTAGCAGTTGGACCGTCGAGTGCAACATCGCAGGGGAGCCACTGAAATTTGGGCGACAGAGAAGGAATAGTATCCGTAAGATGGCCGAGATAGTTGTCACCAGAATATGCGAGCTCAATTGGCTGAGGCTTGGGGCTTACCACCCCCGTGCCGCAGTATTGAAGGGCATCCGAGACACCGATTCTCTTGTTAAGCAGTACGCGGCTGCTCCCATAGACAAAAGGCCACATGGAGGGGTGCACTAAGTTGAGAACCTTGCGAGTTGTGCCGGGATGCCAGTCCTTTTCTTTTTCTGGAACATCTTCGAGTAAGCTGGCAGCTTCCCGAAGGGTTGAACGCAAATCTTCTGGGATAAGGCTGTCGGATTTTATAACACAGGATGAGTAGTCAAAGATGGGGATAAGACCAGTTTGCTCATAAAGGTCAGCCTTTTTGCGGACTTCACTTATGCACTAGTTGGTTGATATTAGTTGAATGCGTGTCGCCAAGGTGAAGGATAACTCGGAACTCACTGCTTCGGCCATTGCGGGAGTAAAGTCGGCATGCGGGCGGTATGCTTCCCAATCCATATGCAAGGCCTCTTGCTTCCACTTATCGGCAATCTCTGGATTGTGGACTTTGATCCACCACTCTGGCTTGTTGGTTATTTCTTCAATGACTTTGAACATGCAAACTTCGCGGATGAGCAGTGTTGCTGCCTTCCAGTCCCAGCCGTCGAGTCCGAGGAGCACAGGAAACCGCTGATTGGGAGGAGGCATGTGATTCAAAGCAAGGCCGAACCCAGGTACCTGGAGGGAGCTATATATCTGGATTGTTGGCAAAGCTTGTTAGTTGTCATCTAAAAGCAAAATGTTGAGCAAATTTCGGGCCAGCACCTTTTCCCTTGCTTTCGCAAGTTCCAATGACTCCTCTATAGCCTGGTCAATCGCCAGCTCTAGGGAATTTTCCGTTACGGTGATTGCAGGATAATTCAATTGCAACCAGTGCCGTGCATGATAAGTGTTTGGCTTGGTCCATTTCGTCTTGACCCAAGCTTTGAATGCTTCCTGGACTTCCCCACTAGAGTTGAATGATACGGGCGCATCCACCCATGGATTATCTATTTCCATGGTTGACTGCATGATGCAACTGCGGACAAGAAAAGAACCCAATTGCATTGGCTAACGATCAGCCTTGGTGAAGGAAAGTGGTGGGAGCAAGGTGTTGTCTTGACGCGAATAAAACAGTGAGAATACACCGCTTGTCTCATGTTCCCAGTTTAGACAGGAACATTAGCTCGTACCTAAGCCAATAGATTCCAATCTTTGTTATAAGAGTTATGTAAGCGAGAGCCAGGGTCTAGCGCGGATATGAGCAATGGGCATTGAGCAACTAAGATGCCATGTGTAGACGATTAAACAACTTAAAGAGCCCATTATTTTTCTCATGGATACGGATACCTCTGAATGCTCCATTACTGCCTGAATATTAACCTTGCCATATAGAAATCGAGGGGGCGGCTTGTCTGTGTCTCCTTCTACTGTAACAACCCACATGGTGTCAATCTATGTGGAGCAGGTACATTTTATAAGACTAGGTATGTAGGCGAAACCCGCATTTCCCATTATACTCAGTTTCAACTCGCAAATGCACTCCCACAGTCTCGGTGAGAACTTGGCTTTGGCTTTTTGACTTCATATTATTAGGGCATCTCGATAATAGTCACCTTGAGCTCTGGGGGCGCCGTATTCGCGAGTTAAAATCTTGTCATCGTGACATGTAGCAGTTTATGCTGTTGCGCTAGCCAGGTTCGTACTATAATTACAATCGGGAGCTCAAGTCATGATTGTGTCCCTTCTTCCAGCTCGAGGCAGCGTCCGCAAGCGCATCGTACCCATACAACCAATCCTGAAAAATTGTGTTGCCCATTAGGTTTGGACTACTGGGGTAGTCACCCGCCTTGAACACGTCCCGTCTCATTGCCAATGGCTCTTCGTCTTTCATGTGGATGAAGAACCGGTTCGTGAAACTGCCTCGTTGAATGGCGTGCGCCCTTCCTACTCTGGTTCGGTAAAAGAACTGCAACAACGGGTGGAGCTCGTCCTTGGAGGTGATGTGAGACAAGGCCGACCCAAGTACAGCAGCATCCTCAATTGCCATTGCAGCTCCCTGTGCCAGATAAGGCAATGTTGCATGCGACGCGTCGCCGATCAAGACCATCTTTCCACTAGGATGAACCCAATCCGAGATTGTGGGCAGGTCCGTGAGACGCCATTTTTCGACTTCCTCTGGAAGAAACGAGAGCAGTTTCTGAACCCTAGGTGGTGTAAGTACAATGTAGGTTCAATTTTCATAGAGACAGAAGAGAGATTACTTACATGGGAGACCATCCTTTGTACGCATTTCGAACCTCGGATGCATTGGCAGGAGCTTTGTAGCCCTTCATCTTCCTGTCGTCTGGAATGACCATCAAGAGGTTAAAGGTCTTTTCCTTTTGCATATTATACCTATAATAATGAGAGACTGAATGCTTGAGAGTCCTGGTGCTCTTACCCGATGATGTGGTGATCTGGACCCAGGAATTGCTCAAAGTTCGGGTTCTGGCTCAGCGGAGCAAGCTCAGGATCGTTGGTCAGGTTTTCTTGAGGAATCACAACGCGGAAGCAGGTGTCTCCGGTCTCATGAGGCTCTATGTTGAGGCCCATTGCGCGCCTCGCAAGACTTTTCACGCCGTCTGCTGCAATCACGAGGTCTCCTCGCAAAACTTCTCCAGATTCGAGCACGACTGACGGTTCGCTCGGGTTGTATGCCACCACAGTCTGGCCTTTTCGGACGTTTGCGCCCGCCTTGGTAGCCGCGGCAACAAGAATGTTGTGATAGTCGGGCCGGTAAACCTGCCAATATGGCGCGCCATACTTTTCGTTGTGTCGAGACAAGTCTGTAGAGCCTTCAGGTAGGGCGGTGACCCAAGATCTGTAGTTGATGCGCGATGGCTTTGAGGAGACGGCTTCCATCTCATCGCCGAGGCCCCATCGTATCAATTCTCTCGCAGCATTTGGCGGGACTTGGACTCCGGCGCCAACCTAGATATCGGAACTGTCAATGGCATGGTCGACTCTGAAGCTATCCGTGTACACACCTCAACAAATTCGGCAGCCTGCTCGACGACGGTGACGAGATGGCCAGAGTTTCGCAGAGCTATGGCGGTTCCAAGCCCTCCAATCCCAGCTCCAACAATCACTACATTCAATTGATATGGCGCGGTCATTTTGGAGTCGACAGTATTGTACTGTACGGTAGATGATCTGATTGTTGATTCGTGCCCTGCGTACGAAGCGTCACCAGGTATTTGATGCCATGTGAATTACCCTCGGCCGATGCATGCTTGTTCCATATATGCGAGAGCGTGACCGCATTTCGGCAACAGACGATGGGTCTGCCAATGGACGCGAGAACGCGAGCGCGAGCGTCGCCGAATAAACTGCCGTTCTGACGGAAGAAAGTCCGTGATAGATTCCGAGATGGTGGAGTGAACCCCGCGCTGGTTCCGCGGCAAACTAACCCCCGCATTTGGGATGCCAAAAGAGGCGATTGGGCGTGGTGAGGCTGACAATTACGGCACGTAGACAGGCTGTTGGGTCTGAAGAAATGTCAATTATTAGATATGATGTAATGCATAGTAGTTGGCGAATTACTTGCGTCATGATTTGTGTTCTATGATTTTATAATCCTCGCACCGGTGTATTCTCATCCGATATTCAGAAACCCAATGTCATCCCAAGCATCTAGTAGTGACTGCACAGCCTCTTCATCCCATTTCATACTAGTCTCATCAATGCAGTCCTGTGGTTGTTCAAGAATTTCCAAGTAGTACCTCGCTCCGTGGTCCAACGTTGACTCTATACTCTCGAGACCTCTCAATGCCATTATTAGATCTTTCAAGGATGTGCTAGGTATAAGAAGCCGGCCTTTTAATTCATGCTCCAGTCGTACTGTTTCAATGGTAGGCGAACTTAATGGCGCTTGGATGGCCGCCTGGAGATCAAAGCTTGGTGGAACATTCCCGGGCGATTCTGTTGCAGATACCAACGCAGGCTTCGCTGGTGTTGGATCTAAAGTATTATCCAAGTATCCCTCTGTATAATCTTCCCATGAGTCCAGATTGGCATCTAGAGTAGAATCTTGTGACACTTCCTGTTCGATATCGCTTCGAATATCTGCCATTGACTCTGGTGTAGGAAGTGTGACCGGTGGTGATGCTATTCGAGGTATCAACATGGGCGCCTTTTTTCGATGGCGCTCGCGATAAAACGGCCTGAAATGCAGAATTAGCGAATGAAAGCTAAGATGTACCAGGAATTTTCACCTACAGTCCCTTTACTTGAGGTGGGAATACGCAATCTCTTCCAAAGTGTACGCAGTTCAGACATGGCCCATTGATTTCACCTTGCAGGCACCTCACCTTGCGCGTGTGGCAGAGCTTACACGCAGGTAGAGTACGACGAGTTCTCCGAGCTCTCGACGGCCGGCCTCGTTGTAGACGGCGAGTATTCCCTAGTAAACAACATGGGGCGCTTTGAGAAGGAATCATTTTGACAGCTCTGCAGGGGATAGGGATCAAGCTAGAGAATGGTACATGGCTCGTTCGAATTGTACGGGTAATTTAGTTTCCTCTGGGATTGCTTGGAATGGCATGCGCCCTCAGCGACGACATATGTAATTGGCGACACGAGATCTCTACATTAAAACTATAGCTGTGTACCAAATATTTAGTGATATCTAAATGCGTTGCATCGGGAAGTTTAATTTTGGCCGGCGACCTATTTCGGAAATTCGGCCACATCCACACTTAGCGGCCGAGCCTCCGCCCTCGTCGAGACCCAAAGACGGTATTTCCGTCTTGTGTGAACTATATCTTACATTGCTCAAGTACATTGATTGTCTAGATATTTGCACTTTCAAAATTCCAGCAATGCCTTCAGTTACGTCACTCGATATCGGCTCTCCATCCTTTTCCGACCTCCCACTCCGACAAGGAGATCCTCCTTACTCTGCATGGGGACTCTGGGGCAGTGAAGATCATCTAGGAACATTGGTGAGCAGCGATTGTGTGTAATGCATATGGATGGACTAACTTCAGCAAGAATTTGCTCACTCCAGCCGTGGTCAGAAATGCATCATGCGAAATAAACAGTGGAGAGAGGTTCAGTTTAAAGTAATGCTACTTTCATTGCCCAACCTGCCCGTCCAGACCTAACCGGATATCAATAGCTGGTGTCTTAGCCAACCAAAAACACCGGCGTTCCGCAGACACGAGTATGCCTTTGAACACTCCATCACAGGTGACGGACATGTTCTCGACGATACAGTCAGTGTTTTGGAAGTCAGATGAATAATTGTCACTTGGACTTACATCGTCTAGCTCTCATTCAACACGCAAAAGAGCACACAATGGGATGGACTGCGGCACTTTGCTTACCAGAAGGAGCAGCTCTTCTACAACGGTACAACAAAAGACGACATTGTCAAAGATAGCGGCGGAAGCCTTGGTATTCACTGGTGGCACAAGGCGGGTGGAATCGCTGGCCGAGGATTCCTGGTTGACTACTGGTCATACGCCGTGGAGACGGGCCAAACATTCGACGCCGCTAGCCCTCATGGCATCGCTTTTGACGACCTCATGAAATGCATCAAATGGCAACAGCAGCAGTCTTCAGGCACATTTGAACCGCGAGCCGGCGACATCTTACTGATACGGTCAGGCTTCTCTGCGAGGTATGGGCAACTGAGCGACGAAGAGGAACGTCTTGTCGGTGAAGCGTGGCCACCTGCATCTTGCGGGTTACAACAGGATAAGAGGCTCCTGAAGTGGCTCTGGGACAACAAATTCGCTGCTGTGGGAGGCGATGCACCTGGGTGGGAGGTTTTCCCAGTTGTTCAGACAGCCGACTTTTGCTTTCACGAAGTTCTTATTGCTGGCTGGGGCTGCCCCATCGCCGAGCTGCTTTGGCTGGAGGATCTGGCAGGCTGGTGCGTTGAAAACAAGCGCTGGTCATTTTTCTTATCATCCTGCCCACTCAATGTACATGGAGGTGTGGCCAGTCCCGCAAATATGATGGCATTGGTCTAGGGAGTTTTCGTTGCTAACTGTATTTCGTTGTCTATTGCTGAGTATCACTCTGTACATTCTCTATAAGCTTTGTGAAATCCGCTTCTTTCCAATCCTCTGCCATACAACCCTGAAATATTGAACCTTATTATCCGAACCGTCCTGATCTCTACTTTCATCATTTCCAGGGAGATTATCGAAGGTGACTAGAAGCTTTTGAGTTGGCACCTCAATGCAGCTCCCTGTCAGCATATTTTCCTTTCCGAACTTTTCTGTGCGCCGGTCACGCAATTTCTCGTACTGCGAGGAATCTGTCGTTGAGAACTTGTGAATAGAGGCGGAATGACTTTTGAGGTTTGATGGATGAAATTCTCCAAGGTAGTAATGCTCCACGGTTGGTGGGCCTGAGAGGAGTGGACCAGCAGCCTTGAAGAAGGGCTGGGCGGATGGGCTTTCAAGGAAAGCTTGATGCGCATCCATATTTTCCCACAGGGTCAAAGAAATTGCCATTGGTTGTTGTTGATTGCCGGCATTCATGACAACTCCCGTCATGATGGAGATGATGCCCGGCCGAGCCAATAAAGTAGGCTCCAGGTCGGCGGCAAAGACGCGCATGAAATCGGCAACAGGCACCCCAAGGGGATTCTGGACCATTTCCGTCACTGGACCTTGTGTAGAATTCATGTTTACAATACGGTTTCAATCCAATAATAGTATCTGCTCATTACTATTTTTATTATTATAGTAATGAGCTCGATGACGAAAGCCTTCCTTTGTGCGGCAATTATGAGCGGGGTGGACCCGGAAATTCCGTTTCACGGCAGCAGGTTCGGCATTTTGAAGTGAATAGCTAGTTGGAGCATAGTGTGACAAAATCCATCACTCAACCAGATGCTGTAAACATTTGAATGAGGGACGACAAATCCAAAATTAGACAAAAGTAATTGCTTTTATCGCATTATAGATTGAGCGAATTTACTGATAATAAATATAGAGTCTCTCTAGGTGCCTCCTCCACCTTCGCAAAAATAGCAGCCCGAATCGAAGCGGGCATTGAGTATGCCGAGGCAATGTGAGCAAGTCGATTTCAATGTTAGCAACGGAGATGTGGTCGTAATTGCTTTGCGATGATTATCGGTTCCAGAAAAATAAAACTCATTTCAAGGGCTTCATTGCCCTTGAGCAGCCCTGGCCAATCTGTATCAACATACCAGTATTCTGGAAGTACATGCCATAATTACTAAAGTCGGCTAGATCAATAGGATCTCACCGAAGCACATTGGGGACACGATGCAGTACCGTGATCCCTGGAACAAGGTGTCTGATTTGGGTCATCAGACAAGCTCAAACTTAGGGAATAGTGCGATGAAGCTGCCTCCGTTGGTTTTCTCGGCGAGGGGCAGTAAAGGTTCTTCCCAACAGTTTGCCTGCGTGTAGGCCAAGGGAGGCTTCTGTGAATTTTGCCTGGTCGCCAATGCTTCCGGAATGGTCTTGATTCTAATTTAGAATTTGGACCCCGATATGACGGATTCTAGCCAACTCACTGGTAATAATAACCGATACCGCTGATATAAGTTTAGTTATCATCCATCTTAAATTATGTATATAGCAAGGTGGATAGTGGATGTATCACCAACAACATCGTGCAACCAAGTGCATTTAGGAACTGAAAAGGGCAAACAAAACTGGTCAGGATATAATCGACCTTTTTTCTAAGCCATAGAAAAGAAACCCACTCGATCAACTTAGTCTAAAGAAGCCTAGGATTGAAAAGTGACGAATCTTCTTGGATGAAATACGCTAAAATATTTCGTCCTCGGAATGGAGATGGGAGATAATGGAAGATCACAGTTCAGCATGTTTGATGAAAATGCAAGAATTCTCATGTCACGCTCTAACCTCCATTACTTTTTTTCCCCTAAAAAGTATTTAATTTCTAAATCTCAGCGTATACCAGTCTTGTCGCATGCTTCTATGATGGCATCAATTAGAATTACGTGTAACCCTGAATTGTGACCGTCAGTAACCTCAACGCTACCCTATACGTTTTCTCCCCTCCCACTATCAGTGCCACAGATGAAAGGCGTTACCAGAAGCTTAGGTAGACGGGAAAATGCGATTAGAATTGGATGGAATTTAATACCACCACAATTAGCGCCAAGCAGCCCAATGTGGCTGAATGGTCGTTCCGCGCTCCTCATCGCGGAGACGGAGATCAACAGACGGCTATTTTTCAGGGCAATGTCGAGAATAGCAATGCACAAAGAGTGAGATAACCATCAACGAACGGATGGTGCTGAAAGTGAATCTCATGGCGTTTGAGACCGAGGTGGACCTAACCGCGGCTACTCAGCTTCCGACTAGTGCGTGGCTCTAGTGGGAAAATTATCCCAATTCCGCATATTGCGGGCCCTGGCCCTCGTATTAGAAGCATCCCGTGTGCTGTCAATCTACCTCACGGTCTCTCGACTCTGTCCTGATAACTATCACTATGGACCATCACCCAGCATTTTATCGCCGTACGCGGCGCACAATTATTATCCCAGCTAGTACACCACGGCAAGATGATATCTCTGCTAGAAAGAGTTTCTCCAATCCTTTGCAATTGGCGGTTCACGACTACTCTGTGTCTGGGTCCAATGACAATGGGCTTACCATCATCCTCACCCATGGCACATCATTTAACAAATACTTTTGGGAACTCATCATAGACTACCTCTTGTCTCAATCTGGACCCAAGCATAGCATCAAGAGACTCATAGCTATTGATGCTGCAAATCATGGAGACAGCGCTGTTTTGAACCAAGGCCAATTACCTTCGAAGGGTGGGTTGCAATACTAGTGGGAAAGGTTAGATGATGAGTGCTGACGTACACGAAGCATGCTGGGCTGACGATTCTCGAGACATTCTTCACACTTTGAAGTTTCTCAATGTTGGAAGGCCTGTCTTGGGCATTGGCCATTCGTTTGGAGGAGGAGCCATGTGAGTGCTTCGACATAATGCACAGAGATGTCGCTAACCTGGGCTATGAAAGGTGTCATGCCGCCATGATGGATCCAAGTGCGTTTGTAGCAACCATTTTCATTGAGCCGATTCTTTTCCAAATGAAAGCCCAGACCGAGGCAGTTGCGCAGGCCGCCTTGGGACGGCGAGACACCTGGGACTCACTGTATGTAAACTTGTGCCCATGAGAAAATGTTCAACTCTGACAAATAAAGTGCCGAGGTTACAAAAGCGTTTGAAAAGAGTAAGGGGCTCAAAGACTGGGATAGGAGGCAATTGCAAGTCTACATTGTCAGTGGAGAGCGCCTCAAAGTTGGCAGAGAAATTGCAGCTGACACATGTTCAAGCAACACGGGACTCGCCCTGCCAAGGATGGAAAATCCCAGTCGGAGAAGCGGGTTCTCACTACTCCAAAGGAGCAAGAGGCCGTATGTGGACAAGCTTCGCTCCCCTCATTTGACGAGATGAGATCTAACCGGGTGTACGATGAATGCAGGCCACCTATCTCGCTGCACCACACCCTGAGATCCTCGACCTCATTCAACAGTCTCAGGGGCGACATCATTTCGTCTGGGGATCCGAGAGTAGGGTCATGTGAGTGTTCCATGGGCTAATTGATTGATATGATTGAGCGCCGTTAACACATTCACAAGATCTGCTCCAAATCGAGCATTAGTCGAGCGCATGATTCGGCCACTATTGACATCACAGGTCATTACGGGGGCCGACCACCTAGTAAGCCGACTCATCTAAAAAAACCCACTAAATAGGCTATTTCCTTGACAATTCATCTAGATCCCCATGACGCATCCGGAGGCGTTAGCCACGATCCTCGGCGGTATCATCGCCGACCTTAGCGCTCTTACCCCGCAGGTCAAGCTGTGAGCACGAGATGGAGACCACGGAATTTCCGTCCAAAATTCCGTGTTTTGCGGGAGCGGAGTAAGAACACCGCCCTGAACACCGCTCCGTCCCAGCCCCTCGCTTAGAGTTGAGTTCGACCAGGCCGTATTAGTTCAAGATCGAGATTGAGCAGTAAGCTAAGAAATGCGGGGGAGGGTCTAGGATAATGCATCTGTGTGTGGGGTATGGGGAAGCCGAGTTCTGGACTGCCAGCCATAGGTAATCCTTGTGGGAGTTTGTGACTAGCTAGCTGCTCGTAGTATGGTGTGCCAGTATCTGTCAAATCACGCCGAGTTCTCCTTGCCTAGTTCTTGATTGCTGTGTCACGTCCAATTCGAGCCTGCAAGCCGCCGTGTGATTTCAACCCCACTTCCAAATCTTCAACCTCTGTCAATCTCACTCGTTGCCCACGACATCGAATTGTAGAGCTTCCATTGGAAATGGCCTCAGAAAACGCCCAAGATGACGCCGAGGTCGCCAACAACTCCACAGCGATAGAGCAAGATGGAAGAAAGGAGTCGATGTCGCCCAGCGCAGCCGATGCTTCCGGCAGCGCCACCAACGACAAGACCCATGATCGGGAAGAAGATGCAGCCGAAAGCTCAGAGACATCGAAGAGACCGGCGAAGAAGATGAAGAGAGGTAAATACATCTCTCGAGCATGGTAAGGCTGCACTGCAACATTATCGCTACTAAACGAACGACGTGCTCATTGTGCTCTCCCTACAGTACATCATGCCAACAACGAAAGATAAAGGTGAGTTTGGACTGAATCCACGCATAGCATATGTCAAATCTAAATATTATTAGTGTGAGGGTGGGGAGCCCTGTGCACAGTGCGTTGCAAGGAAACGGCCCTGTATCTCTGCTCCGAGAGGTTTTAGGGCCGCTCAAGATCAACGAAACCGAGCATTCAGTTCAGGAGAGGTGGATTACACAGCTCGTTCAGAAACAAGGTATTGGGATCTTCTATCGATTCAAGAATGCTTTCACCAACTCACATATCTCCCAAAGCAGTGTTTCCAACAGCGAGCTCTTGGCCCGCTTGGCCGAAGTCGAGCGTCGATTAAACATGATGCCACCAGCCATGCAAGAAACCATTTTGTACAAGGCTCAACCTCACCCACACGCCCATACAGCTGTCGTGGATGATAATTCGACTCCAAATGGAACAGAACTCCAAGACGTACTCGAGTCTGACGGTCAGACATTCGCTGGTGAGATTTCCATGACACCTACATTTAAAGACGTAGATGAGGGCGGAGATGGTGCCAATAACACCTGTGGAAGCCTGCACTTGTCTACATCGCCACTTCAATCTACAAATTCAGTGGGAGAAAAATCTCGACGAAAAGTAAGGGCATGGCTGGAACCTGTTCTGGACCAGCACGGTGTGGTCGCCGACGAAGCCGAATGGAGGAGATATATGCAAATCTTCCTGGACGAAATTCACATTCTTTATCCTATTCTCCACCCACCGACAATATGGGAGATTTTCAACGAGATTTGGGAATATTCCGCTCTATGGTCACTCACAAACTCGGCCGAGCGAGAGCACAAGCGCATGTCAGTGGCGCTGATCTGCTTTTGCCTTGCTCTAGGCCGTTGTAGCGTGTCTACTAGAATGACGGATGCGAACGGTGTGCATTCCGCTGGCTGGACATTGTATAGCGTCGGCATTAGTTTGATGCAAGACACGGTCGAGATGAGCAACTCTGCGTCTAAATCTTTGTTAACTCTCCAAATACTCGTGATGAGGGTATGTATGTTGTCCTGATCGAAGGGAAATGGCTAACCACACCAGGTATTATACTTATTTCGATTAGACGCAACTCAACGAGCGGCGCGGCTTCTTGCCCTAAGTATTTCAAACGCACACATAATTGGGCTACATCGACAGAGAACGTTTGAAAATATGCCGGTGTTCCAGAGTCAGATGTATTGCCGGACGTGGTGGGCCATTTACGTGCTCGATCGTCGGCTTGCAATTGAATCGGGCCGCCCGTACATGATCCAAGACAACAATATTGACACCGCCATGCCAATCGATCTCAGCGAAGAATGGCTAAGCCGGCACCAGTCAAGCCCAGAAACAACAGCAGCACTTCAGCAAAGAATTGCAATTGAGGTATCCGAAAACCCCGTCACACCTGTACCTTATCTAGTTGCCATGGTTCGATTTTCTCGAGTCGTGGGAAAGGCCTGGGAGCTTCTCTACGGCGTCAAGTCTTCAGGTACAACTTCTTCAGCAATGATCGAGTATGCAGACACGGTGTTGTGCAATCTGTTAGAGACTCTGCCAACGGACTTGTCATATGATCCAAACAAGACACCAGAAGTTCAATTAGGTACCAGGAGGAGGTGGCAAGTAAAACAAACGATGTTATTGTTTACTGTGAGTATCTCTCCCATAGGGAAAAATTTTGACATCGTTCTGACCCGTATCAAGTGTACCACATTTCTTAGACTTCTTATGCGACGACCCTTCTCCTCGACTATGGCGCAATCACGGGGGACACAGGATGACGAACTAGAGTCGACAACAATATGCGCAAGCTTGGCAGCCAGAATCCTAGGGTCACACGAGAGTATCCAGGATGATGGTTTGAAGTACTGCTTCCCATTCAGTCACTACCTTACTAGTGCTACAATGGTCATGATTGGCCTCGTGACAAGGGAACCGAGTCTTAAGAGACGATATCGAGCCATAACTCTAGCAGCTACCCGTTCACTGACTAGATACTGTCATAGTATATGGGTCTCTGGTAAAATGATTCGATATGTCTCTCGTTTATCATCGTTGGCGCAGCGGATTCTCGGCGAGAGCTCTGTCGAGGAACGATCCCACGCCACTAATCGGGATCTTGACAATGAGGGCCAGTTTGATGACATGCAACAACTCACACCACGGTCAGATACCATTGAGGCTGCGCAGACGGCAAGCCAAAGAAATGGGCACGTGAACCTGGCAAGCGAATTCTCCATGGAAGGTACCCAGAATTTGCGAGATCTCAACAGACGAGACAGCGTAATCTCTAGAGCCAGTGGTTTTCATATTTTGCCTCCTAGCAAGCAGCAGTTGAAACCAGACACAGGCGACGCAACTCTATGGGCCATGAGCAATGACAGCCAGCGGCCAGATGTTCCCGACTGGGCCATGTCCGACTTCAACTTTGAGGCAATTATCACAGATGATGGGTCGAGTTCCAAAATCGCCCCCATGATATCATCTGCACTGCTTGATGGTGGAATTTCAGGGAATTCGCGCTCTGGTACAATGGAGATAGACCGAGATATGGATGAAGCACTCTTTGGAGGTGTGGGCCCAAGGAACCTTTTCGATCTCGATGTGGACATGGAACAAGCTATAATGAGTCTTTGTAACCCGACAGATCTAGCGTTTTAATTCGAAGGCGCACATGTATTTTACTGACGGGATTATGGTGAAGGACTTTGCAGACTGGCCATAGATGATAATATGAAATATTCTTAATAGTATCTATATACATTTTATACGAGAGGAACCACTTTAAAGCCTTGCCCGTGAAATCAGTTCCTTTGTCTTGTTTGAAGGGTGATTCTTTGCCTTGTTTAGGTTCGCAGGGAGCAGGCGTCGGAGGATTTTTCCAGCAGGGCTTGATTCATGTTAGCGATCGGATTTCTCTACCATGACTGATTTACTTACTTCCTAGGGATAGCCGACAGAATACAAATCCCGCCTGTGATACGCTTGTATCTTGCGACCTTTGTATTGACATGGTTTAGGATATCTAGCTTGAGTTCATCTTGCTGTTGGATACCTTGAACATTTGTTGTGATGTAGGCGACTGGAATTTCAGATGTGCCGTCGTCATTATAGACGCCGCACACGGCGGCATCATTGACTTGGGGGTGCGCTATTATGATTGCTTCAAGCTCGGCGGGGGCAACCTGATGTCTGCCCACAGTCAATTAGTCAAGCGGTGTGTCTTGAGTGAGGCACGAACCCTTACCCTTTCACTTTGATCATCTCCTTGGCTCGGTCCACAATGAAAAGGTAACCGTTTTCGTCAACGTACCCAATATCGCCAGTTCTCAGGAACCCGTCAGAAGTCATCGGGTTTCCAGCTTGTTCAAGTCCATTAACATATCCTTGCATGATATTTGGCCCTCTTATGATGAACTCGCCAGTTGTTGCGTCTAGGTTCGTCGTCAGACTGGCGCGACGAATTTAACAATACCAGACTTACCATTTCCGTCCTCATCCACTACACGCATCTCTATTCCTGGGAGAAGCCTCCCGATTGTCCCAGGCACATTTATCTCATCCTCTCGTTGAGATGCAACGCTTGGGCTGGCCTCCGTCATCCCATACCACTGAGTGACGACACAGTCAAACCGTCTGGACAGTTCGTCGGCCTGACGCTGGTTTAGCGGGGCAGCGGCGTTGATTAAACATTGAACGGAAGAATAGTCGCCAGAGGTAGCAAGAGGATTCTTTAGGAATTCAAGTGCAATGGGTGGGACCACGTTTATGTGGGAGACTGCAGGTATTGGTTACTATCCAGGCAGCAGTAAGCAAGAATACTCACTTCGGTGTCTTTTCACTGCTTCTAGCAATGGTCCAAGGTCAAATCTCCGAAAGACAACAATGGGAGCGCCCTAAAAGAAGATGAGAAGATGAGCGACAAAAAATTACGCTTTGACAGAGCATAGGTAAGTCTCCTACCTGACAAACGTATTGGCAAGAGAAGCCAGCGAGCCCTAAGATGTGGAAGAATGGCACAATCAAGGCCACCACAGTCTTCGCAGTAAACATGCCTCTGAGGCCTTGAGACTGCTGAAAGATGTTGGAAACGATGTTGCCGTGGCTAAGCCGAACACCCTTGACCATTCCTGACGTGCCAGAGCTAAAGCATATGAAGGCCAACTTTGTGGCAGCGACACCGGGAGCGAGCTTTGCTGGCTCAAATATTTCTGAGCCATGTTGAATAATACTCTCCACTTTTAAACATTGCGCAACACCCGGCTCAGGCTGATCGGAGTCCCAGATGTGGAGGGTAGGCCTCGTTTGCGCGTCTTGCAATGAATTGACTGCCGCCGCTAGTTTTGGAAGAAGTGCCTTTTCCACAAGAATATGGCCCGGTTTACTCAGATTCAGAGCATGTGCAAGTTCCTAAGGCATTTAGCGACGTGAAAGGAGACATCTTCGCAAGATTGAGGATCAGCATCGCACATTTGACTCATAGAGAGGGTTCAATGCTGAGACTACAGCACCAGTAGCAAGAATGCCATGCACACAAACGGGGTAATAATTCTTAGTAAAAAGGTGTTAGCAAGTACGCGTAAAAAAAGAAGATAGACAATGACAGTGTGCTTCTTACCCTGTTCGTTGAGAGGATCCCAACCACCGTGTTAGGTCCAATTCCAACTTCGTCACGAAGATGCCGTGCAATCTTTCTCACACCGGACCTAAAGCTGGCATAGTTGAAAATAACTTGACCTGATATTCCATCAATTATCGCTGGCTTATCCGCTGGAGTGTTGTTCAGGTTGTAGTTCAGCAGGAGTTCGGTGAGGGTAACATCCTGGGGGTAATCCAGTGGCTCAGGATTGCTGTAAATCATCATCTTGAAAATCTTCAATGTTAAAGGTGATTGGCAGACACGATATTGGACAAAATTTCTGTTTATCCTACCGAATACAGTGAACGCGTAGCAGCGTAGCCTATAGTAAAATCGTATTTTGTTTTCGGTTCATCCTTGCTCCGGGGTTCATGCCGGATCCGCCCCGCCTGTCGATGCTGCGGTTCCGGCGAGGAAATCTCCAATTCCGAAAATGGCTCCGTCGGCAGACTAACATTTTCACATCCGGAATTCATGACACTGCACTAGAGAGACGCTTGGTATGTTTTCTACTATAGATGATAAATTGATTCGTCATTATTAACCGTGTGTCAAGCGACTCAACTCAATTCTTTTGTTGTCATCTCAAACCTTACACATACATCTCAGTTACTTCAAGCACTTTCATCATGTCTCCAAGTGGAAAGGTTGCATTTGTCACTGGTGCAAATGGCATCACTGGAAATGCCATTGTTGAGCATCTCATCAGACAACCTGCAACTGAATGGTCCAAGATCATCATCACATCAAGACGCACCCCGACCCAGATGTTCTGGCAAGACCCGCGAATTCGATTCGTTGCGCTCGACTTCTTGAAGCCAGTCGAAGAGCTTATTGAGAAAATGACACCATTTTGCTACGACGTTACGCATGCATTCTTTGCCTCTTACATCCACGTCGCAGACTTTAAGAAGCTCAAGGAATACAACGTCCCACTATTCAACAAATTCCTCGTCTCAATCGACACTGTGGCCGCCAACACTTTGAAGCGTGTTTGCGTCAGCACTGGTGGAAAGGTACTGTTGTCGTTTTGAATTTTCGTTACATGATTGTTAATTTTAATAGCATTATGGTGTCCACCTTGGCCCTGTTGAAGTCCCAATCCATGAAGGAATGGCGCGGTATGAGGACCATGGTGAGAACTTTTACTATCCCCAAGAAGACTTTCTCTTCAGCCTTGCTGCAAAGAGGTCATGGGACTGGAATGTCATTCGCCCCAATGCCATCATTGGGTTTACACCAGCTGGTATGTTTACCCTTGCGTTTCGCGGCATTAAGCGGATATTCTAAGTATACCCTAGGAAATGGCATGTCTGCCGCCCTGACTTTGGCTATTTATATTCTCTGCTGTCGTGAACTCGGACAAGTCCCTGTGTTCCCAGGTAACAAGTTCTTCTACAACTCGGTGGATGACTCGTCGTATGCTCCAAGTCTCGCAGATATGAGCGTCTGGGCAGCTACCGAAGAGCACACAAAGAACGAGGCATTCAACCACACAAACGGCGATGTCATTGTTTGGAAGTACTTTTGGCCAAAGCTTGCCAGCTATTTCGGCGTCGAGGTACATTGCCGTCCCTACCTTATCACTGGTTTTCCTGACTCGAGTTATAGATTCCCGATGAGCAAGAATGGACGGCGAATGGAGAGGAGCAACGCATGTCCCACAATTTTCTCATGACGGAGTGGTCCAAGGGAAAAGAGCACGTTTGGAAGAAGGTGGCTGAAAAATACGGTGGAAACCCTGAGGCATTCAAATGGGGCACCTGGGATTTCTTCGACTGGGCTGTTGGTAAGGCCTGGTTCACCATTGGCTCGGTTTCAAAGGCTCGCAAGTTTGGGTGGAAGCGATACGACGACTCTTATGATGCTTGGATTGAGACATTCCGCTCCTTTGAGAATGCTGGAGTGCTTCCACTTCAAGAGTTTCAGGGCATCATGAAGCCCGAGAAGTTGATTAAGTTACTTCCGCACCCAGCAGACCGAGTGGCATCTCTTGCCAAGGTGATTGAGAATGGGCACAAGCCAAATGGTATCAATGGTCATACCAACGGCCTTGCGGTCGAGGCCATCGACGCTAGCGTAGATGCTTGAGATAGTGTATTATGTATTTGACATTAAATTTTATCTTATGCAACTTTTTAAACTTTGTTCGTTTATCAGCATTCAAGTAATCCAAGTACTCATTGATCCGAAGCATTAAGCCTTTATGTTGAACTTATTGGACGAACTGGTGGTCTGTGACAACATTCTTGATTTAAACGCTAAAGTCTACCATGTCTATATCCGCCGTTGAGAACTCGGGTTTCGCATCAAATCACCCACTCCAACCCGGTATTTTCGCGGTGTGATGCATGCTGAAAACACCCCGGAACTCGCGGCGTTCCATTTTCCCCTACACCCACGAATCGGTAGCCAGTCTACCCCAGATTCCGTCGTCGGCACTTGGCAGTAATTAGTGTTAATGGGCGTTCAATAATTATTAAATCACATGCTATCATGCTGAAATTAGTGTTTTGGTCTTGGGGCGTTGCTTAGATTCCCCTCACGGAACACACGGAATTTCGACGGCCGTTTAGTGTTTTTGTATGTCTCAAGTGGAGGAGTCACCACCAGCGCCACCTCCATGTGGAAATGAACTCCGTTTCCCCACGGATCCCCAGATTCCAGGTCCGCAATTTCGGGACCTAGTGCACTAGTGCGGGTTGTGACGGCCCGACCTGTGTATTAGTGTTTATGGGAGGATTGATCATGCTCGGTATTTGAATGCTGGGTATCACCTACATGAGGAGCTTGACATGACTCTCGATTGAAGTTTTCTTACCCTCAACCAGTTGAGACCCTCGCATACAAAGCATACATCTGTCGACATGGAAAAGCCCGAGGTCGAGCACGCCTCATCTGAGGATGTTGAGCGGGTGGGAAAGCATCATGTTGTTGAAGCAATTCCTGAAGCTGCCCGAACCGAGGCCGGCGTCATCCTCAGCGTCGATGAAGGAGGACATTCATCATTGCGTCTCGCCAAAGATGGACACGTAAGTTGGTCAATTTCGCCTTTGGCTGGTTTCCTAACCGGGTACGAACCATCCACTAGACCGTCCTCCTCCCTCAGCCTACCGACGACACTCGCGATCCACTAAACTGGCCCTCGTGGAAGAAGCATGCAATTCTGTTCACCGTGGCATGGGGAGCTTTCTGTGCCGACTTCACCTCCGCAGCTGGCAGTGCTCCCGTGATTCTGCAAGCCGTGGAGTGGCAGCAAGAGCTCGGCAAGGTCAATGAAACCAACAGTATCAACGTGTTGATGATGTAAGAACGTCCGCGCCTTGATGGCAGTCATTCTGTGATCTAACAATAGCAGGGCTCTTGGTGGTCTCATTTGGGTTCCCATGACTTCCATCATCGGACGCGCGCCGACACTGTTTTGGTCAAACTTCTTCGGGCTGGTGTTCTCCATCGCCACAGCCGTGTCACCCAACTTTACTACATTTTATGCGATGCGAGCGCTTACCGGATTTTTTATCACATCGTCCCAGACAATCTCAATTGCCTTTATCAGAGACATGTTCTTCTTCCACGAGCGAGCCCGAAAGATTGGCCTCTGGGCGCTTCTGTACATCACCTCGCCCTTCTGGGGTCCTCTGGTTGGCAACTTCGTTGTCGGTGGTACGAATAAGTGGGAGGATGTATTTTGGGTCTGTGTCGGGGTATGCGGCGTCGACATGGTTCTTATCTTTGCCTTCCTCGACGAGACTTGGTACAACCGGGACATTCCATATGACGAACAGCCACCTCGTGGAAATGGCTTTACGTCAAGAATTTCACGAATAGTCGGCATATGGGAGCTCCAGTATCGCGATGTCTACTACAAGACCGTTTTTGAATCTTTCAAGAGATTCTTCTTGATGCTCACCAAGCCAACGCTTTTCATCATTCTCGTCGCTTAGTGGGTGGATTCTTTGCCAAAATATGTATCCATGTACTAACTGCTTGATAGCCTTCTCTGCTTTGCCTGGGCAATCGGTATCAACATCACCACAGCAATTCTATTTGCTACCCCGAGAGATTTCGGTGGCTATGGATACACTTACAACGAGGTTGGATACCTCTATTTCTCACCAATTGTCGGCATCTTTCTCGGTGAAGTGTTTGGCCACTTCTTCAATGATTATCTCGCTCGTCGATATGTCCGAAAGCACAACGGAGTGTTTGAGCCAGAAGCCAGACTCTCCATGATCTACCTGTCCTCTCTCACCATGATTGGCGGTCTCGTTCTGTTAGGTCAGGGCTTGTATAATCATCTATCCCCTGCAACCATTGTTGTCGGCTGGGGGCTGCACAGTTTCGGAATCATGACGACCTCTGTCGCTGTATCCGCCTACGTGATTGATTCGTATCCAACCGCTGCTGCTGAGGTTTCTGGCTGGACGAACTTTGCGCGCGCGATCGGTGGCTTCGGCGTTGGATACTTCCAGCAACCATGGGGAGCCAAAGTGGGGTATGCTGCAAGTTTTGGAACTCAGGCTGGTATTGTTGCGTTTAGCATGATCTTGGTCGCTTTTGTTCATCGGTTTGGGCACTCTCTTAGGGTCAAGGCAGGCCCAGTCAACTAGGATACAGATCTTTCATGCTACAATGAGTCAGTCGCGGACTAGGCTCCATCCAACGAGCAAATTGAGATCTCTCATAGTTTCAAACAGTATCTTAACTATTTATCTAGGGTTTCATGATATAGTTAGTCCTACGTGCTTCCTCTACACATTTTTGCTTCCACGTCTTTTTATCTTTAATATGTTGTCACGTTCGTGAAATATTCTGCCTGGATATCAATCCTTCGTAACTAGTTGATCACTGTGCACTCAAATTGCGCCTATGATGTCCATTGATCATTATATCTACTATTGTCAAATAAATAATTTATACAGTCTTTACCGATTTCTTAATGCACCCTTCAAAGAGAATTTCTTTCTATTATCCATTCACTTGATTTCATTTAGATATAAGGACATTCGTATTCTTCATTTGTTAGATCCTACAGTATCTCCCGCCTCTGCTTCAGGCGGACCCGAAAGCCACTCTGTTTCACAAACCAAGCATTATGAAGCACCCAAGACGATTCTGGATCCACTAGTTCGATCTGTGCAATATTAGATTAGCCAACGGTTCGAATTCGGGATCAGGAAAACTTACCTCAAATGTTCGGAGTATCGCTGGCACGAGCTTGAACATTTCAAGCAACGAAATATTCTTGCCAATACATGTCCGTGACCCAGCTCCGAACGAGAACAATGCATTTTTCATCTTAGCCTGTTGCTCTGCAGAGGCCTCGATCCAGCGCTCGGGACGAAATTCCGTCGGGTTCGGCCCAAACACACCTTCGTCCCGATGAATGACCCATGCAGAGCACCCCACGATCGTGCCACCAGGCAGATGGTGACCTGCAATGCAAATCCCTTGAGGCGGTACCACTCTTTCGAGTGGGAGTCCTGCAGCGGGATGGTAGCGAAGAGCCTCGTTGATAACAGCACCAAGATAAGGCAACTCTCTTACCTCGTCCCATCGCACAAGCGCATCATCTCTGCTGAAATTTCCCGCCTTGCTTTCTCTTCCAAGCTCAACAATCAGTTTCTCCATTTTTGTAGGATCCCTGAGTAGATAGTAGAATATTGCCCTCAGGGTAATGGCCGTGGTGTCTGAGCCAGCGAACATGTTTGCGACCGTGAGTGCGAGAACTCGTTCACCGCTGATGAATACTGGATCCTTCTTCCCTGCTTCCCTGAATCGCGAAAGAAAGTCTTTCCTTGAAGGTTTTGCTCCCGACTCTTTTCTGAGGAGTTCATCAGTGTCGTCGCGGCGATCAGCCATCCTTTTCTTCGCAAACTCTACAACAGGTGACGTGGTGTTCCACAGATTATACTTGCTCATCCACAGCTTGATGGGGTTCTTGAGGAGAAATCGATCTAGAATAGGTAATTGTCCCACCTATTCTGATTAATTGTTTGGAGTGGTAATTTGAGAGAACGAAACCTACAACTGAGACATAATTGAGCAAGCGCTCCAAGTTGCTGATAATGTTATCCACATCGACGCCTCGGTCAACGAATCCAAGTCTCTTCGAGTATGTGAGCTCTCCTATTACATCAAAGGCATAAAATTGTAGCCACAATCCAAAGTCGCATGTTCCCAAATCACCGGGCGTATCAGCGTATCGAACTTTGAGCTGCTTCAAAAATTCTTCGGTAGTCGAATCGACAAGAGGTTCAAAGTTGACCAATGTGCTCATTGCGTAGGCATTCGATACTGCGCGGCGGAGCTTGGCATGGAACTTTTCGTTGGTTGTATTGAACATGCTTTGGAGGGAGTGTCCATTTGCAATTGTCTGCTGGACCGGATAAAAGTCTGACTGGTACACGGTTAGTGCTCATCGATTCCTTGCTGCCAACTGTTGCGTACCTTTACGAAGCCTGCACTGAGAGCATATATTGTCTTAATTGCCTGCACATCACCTACCGAGACTGTGCGTGGGCCAAGTCTAACAACGGGTCCATACTTTTCGTGAAGTTTGATGTGCGCCAGCTCCGGTCGGCGACCCCAGACCACAAGAACGCGCCACCAGTTGGTAAACCCGGCAAGAAATGGTCCAGGGACTTTGTTCAACCCTCCACCGAACTTGTTCATCAAGATCTTTGCGGCTATAACTCCGACAATCAACAGCACCACTCCTTGGAAAGAATTCGGAAGGATGCGTTCCACAATCATGTTCAAGGCAGGCGAATCAAAGTCTGCGTCAGTGTCTTCTTAGCAATCAATTAAGACAATGACTCTTGCAAATGATTGCTTTGTCTCGCATTCCTTTTACTCTCTTGTCTTTCTTTTAGTTCGTTTTTTCTCCGGGCTCGGTCGTGCGCAGTGGCATGACGGCA
The DNA here is from genome assembly GCA_003415625.1 of Aquanectria penicillioides. Lineage (NCBI taxonomy): Eukaryota > Fungi > Ascomycota > Sordariomycetes > Hypocreales > Nectriaceae > Aquanectria > Aquanectria penicillioides. The sequence goes on along the minus strand of PYIU01000006.1, from coordinate 3,494,566 downwards.
TGGGTGTGTCCGTCGTGGATTCCGTGCTTGGTGTCTCACGGAATAGCAACGGAAAACCCGCTTCAAATTTCCGGCCATCTCGGCCAGGCGTCATCAGCCACGAAACACCACCCAACAAATACAAATCCTCAGGGCGATTATATTATTCTCAAGCGAAAATATACACAACCAATACGTTTATGATTAAATCGTACTGTCACTATCAACATGTCCATCATCTCTGAGGAAGTAAAGAGCAAATGGCTTTATGGCTCCACGCTTCCATTTGCTGAAGCAACATGGGCTCGAGGATGCCCCAGCCCGTATTATCGCGATAGCCATCGACAACTTCGGCATGCCATGAGGTTATGGGTTGAAGAGGTGAGCGAATGTTTTTTCTTGGATGTTTTTAACATTTTGAAGAATGAATTGACCTGACCCGTTTAGAATTTGATCCCATTTACTGAAGAATGGGAGCACTCTGGGTCACTCCCAGAATCTCTTTACCAAAAAGCAGCCGATGATGGTCTACTAATGCCCATGGCATCGGGATCTAAGATTCAAGAGCCATGGAAAGGAAAATATCCAATTATCGGCAATATTTCGCCCGAAGATTGGGATGGGTTCCACGACTTCATCATCCATGACGAGTTCGGGCGAGTCGGCGGTATAGGGTAAGAGCTTGGCCACCATTCAAATTCCTACTAATTGAGTGCAGTATCGAAAACGGACTTGTCGGCGGCGTAGTAAGTTCTTGGAACATTGCTTGCGTTATCTCACTAATTCCATCCTTCAGACGTTGGCAGTACCTGCTATTCAGAAGTTTGGTTCAGAGAAGCTTCAGCAGACGTGAGTACCGCTTGAGCTCATGTGAGGTTCGTTGTTGATTGTATCCCAAGCGTTGTACACGAAATTCTTTCTGGCCTTGGACGAATAGCTCTGGCTATCACAGAGCCGGATGCTGGCTCAGATGTTCAAGGTCTCCAAACCGAGGCTCAACTCACTCCAGATGGTTCACATTTCATCATCAACGGCGAGAAAAAAGTACGTGCGAGCTCCAATTCACAACGGTACACAGTCAGTTAAGATTAGCAGTGGATTACATCCGGCATGTACGCCGATTATTTTCTTACCCTAGTCAAAGAAACCACGGGGGAATTCACCTTAATAGTCATTCCACGAACGGAAGGCGTCACAACAAGACATATGACAATGTCCGGCTCTACTGCTGCGGGAACCGCATTTGTGGATCTAGAAGATGTCCGAGTCTCAGTGGATATGGTTGTTGGCGAACGTGGAAAGGGCTTCAAGTACATCGTATCTAATTTTAACCACGAGGTGAGGTGAACGCTTGGTATTGATTTCAGATCCTAACAACTTCAGAGGCTCTTCATCGGTTTCCAGGCCCTGAGATGTGCGAGGGTCTGCTTGGAGGATTCCATTAGGTACGCGAAGCAGAGTAGTTTGTTTTCGTCTCTAACAGATATTCCACAGATATGCAATGAACCGAGAAACATTCGGGAAGATCTTAACGTATCACCGTGAGTACATGGCAATACAAGGTCTGCAACGGCACTAAGAACCCCCATAGCTGTCATTAGACTGAAATTTGCGAATATGAGCCGAGAGGCAGAAGCCCTCCAATCATGGATCGAGGTAAGTGCGTACTAGGATGCAAACCACGGTAGCTCACACTTCATCTCTAGAGTTTGATTTATCAATTATCTCAGTTATCCCCGGCCGAGGGGGAGCTCCTCTTGGCAGGAACAACTGCGCAGCTTAAAGCCCATGCGGGAATAGTACTCGAAAATGTGGTGCGTGAAGCAATCCAGATCATGGGCGGCGTTGGCTTGACGAGGGGAGGCCGCGGTGGGCGAGTGGAGCGAATCTGGCGGGATGTCAAGGCTATCACAGTCCCAGGTGGGAGTGAAGAGATTTTGCTAGATTTGGCGACGCGTCGAGCGCTAAAAATCACTTCCCAAGTCGCCAAGGAAACAAACCAAGGGGTAAAGGGGCGGCTGTAGTGGGAACGACAACTGCTTTGAGCTGCACCATATGGGGTTGGCATTTCAATTTTAGGCAATGGAGAGGCCATCATTGAGCACTTGGGTGCGTCTTTTGTGATTTCGGTTATTTTACATTGATAGAGGCAATCCTTCTGGAATGGTGAATGGTTAGTTCGCACCGGGACCAGCGTCGCAGCACACTACGATGAATGATTTCTTGGACATGAACGTCGATGGAAAATCGGACGGTGTAATCAGACTCGCGAATTCGGCGATGCGCAATATCAAGATGGAACAACACATGGCCCCATCCACGAGCTGCTATGGCAATTGACAACGACAAAGTTCAAGAAAAGTCCGCTGGGAGTTAGTTCGAAAGGCGAAACCAAGTGGGAGGAACCTCTGCCTTGGTAAGTGGCGAGTATTTAGCTGTGGAGGTTATGTTGGTTGATGGTCCGTGAGGCTAAACACATCATGGAAAAGTTTGCAAGGACATGGCCAACAGGGATTGATTCAGAGCTTTTCAGTGTTCTTGTGGAATTCCTCCCTGTGGAGTAACAATCCGCAAACGCGTCATGGATTTGACAACTATTGCAAACGGAGAAGATATTGAAAGTATTGGTTCAGTGAATGGTCTTTCTGAGGTGGGAGCGGCGAATTATTCGCCTCATCATGCAGGGTCTGGAGATTCTGCGTCTGAAAACCTCACTTGGGACCCAAGATCAGAGGGATATGATCTTGAATCGTAACGCGCGATCGTGCGGACGAGAACAACAACTATTGTTTATGATGACTGAGAAAACATAGGAAGTATTTTGACTTCTCCAACAGCGTTCAAGACTTAGGAATGCATGACATCACTCCACATGGTTGCTAATCAAATTTTGGTTTGCAATCGGTAAATTTCCTTCTGTGATTAGACCTCGAAACCACTCAGCGTCGATCTGTTGTATTTTTGGGCCTATTTATCTATCATTTCGAGAAGCCAACGTAGTTGCAAAACTTTGAGACTCGGCTAAGAATCCCGGTCTACATGAATACAAAACATAAACTAGAAAGACTTGGCCTATCAACCATGTAAGAACATGTTCGCGATCCGATCACGGTAAGATTTCCGGATGTTCATTGGGATAATGCCAGCGAGAGATGTTCTAACATATCTCTTCTCTTTATTATCCACTGTAAATGACCAAAGTTGCACTTTAGGCAACTCTCTGAGCTCGGAGAGGTCTTGGTGCAACAGGAACTAGGCACAGTTCATCATATGAAACATTATAAGTACGGAGTGGCCCCTCATGCCGTGCTCGCATGTACAACAGTCCGGCGGGGAGTGAGCCTCCGGTGCTGTTGGATCCAAGACTCGAAAGTCCTTCGGCGACACGTTCCCGAGAAGAAACCCCACGTTTGGCAACAGGGAAAGGAAATACAAAGTCTAAACGAGTTTAGTATTTCTATCTGCGGGATATTCACGTTTATGGGGTACTAACTTCTCGAGCTTTCCACCATACTCCTCACAAATTTAGAATCAATTTTATAAGCGACCGCTTGCCGGTCAAGGATGTATGGAATGCCAACCTACAGCTATGCGTTAACACGAAAGTCGAATGTTGGGTAGTAATTGGACATACTTGATCATTACCCTCCTTCTTATCACGATAAAACTCCACAGAGCCACCGAAAAGGTAATTCTCGAACCATCGGCCAGACTCACCAGTTCTCCTTCCTTGATCCGGTGACTGGGTTCCATAATCCAGGTGAGTCAGTGTTGGCGGGGTATAAGCGCCAAGTGCTTGCTGATTCTGGCTAAGATAGGCCACAAAGGCATGGCAAAGCTCATGCGCAGTAGCTACAGCAAACATGAATTGAAATCCCTTATGACGTCTAGAGGTCGGGTCGACCCTACGGCCAGGTTGTTGGCTACTCTTCCACATGTCACATGCAGTTGCAACCATATCAGCAACTCTCTGCAAGCGCACTTAATTAGCCGGCGTTTCAGGTATCTCAAGAAAACAATACTTACACAAAGGTTGAAGTAAAGCCCAACAGACATCTTTGGCTTGTAGTCCAAAAGATTCCCATTCCACGTAACTCCAGCTACTGGAGGCATGCGGCTGGTGTGCGCTAAGGTGTCAGGGCCGCCTACAGTGGGGGTGAAAAAATTCCGACACATTCCGAGTCAACCCAGTGTCACTATACCTCCACCAAAAGAGGCTTCACTTTCAAATAATTCTAATAAATCCAAATAAATATATATTAACTATCTATATATATCAATATATAGCCCTTTAGATGGAGATTCTAATGGCCTTTTAATATTTTGTATACTAGCCTTGCGCGCGTACAACTGCTTGCATTCTGCGCTTTATTGAAAAGATCAGGTTTTGCAGCACCTCTGGCTCAATCTCTTCCCATAGCTTAATTGCAGCTTCAATAAGGCGCTGCTTTGATTCCTTATTTTTAGGTATGGTTGAGAGATTAGGATACCGCTTGCATATCCTTGTTTTAAGGATTGCCTATAGATTTTCAATAGGGTTGAGATTAGGGCTGTAGGGCGGCTAGTCTATTACTTCAGCCCTTCGGTTCTCATACCATTCTAGCAGCCAGCTCATCATCAATTGCGATTGAAAAAGAGGGGAATTATTGTGTTGAAAGCGGCTATTTCTGGTGATAATTTGAGGAAGGTATTGCTGCAGGCATTCAAGCAGAACTCGCGCCGTAACGCCGCTACGGTTTGAGTCTGCATCGCCATAAAGAGGGACCATTGGAATGCGTTTGCGATAGCTAAAGGCGCTGAAAAATATCTGCGAATGCCTTGTTGGAGTGATATGGGTTTGAACATTCTTTTTGAATAGTCTCTTATGCTAGGAACTATTAGGGGAGTCACAATTATAAAGAGATTATATACCGGCTTACAGAAGCACCAAGTGCGTCTCTGGCCCTTGCCTTAGGCTACAATAACTTTATTTAAGAAGGTCCAAGACTCCCAAAAATCTGTAGATATATGTACGTATCGCCTAGCAAAGTGCAGTTGTTTTTTGGCTGTAGCCTTATTAATAAAAGGCCGGATAAGTGACTAGAAGTGCATAATGCCTTCCTTTTTAAGGAATGTTAGAACTGTCTTCTTTGAATAGCTTAATCCGGCTTCTTTAATTAATTTCTTGATTTGAATATGAGGGTTATGCCCTATGACTTATAGTATCTGTCTCCTTTTCTGGGCTTCTATCTTGCGCGGCCGGCCAGATCTAGGTTGATTTTGGCCGCTCTATTGGTCATAATATCGCCTTACCACACTATAAATTGCATGCCGACTTAGCCCCTTATTGCGTGCGATAGAGGCAGCGGATATGCCTGAGTTGTACCTCCAAACAATCCTTGTTCTTGTATGAGGTGAATGATGCACTTGCGATACCATTCTGACCTTATTTGGCTGTGCAATAAGCTGTTGAAGTTGAATGTTGATTATGGTGTAGGTAGAGGGAAAGCGGGGTACATGAAAATGTGTCGTAACTTTTGATGCCCCACTGTAGCTCAGCAACAGTGACTTGTGGGAAGTCTCGTCTCAATGCGGCGAGAAAATGATCAACGTATTCGCTTATTCTTCCGATCTCTCCACCAAACCGATGTGAATCAGAATCCTCCCATTGCTGGATCACGGACCTACCAAGTGCAACAAGTGCGCGTTTGCCTTGGTTAGATTCGAGAATTTTTACGCCAATATTAATTGCTGACGCAAGCTGGGCACAAAGATCAGAAACTGATTAGACTGCATCGGTTAATTACAAAACTGAAAGTAGCTCTTACCGCTGTGAAAGTCCAAGAATTTTCCTCTTTACTAACAGTTCCTTCCTGCCCATCGGGTCGACGTCTCTGTTCATTGATAACCAGCCCGTTAATCCCATTTGCATTGGTGAAAAGGGGAGTTCTTCCCGACATTGAGCAAGATAAGAGAAAAATGAACAGAGAATTTCGATTTTCGAAATAGGGTAAAAATGGCAATAGATGATGCCAACAAAAAGTTGACTGCCCTGAGCTGAATGACGCTCTCAAATCGTTCCAAGGCTCCTAGAGGACGAAGAGTGTACGATTGTGGGTTTTTCTTTTATCCCAGTGTCAAGGACATCAACTGGTATTTGTATATCAATATCATAAAAAACCATCATATTGGTTCTAGGTTTAACTCGAATCGATGGCTATGCTGCATGTTGGCTCTATCACGCCTTCGCTTCTTGGGCTTGGGTCCCTGCACGCATGTTCCACTGAGAAGAACTCACAAGCTTCAAACCAACACGGTTGGGCACTGTTTCAGGGCAGCCTTTCGGCCAAAGACCAACACAGTGGGCCTTCGAATGTTATTTTCGTTTCCTTGCGCCTATTGCGTCGCCTTTATTTGACAATTCCTTTGGCCAAGAGATTTGGCATGCCCAGTCTGAAACAAGGTAATCACCAACATTTTGAGGCGATGGAAGTCCTTGCTGTGTGGCTTGGCCCGCCCCCTGCGCTACTCAAGTTTACGCGCGCGCGTATGATGATCCTCCTAGATTGATGTTGGGTCAAGTATGGCTTGATTCCACAGCCAACAACGACCCACTCAGGCGCCAGAGTTGATAGTTGTATTGGCGGGCACAGCGCTTCAAGGAACCGCGGCCCTGATTGGCTTTGTGCGGTACCCCGCACTCGTCAGGCCACAGTCCTCTCTTCCCTAACACCGCCTTGCGGCATTCAAGTCAACGTTCTTACCGAACCTCAATCTTTCCCATCAAAATATCTTAAATCGAATAAGAATGAGCCTTAAAAATATTGAAGATCTGAGTAAGAACCACCGGGAGCCTTTTCGTAGGGCTTTATCAGCCCTGTTGTCGACCGATATCGCCGAAGAGACATATGCTCAGATCCTTGATGGGTTACCAACAAAACAGAGCTTGAGGGAGACCTACATCAAGATGGACCGCCATCCTGTCTTTGAACTGGATCACACGAGCCTCTGCGAAGGTATTATTGAAAGAACTCGTGCTTTTAAAGCTCAGTTCGACGCTTCTAAATTATGTTTTGAACATGATGTAAGACCAACTCTGTTGAGAATTCTGGAAAGAACCGTCCGTGTTACTAACGACAGCTCATCAAAATAGCTTTTGGAAGCATTCCAGAATACTGTTCCTGGTTCAAGAGAGTTCAATATGCGGTTGATAGAGCTTGTTGTTGTGGCATCTCATCAAATAGCTGTATACCTATTCAAGTTGGATGACGGGGCACATAAACACAAAGTCCATGATGACTGGCTGCAACAACAACTCATGGAGTCTATTTTGCAGTCCCGGGAGGGCGTCGATTGTCACGGTTATGACTTACCACCCGTTGCGTTCTTTCATACAGCATATATGTATTATGAGCAATATCCTCAAGGTCTTGCCGATGTTGTCGGATATTGGGCAGAGGGACGGATTTTTGGCGGTGTGGTTGTATTTGACCGAGGCGAAAGCGAACAAGAAGTATGTGTCTGCAGTTCTCTCAAACATTTCCGCTCTTTGCTTATTCACCAACTGACGAAACGCAGTGCAAAGAGATGTGGATACATGGCTTTGTTTATCGCGGCCCCGGAACTCTTTACCCTCCAACATCAGAGCAGTTTGATTCTTTACTCCAATTTTTGCTTTCACCGCAAGATGAGGGTGCTAGATGTCCTCTGCCAATACTCGGAACTCGAGACAACCATCCACGTTGGGATCCATATGATGCTCTGGCTCATTATCACATCTTCCGAGATAAGTTTGAGAGAAAGCTCCCGCCTGAACGCCCAAGCCGACACAAGCTTATTGGAGAAGATTGGCCGGAAATTGGGGATGAGTGGATTGTTTTGAATCAAGATTTTATAAGAAATCAAGGAGCACAGTTGAGTGAAGAGATTGTCGCCGCTGCTCGGGCCCGATTGAGGAAGGTGACACCTTCCTCTCCATGTTGGGGTACCCGAAATAGTTGAGCCACGGCCACTACTCTTTGAAAGGCCCAACAACCAACCCTAATTTTAGATAGTTACTCGATAGACTACAATATGTAGTGGATCGTCCAAATAACATGTTCTCTATGCAGTCATGCAAATAACAGGGCACTCAGCCAAGGCAACTTAGTTGCCATCGACAGTGTCGGACCATCGGCGCATCGGGCCATCGGCTTTCATATCCACCGGCTATTTGGTGTCGATGTAAGCCAGCCCCAGATTCGACGGGAAAATGGTGCGTTTCCGACAGAGCCAAGAATTTTAGAATTGATTAAGCAGCTAAATAAGCCTTAGAAACTGGGATTCGGCGGGTTCAAGTTGGGAGAACAGCTGCTCATGTGGCGCTTACTATGAATGTCTCCATCTCACGTCATCCGCCGATGCAGTCACTTGTGGCGCTCACAAAAATAAAGCTTCGCAAAGATGGAAGCAATCAGATGATTTCTGCATGGAAAGAGCTCGCAGAGAATACCCAAATCCGGCTTTTCATGCAGCTTATGGCTGGTGTACTTACAGCTTGTGAGCGCCACGGAATGACCAGTATAAGAACCACGGTGTTTCTATTGACCTGGGAAACTCAAATTCCATTTACTTTCACCCAAAATAACTTTCCCTTTACCTGAGAAGATGGTTCGATTTCTTCATGACTCTGGAAGGAAGCCTGTCGGCGAGCCGGTTCCACTCATTGTGATTGGAGCTGGACTTCCTCGCTGTGCCACTTCCTCAATGCAGGCTGCGTTTGAGCAGATCGGTTTCACGCCCTGCATGCACATGGCAGAAATATTGCCACACGCAGATCTCCAACAGCTGATGCTGGAGGCAATGAGGGAGACGGATGACCAACGACGGCAAAAGTTACTGCGTGAGCTTATTCAAGGCTATCCCGCCATTTGCGACTTACCTACCTTTGGATTTATTCCCGACTTGATGGACATGTATCCAAACGTCAAGGTTGTATTGAATGGACGACCCAGCCCGGAGGTTTGGGTTGCAAGTGCCCGACATAGCCTAGGGTTCTTTTTCACGCCGTGGTACAGAGTGTCTTGCCTTCTCTGGAAGACCGACAGACTATGGTACGCACTTGTCCAGGAACTGCTAACCTGGAGCAAAAACACACTCGGAAGCGACCATGTCTTTAGAGGAGAAATGTATATCAAGTACTACGACTACGTGCGAATGGAGGCCAAGAAACGCAACATCGAAGTGCTTGAGTTCAAGGCGGAAGACGGGTGGGAGCCGCTGTGCAAGTTTCTGAACAAAGATGTCCCAAACACTCCATTTCCAAGGTTGAATGAGAAGAAAACCTTTGAGATCATCAAGAGGATTCTTATTGCAAGAGGGCTTCTTTCTTGGGGAGCACTCTTCTTAGCAGGTTGGGGTGCATGGAGGGTTGGACCCTCCTTGGTGCAAGGGTTATCGATGAATCTCGCGTTCATGTAAGCCATCAAATACAACGGCATACTGAATACAGCAATACCTTTATTCGAAATATTACCATCTGTCCCAAGTCATTCGCAAAGGTATTCCCGTTGTTCGGCTGATGCGTAGCGAAAATAAAATTGCTATACGAGTCCTCGGAGAGCGACACACTCCCAGGAGGATTGAGATGAGCTGAGGCACTATAATCTAAGCTTGATTCATAATTCCTAGTCGTTGGACCTATTGGTGCTTCTGTCGGATGGTACAGTTGGGCGGATTTCGTCTCCTCGATTGAAATGTTAGGAATGGAATATTTCAAATGTCTAAATACCTTTCAACTAATCTAAAAATTAGATTATGGCGAAATGGTTCTTTCAAATAATAAAAATTGGAAAAAGAAGCCTCAATTAAGCTTTTCTCGGGCAATTTGATATCACCTGTGTCCAGCTGATGCCATACCCCGGTTTGGCAAGCAAATATTGCCAACTAATGGATACATGGAGATGGAGGAAAAAGAAATTCGGCCTCAAGATGGTAGAATTTGGTTGGAATGTATAATCTAAAGAGAATTGGCGACAAGTGTGATCATGCTGCGATGAATATCACAACAGTTTTCGCAATGACAGAATGACGATAACAAATATGTAATCTAAGCTGTCAGAGCATGGTCACCGCGCATCTAAATACAAGGCTCTACTGTTCAGTCTTAGCAGCTTCCGTAGCTACATGGATGCTAACTGGTTTCCATTAAATCGCCTCGAATCGAAGGTGGGCTTGTAGTTTAGAGTGCCGAGCAAGCATGGTGTCTCAGAACCATCGCAGTGTTGGATTCGGTGATATGTGCGCAGCTCCCAGCCAGCCCCAGTCACAAGGACGGACACGGGTTTAGCCTTGTTTAAGCTTCATTCTCTTTCTTTGTGCATTAGGGCGTTGTAAATTGTGTCAAAAGCGTGTGAGAGCAAAAATTTATAGAAGTCAGCCATAAAAGCGGGAGTGGCAAAGCAAACTCAACCAACTACAACCAAAATCTAGATAGAACTACAGTACGTTCGCATTCTCATCCCCAGCACACCCTTCTTCCCGAGACCTCCTTTTTCATCCCCAATAAACACAAAAGATACTAGCCATCAACCTTTCTCTGCGGAATCCTCTTTGGAAACTTTACCATGCGGTCCCCACTCCTCATCTTGGGGTGCCTCTGCGGTGTAGTTCTTGCTCGACCATTTTCCGAGCCCATGAACGTCAAATCAAACCCAGAAGCCATTAACATTAGACATATGTCGAAACAGCCGTCAAATTTGTCCGTGCGAAGGTTCCCAACGCAACGTTTCAAGTCGCGCACGACTAATATGTTGGTGATAACGGCGCGACGCATGTTTATTTCAAACAGACGATCAATGGTTTCGATTATGACAGTAACGAATTTAATATTAATATATGTTCAGAAAGGATCTCTATCGTAAGCAAATGTGCTGATGACCATCATAGATTGCCCCCGATAGAGGCGTGATCACTCATGGACATAACTTTGACCCCCTAGTCCACCCAATTTCTCTCTTCGATAGCCGACCTGCATTTGGCCCTCCCATGTCTCTTGACCCACTGGCTGCTCTGAAAGCTGTTGCGAATATGCTGCCGCTTCCCATCTAGACAGAGCATGCTCAAGTCATAACTGAGCAACCGGTGCAATACGTCAGTATATATGACGAGAAAGTACCCAAGGCTTACACTATTTCTGGCGTGAAGGGCGCAAGGTCTGAACCGAAGGTCGAATTATACCCTCACCCTAGGTGAGAGAGTAGCTCTCTATTTGTCTGGAGAGTGGAAACCAATACTATGAACCACTTGTACATTACCATGATCGACGTTTTAACCAACACAGAAATTCTCAGAACTAGTGACCTGGTTAAGAATGTGGCGAGCTTCAAAGTCTAGTAAGTGATGTTTTTTGGATTTCTTTCCACGCGTTTAGTTTGATATCGACTTCCCGTAGACCTCACTTCTCCACAGATGGCCTATTAGGTTTTAAGTTCATGCGCGCTCACTTAACTATTGGGGTTTTGCACTGTGCTGGGTTGCATTTTCTGGGCTACATGGGGAAATAACGGCATTGCTGTCGTCAACCACAAAAGCGATGACAATTTCCTAGACCGCCACCGGCCTCGCCAGAGAAATCTCAAGTTTGAATACGACTATGACGTCGATATGAGTGACCCAAATAGCTACCGCGATGCCTCGGCGACTCAATTGTTGTGTACAGCCAATAAATGTCACGACCTGTTCTACGTTCTTGGTTTCAACGAAGCTGCTGGAAACTTTCAGTTGAACAACGGTGGTCACGGTGGTCAAGATAGGGACTTTGTTATTATGGAGGCCCAGGACGGAAGCATATCCACCAACGCGTAATCTTCTACGCCCTCCGATAGTAGCCCATGAGTCATGAGAATAGGTTCGCTTCATGCCACTAGTCCCCCGAGAGACAGCGCTTTCGACAAGAGATTGTCATTCACGAATACACCCATGGATGTGAGTGCATTGACAAGAGCGGATGATTTGAGAGTGAAACGATAATGAATACCCAGAATTTGTCTCAAAACCAGTGATTGCCAGAGATGGCCGATACCTGGCTATGAAACTGGTTATGGATGCCATGGCCTTGTAAGCGCATCAGAATTCTCCAGAGTAGCATGAAATCGGTCGGGGGTGACTAACTTGCTGCGAATCATCGGCAGCCTTACAATCCGACCATAATCCATGCTAAAGATGTCATTCCTGACGCAGAATTTGTTTTTACTGGTGGAAAAAACAAGTGCATGCTCTGGAAAGCATTTGCTACGAGAGGCTTAGGCAATCGCGCTGCGCATCATCTAAGAAGCTGAACAGAATCTCGTGGCCTACCTGCTTCCTGTGAGACCGAAACGCAATAGATAAAATTACAATGGATATAGTTACTGTTTTATAAAAAACCATTCTCACAAATAGTACAAGTGCCAACCGTCTTCTTTGTTGTAGTCTCTGACGCCGCCAAAAATGGGCAAATTCATGACAAGTCATCTTTTGCTATCATGATGCACTACACTTCCAACCAAAGCGAACAGATCTTTATATCCCTTTTTAAAATACCTCGGTTGTTTCATATCACGGCTTTCGACGTGTAATTGGTCAAATCGCACGATGTTCATTTACGTATTCGGACTCGGTGCTGCTTTGGGCATTTACCATGTGGGGTGAGGAGCCCAATGGCTGTACACGTGTCGTACGTTTGATAGCACCCTCGCCTGTTACATCATCCGTCGCCTATACCTCAGAAATCATGACAATCCACACCTCACCGCGTTTGTCCACGGAACAACGACCTTAGATCAGGTTCAGCCATGACGGATCTAGTATTTCAGGAAGAGTTGCACACACGTGAGATACTAGATCGGGAGGCAGTATGGCATTTTACCAGCGACCTGCGGGATTATCGAGACCTTCACCGGATATGCATCGAATCACATGCCATTCAATTTCGGAAAGATGGTGGAAAATTGGACTTTTGCGTTATCATTTCCGCTGGGGGCAGCCACCTTGCGACTGTTGAAGGAAGTTCTGCTGAGAGGACCATCAATGTGACAGTCTACGAACTAAAGGAAGGCATCAAAGAGAAATGGTCGAGTGATTACACGGACCTCGGTCTGGCACCCGATGAGCGGACAGGGTACCCAACTCCTGTTTCTATGCATGGAGCAATCACTGAGGACGGCATGGCCGTTTTCGTCGTCTATCAGCCAGAAGGGGGCGGCCCAAACGTGTACACTGCTACACCCGAAGGATTCACATCTCGAAAACCACCGGCATCCATGATGAACAGCTATTCATTACCCAAAGGTGTAGTATCGCAAAGCAGCGAGCACATATACTACACTCGGCGGCCAGGAGCATCACTGGGCAAAAACCAGGAGATTGTGGAAGCTTACAGTATACGAAACTTGTCACGGGTCAGTGCAACAACGTTTTCTTTTGCCGATGGCGGTAGTATGAAGCATGCAACACTTTTGCGGCCATACGACCTAGAACGACCAACGTACGTGGGGGTAGAACGCGCTTATGCCTCTCGCAATGAGTCTGTGGGTGCAACAGTCATCGCGTCCTCGGATAAGACGACAAACTGGCACGTCGCCGGCATCAAGAACAAGCAAAATGCACACATTTCCTCGGATGGATCTTGGATGTTCTACATCGACAAAGACGAGGCGTTACTCCAGCAATGGGACCTCAGGAACCCAACCTTTTACCCCATTGCTAGTGTGCGACTCCCTGGAGTTGAATATGAAGAGATGCGCAAGGAGACGACCGTCAAGGAACCTGTGAGGGAGCAAAAGCATTTTGTTCGATATTCTCCCGGGTGCAAAGTTATCACTGTAGTGACAGTCACCGACAGCTTCGCAATCATCAACATATTCCAAACGTTCAATCTTCAAATCATCCACCAGGAGGCCGTCAGCTTTCCTACATGGCCAGGAATGGTGCCACTGCATGCTGGTTTCAGCGACTCCTGCGGTTTGAACATCATTGGCATGTCTCCTACACTCACTCTGGATAGTCCTAACCAGCGACCCGCGACGGTTGGTGTCATGGCAGTGCTTCTCCCGCTTCAAGACGCCCACGAAAGCGTCAGGAAGATTGAGGACTACTTTGACAACGCAGAGTCTGTGCTCAAGAGCGTTAGAATCCACCCAGGCATTCCAGTTTTTCGATTGACTTGGCGCGCAGGGGTTTTTGATCGCGATGACCCTGGGCCCTTTCAGCTTGAGTACGGTCGTGTTCAAGGCATGAGCGCCATAGATACTCGCCGTCAGAGAGAGTTTTATGACAGAGTGTTTGCCGGCTTGACCTCTGAGATGCCTTCAGTACCATCAAATCACCACTTTATGATACCACACCTCTTCTCGTTCAGCTATCCTTGGAGTCCAGAAGACGTGGTTAGTATTTTCGGCGTCATTATGAAGAATGAGTACTACATCATTTCCATCAGTCGTTCGCCGACTTCTCCCAATTCAGAAATCATTCGCGCTCTCTACGTGTCAAATGTAAGGAGCGGTAGCAGCAACAAGGAATCTATTGAGATTTATCAGGATGAGGATACGGTCGTCCTCCATGTTTACGAAGTACAGGGCGTCATGAGCGGCTTCACTGGTGCACCGGTGCCGCTGCCTCGATGGACCGTAGCGTCGACTCACTTTTTAGAGGCAGATGCTTCGTTCGATATTTTCATCATTAACCGCGCAAAAAGCGTTACAGCACCGACAGATTGGGTCCATCGGCCAAACCCAGTGCTGATGCGGACCGCAAATATCCATGCCTACTTCAAACCAAAAGTTTTCACTTTGTTAGACCTCGTCGAGTATGGTCATCGCGCAAACTCCGTCTATTCGCGACCAAAGTATCTGCTTTGGGAGGACTATGGGCTACGAGGTATCGCCAATGCCAACGCCAACGACGTCTTCATCGGGGGCGGAAGATATGCGGATGCCATGGGGCAACATTTCGACTCCATCTACGATGACAAGGTCTACGATGACACATACTCTCTCTTTCCAAGCACTTTTGCACTCGTGTGCAATGTCGATTACCGCTCTCGTGCAACACAACACGTTGATGCATTTTTCAGGCGACTGCATCAGAGCAATAAACTGCTTCTAGCGAACTCGCAGTCGCTGAGCTACTCTCTGCCACTTGCATGCCGAGCCAGGCCAATGGCCACCCTCTCGCTCGTGCGACACCTGGTCCTTTTCCCACATCCACTAAAAGAAACTGTTCTCGTCAAGGCGCGCAAAGGCGTGACAAGCAGGCCAGTGGAGACGCTGTACGAAGTTAGATGGAACCAATTCAAGGGCTTTGCGAAGAAGTGCTATCGAGATTTTGTCACGACTTGGAAATCTGGTCTCAACCCCAGCCCTGAGTTGGAGCCCAACATGGCGAGCTTCACATTACCACTTCAGGGGTTTTGTTCCTACAACAAAAAGATATACCGGCCACCTCCAGTTTCGAAACGAGAGGGTGCGATCTGGGAAATTATTCGAGCAACGACTCTCAATCCAGATTCCGATGCCTTCTTCGAATGGGAGCAGAACATGTTTGCCAACGTCACAAACTCTGGAAGCGGCCCCGCCAGTCCATTTACCAGGCTGGTGGAGGAGATTCTCATCATGCGGGATCGAGATACCCAACTCGCCTTTCTGAAGGTTCCGTGGATCGAGAAGTTGTTGGCCTGGAAAATGGAAAAGTTTGGCCTCAAAGTCTACCTTGCGCGAATTGTTCTACCAATTATTTCGCTCTTCTTTGTGCACCTTGCAATTGGCATTCTCTTCACGGAAACTGAGCAACAGAAAACGATGAAGCCCGGGATACTAATACTTTTACTCGCATGCCTCGAGATGTCGCTTTCATGTTACCTGCTGTCCACTAAGGCCCGTCAGATGTCTAGGGTACCGAGGATGTTCTTTCTATCGGTTCCAAATTATTTCGATGTCATATCCCTTTCCTTGGGGATCTCAATGTTCTTCATTGTCGTATTGGGGCAAATTCCTCCCAGAGAATTTTTGGCCTTTGGAACACTCTTCATATGGATTGAGGTCATTCTGGTGTTGCGAATTTATGAGTCAATTGGAAAATTACTTCTACTATTGACAGAGACCTTTAAAGCCGTTTTCTTATACTTGAATTTGCTAATATTCATCATTGTTGGTATGTAAGATCTTGTCCATCTAAATATTCAGATATTAATGTAGCAGGGTTCGCGTTTGTACCATTTCTCCTGCTTCGAAATATTGAAACAGAATCCGGATCGGTCAATCAATTTTCAAGCTTCCATCTAACAGTGGCTCAAATGCTGTATTTTGTGTCCTCTGATTACGATGCAATACAGCCATTCCAAGTCGAATCCGCTGGCGTGCGCACACTTCGGGCTGTCTATATCATTGTCATCAGCATTCTTTTCCTACACACCCTCACAGCGATTTTAAATCTCAAGATTAGAGATGCCGACAACAGCTCAATCAACCTCTATCAACTCCAAATGGCATCCCTGCAGGTTGAAATAGAGCTTGGTTTGCTTACCTCCTCCGAGCGTGCTCAGAAGGATTGGTTCCCCGAGTGGTTCAGCTACAGCATGACAGAAATGGAACAAAGACAATGGAACAGCTTCTTAGAGAAGAATCCTTTAAAATGGGCGGAAGAAAATAGCTTTGACGAAGAAAAGGACCATGCTCCAAATGTGGATGTCCAGGATAAACCAGCAACGAAAGATACCCAAGCAGTGCCCAAAACATCAGAACCCGACGAAAATACCAAAGCAGCCGTGAAAGAGGCTCCAAACATGATGAGATCGAGTCCCCCGGCTATTCACAACGGAGAGTCAACCACGGAACTCAACTCGGCAATGGAGCCAGTGAGCGACTCCACTCTCCCTTACGAGGACGACTTCAATATGCGGGTCAAGTCGGACGAGGAATTACTAAACGAGTTTGAAGCAAAGTCGAAGCAAACGAAGTCGAGAAACAGACCTCGTCAAGAACGCAGTGCGCGCCCTGAAAGCCTAACCTACGCCAGTAGCGAGATCCTTGGACTCTATGACTTGGCTTGCATTGTCTGTGGCAAACCGGGGAGCATATGTCAAGGATGTCAACTGGTGGCATACTGCTCAAAGAGTCACCAAAAAGAGGACTGGAGGAATCACAGGAGAACCTGCAAGGGAAAGCAAAAGGCCACTACCGGGGCAGTGTGATAGCTGCTGATCCAGTTCGCAAATTATCAAATCCCGCACAAACCCCAGAGCCTATCTCCCACTCCCCAGCATGGAACAGAACAGCTCGCTTATCATGTTTGAGTCCCGCAAGGCGTGTCCAGTAGCATGACATCTAATGACATTAGCAAAAAACCCGGGGTTGCAGCGCGATCCGGTGCCAGTTGTGACAGCTTGCTGCGGGGGTGGCACAAGCAGCTGATCTGATGCAACTCCGCCCAGCAATCAGCAGCGCCCGCAAAGGATTGTGGCACATTTAGAGTCAGGGGCTAAGCTGCACCTCGCACTTTTGATCCGGATGCGGTTTAGCGTGTCCTCCTCCTCTGAACCAAAGTTATAAGCTTGCCATCTAGACCGACCTCGAGGGTGATATCGAGTCCTGGCTATCGATGGATTGAGCTTGTCTATAAGTCGATAAGGGAGCATACTTGACCACGAGAGCCCTCTTTTCAAAAATGAAATAGAGTCAAAGTTCATTTCAAATCCTGTCTTCACATCATTCATGGTAGAAGATCCGTGCATCGCGACCATGTCCTTTTCACCTGATACCGAACGAAAGCCTATGTCGGCAAATCGAGATGATGAAAACCTCGAAAGGCTTGGTTATGACCAGCAACTCAAGGTTGGAAAACGAACTTTGACTGTTGAACATTGCTAATAGGAATGACAGCGCAATTTCTCACTGACTTCCATGCTGTCGTTGAGTGTCTCTTTGATGGCAACTTGGGAAGCATTGTGCAGGTAGGCACTCGATATCTTATCAATCGACTCTTAAATCATCATGTTTCCAACATCAAACAGTACTATGGCGGCCGGCCTTGTCAGCGGAGGCCCAGTATCGCTCGTCTACGGGGCCATGGTTGCTTTTGTCGGCTCCATGTGTTCAGCCATGTCACTCGCGGAACTAGCCTCTGCGTAAGTCATCGACACCGCAACGCATCCACATTCTAACCTCCGTGGGCCATAGTTATCCTACTGCAGGTGGCCAATATCATTTTGTTGCAAAGCTGAGCCCGGAAAAGCTGCGAGGGGTGAGCAGCTGGTTTGCAGGATACATCAGGTTAGTAATTTTGACGGTTAACTGAGTAAAACTGACACGCTCTTGATAGCACCTTTGGATGGCTGGCCGTAGCCGCAAGCGCCCCTTTCCTCGCCGGTACTATGATCCAGGGCCTCTTGGTCCTAAATCACGCGCCAGAAGACTACACATTCGAGCGATGGCACGGCACACTTCTTTACTGGGCGATCCTTATCATCGCAGCTTGTGTCAGCATCTTTGGGAGCCATATTCTGCCCTTGATCGAGAAGATATCGATGTTTCTTCACGTCGCATTGTTCTTCGTCATTGTCATCGTCATGTGTGTCCTATCTCCCTCAAAGAACTCGGCCGAGTTTGTCTTTACCACGTTTGAGAACAACTCGGGCTGGTCCAACGACGGCGTCGCATGGTGCATCGGATTCCTCAGCTCCTGCTATGTCCTCATCGGCTACGATGGAGCCACTCATCTTAGTGAGGAGATGCAGAACGCTGCTACAGGCGTGCCATACGCTATGGTTGGTGCTGTTTTCATCAACGGTTTGATGGGATTCGGGTTCCTGGTTGCCCTCCTTTTCTGCATGGGCGACATTGCCGACGCGCTCGCCACGGAAACGGGGTTCCCCATCATCGAAATATTTTATCGCGTCACTGGAAGCAAGCAGGGCGCAACGGCAATGTCGTGCGCAATCATCGTCATGGCTTCATTGTCGACCATCCCTCTACTAACTTCCACCGCTCGCGTAATGTGGGCATTCGCGAGAGACCAGGGTGAGAAATCGCATCACATCTCAAGAAAACCATGCCTGGACAAGAACTAACCAATATAAAGGCCTGCCATTTTCTAGGGCTCTCTCATCTGTCGAAAAGAAGCGCGGCATTCCGACGATTGCCGTCGTTGTTACCACAGTCATCTTGATGCTTCTAGGCCTCATCAACATCGGCTCGACCACCGCATTCAACGCCATCATCTCCTTGGCCGTAATCGGGCTCGAAATCTCGTACCTGGCACCGATTATCCTCGTCCTGTGGCGTCGCATCACATGCCCAGAGACGCTTACCTGGGGGCCTTGGCAGCTAGGGCGTGCCGGAATCGCCGTCAACTCCGTCGCCATTTTCTACTTGATCTTTACCAGCTTGTTTTCCGTCTTTCCGCCCTACCAACCCATCACACCCGAGAACATGAATTATGCATCTCTGGTTTTGGGCGCCACGCTTCTCTTTGGGTTGTTCTACTGGCCGTTCCGGGCGAGTAAGCGGTATGCAGGGCCGTTGGTTGAGATGGAGGGAGTCGACACGAGCGTCTCTGGCCTTGACGTGCCAGTTGCAACAGGCCAGGGTGAGAAGAAGATCGACTGAGGATCGCGGGGAGCTAGGATTCCCCCTGGGAGCCGATACAGATAGATTCGCATCTCGGATAACTCACCCCATCTACATATAAATTGAATCAGTCCCCTGTTCATAACGCCCCGTATCTCGCGTCAGCCTTTGCCTATTCCATCCAATCTACCCGGTTATGACGTTTCCGAGAGCCCTGCTGCATTTTTGCATTTGCATGTGCATGCTTAGCTTGGTGATAACGATGCACCAACCATCGTCCGGAACTTCGTTGATCAGTCGCGGAATGGCTAGCGTCTCCACCCCCGCATTACCACATCTGCCTCCCTGAATCCTGAATCGAGTCGTGCTCTTCGATTTTCCCAATATTGCAGCTCAGTAGAGAGAACGGCCGGTGGCACGATGTCGGAAAAGCCGAGCCCAAATCCTCGCAGGACCTTGAAGTCTCGGAGTATTTCCCCGCGATGCCCTCTGTCTGTCCGTGCTAATCCTCGCCCAGGTGGTTGCCTCACATGCAAGCGACGCGTCCGTCCCAGATAAGCCGAATTCCCTTGGCATAGCTCTGACTAACAATTTCCAGCGGTTGAAATGTGATGAGGGTGTTCCGAGCTGTCGGCGCTGTGTCAAGACAGGGCTCGAATGCCCGGGATACAGCAAGCCAATGAAGTGGTCGACCAAGTACGAGAAGCATTCTCTTGCGTCACAAAGTCCTCGATATTCCCCTAGAGAGTCGTCTTCCTGGTTTGAAGATGAGGCCAAAAAGATGGCAGACATTATTTCATCCACAGCCGGAGTAGGAGGGGCCAAGGATAAGGTCCTAGTGAACGCACTTGTCGATCATCGGCGGCCATCCACAACGCCGTCGGAACTGCTACTCCAAACAAGCCCATCTTCGACGCCAAATTCATCAGCCTCGGGCCAAGAAACCCATGAAAATAATTCAACTTTTACTGGGAGTCCTGTTAGCGATCAATCAGTTGATCAATTTGCCGCTACATGCCCTGTCAACAGCACCCCCATCGCCGACGACAGCCTTGCGCTCCTCCCTTTCATACAGAATCGAGAGTCGGCATTGCTGCTTCATGTTCCAGCCGAGCAGTCTTCCATTTTACTAAATCATTACTTTTCCCTAATCTGCCAGATCAACTCGTCCTTTGATTCGATGCACAATCCGTTCCGATCAGAGGTTGGTGGCATGATTGTTCAATCGCCGCTGGTATACTATTGTGTGTTGAGCATGTCTGCTGCACATCTGTATCAGAACACTGAACCTTCCGCCTCGGTCTCGCTTGAATTCCAGACGGAGGCAATATCATATCTTTCTTCCGAGCTCGCGACTCTAAATCCGACCAAGAGTTCCAGACCACAGCCAGAGAGTAGTGGAGGTTTGGCACAGCTTTCTCCCGTAAAGGATGACGTCCTCCTCGGCATCATCCTCCTAGGCATGACTTCGGTAACTTTCACTCATAATTTCGATTATTTTATTCAAGTTCTCTTCTCACTGCTAGCGTCTAGGCATGGCATGACCCTTCGTCCATCGGGCTGTCTCATCTTTACGGCTCTAGACCACTATTCAAAAACTGGATGGCCGCAAACAACCTCGTTGGCCTTAAGATGTCGATATCGTTAACCCAAACCCAAATTTTCTTGGTATCGTCCATGGTTTACTGGGAAGCCATGATTTCATTTCTCATCGACCAGGAGACGGAAGCCTTGTCATATCTCGATATTTTCTTCTGTCCCAACCCGGGTCTGATAACATACCCATGTCCCTGGACCGGAATTGGGACTCCAATCTTTATTTGCCTTGCAAAGACAGGTACACTGTTACGGAAAAAGAGAGCATTAAGAAGCCTTCGACTTTTCAAAGGAGGAGCCTCCCACCGAGATCAATTATACTCGGGTCTTGTGGAAGAGGCCCGAGCACTGGAAAAAGACGTACTCAAATGTCGTCCTCCATTTATAAGTTTAATTGAGGATACCGGCGATCCTCGTACACCGCCAGATCACTTCCATGGCATTGCCCGCTGCTACCGGCTAGCAACACTAGTTGAGCTTTATCGTGCCTTTCCGGATATTGTTGAGGCTGAAACTGAGCTGGAGTCGAACTCACGCGTTCCACGGGCTGGGTTGCGCAAACAAGCTCAACTTATCCTAGGTCTATGCTTTGGGATTTTCGGTATCCTAAAATTTGTCCCAGAAGACTCTGGCACCACTTCAACTCACAACCTGCTTCTCCTCATTGCTGGAAGCGCATTAGGGCAGGTCGCACCTACGGATTCTGCTGATCACCGGAACATAAATGAAGACATTGTAGGATGGAGAAAGTTCGTGCGTGATCGAGTTCTGGCTCTTTACAAGTCTATAAAACTAAAGCCTATAACACACGTGGCCAGAATGCTCCAGGAGGTTTGGACACGTATGGACATTGCCGTGGAGTCAGGCACTGAGACGGGCCATCAAGATCGAATATTTTCTGACGAGGTGCACTGGGTGGATATCATGTCTGAAAAACGGTTGGAAACTATGTTAGGGTAGTCACAACACGGATATTACTGTTGTTTATTTGTCCCACATTTGGCCGAGGCACTTTGCACACCAGAGTATGCATGACACCTAATTTAGTTACAATATTCTCTTTTAAAACTTGTATCATCTATAGCTTTGCCCTTTGGTCACAGAAAAAGGCCAGGGCATATGTTTCCGTGCTAAAGGAGATTGTTGAGCCTTTTGCAAAGAGGAACACGTCGCCTGGTCTAGCCGTGACCTTCTGTCCCGTCTCATCTTCAACAACGCATTCGCCTTCGGTAAAGTATTTAGCTTCATCAAATTCATAAGTAAACACGCAAGGCTTCCCCTTCTCGATGCGGAAGAATCCAGCAGAAATTGGCACTGTCGAGCCAGTATCGCTAGTGGAGACAACATCTACACTGCCGAGTCAGTCATGACTCCAACTTCTCCACGTCCAAGAACATACCTCCTCCGAAGGCGTTGCCGCTCTCATCCATCGCAGGCGGCTTAATGGCCGCTGCCTGGCGTTTGTAGGCCAATGGCATTGCGGTGATACGTATTGGTACAGTGTCAGCTCTCAGGGCATGATTGGGTTTGGCAGGCTTTAAGTAGCTGTAAAGTTCCATCTTCTCCACTCTCACTGCCAATAAAGGCCTTCGTAGTATCCGTTGTCATCCTAGCTGACTACTATGACGCGTTACGCTGAATACGATTCCGATTCATCAGTCAACTCCTCGTGAACATGCCGTCTTATATTGAGTGGGGCATGGCGCATGCTACCTTGATAAGGGCAAGCTTGCCACCTCGGAATTGTC
Organism: Aquanectria penicillioides; assembly: GCA_003415625.1. NCBI lineage: Eukaryota > Fungi > Ascomycota > Sordariomycetes > Hypocreales > Nectriaceae > Aquanectria > Aquanectria penicillioides. The sequence goes on along the minus strand of PYIU01000006.1, from coordinate 3,471,684 downwards.
TATCAATTCCGAGCATTCGAAATTCTGGGCTGAGAACTCGCACAGATTGCCCCAAAAGGGAAAGGTGTGAACAGAACAGATTCCCACCGTACCTCTACATTTTCACGGCAATCGGCAGTGCATGAAAGCCGCACTATTTGTCCAAATGGGGATAAGAAATACTTACACCGAAATAGTGTAAATCGAATCATGCCAAAAAAGGCACAAATAAAATATCTCCAAGTGCCCCGAGAATAAAGGTTATTGCGCGTTAATTGTGCTTGCATTTGTTGAGTCTACACTCCAATTGGACCATGCCATCATCTCAGGAAGGCTACCTCTGGACTCCAGCTGGTGAAACCACTGGGCTCACCACTGAGGCTGTAGTGTCCGGAACTCCCCTCTCGGTTGTCCAGGAAAACTACGATGTCGTCGTCATTGGAACCGGTTTTGCCGGTCTAGTTGCTGCCCGGAATCTGAGCCAGAATACAAATCACCGAGTCCTCTTGATTGAAGGACGTGATCGCATCGGCGGAAGAACATGGACGGCTAAAGCACTCGGAGAAGAGTTTGAAATGGGCGGCACCTGGGTACACTGGTATGCCAAGATAATCCCAAACTATATACCATCGCAACTCATCAACTCTATAGGAACCAACCTCATGTGTATTCAGAACTTCACCGCTACGGCCTCTACCCAAACCTCAAAACTTCAGCTGGCACCACTGATGCCAAGAAGACATTTTACACTGCAGCCTTTTCTAACTGTGGTGAAGTTGACGGCGACGAAGTCAATGCGGCAGTGCAGCGGGCTGCAGATGCCTTCTTTTCCATCGACGGTTTGTCTAGCCGCGATTTGATGCCGTTCCCACATGAGCCGTACCGACAGCCTGCACTTTGGACAAAGTACGATCACCTTTCTGCAAAAGACCGCCTTGATCAGCTTGACATTCCTCAGATTGAGAAAGATTTATTTGATGGGATGATCAGCTCCTTTGGCAGCGTGCCTGGCAGCGGATGCGGCTTCACAGAAGTCCTGCGCTGGTACGCCCTTGGAGGTCACAGTATGGCTGGTGTCTTTGAGCTGGCCGGGATGTTCAAGCTTGGCAAAGGAGGAATGACTTCTTTTGCCAAATCCATCCTTGCAGATTACCGCGGGCATGTAGTACTCAACACAGTCGTGGAGACGGTTATGCAGAAAGGCAAATCAGTTACCATTTCGACCAGGAACGGTCTCCAGATTCAAGCAAAATATCTCATCTCAACGATTCCATTGTAAGTTTCCCTCGCTTTTATTCAACGTTTATTCACTAACCGAACAGAAATTGTCTTTCTGATATGTCCTTCTCCCCACCACTTTCCCCACTGCGACAAGAAGCAATCCAAGCCGGACACATCAACCAGGGTGCCAAGATTCATTTCCACCTCGCAAAGAGTGAACCTGGCTGGTTTTCTGTGGCAGATGGTTACGGCGTCTCTCCTTGGTGTTTTTCGTTCTCTGACCACAACGGAACCTCCAGAAAAGATGGAACATACTGCATTGGGTTCGGATACGGCTCGCATTTGACCGACCCCCGCGCCAGCACCCATATCATTTCGACTTTCAAGAAGTTCCTGAAACCCGATGCTGAAGTCAAGGCATACCTGACCTATGACTGGATGAATGACCCTCTCGCCAAGGGTACCTGGTCCTGCTGGGGCCCCAACTCCATGACCAAGTGGTTGAGGGAGCTTCAAAAGCCGGATGGAAGGGTCTTTTTTGCGAGCGCAGACTGGGCAGACGGATGGAGAGGGTTCATTGATGGCGCCATCGAGAGAGGCGCGATTGCATCCAAGGAAATTGACGCAATGCTTGTTTCAGAGCAGACAAGATCGAAGTTGTAAGATAGGATCACAGCGGTAAAGAACGTGTAAATTGCTTTTCAGATATCGATGGACTGTCAGTGTCGTCAACACCCTTTACATTCCAACATATTTAGAAAGATTTTCATCTCCATCAATGAGATACCGGTTTATACCGGTTTCTAGTTATATTCATTTTCCCTAAGCTACTCTAATTGCACAGCCCAAACCTCGTAATGCGAGTAGCAGTATGAACGTCATTAAATATTCACGATGCCCTGTAAGCTGTTCCCTGACACAATTTTGCCTTGATTGTGGTTTTCAACTTCTTGTAGTAACATTTCCCGCATGCTGGGGCTGTGGGTTCGACAGAGTATGTCAATTGATACCCTTGGGGCCACTCTGAGTAACTGCTCCCTGACCCTCGAGTTGCTCCACGGTCAATGCATATCGAGGGCTCCTAGTAAGGTGTCGAAAATCTGTATTTGGACTACCTGACCAGACTAGTAGGGCAGGAGATCTAGAGGCTGTTTCGGTAGTATCTCGCAGACCTAGGGCGCCCTGTTGGTCTTTGGCTGCGCTCTTTTGAATCTCACGAACCCATCGCAAAACCTCTGTTGAGACAGAAAGATAGCCCTGATCCTCAATGCTAGATAACTGTGTCATGTCCATGTAATTTTAATATATTCCTATCGCATCACACGCAGGTAGAATTGCAGAACTGGAGCAATACGTCTTCGATGATGTAGCAAGTGATGATGATGAGGAACCAAAGGATGATTCCAATCCAGTACAGCCAGTAGACCTCTACATTGAGACAAAGGTGGTTCAATTATCGCAAGAAAAGGGCTACGAGTCCTCTTTTGTGTCTTCGCGCGAGAAAGGCCCAGTGGTCAAGGCGACGAGACCTTTCTTTGGGTCAACCTCACTATTAGTGAGCTTAAACGCGATTTCTACGATGAGGTCCAGCGAGAATTGGATAGTCTCCCTCCTGATGTCAACAGCATGTATTGCCATAGCCTTCAGAAAATCCAGCCTGAAATGTTGAGCTGACGGTGGCAGTTCTATGCTGGGTGCTAGCAGCCTGTCCGCCACTAAGTATCCATGAACTATCAGCTGCTTTACTCCTCATCGGTTTCAGAGCTCGCGATCCACTTCAGATGGCTAATAACGGAATTGCTGCTTGTGGGTCTCTACTATTTATCGCCAAAGGCGATATAGTTCACATCATGCATAGTTCTGTCGAGGATTTATTAACAGGCCCGGCAGACTTGCTTGGAAGCGACCCCAGATTATCTCGGTTCCGCGTCAATGTTGAACTCGCTGATGGGGATATTGCAGTGTCTTGTCTCGGATATCGCGAGAATGGTTGCTTGTGGCCGTCAGCTGCGCCGCCTCTCCCGCATCGATCACACAAAGTCTCGAACTCTGAAGAAGAATCTGGATACGCCTTCTACGGACAGCATCCGCAACAGAATTCAAGAGAGTCAAGCCAGCCTTGGTTTGTCCAGCCGCAAGATGGCCATCAGGGCTTCCCACCTGCCACTTACAGACCTTGTCCGAATAATGGCAGCATGGAGCCAATGTTCCCTCCGCCGCCAATAGAGCAGCACCAAGACAAGTCTCTCAGGAGAAGGCCCATTTCAAGCTTGCGTAGCTTGTTGAGGTGAGTTTAGGGACAGACGATGTTCTCTATATTCAACCCTAACAATACCCAACTCAATATTTTTTCGTACAAGTAGTAGTAAATGATAGTCAATCCTCCACCCAATCACTATACCCATATTACCAGAAACATTTATAAATAGTCTCGTTATAGGGAGGTCGTGCTCATTACATCCGGAATGATATCACACCAGCGCTCTACAGGGCATGCCAAGGCATTTGCGATACGTCTGTTGTAAGAATTTTAGCATCTAAGAATGACTCCAGTTTTGAGCCATCAAATGAACTTGACGCTTTCATTCCGAAACTTCATCGACATCGACGGAATTCCGGGGTCCGCGGGTTCCAGGAGCCGGCGTTGACGCAGCATTTCTTGCTTGGAATGATCCACTCTGTCCCTGCTGATTGGATCACGGCCGTCGCTGATTCAAGATGACCTCGCGCCAATCGCTCCCACGGTGACATGGACATAGACGCAGCCAATAATCAGAGTTGCAAATGCCTTTGCTTATCGTTACCAAGCCATGATACAACCAACCCAAAGATTGTATCCCGCTAAGCCTAAACACGATGTAAAGTGCGAGCACCAGCGGCTTGATTCATTGATACCCCGCGATGGCGGGGCGACCTCAATTCCATCAGGGGCTCACAGATAGATCAGAAGAAAGGGCATTTGAGCTCATATACACCAATGTCGACTTAATCCATTGACATGTTATGTATTGCCTACATTGGGAATAATCTGGCCCTAAAGGAGACGGGAAGCGGCTGCAGCCACGAGTCTGTGACAACATCAACGGTTCAGGTCAGTGAGAATTAACCGTGTCTCGGTTTATAAAAGCGTCGCGATCATCTCGTTGTCGAACCATATCCTCAAAACTACCATCTCACTGAGATACCACTCATCTAACTAATTCATTCCATGATGTTTCAATTTTTCTCTCAGATTGCAACCTCCGATGCACCTCGCGCCCTGCCGTCATCATGGTACAGGGAACCCGCAATGTATGAGCTGGAGAGACGAGCCATTTTCTCTAAGAAATGGCTAATGGTGACCCATCGATGTCGGTTCACCAAATCTGGCGACTACGTGCGCTACGAAGAAGCTGGCTTTGCATTCTTTCTGGTTCTTGATCGACAAGGAAACCTCAATGGCTTTCATAACATTTGCCGACATCGGGCGTACCCCGTCGTTACGGAAGACAATGGAAATGTCAGCATTCTGTCTTGCAAGTACCATGGTAGGCAGCAACTTTGCAAAGCGGATAATTATTGGTGTTTGACAGTATGACAGGATGGTCTTACGGCTTGGGAGGAAAACTGGCCAAGGCGCCCCGGTTCGACACCATGGAATCATTTGACAAGAACGAAAATAGCCTGTTCAAAGTCCATGTCCACGTAGACGCACGAGGCTTCGTTTGGGTCAATCTAGAAGCCGGCGATAAACCTTCAATTCCCTGGAGCGCCGAATTTGCAGGTTCTGATAAACAGCCACGTCTAGATGACTTCAACATGGATGAATTCCAATTCGATCATGTTTGGGACATGAAAGGGGCCTATAATTGGAAGACTTTGGTTGATAACTACAACGAGGTGAGGAACGATATATGCCAAATAGACAAAGCTAACCGAATTTAGTGCTACCACTGCAGCACGGCACATCCTGGTATTGCAGCAGTGACCGATCTCAAGTCGTACGACGTCGAGGTCAAGGGCGGGCAGATTCAACATTTCGTTACCGACAAACCAGAGCACGATACAGGTTTGAAAGCTGCCCCAACATTCTTCTTCCCGAATGCCTCGGTTAGCATGACGTAAGTCACCGAACATAGGTTCAACGTTGAGGAGAAGCCTGACTTTGTCACCACAGCACCAAGTACTTTTACATGATGAGAGTAGTCCCGACTTCACCAACTACAACCTCGATGCAATATGAAGTCTATCGCCACAAGGACGCGACGGATGAAGAGTTCAAGGACGTCGATGATTTCTTCAAACAGGTTGAGTCCGAGGACAAGGGTTGTGCGACGCTGCCCAAAAGAATCTCAACTCCGGTACATATGTCAGCGGTGATCTGCACTCCTTTAATGAAAAGGGAGTGCTGTATTTCCAGAAGCGGCTCAAAGAGGCAGTCATGGATCACCGGGCAAAGGAGCAGAAGGCGGGAGGCGAAATTTGGCCCACAAGAAGGATGAGGGTCAATGCGAGTGGTCTCAAGGAAGAGATTGAATTCTGTGAGGGCTTAGCTTGTGGTTCGGAAGCCAACAAGATTGAGTGGTGAAGCAGCCCGATGTTACACGCAGTCTTCGATTGCCAATGAACAATCCATTCCGTGTCACGTTAAATTCATGTTCCAGAACGCATTATTCCCCACGCAATCAAGTAATTCACACATTCAACACCTTGTTGTATTATATGGCCTAGGTAATCGATAAAGTGTTCGCATGCGAACCACTTAGACCTCTAAGAAAATTCTCTCCTAGACTCGCTCGTAATGCGTCGTCTCAGATTCCTTGCCCACCTCGTTTCCCAGCTTGGTCTCGGCTGCCTCCGCAATGCGGGCCGCCTCGGCATCAATAAACTCTTGGGGTCGCTCGCGCTGGGTCAACACAGACTTGCCGCAAACAATAAGCGAGGGGTGTTGGATGAAAATCTCGTCCATGTCCTCGAGCGTGCGGCGAGAGGTCTCGGGGTAGAGGCAATAGACCACGGGGAAGTAGGCCCAGCAGAGGATGACGTAGACTGGCTTGGTCAGTGATCTGAGTCGCACAATACTCTTGAGGCACTTACTGAGATAGAATTTCCAGTGGAGGTTGTTGACCCCAATCTTAGTGAACTGGGTGACGATGAAGCCACCCATCCAGTTAGTAGCCGTGGCGGCGGCAGCGCCTCGAGTTCGCCAGCCAAGCGAGTTGATCTCGGAATTGTAAACCCATGGGACCTTGGCAAAGCTGGTTCCGTAGAAGAAGTAGTACATGAAGAACATGGCGGTAGTGACGCGGCCGAGCTACGATCATTAGTTTAAATCATGAATGTTTCTTAGCTTCGAATAAACTTACCACTCGCTCTTGCGATTTGTCATTCTCAGCTGTCTTGAGGCACAGAGCAGCAACGAGGTAGCATGAGCCCATAGTCAAAGATCCATACAACATCATCCTGTTTTGTTAGCAGTGTCTGTTATCAGGGTGCATGGTACTCACTTTCGTCGACCGAATCGGTCAATGATCAGCAGACAACAGAATGCGGCGCCCAGGTAGATGGTTCCGTTGACACCAGTCAACAGACGGCTCTCCTGCTCATTCAGACCAACGCTCTGCTGCAAAAGGGTAGGCAAGTAGTATCCGAGAGCATTGACACCGCTGAACTGTTGCATGAACTGAGTTCCACACGACAACAAGAGTCTTCGAAGGTTTTGGGTCTTGTCGCGGCAGGCAAGGACATCCTTAAGAGGAACGCGATCCTTTCTCTCGATTTCAATCGCGGATCGGATAGAAAGATATTGAGCGGTAACCTGAGGGTCGCTGATGCTCTTGCCCTTTCCTTCGAGTCGGGCAATGATTTCCAGTGCCTCGTCGTGGCGATCCTTCATCAGCAACCATCTAGGAGATTCGGGGGCGAAAAGGAGAGCGATTGAGACGACAACAGGGAAGATGAGCTGGAAACCAAGAGGGAACCGCCACTGAAGCGCGCTTCCCTGGAAATACAGGCCGTAGTTCATCCAGTTTGAGAGACAAAAGGCAGCAGTGTTGGAGAGAGATCCGACCACGACGAGCTTTCCACGAACTCGCGGCTTGGAGCACTCAGCCTGATAGACGGGGCAGGTGGCAGAGGTGAGACCCATTCCAAAACCATTGATGACTCGACCAACGATCATCTGAGGGAGATGCCAAGAGACAATTTGTAGGATCGCGCCGATGACGTTGCACAAAAGGCCCAGGGCCACGGTTTTCTTTCGACCGAGCTTGTCACCGGCAGTGAAAGCAACAATTGCACCAAAGAAGGCTCCAAGCTAGAGTATTGTTAGCAATTGTCTCAACATTTGGATAATCATGCATACAGAGAAGCAACTGGACGTGATTCCAGAAATGTTTGCGTTGCTTGTTTCAGGAAAGTGTTTCTTGAAATCGGCCGAGATCAAAACACCGGAGAAAACCCCCTGATCATAGCCAAACCATGCCATTGAGCTTAATTTGTCAGCTTACTCGTAATGACGGATCTGGGTAGTCCCACCATGCATTGGTAATCGTGATGGCGACGATGAGCGCCGTACCGCTCAGGCGGTTGGAGAGGCCAGAGATGGCCATGGCGGATCCTGAAGGACGGAAGAAGAAAAAAGTATTGTTCTGCCGCAAATATATGGTGGTCCAGAAGGGGCTGACACGCAGTTTTGAAGGCCCGAGGTCTTCCCCGATCGTCAGATCAAAGACTCGGAAATAGGGGTAGGATACGCGCTGGATGCAAGTTGTCGATCATCTAGTCTACAGGATCAGGCAAATGTGAGAGGGAGGTTGCAGCACTAAATAGTTGTGTGATTCCAGCAAGCTCAAGATCAAGGCCAAGACATTGGAGGGTGTAGCCGACAGCCAGGGGTTGGAGCAGGACGCCACGCAACGGCTCGTCGACGAGTAGGTTCACCAAGTAAGTCCCTTGCTGGAGTTGCAGCCACGAGATCAAAGCACCCCAGAACAGCTACCTCGGGACTCCAAGTTCCAGGATCCTGGTGCGGAGAAGACGACTGTGTGTGTCAACTCGTGATCCCCACGGGGTAGCGTGGTCCCGCTCCCGCGGGGATTTGCTGCTACCAAAGTCAATAGTTCGCCTGCGTATAGCGGCCGAACCGGTGACGGGGAAAGGCGGCAGACCCGCCGAGCAGCCATGGTCTGACTGGCGGGTATAGGCGGCAGTGAGGGGATTTGGAGCTAACGCGGCCTGGTGACATGGATTCGATCCCGATGCCATGGAACTGCACCGAGGACAGCAGAACTAGCGGCTTTGGCCGGCATCAGGAGAGGCTGAGGTGCTTCGGATAGAAGCTCATGCATATAGCACCACCTGCAATCATGGCACTCGATGCGGCGCGGTTCCCCGCACCAGCAGAGAAAACTCGCAAGTTTCTGTGTCTTGATCTCTTCCATCACACTCCAGATTGAAGAACCAGCATCGAAATGGCCGTCACTGAGAGCCACGAGTTTGTTCTCGTCACCGGTGCGACCGGTTTCATCGGCGCTCACATCGTCGACACGCTGCTCGCTCGAGGAGTGAGAGTGCGAGGAGCGACGCGGTCGCTGGCCAAGGGAGATGCCATGATCAAGGCTCGACCGCAGTACGCCGGTCGCCTAGAGTTTGTTCAAATCGAAGACTTTGAGAACCCAGGCGGTTTGGTAGAGGCTGTTCAGGGCGTGGATGGAGTCATTCATACCGCCAGCGTAGGTGGCCAATTTGCAACACGAGAAGCCAGCTAACTCCTTCAGCCCTTTACTTACGACACGACCAACAACGAAAAAGAACTAATCCTACCTGCTATCAATGGAGTTCGCGCAATCCTCGAGGCTGCTGCGACCAATCCCAATATTACGCGCATTGTCATTACATCCTCATTCGCGTCCGTCCTCGACGCAAACCGAAAAGGGCCACCATATTTCACCTACACCGGAGCCGATTGGAATCCTCTCACATACGAGGAGTCCGTCGACTCTGCAACGAGCGCCGTGATTGCATACCGCGGATCTAAAAAGTTTGCCGAGCTCGAGGCTTGGAACTTCGTCAAGGAGAAGAAGCCGGCGTTCGATATCGTGGCTCTCTGCCCGCCAATGACCTTTGGTCCCGTGGTGCACCCTGTGGCCAGCGTGGACAAGCTCAACGAATCCAACGCCATGCTTTGGCGCATTGCCAGCGGAGCGAACCCTTTGCCCGTGTCTAGAGTGCCGTTCTGGATTGATGTCAGAGATCTCGCACTCGCACACGTGGAGTCGCTTTTCAAGGCCGATGTCGGCGGCAAGAGATATGTGCCAGCCTCTCCCGAGCGCTTCTCCTACGGCTTGGCATCGAAAATCATGTCTGAGGAGTTTGAGCAGCTGCGAGAAAAGGTGACGCAGGAGGACCAGTTTATTGATGACAGCCATGGTCTGGACGGAGAAACAGCTGCCAAGGAGCTCGGGTATCAATATCATTCGTTTAGAGACACAGTCAAGGACCTCGTAGGCCAGGCCCTTGCAATGGACCAGGCGGCATCTACAAACTAGAGAATAGACCAATTTCATGAATCGTATGCATCAATGGTTGATAGGGTTGAATGAAAATTCGGCTCATAGCTTGTGAGTTCAGTCTCATGACAACCATGGTTGTCAGGTACCAACGCCACGACTTAGGCCAAATGCGGTATTCATCGCTCATGATGCCAAGTTCTTGCAGAAGCCACCCATCGACCCGCATTTCCGATTTGTGTCCGTGGGAACGGCGGGGAAGAGCGGCACGCTGACAACTCCGTCATGACGCATGATCATCGAGCCAGAGCTACTTAGGACGCCAACACAGGTCAGATTATCAGAATATGCAAAAATCTCGCGTGTCAAGTTCCTTGTACAGAATTTATTCTATACTCAGCATATATTAGCCGTGAGCCGGTTGATTGTTCGTCAACCGACTGGCCAGACATCGGATCACGCTCACATCACGCTCGTCCACCACCGCCTCACACAATGTACCCTGACACTTTCGAAGGATTTGCCATTACGTCTGCGGACAAGTGGAACAGCCCAAAGCGGTTCGAGGCACGGCAAGACAAGCTTAATTTCTTTCGTTGATGCTAATTTCCTACACAGTTCAAGCCCAAGCCATTTGGCGACCATGACATTGATGTGAAGATTATCGCCTGTGGTGTGTGTGGCTCCGACGTACACACTGCAACCGGTGGCTGGGGAAACAAGATCTGGCCCGTTGTTCCAGGCCACGGTATGTTCCAAGTCTCCAGTGCCCTTTATGCTAGCGTGCTAACGATGGTAGAAATCATTGGCTATGCTGTCAATGTTGGCCCCAAGGTCACCACCGTCAAGGTTGGCGATCGTGTCGGTGTCGGTGCTCAGATCTGGGCCTGTCTCGAGTGCGATACTTGCAAGGAGGATAACGAGACTTACTGCAAAAAGCTCCTTGGTATGTTTAGCCCCCAAAAGTCCTTCGTCGCTAACAGGTCAGATACCTATGCTTCTGTGTACCCCGACGGAACGATTGCTCATGGAGGCTACTCTCCCCACATCCGGGCCCATGAGCACTTCACATTCGCCATCCCCGACGGCCTCCAGACAGAATCAGTAGCTCCCATGCTCTGTGCTGGCCTCACTGCCTACTCCCCATTGGTTCGAAACGGCGTGGGCCCCGGCAAGAAGGTCGGCATTCTCGGCATGTAAGTATTGTGATTCGGCACGCCCTGAACTCTCTGACATTTCTAGTGGCGGAATTGGCCATTTCGGTATTCTATTTGCAAAGGCCCTTGGCGCTACCACCTATGCAATCTCGCGTTCGCGTGCCAAGGAGGCGGACGCCCTGAAGATGGGCGCCGACGGTTTCCTCGCAACCAAGGAGGAGGACTGGGCCAAGGCCCATGAGATGACCTTTGACTTTATTCTGAGCACTGCCTCCTCTGACGATGGCTTCGACCTCGCCCCTTATCTGTCCCTCCTGAAGACGCACGGTCGCTTCATTGCCGTTGGTCTCCCTGAAGGTGCTGGGTGGCAAGTCCGTCCTCAGAGCTTGATTGCCAACGGATGCCTCATTGGCAGCAGCCATCTCGGTAGCCGAAAGGAGACTCTTGAAATGCTCAAGCTTGCGGCGGAGAAAGGAATCAAGAGTTGGGTTGAGACCATCCCCGTTGGAGAGGAGGGTTGCGGCAAGGCGCTAGAAAGGGTACACAATGGCGATGTCAGGTATAGATTTACGCTTGTTGACTATGACAAGCAATTTCAGTAAACATTGGTCATCATAGATTTCTCGTTCAACTTTAAGCTCCTTTCGCATTTTAATTCTTTTTACGTGAGAATGTGTCTAACAGCCAATCATCCAGGTCCTTGAAGTTCACCTCACAGCTACGAAGATTGCGGTCACAACTTTATTTATATTTGCCGGGTCATACATTGCCCTTGATACCGTATATTTGATGCATCCAACGCACTTCAACAGCATAAAGATTAAGTCAATTAACAGATAATATGAATAATTTTTCAAATAAACAATCTTAATATAAGTTAACTATAACTACGTTCTTAAGATAGTTCTTTTTCTTTTTATGAAACACTCTGTTTTGCTGAATTTTTAATTGAACTTTTTCTGGTTGGTAGGTAGGTCTGCACGCACTTGTGCTGTGCGGCTACCGATATGGGCCCTCTTGAGTAGACACAAACTTGTGCCCGCAACCTTTGCACAATGACTAATGTATACTGCAATCAATCTATTACAACCTAACTCCAAAGTCTGCAAGCTTTTGTTCAATCTCCATCATCCAGGCGACTTCCTCAAACAACTTCTTGCTCTCATCCTCATCCAGCGAAGGCATTGGCTCCCGAGGAATTCCTCCATAGCCGAACCAATGGTCGAGAATTGCCTTGAACCCGGGAATCGCTCGTTTCGTCAACTCCCAATCCGCCTTGGCCAATAACTGCTGCGCCTTCATTGCTTCTTCCCGCTTACCCTGGACTGCCAGGTTGTACACATTGACGCATGCTCGGGGGAACACGTTGGCAGCCCCGACAATCGCACCAGTAGCTCCCACTTCGACCGACGGAGAGATGAAGTCGGCAACGCCAGAAAAGGCGAAATATGGCTGAGAGGCAGATGAAAACACGTCTGAAACTGGCGAGGTAGCTTCTGCCACACGAGCCAGCTTTCCAACGCTACCGCAAGTAAACTTGGTGCCAACAATGTTGGGGTGCTGAGCCAGCTTGATCAATTGGCCAGAGTCCAAGTCGATCCCTGCCACCGCACCGGGATAGTTGTAGATGATCAGGGGCAACGGGCTCTTGTCTGCCACCCTGAAAAAGTACTCTTCAATTGTTTTGGCATTCATGGCCCACTTGAAAAAGCTGGGCACCATGAGCAGAACAGCATCACCGCCGGCATCTGCTGCGTCACGGCAAAGGCGCAATGTGCCCTGGACAGACTGATCAGATGCCCCGACAATAATCGGTAGGTGCGAAAAGCCTGCCAAGTCAAGCCCTTGGCGAGTAATCTTTGTGACTTGAAGTCGTTCCTCTTGACTAAGGTAGACAGCCTCACCGTTGGAGCCATTGGTCACGATGCCAGCTACGCCAGCCTTTGCAAGACGAACAGCGTGCTTCTGGATGATTTCTCCATCCAGAGTCTCGTCTTTTCCATCGGCATAAAACACCTGAGTAGGCGCGTAAATACCGGGTAGCAGTGTTTTAGGCATTGTGGTGGTTTCTGTTGAATTTTGGCTGACGGACAAGGGTGCACAATGAATTCAAAGACATCAAAGCAACTGGGCCAAGCAACTACACAGCCATAATAACTCCCCCCAATTCCATTTAAAGTCATCCGGCGCGTCAGAAACGTCATTCCTGGCCCCATGTCGCGACGGCCCATCAAAATTCGCCCGAACATCACAAGACATGAGCCGAGAAGCGGTCTCGGGCGCGTTGGACATGTGGCGGGGGGAGGCGGCAGCTCCACAACACCATGACGATTATCACTCACGGGGCGGCTTCTCCGCATCCCCCCGCAAAATTAGCGAAGCTGCAACACTCCTGCACGAGTCGTGCGTCGGGGAAGAGCGGCATGCAACTCGACTCGGGTTGTCATACGGGTGTAGTAGTGTGGAGGTGGTCGATGTGGAGTGACGCATGGCTCGCTGTCAATATGAATGTCTCGCTTCCTGCGATTCTTTGTTGAATTGTCCATATATATCTTGTTTTACTGTGCTTAGAGTCAACAGCAGAGTGAATACCGTCACTATGGGGTCCCTGTCTTCATTTACAGAGCACGATGTCACCATCACATCTTTCAAAGTTACCGACTTGCGGTTTCCCACCAGTCTGGATGGCGTTGGCTCCGACGCCATGCACGTGGGCACAAATGGCTCTCATCCCTACATCCAGCTCCAGACAAACCGCGATGGATTGATTGGAGAGGGCATTGTATGTGATTTGTTCAGACTCCAAGTTGTAAACTGACGATATTGTAGGCTTTCAGCAATGGCCGTGGTAGCGAATTGATCTGCATGGCCTTGGAAATCTTTGCAAAGCGCGTCGTGGGAAAGACCATGCACGAGCTAACCCGAGACATGGGCAAGACCTGGCGATACATGGTGTCTGATTCTCAGTATCGCTGGATTGGTCCTGAAAAGAGCGTCACACATCTGGCAGTTGCCGGAGTTCTCAATGCCGTCTGGGATCTATGGGGCAAGATCCTCAGCAAGCCGGTGTGGAGGATTGTTTGCGACATGAACCCCGAAGAGATTGTCAGGTGCATCGACTTCCGTTACATCACAGACGTCATCACCCCCGAGGAGAGTATTGAATTGCTTCAGAAGACGCAAAAGAACAAGGAGGCCCGTCTACAAGAGGCCATGGAAAACAGGGCCGTTCCCGCTTACACCACTTCTCCCGGCTGGCTGGCCTTTTCGGGTGACCGCATGAGGGAGGTTCTAGAAGAGACTATCGCTGCAGGATATACAGTGTTCAAGTTCAAGGTTGGAACCAGCATTGAAGCCGATCGTGAACGCCTCTCGGCTGTGAGAGAAGTTTTGGGTTACGACAAGGGACACCAGATTATGATTGACGCCAACCAGGTGAGTTCAACCCAATATTATTGAGTCTTGTATTTACAAGTACAGGTATGGAGCGTCCCCCAAGCTATCGAATACATGAAGAACCTGGTGGAATTCAAGCCAGTCTTCATTGAGGAGCCCACCAACCCAGATGATGTACTGGGCCACGCTGCTATCCGCAAGGCTCTGAAGCCTTACGGAGTGGGCGTTGCCACTGGCGAAGCGGCCCAAAACCGCGTGACCTTTAAGCAGCTTCTCCAGGCAGAAGCCACAGACGTGTGCCAGATCGATGCTGTACGACTGGGTAGTGTCAACGAATGCTTGGTAAGTAGCTCCTATGGATGACTATTCCAAGGCTAACAACGCAGGCCGTTATGATTATGGCTCTCAAGTTCAACGTGCCCTGCGTTCCTCACAACGGCGCCATGGGTCTGACCGAGCTGACCTCGCACCTGAGCACAATCGACTACATTGCCATTAGTGGACGCAAGTCCATGCTTGAGAACGCCGACAGCCACCGCGAGAATCTGCGACATCCGTCCAAGATTGAGAATGCGCATTACGTTACGCCCCTGGCCCCCGGCTACTCGACGGGCTACACGGACGAGGCGTTGGAAAAGTATACCTACCCGAACGGCAGCTTCTGGAGTAGCGATATCGGGCAAGAAATCATTGCCCAACCTACCGGTGGAGAATTGTAAGCATGCCTGTGGGAACCTAGTATCAAGGAGCTTTTAGATGGTCAATAAACAATGTCAATGATTATACACGAGCTAGAATGCGCTGTTTTCTTTGCACGTCCTCTAGAATTGATACAACAGCCTCGAGACTGGAAAAGGCCCACGGCCGGATGTTGTTGATAGCAATTGTCTGCAGCTCGTCAATGTCTGGAACCAGGTGACTCAGGTCTTGGCTGAGCGATGCGAGAGTGAGGACAACGATTGCTCCGAGTGAACTACAACCGTTAGACGGTTCGAACTGAAGGCACAAAACTTACGATAGTGAAAATGTCCATGTGTACTGGCTGGGTCCAACCAGCACCCTCGTTGTGTTGTGAATGTAGCATCGACAGCTCTCAATACAGAGAGCAGCCTTCTCAAGCATGGATTCGGATGTGTGCTCCATCCCGTGTGTGGTAATGTAGAGCACAAAGGGTCGATAAATGATGTGTCGAGCTGCAAAATAACGTATTCGTAGAACGGCCTCACGATCATTCGACTCAATTGCCGGTGTTCCAACACCCAAAGCCGGTCGAAACGCCTCTGGAATAGATGAGTGCCATGTCTCCAATTGAGTATGCAGCTCGTCGCAAACTGAAATCATGGATGATATATCTTCGATGGAAAAGTCATCCGGGGCCATCAAAGTTGTCGATGACAATGTCAAGACGTGCTTTTTACTAGGATACAGAGAATTGTGGATACGGTTGAGCAGTCGTCGGATAGAAATTTCAGCAAGATAGCATGTTGACTGCATCAAGCCGAGATTGGTACAGCTTGGAAGGCTGATTTCGTCCGTCAACTGCTGGAGGCCGCTCCGTGGGAGCTCCAACTCAGCAAGACGGTCGCATTCTACCAGAAAGCAGGACCAAAAGAGGCGAATGATGCTTTCTCGAGAGTTGTGGCCCTCTTCTCTAGGGTCGATCCTGTAAATTGTGAGTAATAGTCATCTCAAATAACCTATTTCCTTACCCAGAGAGTTTAAATTGAAGTATCGTAGATGCAGAGTAGATCAGCCGCCAACTTTGCAACGGGCGAACAATGTAGGCAAAGTACACACTGGCCAATACAAGGGCTTGTGGAAGCAACAAGCTGTAAGAAAAGGACCACGATGACTGCGAAATGAGAGTTGGCATGGCATGTTGCATATATTGCATGCCTGGTGGTGATGAGCTGAATTGGTCGGGGTCAGGGTGAGATGAAACGACGGTTCCGAGGGCGAAGATAACCATGCAAAGGGCTGAAGGGATGCTCGGGTCCGGTCCCGTCTCAAGGAACTGGGAGTAAATTTCCTGAAACTCGTCTTGGTCGAGGATAGGGTGATTGTGATGTGCAGAGGCAAAAAACCGTGAGACCAGTTCGTCAGCCACGTCCCGGTGAATCTCAATCGACGGCCGTGGCCCTGGCCAATCATCAAATGACAGCTCTGGCGGCAGGGGATTCCGCGATTCAAGAAGAAAGAATAAATCTGTAGGGTATTCTCCAATCAAGGCCTTCATTGCAGGCAGGCTCAGGAGGTAGCTCGACGAGGTCTTGTGCTTGACTGGTATCGTCAAGGGAGGGAGGTTGGGCATTTCTGATTGAAGCTCTAGGCCGGTAAAGGGCCAGGGTGTGAATGGAACACTGACCCCTGGCATATTTGCCATTTGCACTGATGATTGACTCTGCGGTGAAGTCTCATTCTGGCCTTGAGGCATGGGGCCACGCGCGTCCATCGATAACGCAGCTATCCTCTCGGATTGTCCTTCCAAGATGGCCTCAATATCCCGTAGCCTACTGAGAATTTCCCGCGTACCACCCGAGGTGTCGATCCTGCAGACGTCAGAGATGGATGGTTCATGATCTTGACACACTTACAAACCTTTGAGAGGGCAGATCGTCATATTGGCACTCCACCTCCATCTCCATGCAATTTGAACATGAGGGCTTCCGTGCGTCGCATCGTCGTTTGCTATAAAATCAGCTTGTGAGGGCGATACGGCGACTCCCACTTACCGACTGCGGCAAAAGTTGCACGCCAACGCCACCCGTTTCCTACTGAAGCTCATTTTCAATACGAACGAACCCCGAGCATCCCCACCCGATCACATTCTTGAAGAGTGATGCCAGGGTCAAGTGTATGAGGGGCTCACAGTCAGCTGACTCAGTGGCTCACGTGCTCAAAACTAAAGAATTGGCGTGTACTACCCTAGACTAGATCGAATTTTCCATGTCGCAATGAAAAGGGACAGGAATAAGTGCAGCGAGTAGTTTTACAGGGAAATTCAAGATTGGATTTTAGAGAGTAGCATTTTCTAGGCTAGATTAGCCAAAATATAGTCGATCCGTTGGTTGGTGATAATGAGATATTGCATCATGGTTTGTTCTGATCACTATTTCTTTCTCGAGTTCAACTGACTACAACGACAATATCATAACTTATATCTTGGGATAAAACACAATTACTAAATCATCCAATCTAAGCCAATCCAAGCCAATCTAACAAGTCACATCTCAACTCCTACAAGCGCCAAGTCTGGGGTTATTGATCATCGTAGAAGCACACCGTCACGTGACCAACAATGAATGCACAATCTTATGCGTTAGTTAGTCACCCGACAGCACGGCTGCAACTGGGGCGACGCGTGAATTTTGCGGTCTCGCGGCTTGACTGTCATATATCTAATAGGCGCCAGTCCGTAATTCATGATTCCGGGTTGATCTTTTGGTTGCAAGCGATTGATGTTTCGCCTTCGTTCCCATCTTACGACATCATGGCCCTCAGTCCAGCTCTTCAATGCGGTTCGCGTCTGTTGCGTCCCAGGACCATCATCGGCCGGCCAATCCTATCCCAAGTCCCAAAACACATCAGTGGCGTCATGAGATTTGCGACATCACCAAGCCATTGGACAGATCCAAAGCCGTGCCAGAAGAAGACCGCCTGCCACAAGTCCCAAGCCCAGCCGCCCCCTTCTCTCGGCACGGTCTCGTTCTGGGATTCACGAGCTACGTGGAAACGTGCTTCGGTCAATACCCTGCGCTGCCTTGTCGGATGCACAGCGGGCGACTTCACAGCAATGTGGCTCCTCCAATTGTATTGCCCGGAGCTCGGCATGGGAATAATCATGCCGATATCAAGTAGGCGATACGAGAATACGACAGGGGTGTCGCGCGACATAGAGTTTCAGGGCTAACCATGTGTTTGTTTCCGCAGTGGCCTCAGGGATATCCACGTCGATCCTGCTCGAGACGGTGCTGCTCCGCATGGGCCGCGACAACCTGGCGTGGCTCGCCGCAGCGAAGACGGCGATCGGCATGAGCTTCATTTCAATGCTGACTATGGAGCTGGCCGAAAACCTGGTGGATTACCACCTCACGGGCGGCGCCGTGGCGTTTGACAATCCTTCGTTTTGGGCTGCGGCGGTCCTGTCAATGGGAGCAGGCTTCTTGGCGCCTCTGCCTTATAATTATATCAGACTCCGGAAGTTCGGCAAGTCATGCCATTAGAACATCCAGGTCTGATCCGGCTTGAGCCAGCCATCCCAAGGATCCAAGGATCCAAGGCTTCAAGGCGATAGTTGTAAGAATAGATCTGTGCAACGGGCCGGGCGGGGCCTTAGGCCCTTAGCTGACGTTACCCCCCCTGCCGGAGCGCCCCTCGCGGCGCCCCTCACGTAAGGCGGAGGGCATAAGGCTTAGCTGCCTCAGAGCTGTAAGGAACACCTATGAAGGATGAGGTGGGCAAAATTAGTGGTTATTATGCCCTCTATCTTCCAGCGACAGGCTTGAGCCCGCCGCCAGGTGCCGGGCGCCAGGGGATGGCACGGGCGAGGAGCCGTCGGCACTGAGAGCTCCATCGCCCGGCCTGTATGACTACATGGCATGGCTTTGTATATTATAGACACTGTGGCGTTTCGCATTGTCAATCCTGTCAGATACAGGCGCAGCTCTTCATTCAAGTAAACACGCAGTAATACACAGCAAGCACACGAGTTGCGTGTCCTATCGACTGTTCTGGGGCCTGTGCTGCCTTCAACATGTCAAGGTTTAGTTTCCAACGCTCATCACTTTACAGCGCTAGAGGCCTTGGTGGGTATTACTTAGCTACAGCGCCTTTTAGAGTTCGCACCCCAATCAAGTCTGAGTCCTCCCTCCTAACTGGGAACAGCAAGGTCCAGCCAGAACTCCTAGAGCAATCCTCCCGAAATCCTTCAAAATGCCGCAACAATAATCCCCCTTATCGTCATCGACTACTCCGTAGTTCGCATCGCATCCCCCATACCATGCGTGCGTTCGCATTTCGTAAGATTGACCGCCTGCCGTGTCGTGTGCGGGGGATCGAACTAGCCCAGCCATTTGGGCCAGTCGGTGACAGGGAAGCTAGAGCATGTCACGAATCATCGACTTGACTGGATTTATTTGACACAGAACGTCATCCTGAAGGATTCCTGGTGGGGGCTGCTCATTTCTCATCACACCGACATTGGCTAATAAGTGGCTTCACCTCACAATAACCTCTTGATCGAGTATAAGAGTTGTCCATGTTGCTCTCAATTGTGCTGCATCAACATCAATATCCTCAACCCGCATCTCAACACCACAACAACATAGAAAATGGCTGCCCCCTTCTTCCTCCTTGACGTCCTCGGTGTCCCGCGCTCCACCGCGTCCACCACCGACAGCACCCTCGTCATCATTGACGCCCAGAACGAGTACGCCGATGGTGTCCTCAAGATCAACGACCTCGAGGCCTCTCGCAAGGTTATCGCCTCTCTTCTCGAGAAGTACCGCGCCGCTGGCGGCAAGATCGTTCACGTGAAGCACCTCACCCCCGAGAACGCCCCCATCTTCACTGCCGGCACCCCCCTTGCCGAGGAGTTTGACGAGATCAAGGCCCAGGGCGAGGAGAAGGTCGTTTTCAAGACCCTCCCCGACGCCTTCTCCGAGACCACCTTCCAGGAGGAGCTCGAGAACCTCGGACTCAAGAAGATTGTCCTTGTCGGCTATATGGTAGGCATTTCAAGAAACCCAAGACTGAGATATCCGACTAACACGATACAGGCCCACATGTGCATCTCCACCACTGCCCGTCAGGCTGCCCAGCGTGGCTACGACTGTGTCGTCGTCGAGGACGCCATCGGCGACCGTGATCTCCCCGGTGTCCCCAGCGCCGAGCTCATCAAGGTCGCCCTCGCTGAGATCTCCGACGCTTTCGGCTCCGTCGTCCACAGCAGCACCATTGTTTAAATGGGGTCCAGTGTAGACAGGATACTGAGCCAGGGGCTCTTACAGTACCCGCCACTTGTACAACCCCATCATTTACGGACGGCCCGGGTCTTCCAATGATGATGAATAATAGACTATACAAAACAATAGATACCAATATATATAGACCCAAAGGTCTTTCTTCTCTGCCGCACTATATGGACTTATGTCAATGCATAGTAAAGGCTGATGATCTTCTTGTGCTGATTACTATTATCGGATCTTATCAACCCGACGGAAGATTTACGCGGATACACCGACCCATCATCCCACCACTCGTTGCATGAGAACGCGGGGATCAATTGTCTGATGAGGTGCATTTCCCCGACTATCATGGCGTCATATTGGACCGACGGCCTCTGACTTCCGCGATCATTCTGGAAGGTTATGGAGCAAAAGGTAACGTTGGGCCAAGGCCAGCCAGTAGCGTCTATGGAGCCATATGCGGCATCGTTCGGGCGCTGCGGTGCCGTTGGCGCGGATAACGGCCTCGACGTTGCAGTCTGATGGGCGCCTTTAACTTAAGCTTACTGTTTAGAGTGTTTGCTCCGCCTGGCACGGCACACGCGTCATTTGTTTGAATGCCCTGTCACCAAGACCGGCCAGGAAATTGAAGCAGGGATATTTCGTCCCAAGTCGCCTTACCGCGGGCGGGGTGTCCCAGATTGACAGGGACAGAAATGCGGAGGAGTGACAACAGGGCACCGTCTTATTGGAGGAACTGCGTCGGGACGCTGTGCATATTTCAATCTGTCAGCTCCTTCTCGGTAATTATGGCACGGCGCATGCGTTGCAGCTCATGATCCGCGTATCCTGATGACTGGTTGATCGGCCCGTCGGTCAACCGCAGTGTGCCATCCACGGCGCACCGGGATTAAGGCTCGCAAGCATATCTTTTTCCATCAATCACCTTACAGCACCGAGGTGACCGACTATCTCCAAGTGTCGCGAAATGGCTTTATAAAGCTGAGGTTTTCGTTTCGTGGCAATGAGCCGTCTATCTCGTAGAGAGCCTTTTAATCAGAGATAATCAACTCTGCTTTGATCCTCAACACCTTGATTCTATCCCAAGTTCTGCACTTGTTGCGAGTCTGCTCGTCTGAATTTCAAACATGCTTTCTCTGGCTAAACTCGGTGTCATAGCTGCCAGCCTGCCTGCTGCTCTGGCATGCCTTGGCTATGAAGGAGGCGTCCCCACGCCCGTTTCGTCCAAGTCAATCTCCTCTCCAATCACTATCAGTGCGGGAAAGACTTTTGACGCTGGATGGGTCAAGTATGACCGTGGTTCTGGTGCATGTGAAGATGGAGAGGGAGGTAAGACTGCATGTCAACTCTTACATGATGTAGTTTAACACTTTGTCACAGGTGACTCCGACGCCGTCTTCTTGCTTGAAGAAGGCGCTACATTGCAAAATGTAATCATCGGAGCAAACCAGATGGAGGGTGTCCACTGTCTTGGATACTGCACGCTGAAGTTTGTCTGGTTTGAAAACGTCTGCGAGGACGCCATTACCATCGTAAGACTCTCTGCACCCCTGCCCACTGCATGCACGATACTGATTACCCCACAGAAAGGTGATAGCAAGGGCGAGGAATCTTGGATCATCGGCGGTGGCGCTTATCATGCATCCGATAAGATCATCCAGCACAACGGCTGCGGTACCGTCAACATCATCAACTTCTACGCCGAGGACTACGGCAAGGTCTACCGCTCCTGCGGTAACTGCGATAGCCAGTGCCAGCGCAATGTCTACGTTGAGGGAACCACTGCTTACGATGGCGGCGAGGTTGTCGGAATCAACTACAACTATGCTGATACCGCTACTCTGATCAACGTCTGCACTGATGCTGACCATCCTTGCGTCTTGTACGATGGATGTTCGGGCGATTGCGAGCCCACCAAGGTGGGCTACTGCTCTGGTTAAAGCAGCGCAGTCTGGGGTTGGACGTCAGGATGGCACTTCGTTTCAAATTGTCCCGTTTATTTATAGCTCGTGCTTGGCACTGTGTTCGTCTTTCGAGACCAGAATGTGGAGAAATATAGTGAGACTAGGATCACCCCTATACACGTACACATTGATCCTATTTCCGTGACATGCAACACAGTGGAACCACACTGGCCGGGGTGTGTAGACCAACAACTCTTTGTGCACGTTGCATCATCGTTGCATTGGATGTGTATAATGAACCATTACTGCTGAAGGATTCGATACGCTAACATCTCAACTACGTTCTACGTCTATTGAGCCAAGAATCAACCGAATCATCTGGTTCCTTCTCTAATAGTGTCCTCAACGGGGCATTCAGCCCTCCTTTTCTCCGTTTTCTGCCTGGACCAAGGTCCTCCTGGTAAACTTGGTGTAAAAGTTGCTCTGCTTCACAAACCACGCATTCGTGAGGATCCATTCTTGGCTGGGATCCTGAAAGTCAATCTAGCACCTGTTAGCATGGTTCAAATAAGACTTTGCAAATGACTTACGTCGAAACGCCTCAAGAGACTCGGCACCACCTTGTAAATTTCCATCAGGCTGATATTCTTTCCGATGCAAGTCCTGCTGCCCATTCCAAACTGAAACATCATGCCATTCATCCTCTTGATGCGCTTGTCTTCCTCGCTGGCATCTTGGCTCGGGTCTGGTAGCCATCGCTCAGGCCTATACGCGTCGACATCAGGGCCAAAGATCTCAGGGCGGCGATGGATCTGCCAAGCCGAGCATCCAACATTAGTGCCGCCCTTGATATGGTGACCGTCAATCTCGGCACCCTGTGGCGGAACGATTCGCTCGAGCGGAAGGCCGGCTGCGGGGTGCATGCGGAAGGCTTCTTGGACGCATGCATGAAGATACGGCAGCTTCTGAGCCTCAGCGAATGTGACGAGGCCGGTTTCATAGTCGCCGAAGACGTTGGACCTCGAGGCTTCGTCAAGTTCTTGTCTGAGCTTCTCGTAGCAGGACTTGTTGCGCAGCAGGTAGTAAAACACGGCAGACAGGGTGATGGCGGTGGTTTCCGAACCGGCAAATGCCATTGACACAGCCATGGTCTGGACGAGAGAGTCGGTCATGAAGTCTGGTCGAGCTTCCCGTGCTGCGATAAACTTTGAGAGCAGGTCCTGACCCAAGGGCTGCTTCTTGATGGCGTTGGTGGGCAGCACCGCCTCGGAGTTTAGCTCTGGGATGAGTCGCTCGGCCATGCGAGCTCGTGCGAAGCGAGCGACGGGGAACGTGGAGTCAACGAATCCCCATTGGGATAGCTTGAGATAGATGGGATTCTTGAGGAAGATGAGGTCTAAGAATGGGATTTGGCCGACCTAGAGAGGTTAGTACTTCTTATAGATAAGGAGAGGGAGACATACCGGTGCTACGTAGAGGAACAGCTTGCTTAGGTACGCCACAATGCCCTCGACGTCTTCGTTCTTCTCAAGAAACCCATGACGCTTGCTATAGGTGATTTCTCCAATGACATCAAATGCGTAAAACTGAAGCCATGTGGTAAAGTCGCAGCCCTCCGGCTTTCCAACAAAGAGCTTCTCGGTTTGTTCAAGGAACAGCTTAGTGGTGTTGTCGACAAATGGCTCATACTGAACCAAGGCGCTCATGGCGAATGCCGAGTTGACGCTGCGACGGAACTGGGCGTGGAAATCATTGTTGGTGGTGCTAAACAGTGAGGCTAATCGGAAGCCCTTTACAACGGATTGTTGAACGATGTAAAAGTCGGACTGCACGGATTAGACAAAGACTGATTAAAGTCGAGCTTGTCCACTAACCTTGATGAAGCCATTGTTCAAGCCGTAGATTGGTTTGAGAGCGGCAGGGTTGGCAAATGACAGACTGTTGGGGCCAGTCCTTACAATGTCGCCATGCTTCTCGTGAAGAGCACGCAGCGTCTTCTCTGGGCGGTAGGTGTAAACATCGAAAAATCTCCACCAATCAGTCAAGGAAGCTAGAAAAGGGCCTGGGTATTTGTTAAGGCCGTTGTGGTAGCGGTTCCTGATGGGCCAGGCCAGCAATAGCACGGCGAGAACCAAAGCCCAATGTTGGGACAGCGCCACGAGGAGCGATTCGATAAATCCGCCTTGCATGTTGAATACACAGGGCGAAGTGCTCTAGAGTTGTCTGGCTCTCCATGACAAACACTGGACGCTCACGGCTTATTATACGACGCGGCCATTTGACTTCGGCCTCTCTTTCGACAGTCGCCATCTCAGTCTCGGGGAAGGACGGCCGAAGCAGACGCCAAATTGATAGACTTGTGCTACCCCGGAATTTGGTCCATCGAAATGCAGGCATCCCTGATGGATCTGGCAGATGACGCATCGCATGGGGGGCGTTGAACCCCACTTCTTCGGCAGATGGACGCGGCTATGGATGAAGATTTGGGCCGTGGTTGAGGGAGCTGTTAGCGTTGACTAGCAAAAGCGCAGACGCAACTAACAGCTGGAGCACGGTGGAGGACGCCGGATTGCTCGGGGTTGAGCTCGTCGACCATCGGCAGGATCCGAGGCCAATTGATCGCAGAAGGAATTCGGCCGGCCAATGCGAGCTGGCCGATTGATGGTTCAAGATGAGGATCCCACCATCCCGCAGCCGAAAATGCGGTTTGCGGGGTAGGTGCCTTTGCCGGTTGCAAGTCTGGGGTTGCTCCCGGTTGGTCACTGTTGGCGATGCCTCTGTGTGGTTGAGTTCAAGAGGGTTGCAGATGCGGCGCAGGTGAAGCCTGTGGTTGCGACATGTCTCGGGCAACACGAATTGCTGGACGCTGTGATAAGAAGGCGTGCTCTACTGTGAGGCTCTCAACTGCGATGTCATATTATCCCCGTGAACCGTAGAGCTTTGCAAATCCATGTGTTGTTGCAGCCCTGCCCTTGTATGTGGAAGTTGTAGGTACGCAATAGATCAAAGCATAGGACCAGCTGGCCAGCTCTTGGCATGCGTGAATGATCGTGATCAATATCCAAATGCCGTCTCCATATAAAGAATACCACCGCGAATGCACCCGTGGACGCTGCTACAACGTGGGAGCGCAGGCATCCGTTGCAACCCGATGGCCCCGGCTTTGTCGCGGCGTCTGAACTGCATTTGAACCAGATCTCGCCTCCATCTAAACATGAAGCCTTTCCAAATCCTTGTCCATCTCTTGTTCGAGCGGCCAATCGCTGAACTGCCGCGTTTGTGCTAAACTGCGAGCGCACTATACGTGTCAGCGATGGCGCAATCGTAATTTACCTGATTGGGCAACCCTCCACACGTCTGCGCCCAGCTAACCTCCGTCTCCCCCCGTCAACTTCTCGGCTCGTTCCTTTCGCCGTCTTTCCCCGTTTTCTCCGTCAAATCCAGGACCCCATCATGTCGAATTCGCCTGGGAATAGCACATTCCACGGCGTTCCCGCCGCGTTCAACCTGCGGGCGCTGATAGACGAGCGCCAGCGGGGACATGATCAGCAGACTGACGTTAGTGCCAACAATCAAGCCGGCGAGAGAGCCGAGGCAGAGGACGAATCCGCAGAGCGACACGATGAACGAGAGCCCACGGTCAAGAAGCGGAAGCTCGCCACGGTCGCTTTTACCCGCAGGAAGAGAGCCGTCACGGCGTGTCAATTTTGCCGCTTGAGAAAGACCAAATGTGACAATGTCCGACCGACATGTGGCTATTGCCTACGACACAATGCCAAATGCGTCTACGTCGAGTTGGACGACAGAATTGACGATGTCGGGCAAGATGACGGGCTGGGAAGGCAGATCCTCAAGCAATTGGAGGACATAAAGGAAATGCTTCATTTGAATCAGCAATCTTTGAATTCCAACACACCCAACAGCTCTGGCACCGCTCCGTCTCCAAACCCGACCGCGCTGTCCACCACCTCTACCAACCCGTACCATGAAGCATCCCGGAAATCAACAGCACAGAGCCCATGGACCGAAGCAACGGAGAGCGGATCCAATGCGCCGCCAAAAGTCGACACGTCGAATCCCATGAGTCGCCCGCATGCCCTGGCTCGGTGCGAATCACTGCTAAAGTGGCCCGTGTTTGACGGAATCGTGCCAAAAGACGACGCTGAATTGGACTCATTTTTGATGGATTCTGACTACAAAGCGAACCATGACCGTAGCTCGGACGAGCAGTCGATATCCTCACAGAACCGTTTGGGACAAGGCATTCCCGACGACGGGTTTGTGCCTCTGTGCCGCAAGTTCCTTGCTCACGTGCACCCGCGAAATCCAGTCTTGGACGGCGAGGAACTGATGCGCTTTGCAAGAGGCATCGAGGAAGATGGCTTGAAATGGGATTCGAAATCATGTCTCGTGGTAAGCAGCCTCAACATTCTCCGCGTCCATAGCTAACAACTCAGCTCTTGGCCTGCTCATTGGCCACGTATACAATTCCCTGGACAGGGCCATTGAAGCTGCCCGATAATACCAAAGACATGCAGCTCCGTATTCAGCTAGAAGTCGAGGCCAAATCGGAATCGCAAACGTACTGGCTAGCCGCCAAGAAGAGGCTTGGGCTCATCGGACACTCCATCCTAGACATTCAGTGTCTCTTTTTTGCTTCAGTCTATGAAAAGTATTGTCTTCAGTCGCTGAACGCATGGTTTCACCTCCGCGAAGCATCCGCCCGACTACAGGCTCACCTGCTTGGCCAACGACAGCAGCATGGCCAAACTGCAGGCTCGAGCAGTCACCTAGAGCAGCGGCTATTCTGGTCATGTTGGAGAGCAGAAAAGTAAGTACCTCATCAACCAAGAGACCTGTAGCTAATTGAGGCAGTGAATTTCTTCTCGAAGCGGGACTTCCCACGACCGGCCTGGAGCAATTTTCGTATCCAAATTTATTCCCAGCGCCCCCGTCCGATCTAGGATCTTCAAAGATTGACCCCAAAAATACACCAACAGACGCGTCCGAGGATCACCAGCGGCTTATTGATGAAAAGGGCTGGTGCTACTATCTGGCTGAGATATCCCTCAGACGTGCCATTGACGAGACTGTCCGTGTGTTGTACCAAAGAGGAAATCACTTTTGGCTTCAAAATCAAGAGTACATAGTCCGCCATTATCACGACTTTGAACAGCAGCTTTCCTTATGGTATGTACCCCAGCAGTAAACAAGGCCGAGCTAATACCCGACAGGCACCACCATCTTCCAGCCGCAGTTCGGTTCGAGGACGGCCAAAGTCCTGACACGGAGTTTTCGTATTTCCTGCAAGGCAGAATATCCGAGTGGCACGAACTGGTTCTGCGTCCCATCTTTTACTACGTGCTCCACTCGCAACCTCAGAACGTTCAACCCGATACTATCCAACATGCGCAAAAGAGCGTAGAGCTCTGCACCACCATGATTCTAAAAACAGTCTCCCAGCTAAGGCATGGGGGTTCTTGGTTTTTCTGTAGGAAAGCCTTCCTCTGCTCCTGTGTCATCCTTGCAGTTGTGCTGGCGCCAGACTGCGAACTGCATCCGCCTTCGGAATGGGAAGAACTTGTCAACATTTCAATCAAAACGTTGCAATTCTGGGGAGAAGATGCGCAGGATGTAAAACGAATGGGCCTGGTCTTGGAGTCCATGTATCAAGAAGTGCGCAACCGGGTTCGGTAGATTTGCAAGCGGCTAAACCTTGGACATCATGAATTCATGGCTGGGATCAAACATGCCAGTCTCGGCATAGTACACCTCCCAGTGCTGGACCAAACGATCTAGTATTTCCGGCTCTTCATCTACCAAATCGTGCACCTCGCCGGGATCATTTTGCATGTCCACAGCTCCCACTTGTCCATTTCTCTTGGCACATTCATATACAGAGCCTTCCAATCTCCCAGAGGGACCGCCCGAAGGCTAACAAGCTCCCATCCGGCAATGTGCTTCTTTTTGTCGTGAAAGGCTGCATGTACCCTGATCGGACAGATGTGGTACCCAAGATTCTCCGTGCACTAGCACGACTCGTCCACGTAACGTGCCGCCAGGTTGAGGCACACCAAACATTGCCACATATACCTCCATCTTGCGAGCCGATTCGACCTTTTCTGTTGGTTTCATGTTGCTCCATTGCTCCGTACTTATGGGAAAGTGAAGCTTTGTCGAAATCTCGAGAACACCGCGGCAACTCTAAAGTTGAGATATCCCTCATACCCGTCACGGCCGTTGTATACCTCACGATACCGAACCATGTGTTCTGACAATTGTCCAAGGCCCGCAGTGTGATTGTAGGTACCGGAGAAGAGCATGCTTCTCGTGGGCGAGCATGCTGAAGCGGTATGGAAATTGGTCAACCTCACACCAGTTTCCGCTAGGCGGTCGAGAGCAGGAGTCTTGATTTCTGATCCAGGCAGCCAATGTCGCTATACCCAAGATCGTCTGCCACGATGATCAGAAGATTAGGCCTCTTGTTGATCGCAGATGCCATCTTGATCGATCCCTGGCTGAAATCTCCAAAGCCAATCTAGCGCAGGGATTGGCGCCGCCTTTAACACGCGAGAATAGCGCAATTTTGAACTGAATCGCAATTTATATCGACATGTGTCGTTGACAAACTTCTGTTGGTGCACTCATGCATGATTTATGAAGACGTGATCGGAGAAAACGGGGAAAGACGGACTTACCAGCTCGCCTATTCGCTTTGAGGTGGGCCACGCTGATATTAACCATGAGCCGCGTGTTCTTGAAAGAAACGGCCGGGCTCGTCCGTTTTCCCCCGTCATCTCCGTCAATCTGGCGTCAGGAAGCCCCACAGGTTGGTCTAGGACGATAGGTCGGTTAGCCCAAGCTTGGAGCTTTTTCTCAGAACAATATCATGAATAACTTGATATCGGTCTCGACAGGTCAGTCTCAATGAGAGGCCGATTGGAAATTCAAGTCAATATGCGCAAGATAATAAAAAAGTACTGTGTATTGCTAGGAATTCAAATAGCAAAATATGCCGATGAATGCGATAAGCTGTGACCCCATTGATCAACCTTACTCTAAAAGTACACGGGACTGCACTAAGTCTTGCGTGCTCGATACCTTGTCTGACAAACTGAGCGAGTTCCGGGGACGCGCTGTTCCGAACATACAAATGCTCTGGCTACCAAGGTGATGTAAATGATCATGCATGAGTTGCATGATCAATCATTTACGCATTAGAATCTCCAACGGATCTGCGGAATTCACGCGCAAGCGTGGCATCTTGTCATGCTTCAACAGGAGACTGCTGGTTTCATGTGCTCTTATTGCAGCTTCGCAAGTCAATTTAAACATGAACCAGGGTGCCTTCTGTAATACCCAAGCCATGACGGCGTTTAAGCAAATGTTTGGCCACTACAACAAGGCTACCGACACGTACGTGCTTGGCACGGTCTACCTATCTCTCCTCAACAGCATCAACTATATCGGTTCCGCTTTCGGGATACTGACAGGAAATTTGCTGAGTCGACGGTTCGGTCGACGCATTGCAATCTTCATCATGTACTTCTGGGACATTATTGCTGCCATGATCCTGATTACATCACATCATCGGGCTCAGATGATTGTCGGTCGAACCGTGGCGTACGTATACATTGGGATGGAGATAGCTCTTGTTCCTGTGATGCAGTCTGAGTTAGTTCCAGCCGAAGTCCGAGGATTTGTGGTTGGCACATATCAGTCAGGTCTCATGGTTAGTACTTAGATTTTAATGCTTTCAACTGCTAAATGTTCAGCTTGGTTCACTCTTGATGCCAGTCACCTGTCGTGGTACAAGTGAGATCCAGGGGAATGCATCTTGGCGCATCCCGAAGCCATGAAGTCCCTGCAACTTTTACGCCAAGGTGCATACACCGATGACGAAATCGAGGCCGAGTTCCACGAAATTCAAAAGTCGATCAATCTTACAATTGAAAAGGGCAATTTTAAGGAGCTATTCCAAGGAAGTCAGTAACCCGTCATCAAAACCAGTCATATCTAACCATAGCAGCCAACCTCAAGCGTACTCTCATCACGATCGACGTCAACATTTTCCTTCAACTGGCTGGACAAACCGTTATTTCTAAATACAACACCATCTTCATCCAGTCTCTCAACACTGTCAATGCCTTTACAATGTCGTGCATCGCATCAGCGGTCGGCATTGTTGTAGTCTTCCTTTCGCAATTTCTAGTAGACAAGATTGGCAGAGTGTATGTCCCCCATCGTTTTGCTTTACGCCGCTAAGATATTCTAGGCCGCTGCTCATAGCCGGCGGAGTCATTCAATCGGAAGCGCTGATGACCATGGGTGGCCTTGGTACCGTCCCCAATCCCTCCTTTAGCCAGAAAACTGGCATCGTGGCCATGACTACCACATTCAGTGTTGGGCTTGGTCTTGGATAGGCTCCTCACTCACGCGTCGTGGCGGCAGAAATTCCTATTACTCGCCTCAGGGATCTAACCTATGCTCTCGAATCGATATTCAACATTGTGATTCAGTTGTAGTCACCTTTACCATCCCCTACCTACTAGACGCCCCATACGCTGGCTTGGAATCTAAAGTCGGCTTTATTTTTAGGACCACCTCTATCCTCACCTGCATCTTTACCTATCTCTGTATTCCAGACTGCAGCGGCAAGACGCTTGAGGAGATTTATCAATTATTCTTTGACAAGGTGCCCATTAGACAGTTTGCAGTTGCAAAGCCAAGGGTGGACACTGAGGCTATCACAGACTAGCATCGCAGAGATATAGAGATGACAATTGAAGTAAATCATGTTGAAGACTAAATCTTTCCAAGTAACTAGAGGTTATGAATATGATCCAATGGTTATGTCATGACTGGAGCATCCGACAGGCACTAGCGCTTGACAACATCAAACCCATCTAGATTATCCAAGGCCTTTCGAATCTGGATAGCATAGGCGGGAATTCCACCAGGGAAGCAAACCGGCTCAAAGACCTTGCCGGGAATGCTGCCACCCATGTAGGTCGACCTGGTGGTGGGGAAGAGCATCTCGTTGTTCTTGTTGACAATCTGCTGCTTGTACGCGTCGGCAGCTTCCTGCTTGGGATTGATGTACTTGATGTCGTTCAACTCCATCTTCTCGATGCAGTCGGCAATCCATCGGCCTTGCACCTCAACTGTGGTCGGTCCGTTGCTCAGAAGAGTCGGAGCCTGAGGACCGTAGATGTGGAACATGTTGGGGTAGCCGCTGACCGTGGTGCCCAGATAGGTCTTGGCACCAGGAACCCATTCCTCTTGAAGCTTGGTGTTGTTGATGCTCTCCAGACCGAGTTGGGTCATAACTATGATAGGTTAGCATGCTAATCATCCAGGCGCACTAGTTTGTTGCATACCTCCAGTCACGATATCCTGTCCAAGTTAGCATTGTTCTACTTTAAGATGCGGATTGACTTACAAATCCAGTAGCGACAGCAATGACATCGAACTCGTGGTGTTCTCCGTCCTCAAGAGTGATTCCGGTCTCACTGAAGCTCTTGATGGGGTTATTCCTAATGTCAACAACGTCAACTGTGGGCCGGTTGAACTGCTCATAGTAATTGTACTCGAGGCACGGCCGCTTGATGCCAAAGTAATGGGGCATATCCAATGGAGCAAGAATGTCCCTCGCCTTTGGGTCGCCGATGCGGTCGCGGGTCTTCTTGGCCCAGAAGTTGTACGACTCCTGGTTAGCCTTTGCGCTGTAAAGGTTGTCCTTGTATAGGGCAACCCAGTATCGGAAGCCGCCGTCAACCCAGACGTTCTCGTAGAAAGCCTCCCTCTGCTCAGGTGTGTCGTCAAAAGTGTTCTTCTCATACCAGTCGTAATGGAAGCCGGCAAAGTTCTTCTCGCGGTACTGGAACAACTCAGGGTAGAACTTCTTGGCCTTTTCTTGGTCCTCGACGGTGAGCTTCTTCTTGCGCATGGGCACCGCCAGATTGGGGGTTCGCTGGAAGACCTCGACCTTGCCTGCTTCAGGGCCCCATGCCTGCACGATTTGCACACCAGATGCACCGGTTCCGATAACAGCGCAGCGCTTGCCCTTGACATCAATCTTCTCATCGGGCCAGAATGAGGAGTGGTGAATCACTCCCTTGAACTTGTCCATGCCGGGCCAGTCTGGGATATATCGTCTAGCAGCCTACTTTGGTCAGAGGAGTCGTCTATGGAGGCAAGAGACTTACAAATCCGGTTCCGAGCACCAAGTACTTGGCCTTTGTAACTCGTCCATCCTCGGTTCGGATGTTCCATTTGCCAGTCTCCGTGTCAAAGTGGGCACCGACTACTACCGTGTTGAAGGCACAGTCCTTCTTGATATCAATAACCTTGTCGACGTGGTCAAAGTAGGCCCGAAGGTCCTTGTATGTAGGGTAGTTGCTGGGCCAGTTCCACGTCTTCCAAACCTCGGGCCAGGAAAACTCATACTCTGGGACCTCGGAGTCGACCATGGCTCCTGGATAACAGTTCCATCGCCAGGTACCACCAGTGTCATTTCCAGCCTCAAAGATGACTGTCTTTAAGCCGCGATCCCGAAGGGTCTTGAGCATAAAGATTCCAGCTGCACACGTTAGACATGTTATAAAGGGCCACGACAAACTTACCAAAGCCGGCACCGACAACCAAGGCATCGACCTCGAGGTTATCAGCATAAGGACCAGTCTTTTCAGCATGGCGGATGGAGTAATCCGTCAGCTCAGTGTTGAACTTTTTGGTTCGTGCCGGGATTGGTTCGCCCATTGTAATCAAGATAAGAGTATTGAGTTAAGTAGCTATAAGAGTGAATTGTTGTTATTCTGAGTTGATATCAAAGCTCTGAAGGAATTCATCTCGTATTTATAGAAGACGAGTCTACGCATTTCCATTCCAGCATGTTACACTGCGGATTGATCCATCTCCGCACATGAATCCGAAACTAGCCTGCCTCGAACGATCCGCACTTCTCCTCACGATTGGCATCTCCAGCACAGCATCTCCAGCACAGCATCTCCAGCACGGCATCTTGCGGAGGCTGTACAAACGTGTTGAATAACCAATGAGACTCGAGCATGCACATCCAGTGAGGATCGCGTGCGGATGCGGAACCGCATCACTGTGCCTCTCCGCAAAGATCTTCGCGGCCCCGCAAAACGGCTCCGCACCGAGCTACCAATGATGGCAGGTGACTCTCTACATTATGTTCAGGATCATCCCTGTGAACCCTAAGTAATGCTTGGTTTGGTAGGTTCATCGCGGGGAAGTATTAAATAGCCGAGTGTACCACAGATTAGATTGTCATCGCTCATACCCGTCTCATACCAATTTACTAGTTCATTATGCCATTCAATGCTCAAGTTTTGTCCCGTCTGCGGGAAACCGTGGACGCAGCTTGCTCCAACCAGGATAAAGGCATCCCAGGAGCCACTGTTGTTGTCGTTGGCAAAGATGGCAACGACCTGTTTGCCCATTCCGCGGGTAAGCGGGGAGTGGCGTCCTCTGATCCCATGAACCTTGACAGCATTTTCTGGATTGCCTCTTGCACCAAGATGCTCACAGGTGTGGCATGCATGCAACTTGTTGAGCAGGGCGTCTTGAATCTGGATGATGGAGATCATCTGGAGACCCTCTGCCCCGAGTTGAAGGAACTAAAGGTCCTGCGACCTGACGGAAAGCTGGAAGAGAAGAAGAAGACCATCACCCTGCGGATGCTGCTGAGCCACACGTCTGGGTGCGGCTATACATTCTTTAATGAAAGGCTAAGGGATTATGCCCTTCCTGTTGGCGGCGATGAGTTTTCTGGCAGGTTCGAAGACATTAAGCTTCCGCTGCTGTTTCAACCCGGCGAGGGCTGGGAATACGGAGTATGTACACCATCCCGTTGATTGACGATTGCTAACGATGCAGCTTGGAATTGACTGGGCTGGACTTGCTCTAGAGAGAGCAACTGGCCTCACGCTCAATGCGTACTTGAAAAAGTACGTCTTTGAGCCTCTCGGGCTCAAAAATATGTCAATGATCCCCAGCAAAGAGATGCGGGCTCGGCTGGCGTACATGCATAGCCGAGATCCCGATGGAACGTTGAGGCCCAGAGACCATCTCCTTCGACTTCCTCTAGTTGTCGACCCGGACGATGCGGCCGAAACCGCGCGAGTATTTAACAGCGGCGGCGCAGGAATGTTTGCAAAGCCCCAGGAATATTGCAGTAAGTGTGTGTGTCTGGCAAATCAGACGTCAGCAACTAACACGATGCAGAGGTTTTGGCCGTGCTCTTGAACGACGGGACGTGCCCTCGCACCGGCGCTCAGATCCTCCGCAAGGAAACCGTAGAGGAAATGTTCCGAAACCAAGTCGCTCCGTTTCCCAACTTTGGACGACAGTCTATCCCAGCGGCCAAGGTCGATCTGACCAACCCGATCCCTGAACTGTATCCAGTTTCCGGAAACCCACCGCAGGGCTGGGGTCTCACATTTATGCTCCCCAACGGTGGAGCAACTGGCCGATCGGCAGGGACTGGGCAGTGGGCAGGGTTGCCGAATCTCTGGTGGTGGTGTGATCGCGAGAACGGAGTGGCAGGGATGATTTGCACTCAGATTCTCCCTTTTGCAGACGGACAGGTGCTGGGGTTGTGGGTGAATCTCGAGGCTCAAGTTTATCAAGCAATTGCCCAAGGGCAGTGATGTACCAGTATTGCAACGTCAGTTGGTTTCAGTCTAGTTGTAATACAGTAACACGTCAACTCTCCGCTTGTGTCTGCACTCGGGCACACAATGCAACCAAAGTATCCCGTTCTCAACAACGAGTCAACGACTCCCACCCCAGCCACCCATCAACATCCCCTGTGCAGATGGACTTGGCCCTTATGACGTACCTACAGTAGCCTACGGACATCCATCGACCCGGAAGCCCGCAAACTGCAAATGCCCTCGAGCCCACGCGTCCAGATCTGGACAAGTCTGCTGACGCACGCTGCATCTCGATGCCAGGATAATGCGGGGAAGCGGGGAAACCAGTGGATCCCAGGCCCAAAATACAGGCGAAGCCCCAGCAGTTTCGGTATCCTCAGCTCTCCCAGTTCTCTCGAACACGTTGGAGGTTCCTGATCAGGAGGGAGCTGTATTGTCCCGGCGTGAGCCTGCTCGCCTTGTCCAAGAGCCCCGCGTCCGTCCGCGGGCGAGAATCCAAGTATGAGACGCCAAAACCACTCGTGCGACCAGTGCCGAAAGTCCAAGAGAGCCTGCGATGCCCCGCCTTTGGATCTGGCGCGACGCCGTTCCGTGGACGCGGGCGAGGCGGCCGGGTCCGATCAACACAACGGTACGTTTCGTTGGGCGAGCGAGGCTCTGTTGCTGAGCTGTGCGATGTGGGTGGTGCTGACGGGTCCCAGGCTCTACGCCCAGAGTCAAACCATGCTCTTACTGCTCGAAGACTAAGAAGACTTGTACCATGGAATGGGCGCTGTCGCAGCTCCAATCCGGAGCGCCGCTGTCCACCACGTCGAGCACCAGTAACCGCTCGCGAAACCCCGTCCCAGCAAAGCGCCAGAGGACGACCGCAGGAAACGACGCCCCTTGGGTGACGGCAGAGATTGACGAAGAGTTTGACCCCGGATCGGCGTCGGCGCTGTTGCAGGACCCGACTCAGATCCCGGAACTCATTTTCCCCAACGTGTCGCTCGCCGACATTGATCTAACCGCCGCGATTCCAGGCACCTCGCTGAATCCCTTGGACCTGGATGGGATCCTGGAGGAAGAGGCATCGCAGGCCGAGTTGCAAGATGCTTCGCTCCACGGCTTCAGCGGCCTCGCGGCATCTTCCGCCGACCTCGCAACCGGCTCCCGCAACGTCTCCACCTCCTCGGACATCTCTGCACCGCAGGCCGAGCTCGACCTGGACCTGTATCCTCCGGCCTGGCAACTCCCCGAGACGTGCTCAGGGAGCCAGTCCATTTCTTCATCTCAGTCGCGTCACTCGGGGAGCGGCGCGTGGCCGGCCTCCAAAAGACGCCGACGATCGAGCGGCTGGAGCGACTACCAGCGGTCGCTGTCGCCGTTTTCCATCGACCAGACCATGATGGCCAGGTCGAACAACCAACTCATTTCGACAAATTTACTACAGATTTACCACGATGTTTTCGAGCACAACCTGTCGTGCTGGCTTACAGAAGTCACATGTCCTTACAAAACCCAGCGCTGGAACCCGGATGTCGTGAGCACGGCCAATCTCAAGAAGGAATGGGGCCCGTTTTGGTCGAACCGGATCTACCGCAGAACCATCAAGCTTGACCGCGTGGCCCAGTCGACCAAGATGATACAGCTGGGACGGTCGGAAGACCAAGCAGCTGTGCGGGCGCTGCATCTATCCATCATGGCGTTTGCTACGCAGTGGGCGCAGGGAAGCCGGCGTCAGAGGCAGAGACAGCCATCGAGGGACAGCAACGAGGATACGCTGGCAGACGACCTCGCAGACGAAATGACGGAAGAGTTTGACCGGAATCTACAGCGTCACTTTTGGGAACAGGCGCAGAGGGCCTTGCACGAAGTGTCTGAGCTGGAGTCGTACAAGGTAGTCTGCGCGGAACTAATCTTTGGCTTGACGCAGAAGCCGTGGGCAATCGAGGACCACCCAGGAATCATCGACCCGGCAATGTTTTCCAGCGGCCACGGACCCGGGGACGTGAAAACATCCATCTTGCCGCAGATCAACGGCATCATTTCCAAGGAGGGCCCGCCGATCTACATGGAGCGGGCGGCGCGAAAGATGCACGCGCTCAAGTATCGATACGACTCTGCGCGGCGGGGTCTATGCAGCAACAAGGACGGATACAGCGCGAGGGTCATGGAGAGCATCCCGGCCATGAGCAGCGAGGACAAGAGCACAATTGGGCTGCTCTACTGGCTCGCCGTCATGTTTGACACGGTTTCGTCATCGATGAACGAGCGGCCCGTCGTGGTAGCCGACGAGGACTGCCAGCATTCTACGGTCCAGGAGGAGCTCTACACGGCAGAGCCGGAGGAAAACACGGGCGGGCGCTGGAAGATTGACGTCTTCATCCAGGACGACCTCGACGAGCCCGCAAAATTTCTCCGCTGGCCGTGCTCCTACGAAGCGGCCGCAGAGGCCGTCACCAAATCGGCGCCGGTCAAGGTCCTCCTCTTCAGGCACGTGTCCTACTTGCAGAATATTCTTCGAAAGGGCGGCCGCGGCCAAAAGGTCGAGGAGATCATCAGGAGCACCACCTCGGTGTATCGGTACTGGAACATGACGTACGGGTCCTTCTTCCGGGAGCTGGTGCAGCACTTTGACGCGGTGCCGCCGAGGATACAGAGCTGGTTCGTGTGCATCTCGGCGCACTGGCACCTCGCCGCCCTGATGCTGGCGGATCTGGTCGAGTTCGTGGACGAGCACAGCCTGGGCGTCAACGCCGAGGCCCGGAGCCGCGTCAACAGCAGGATGGCCTCGAGGATACGGGAATCAAGCGTGCGGGAACTATCTGACCTGGCCAGCGCCGCAACGCCACCGCCGGAAGAGGCGGCGTCGTCGATCCCCCAGCTGCCAGACTTTCACCACGCGGTCAACGAAGGGACCATATTAACCGAGCCCTGGACCATGATCTTGATAAGGGCGTTTAGCAAAGCGTCGGTGATTCTGCTGGGCGAGGCGGACGAATCGCTGCGGTACGGGAGGGCCACGCTGGGCCACAACGAGGATTTCAGGGACAGTCTGGAGCGGGCCGAAGAATGCATAAAGGGGCTGTGGCTGTTGGGGAAGAAGTCGGACATGGCGCGGAAAATTGCAGATGTTTTGTCGATAGCAGCGGATGGGATGAGAAAATAGGCAAATGGCTGTACACTATCTGGTAATCGAAGCGTTAATATTGATGTTCTCTTGCAGCGCCATTGACAACTCTGCTCTTGGTCCGCACTCGTGATTGCCCTACCCTACAAGCGCATTCATGCCTACAAGCGCATTCATCTGAATCAACTTCCCAGTTCCTTGCACTCCTCATACAATGAAAATTGTATTCTGCACCAATTCGGATCGTCACCCGAATCGACCCCAACCTGCGCCGCAAGATCCTCGTGCGGACCCGCATCCGCACACGATGCGGGCCCGCAGAAGTCAATGTGACTCGAATGCTTGAATGACGTGTATATGATTCAGCTGGTAGTCACATGGGGTCTTTAGTCTGAAGCTTGTACGGATGCGATGGGGATGTTGTATTCTTCCGGTGTGGCAGGGTGGTTGAAGGCGAGAATAGATGTAGGTTGCGTGAACGGTTACACTCGATGGCACGGATTGTGCCGGTAGTTTGGGTAATAGCCTGTGATACGCCCGTTGACCCGGAGTTGGGCAGACCCGGCACTCTAGATGAGCATCGCAGTGTCACAGTTAAGTGTGCTACAATTATGATTGGCATAGGGTAGTTGTCAATACTATCAACATGAAGAGTCGGTGGGGCGAGGATGAACGGAGAAAAGTATCTGCGTAGCTCATCTGGGCATTGCAGCTCTTGGCCTAGCTATAACTGCTCATCATTCACTAGAAGTCTAGAACTGTGGAGGAGAGTCTCGAACTGACAGTTGAATTAAGCACTGCTACCTATAGTCTGGGCACAGTCTCATAGCAACGCATGCTCATGCATTGGTGTTGTATACCGGGAATCTATGCATCATATCTTCATACAGGTCGTCATATCCATGCCACGGTCCATTATGCTCCACTGGTCACATTACTGGCCAAACTCGTCAATGACGCTTCGCGACTCGACAAAGGCGTTGTTGACGCCCACAAAGGCCATCTTCAACCCAAAGTTCTCGGGTCCGCCAACCTTCATGCCCCGGTCCGTCTTCCACAGCGGGTGCGCGGGGAGCGCAATAACGTTGACGCGGAGCCCGTATCGCAGGTCCTGAGATCCAATGGCCTCGCCGTCCTGGCCCAGGATGGAGATCAGGTCAGGAACCGTGCACACCACCTCCTGCGTCTCCTCGGTGCCGGCTGCATCTGTGAGGGCGGCGTAAAGATACTCGTTCTGGAAGGGAATCGTCATGTGCCTGTCGGTCGGCACGGCCTGCTTGCTCCTGTTTGACGGGTCGCGGTCCTCCTCCTTCAGAGGCTCGATGACGACGGCGCCCATGGTGTAGCCGCCCCCAATGTATCGCCGCACGTCGACAATCTTGCCGGTGAACAAGAGCTTGCCGGCACACACATCGAACTGTACCACCGCAAATGTCAGTCCACGCCTACATGACGCTGCAGGTAAGATTGGGTAACTCACGATAGCGTCCACGTAGCTTATTTTCTTGCGGCGAGCCATGTGCACCGCCCGCCCCAGGTACCAGGCCTGCGACAAGGTGTTGGGCACGCCGTGCTCCTTGACGGCGGAGCCGGGCAGCGGGTTCGCGCACACTGCGCAGCCCAGGCCAAGCTCGATGGCCGTGGTTCGCAGGATGCTCTCGAGGCGCACGGGAGTATCCGTGCTCTAGGCAATGTCAGGACAAGCGGTCTCATCGGACGGATCAGGCGTGGTTAGGCGCTTACCATGACGACGGAAGAGTTGCCCCTAGCATCCGCGAGGACGCATGGGGCTAGAGAGTGGCCGTAGACACTGAAAGTAGCTTAGAGGATGCGTTAGCTTTGAAACATGCAGATGCAGGGCTGTCGTACCATGGTACATTGTGGGATAGGCTCTGCCCATGGCATCGCCATCAATAATGGGGACGTCAAAGTGGACGCCCGTTGGAAAGGCGCTCATCCCGTTTCCGCCTCCGCTAATGTCGGTTAGCATGATGAAAAAGAAATATTGAAAAAAGAAAGAAAAAAAAAGGAAAAAAGAAAAGAAAAGAAAAGCAGGCAAATTGGATAAAGGGCAGGGAAACGTACATCTCGTCAGTAAACATGCCCTCAAACGTCTTGATGCCCAGGACCTTCTTGACGGCCTCTACACCGTCAGGAATCTCGTTTCCCCCGGCGATACGCTCGTTGATTACGCTAGGACTGCCGTACCATGACCCAAAGCACACCGTGTCAGTGTCCTTCAAGGCCTTGGGCGATATGATCCTCATCTTCCCCCTGGGGCTCGTCCGCAGGGCGTGCAGACCCTTGAGGTACTCGTGGTGGGTTGGCCCGCCGCCGCCAGTGCCGAGGACTCCACATCCCGTCGACATCAGCTCGAGATCTACTTCCGACACATACCAGATGCCGTCCCGCACATCGGGGCGGTAGGTGGCCAGATCAACGCGGAGCGACGGCTTGGTGGTGGGCTCCAGGGCGTTGGGGATGCTAATCTTCTGACCCTCGTCCTCGTCCTTGGAATCTTCCACATCCGACATGGGGGGAGTGGGAGGAGGAGTGAGTTCGTCTGGGATAGATAGACGGCCCACGGCTCTAATCTGGATGCGGATCGCTCCGTTGTGCATGTACTGCAGTGGCATCTTGTTGATCTCGACAATCTCGACCGAGTCGCGCGCGGCGCCCTTTTGCACGGCCAGGTCAATGGCTTTTTGGCGCGCCGCGTCCATGACGATCTTCTCGTCGCGGCCGTCGGGGATCTCGACAATGTCAATGTCTCCCGACACCTTGGCAATGGCGGCTCCTACGGCGTTGGCGGCGCCCTGATGGATGGGACGGATGCACTTATCCACGCCTGCGAGGTCCTCGGTGACGAGCATCGCGCCACCGCCGACCAGCAGAACGTGCACGGGGGCCGACGATACCTTCATCTGCTCAATGACGCTCTCCAGCATCCGCTTAATCTCCTTACCGGCGGCCTCGACCACGGCTTGCGGCACGTCCCTGACCAGCGCCGCATCTCCCAGCTCGCCTCTGCCCATGGCCACAACGACGTCCGTCGCCGTGAGTGTCTGCCCACCAAACACCTTTGCCTGCTGCTGTATAAAGTGCCCAACCGACCCCGGCCCAACCGCAACCGCAACCTTGCCCCCGTCCTCGGCCGCGTCAACGCGAACCTTGCTTCCGCCCCCCAGGCCGATCGACACCACCTCGGGCATGGAGAAGGCCGTTCGAACGCCTCCAACCTCGACGAACCCGGGGGCCTGTCGAGGGAACCCAGACGGAAGCAGGGCGCATACATCCGTAGTGGTGCCGCCAATGTCGACGACGAGGACCTGTGGTTCCGTCTCGAGACCCGAGGCATTAGCATCTGTAGCATCTGTAGCACCTGAAGTAGCACCTGATGTTTTCTCATTCTGGTGGTCAATGCCCGCCAAGAAAGCTGCGCCAGTCATGCTGTTGGTCGGACCACTGGCAAACGTCTTGATTGGGTACTCGGCTGCCGTCTCGGCGTCGATCAGCGTCCCGTCGTTCTGGGACAGATACACCGGGCACGACAGCTTCAGCCGAGCCATGGCCCGCTTGAAGCCTCGCTTGACACGGTGGCCGGTCCTGAGGATGGCGGCGTTGAGGATGGTGGCATTCTCGCGTTCCAGGAAGCCCGTCGGCCCAATGTCGTGCGAGCACACAACCTCGAGCTCCGGCGCCGCCTCCAGCAGCATCCGCTTCGCGCGCTCCTCGTGGGCGCCCTCGTAGTCCAGCGGCGAGAAGACGCCGACCAGCGCAACGGCCCTGATGCCGCTGGCGACGATGCGCTGCGCTGCGTCGCTGATTTGCTGCGGGTTGAGTGGCGCAATCTCGCGCCCGTCAATTTCGTGACCCCCGTCCAGGTAGTATGCGCCGCCGTCGAGGATGCTGCGCAGGCCGACAGGGAAATCCGAAAAGGGAGGGATTTGCCTCGTAAAGGGGCCGCAGAGGCGCACGACGGCGACGCGGTCCAGCCTCCTTGCGTCGGCCTCGACGAGGGCGTTGATGAAGTGTGTGGTGCCGATGGTGACGCTCAGCACGCGGCTCTGGTCGACGCTGGACTCTTGCAGCACCGCGCGGATGGCCGCCTCGATGCCGCTGGTGATGTCCGGGGTCGTCGACGCCTTGTGCGACGCCAGCACGCCGCGGCCGGGGCTGTCAAAGGCGCGGATGTCGAGGATGGCGGCGTCGGTGTTTGTCCCACCGACGTCGACTCCGATGCGGTACAGAGACATGACGATGGAGGCCAGAGGAAGGATTGTGTCTTGTCTCGACTGTAGTGATCCAACAGCCGCGCGGATGAGGAGGGACGACGGCACCACTTGTATTTACACGACCCTTCTTCCCATCCATCCATCAACCAGCTCAGGCCAGGCTTTAGCCATTGCAGTATTACCCGCACTTGTCCCTCTCTGTGGTTCCTCGTGGGCTCGTCCCGTCCAACCCAACGGGTCCCGAGCTGCCGGCTCATGGGGAAGATGGAGAACACTCGCTGTATCCGCACAGCGATGGCAGGCAGGTTGCCACTTGGCCGACGACAAGGGTGTTGTTCCCCGACCTGTGGAGCGCCCATGGCTCGCCTGCGCGTTTGCCGACGCTACGGCTACTTGGCCGATCTCCGCGTGTCGCTCCCCAGCAATGAGAAAAGCCAGGAAGGTCTACGGATATGTGTCGGGGGGTCTATGCGTGGGTGGTGTGGATGGGCCCAACGCCTAACCGTCCATCTCTATTTTCCCCAACTATGACTTCTCTGTCTATCGTCTATCGCTCAAAGCCTGGCTTGAGGATATCTACAAGTCGTTCTTAAAAGCGTCCCTCTGCTGCGCTTGCTCGGCCAAGACGCCAGGAGCCTGTTGTTTCGCAGGTTCGCTTTGCTCGCACGCCCCTTTTTGCATTCCCCCTTGCCCTTGACAGTGCCGTGACACAGTTCAGTCGGGGGGCTCTATTTTGTTTCCATTTTTAATATTTTTTTTATCTTTTTTTTTTTTTTACCCATTTATTCTGGGTCACTATTCAACCATGGGCCTTCAGGACCTGCTCCAACGCGTCAAGCTGCCGCATGGATCGCGATGGATTGTATGCACCTCCATCCTTCGCAACCGTGACGATGCAAGGCCTCTAACCACGCTGTGTAGAACGACGATGTCCGCCCCGTGGAGGCCGAGAGGCGCACGTGGACGTTCTTCGCCTACCACAACTTCTGTAATGCTGCCCGATGCGACGCACGCGATGCAGTTCCAGATCGGAAGCGCTGACTACCTGTAGGGCTCTTGATCAATTGCAACATTGCCACCTACCTCACCGGCAGCGCCTTGATTCCCATCGGCCTGACCTGGTGGCAGGCCATCATTGGTAGGTTCAAAGATCCGCGGGACTGTGACGTGACGACGTTGCTAACACGACGCGATGCAGCCATCGTCGTCGGCAACTTGGTAGCCACTGTGGCACTGCTGCTGGCATCCATGGCCGGCGCATACTATCATAGTGCGTAATTTAGCTGGGTCTTCCCTGAGATCGCGTGAGCGTGAGATGCTAACACAGGGACTACTCCAGTTGGTTTCCCCGTCTTTAGTCGCGGAGTGTGGGGCATCTGGGGTTCCCAGTTCGTCATCTGGAATCGCATCTTCCTGTCGTTTGGTACGGCCTCTGTTTTGACGCACGTTGACGAGAGTCATTTCTGTTTCACCTTCTAACCTGATGTGCCGCTGCAGTCTGGTATGGCTTCCAGTCGTTTGTCGGCGGCCAATGCCTCTACCTCATCCTGCTGTCGTGGGACCCCA
The DNA here is from genome assembly GCA_003415625.1 of Aquanectria penicillioides. NCBI lineage: Eukaryota > Fungi > Ascomycota > Sordariomycetes > Hypocreales > Nectriaceae > Aquanectria > Aquanectria penicillioides. The sequence continues at coordinate 3,427,976 of PYIU01000006.1, read as the reverse complement.
AGCTGGAGGACCACATCCCCAACCACATGCCCGAGGACACCGGCATGACGACGGCTACTTTTGTCGCCTACATTGTCTTTTGCGTGCTGAACCTCCCCGTGCTTTGGATCCATCCCCATAAGCTGCAGACCTTTTTCAATGTTTCCAGCTCCGTCACCATCGTCTTCTTCATCGTGCTCCTGATCTGGGCCCTGGCCACCATGGGATCGGAAGGCTTCGGAGACACCATCACCAACGACGTGAGCCTCCCCGCCACTGGAGGACCGGCCAGTGTGGCTTGGCTGATGATCATGGGCATCATGTCGACCGTGGGTTCCATTGCCGCGGGTATCCTCAACCAAAACGACTATGCTCGTCTGGCGAAGCGCCCCATGGACGCCATCTGGGGACAGGCTGTGGCTTTTCCTCTGTACGGCATCTTGGCCTCGGTCATCGGAATCCTCGTCACGGCTGCAACCCAGAACCGACTGGGCGAGGCCGTGTGGAACCCCCGACGCTGTTTGTGCGCCTCCTTGAAAAGGACAACAGCCCTGGAACTCGTGCCGCCCTCTTCTTTGCGGGCTTGGCCATGGTAATCTCTCAGATTGGCAGCAACACACCCGGAAACGCCCTGGCCGGAGGCATTGACTTGTCCTCCGTATTCCCCAAGTACATCAATATCCGTCGAGGCGCTTACATTGTGGCCATTGTCAGCCCCGTGGTCAACCCCTGGAAACTGGTCAACGGCGCCACTACTTTCCTGACTGTCCTGTCGGGTTACGGAGTGTTCCTTGCACCCATGACGGGTCTGATGGTGGCTAGCTATGTTATCGTATGCAAGCAGAAGATGAACATTGACGACCTCTACTGCGGCAACAAGGATAGCGTGTACTGGTATACCTGGGGCGTTAACTGGCGAGCCCCCATTGCGGTATGTACTTCAACATGTAAATGTGTGATACTAGCTAATGTCTTGTAGTGGGTTGTCGGAGTTGCTCCGTTGTTGCCTGGGTTTGTTGCGGCCGTCAATGCCGACGTCACGGTCCCGGCTGGCGCAACCGAGCTGTACTATCTCAACTATCTGTATGGATTCCTTGCCAGTGGCCTGGTGTACACAGTTCTTCACATGGTGTTCCCCGATGCCCGTCTGGACGCCTTCGTCCGCGAGAGCCCCAGCGCCAAGACGCTGCAGCAGGAGTATCAGAACCGATGGGACGAGACGGACACGTCCAGGCTGGTTGAGGAGTTTGCAGGAAGCGGACATCGAGACAAGGAGACGATGACGACTAGCCAGGTTCTGTTTTAGCAGCGTAACTGGCTGACATGACATTGATGGGAGCGGTTCGCGTCGGGATAAGTGGGACTAGCAGGCCCAGTGCATATATGTAGCGTAGGTAGTATACAGTAGTACAATAGTAATTCCGGGGCATTTTAATCTCGGCTATCTTGATAAGAAAATGATTAGATTTCTGGGCCATTGTTTATCAATCCCGAGCTGTCAAACCGTTCGTTCCTACATGTGTTGTCTGATGTTTGCCGCGCTGTCAGACCGCTGGGACAGCCACTAAGACGGTTGAGACCGCTGAGACTGCTGAGACCGCTGAGACCGCTGAGACGATTCCTGCAGCAACCGCCCGTTCCAAGCAGCCGGCTTCGGCAAACTCCGTCGGCCAACTGTCCCTCGATCGGCGAAATATGAGTCCGCCGAACCCTCGGTCAACTCCTTCACCCTCCTCAGTTGAATGGAGTCTGATGGCATGGAGCCCCATCCCGAGTCGTCCGCACGGGGAGGAGGCAGCTCCGGCTCCAGCTCCTCGCGAAAATACACCATCCGGAGCAACTTTGGCCACGCGCGACAGCCACGAAGCCGCAAGAACCGCCCGTGCGACACGTGTCGCCGCCGCAAGACGGCATGCGTGATCCCAAACAAACCCCCGTGTGAGCCTGCACCGCGCCGCCGTCGAGCCGCGAGCCGCCAAGGATCCAGTCTTGTTAACGATGCATAGGTCTCTTCTGTAAGAGCAGGGGCCTGGTTTGCCAGTCGTCCGCGATTGACACGCCGTCAGCGCCCCGGGCGGGAGCCTCAGAGCTGTCGCCGCGCTCGCCCTTTGCCGACGCCACTGAGGGCCTGCCGTCGCCGTCTGGAACTGACCCGCGCGGCGATGACATCTCTGAGACAACTGCCGCCGCCCACTCAATCTCCGAGGACGGCGAGCGCTCGTCGTCGCTGGGCATCTCGCCGCGGGACCGGGACCGGGACCAGGACCAGGACGAGGCCGCCGTCTATGCCCTCGAGGATCTTGGCGACAGGACCTCGCACTGCATGGGGCTTGCTGCTGAGCAGGACACGCACTTTCTCGATGCCTTCCGGTCTGTCATCCTGGACGAGCAGAACGAGATCGACGCCAAGATCATCCAGGTCTACGATGGCAGTTTGCAGCCGCATCAGCACCCCCTTCACTTCCTCCTGCTGCTCAATGGCTTCCCGCCTCACACCGATGCCGCCCTGGCCGAGGCCTCTCACGGCGTCGAAGCTCTCGTGGGGCCTCACGGTCCGGCCCTCGTACGTCTCTACTTTAGACATGTCCACCCAGTCTATCCGGTCGTCTCCAAGGTGAGGTTCCTCAGACGATATGCAACCGCCAGGGACGAGTTGCCGGCGTCGTTGCGAGGCGCTATATATGCCATGGCCTGTGTCTTTTGGAACCGTGAAAAGTCGTTGCCTCGGCCTCGCCCCTTTGAGCAGTTCCAGCTCATCAACCACGCCCACTCGTCTCTAAGACGGGAGCTCGAGGCGCCTAACCTATTCAAGCTGCAGGCGTGCCTCTTGCTGCTGCACCTGACTCCTCCGGAGATCGACAGCGTTGAGACCCCGACTACTTGGACGTTGACGGCGCAGGCTACCGCGTGCGCGCAGATGATTGGCCTGCACCAGGACCCGATGCCATGGAACATTGCCACTTGGGAAAAGCGCTTACGGAAAAAGCTGTGGTGGTTCGCCTACGCTACTGACTGTTGGTCTGCAGCATGTCACGGCAACCCCCCGCACATTGGAGCCGATACGTTTGATACGTCGCCTCCTGATGAAGACGATGCTAGGTTTGACGAAGACGTGCCAGACGATCTTCACTACCTGGTTTACCCTGAAAACACCCGGTTCAAGGTTGAAAATGGTGCCCGTTTCCTAGAGATGATCAAGATTGCTCGTAACCTGCGAGACATTCTTGACTGTGGCTTGTACGTTGCTTGCCTGATGCTTGCTTTTGATGCTTGAAACTCTCTAACAACTCGTAGTCAAGTGAAGAGAAACATGAGCAACCCGCAATCACGCACCCAGCTCGTTGAAATTCGAAAGCGCCTAAAAGACTGGACAAGCTTGATTCCAAGCTGTTTACGGGTTGGAATCGACACCCATCACAACTGTAAGTTTCATCAAGCAGTTGCCTGACTTGCCTGACTTGCCTGACTTGCCTGACTTGCCTGACTTGGCTAACCAACTAGGCCCCCTCAACCTCTCATTCCACGCTACCCAGGCCCTCCTGTTCCGCGGCCTGATGTCTCCGGCAACAAAGGAGGCAAAGGCAACTCCCGGCTCAAACCTTCAGCAATGGTTGTCCATTGCCTTGACCGAGTTTAAGTCGTTTACGGCGTTCATGGGCAATATTTCCCCGGGGGAGCTAACGAGCTTCTGGGGCCGACGTAAGTTAGTTGCTCCTTTCGATGATCCCCACTAACATCCGCAGATGCTCGGTCTCAGCTGATTCTGTGCGGAAATTTCCTCATCTATCTCTTTCTACTATCGTCGCAGCCACATGACGTCCAAGCCGCTTATCAACTGCTAGAAAAGTATCACCAAGCGTTGCAGCGGCTCGGGGCTGCCAAGGACGATGCTTCATTGGTGCTTTTGCGGCCGGCCATGCTCCGGATCGACTCATTCTTCATCCAAGCCACCGAGCTGATCAAGAAGGGCAACGAACCCGGAGTATCCGGGGCTTCTCCGCAGTTAGTATGTAATTGATTCATATCCGTGTGGTTACCCGATCAGCGGCATCACACCACCGGACGAAGTTGTTACAATGATGGCTTGGCACAAGATTGCCCGGATCTATAAACGGATATTTACGGCCTTGGGTTCCTTTATCGGATGGGCGATCCTAAATCTCATGAGGATCTATGTTTGGGGTAAATAGATAGGCGAGGAGAGTGAATGACATGCCAATTGGACCCATTGAAGTTTGCCGATGAGATTACACTCCTGAGCCGCCTGAATGCGAGAGTTGGCCGAACAGGGGCCCACCCACTAAACTTCAGCGGCCGCGCCCTGATCCAGGGCCTGATCCACGCCCTATAATTCCCCTTGAGGGGCCCATCGGCGAACTCCCCCCAGCGTCGGCCAACTTGCTTGGCTGATTGCCAGCTTATATCGATTCGCAATCAACTTGACCTCACGACCAAGCCTTTGCTGAGACGTGGCAGCTCTTATCATGGACCAAAGCTCTGAAGAAATCCTGAAGGGGAAGTATCCTGGAAAAGCTTATGCCGACAAGGTGGTGCGGTTGATCCGGGGCCAGGAGCCTGCCTACAGAGCGCTGTATCTCGAGGGCAGCACGATCAAGCTGATTGAGGACAGCGATGAAGCTGAGGTGTTGAGGTGTGTTGGTATCCTGCTGTGGTGACTTGTGGCTAATAATGGTATTCAGCCAACGTCGCAATTTCTACTATCTCACGGGCTGCAACCTCGGCGACTGTGATTTTGTGTACGACTTGTAGTCGTCCGAGTCTACCCTTTTCATCCCGCCTCTTGATCCAGAGGAAGTCATTTGGTTTGGTTTGGGCTTCCTGTGGGTATCGAAGAGGCGCTGGAAACCTACGATGTGGATGATGTCAGGTAGACAACAGAGCTCGTTGTTACCCTTGGACAACTTGCGAGTACCTACCTGGATTCAACCATTTACACGATCAAAAACCAAGTCTCTCCAGAAACAAACTAATAATTTCTCCAAGAATGACTCTTCAATACTCAAGCGAATCATCGAAGCCGCCCGGGCTGTCAGGGACGAATATGAGTCCGGGTGATTACCCTAATTGACTTGCTGGCAGCTTCGTGCCGTTTGGAAAGCGTGAGTGGACGAAAAGAGTGATATGTAATGAAGGCTGCGGTTCTAATTGTTGAATCACAAGTGCTACCATGAATAAATCTAGGATTACAATTGCATATGCACCTATATAAGGAGTCTGAGCTACTTGAAACACAACTAAACCGGCCTTGGCTCGCTAACTATTCGAAGTGATAGGAAAGGGAAATTGAGAAATAAATGATAGAAAAGACGCCGGTTTAAAAGAAACCTGATGAAAGCCCATAATGGCGACAGTGAAGAGAGATCATTTGACCTTGAGCACGGGAACTGAGAGAGCCGAAAACCCAAATTTTACTCCCCAAACGCCGTGTTATACGAGAATCAAACTCCACCGACATCTATCAGCATTGGGTACAGCCCGTACTCCAGACAAAGACATTGTAGCAGTTACAGCGTCCCTCTATAAGCACATATTCTTCTCTCAGCGGAGCTCTGGGAAGAATTTGGTTGATTCTCGGTAATTGACCATGCCTCAACCAAGAGTTTGAGCTGTTCAGCGATATGATCCATGTATCGAAGTGCTGATCGGTATGTTGCTTCTGAATCACGTGTATCCGAAAGTATTGTTTTGGCTGGTGGTAAGCTGAGATTCCCGCTAACAATGGCAACAAACCTTCAGGGTTGGTATCATTCCGACAACAGCGTATAGTTGGAATATACCGACACATATGGCATTTCCAAAAGTCTGAGCATTCCGTAGCTATAAGCACTATTGCACGTCTGATTGCGATGAGCCTTGCTTGTCTCTTCATATCTTGCTTCTCAGTCTCTGAGGTTTTGCAGGCAAGAGTATGACTGAGCATCTGAACTGACGTTCCAGTCGAGCCCAAAAGGTGTATTCCGATGTTCATTTTACCTGCCAACAGTTAGAGACTAAATCAAATAGCAGTTTGTAGTGGAACTTGGCCACATTCCTAGGTCAATGAAAATAGAAAATCGATTGACGAAGAAAAACTGAACCGAACTTACCATAGACATATGGACACATGTAAGACTGACAGTCTTCCATGGGTGTGATGAATATACCCGCACTCCAGTCGTCACACTTTCTTGCATATGCAGAGTATGCGACACTAAATATGAAGCTAGGTTTCTGGATATTCAAACCCCTTGGAATCCTCTGATTCACGAGTATTCGGCCTTGTGAACGCTGTCGAAATCGTTTCTCGTGCTCGATCGCATAGAAAATTTGTTGTTGAAGCGTGTCGAGACTCAACAACCCTTGTCTGGACTTCTGGTTTAGTGTTTGACTGGCCGGCGCCCGTACCAACTCTGCCAAAACCACCTGCGAGGTTCCATCAATGCAGGGCAAAATGGGTGCGGGACAGTGCCTGAGTATTGCAAGGCCACCATAAAATGCATGCGTTAACTCTGACTTGATAGAGGCTACTGGATTTGTAGTTTCTAATTGGGCAGAATCGCAATCGATTGGATCCTTGAGCGCCTTGCTTTGCACAGGGTGCAGGGTTGTTGTTTTGACAGCGCTCGTGGCTGTATGATCAGCAACCCACTGTATATGATCCCGCCACCTTGGATTGCCCTGTCCCCACGACTTAGGAGTGTGTCTGGTCGAATGGCTCCCGTTCGCAGCTATGCCCCTTGCACTGGGCAACGGAGGATCGGTGTATATGGTATCCATAAGAGAAAGAACGAGAGAAGAGTGGCGCGACAAGTCTATAGCCTTTATCCAGGCTACCTGATACTCGCCCTCAACTTCTTGTCTTCTCTTTCCGCTTTTCTTGGCAGGGACGGTTTCAGAACAAGATTTGCTCTCCAATAAAGTATAAGCCTCTGAGAAAACATGACATGCAGGAATGATCATAACAAGTCCGCTAGTGGGACTGCCTGCAAAAACATGCCCAAAGAGCTTTCCGGTGACAGCATCCAAAACCCAGCTACCACAATCACCTGGCACAAGCGGGCGATTAAATCTGGCTGTGTATATTTCACTAAAGTTCTTGGAATGTGGGAGCCGGATGTAAGACGGTGTTCCCGATAATGTACCGCCCACGATCCCTGCATCCGGGGTAACTGTCTTCACTGCAGTGTCTCGTGGGCCTGTTTCGATTCTTGAGACGTCACCAAGCTCGATTCTGTTTTCTAGGATGGTTCCGAGGGTGCGGCAATCGGGGTAGACCTGTATGAGGCAATAGTCAAGCTGGCGTGAACGTTGGACTACTGTTCCTACTCTTGAACATTCGGTTTTGGTGATCTGAGCCGATTGAAGGCTTACCCCATTCTGCGCTAAACCTTCCAATCTTTCTCGAAGTGCTGCGATTCCGTCTCTACCATTGATTGTGCCCTCCGGTGAAATAACAGATGTGTCACCGTTGCCGCTGTCAGAGTGATCACTGTCTGAGGTTTCTGACTCGGGCGTCATGCTTCCTCGGCTGGTGGTTTCAATAAAGTAGTCCTCGTTCTGGTCCTCGTTTTCGTCTTCAAAGTCACTAAATCCGGTTATTTCGCAGTCCTCGTCCTCGGAGTCTTCCGGTACCAAATTTGAGACGATGGTGTGTTCCTCTAGTTTTTGTGCTTCGTCCAAGAAATGATTGACAGTGAGAAGAAACTGGTTTCCCCGTAATGTGACCATGCCGCCAGCTGTTGCCATATGAGGTATCTCAGAATCTGGGTTCGGGTAATAGCAGAGGCGGTTGCTTCCCAACGCATCACCTGAGCAGGAGAAAATTTCGAGTGGATCCTTGGATGATTGGATATCGGGGGGCACAAATTCAGCTCCATCAGCAAGGAACCGCAGGTTTTCAAACTCAGCAGCGAGAGGAATGTGGGCAAGCTCGAATCCAGGAAACTCCTGGAGGATGCCACTGTTCTTGATCATGGAGAAGGCTTCCTTCCGGGCCTTTTTGTTCTCAGAAACAAACATGATGGTTGGTTTTGCGTGCAACTCGGACCTTCCAACCATGAATAGTGACAGGTTGACCAGATTCCCAGAGTCTTGGACTTCGTCGTGTTGTTTGAGGTAACTCAATATTTTGTCCTTCAAGTCACCGGCGAATTCCCTTCTGGCATCACCAACAGCGTCCCAACAATCCACATGGATCAGATGGTTCAAGGGTAGGGTCCCGCGCCGCTGTCCCACAGAGTCTTTTGGTGAATTTCGGGCATAAGGCCAGGTTTTGCGAGGCTTGAGAACGAGGCTCATGCCGAATGTTTGCCTGACAGGGCTGTTATTTGTATTGGCCATCTACGGGCTTGCCGATTGAGTCACCCGGTTAAGTGGGGATAGACAATAAGATAACAATTGTTCACTGGGTTGCGGTATCGTGGCGCAAGCAACTGGATGCTGACTTCGGAGTACTGGGAGCGGGGGTTGGAGAAGGTTTGGGTTCCTTCGACGGACTGCGAAAGGGCGCAAAAATCTAGTCCTAAGTTAAGAGCAAATAATTCATGAGAATCCCGAAGACCCCCATTATAGGTTTGCGGGAATGCTGAGAAAATCAGGCTGTGGCGAACCAACTCCAGCGCACCACTTTCTTTAGTGCCTAAGATTTGAGACAATCAAAAGGCAAGAAATACAAGGCGTAGCGCAAGGAGTAGTGCAAGGCGAACGTCAGGCAATTCATAACTCCTCGTCGATATAAGCCAATGGGTTCCTTGTCTTTGCCGCCGAATGTTTTGCTGGGTGGGGTAACACAGCCCAATGCACATGTCGTGGCGCGTAGCCTCCAGAAGCAGCAGACGGGGAGAAAGGAAAACAGATCATCCTCACAACCCACACCGAGGAAACTTTCGGTCAAGTAATATCTCTGCGTTAAACTCCTGCTTCTGGGTTGCGACAATGATATCCGATTGTTTGGACGTTTCACTGCGAGAATATCCGATACCCGCCCCAGTGAGGAATGAATTCTTCACCAGGCTCTGGGCGGGATCAACAAACTCATATTCTGCATCAAGAAAACTTGACCTTTCTATATCCTTTGAGTACTATTCTTATCTGTTGCATAGGTTTCTTCTCGAAAATGGTAGACACGTCTATGTCAAGACCCATTCAGATATGGTTTACCTTGCTCAGCAGATCATCAATGGGTCGAGCAAGGAGAGTTTGGCTAAAGAGCTATCTAGCCACAGTTCATCAGATGATGCCTCAACAGCCTCACAGAACATCAACAACACAATCAACTTTTGCACCAGCCTCATTCTAATGACTGAGATGGGACGAAATAATTTCGAGCTCTCTGGTCGCAACCCTGTGTTTTGGGAAGGGGGGTTACTGAAGGAGACACTGTTAGAATACTTTCGCCCTCAGAAATCCCTCAGCTCTGAAAGCTCGAGAATGGGAGACATCTTCACCGGACTCAACTTGAGCCGCATCGGCGGTATGGAGATTATATGGACGACTAATCTGGCGGACCATCTCCGCTTGACTCACGACGATCGAGCCGTTTTTATTTTTCACTGCGCCAGCTTTCTCCGTTTTCAGCAAAGGTACAGTCACATCAACCCCTCAACTTCCCAGATATAAGCTAAGCATCATAGTTTGGCGATCGGATTGTTTCCGGAAGGGTTTGTTGAAGAAACTCTCTCTACCCTTGCTCTGTTGTTTCCTTCCGTCGATAAGAAATCCAAAGCTTGGCTTCAGGCTCAGAGGAAAGCCCAAAAATCCCAGAGGATTGATCTCACCTTGAGCAACTGTGGCTCACTACGGTACCAGGATCGTCGTTTTGAAAAGTTTTCCTTTTGGCACGACCGGCTTGTCATTCTCAAACAGGTGTTTGACGAATGTCAGCCGAAAACTCTTTCTCAATGGTGGCTGGATAGGAGAAACAGAGTTCAATGGTACACGTTCTGGGTAGCCATAATGGTTTTCATTATGACACTGGTATTTGGGCTGATTTCAAGCGTCGAAGGAGGTCTACAGGCGTATTATTCATATAAATCGATATCGCAACCATAAATAGCTAGAACCCATGATGGAATATTGACTGTGGCTAACAATCGGTCATGTTGAAGAGTCGAGACTCAAGTTAGTACCTTACAGGTCGGTTTCCAAGTGCAAGTTGGATCTTCTACATCTTGAAACCCTGAGCTATGAGGCCCAGCATCTACAGAACCATTATCGCTCTGTCCTTTGCAGCCATGATTGACTGCATCGAAATCCCATTCACACTTGATTTAAGCAGACACTCCAGGCAAGTCTGTTCGGGTTTCAGCACAACTCTGTATCCCTTGGCCACGCACAACGCGGCGGCTACCAACCGAGCTTGCCAGTTGCCATTTGCTCGGATGATGCCAAGGCGACTAGGAGCTACAATCATCTCTGCAAAATTGTCAATGGATATTGCTCTGAACTGCTGTGCACCAGGTGATTTGCAGGTGCATGTTTGCAAGCTGAGAAATTGACGAGTAATATAGTCGCTTTTCAACGACTTGAGAATATCAACTTCTGCTATCCACTGACCTCGGTCATACACCGAGATGAGCGCCTCCTGTAGATACGCCTCAACATCTTGGCCGCCTGAAAAGCCTACTGTGATAGCCTCTGTCGCGTCGGAAAAAGAAAGATGCAGGCTTGCCCCCTGAAAGCAGTCTTCCATCTTGCCGTCGAATTCTTTGTGGTCGCACTGGTACCACTCCTCGATGGATTCAAACGGCTTGATTTCTGGGTCCTGCGGAGGAACCAAGAATGCCACCCCGGCCTTCCCAATGTTGCCAGTAAATCTCTCAACCTTGCTCGCAGGAGACAAATCTGAAGGATCACGTAGGATCTTCGAGGCGACATACAGTGAATCGCCAGCACACAAGGCGAACACATTTCGTAGGTCCTTTGGGTGAAGGTCGTATCTTCCAGTCTCCATCATTGCGATACAGGCAAAATACTCTGCAACTCCAGCTGTATGGGGTTAATCAGTCGCATAGGCTCGTCAAAGACGGTTGTGTTTGACTGGCGGATACGCATCGCGACCATTCTCTCTATCGCCGAGTGGACCCAGACAGCATCGCGGAAACCAAGCTGCAGAATTCGAACGTCAACAGTCGCCCCGGGCATATTCCGGTATATTGTTTCCACAAATTTCATACCCAGCAGAGCTGCATTTTCGCGAGAATAAAGCTCTATGCTTTGGAGGCATTTCTTAAATTCAACCTTGCTGGGATGAAACAGTCGCATGATGTCTTCTGGAGTCATTTCGTAGGCATCCATTCTTATACTTGACTTTGTTGATTTCCTCGAATTTTCAAAAAGAATTGGCTTCGTTCTTGCCGCTGTAGCCTCTTCAGTTTTTACCGCCGGGGCTTCACGCGCAACAAGGCAAATTTTATCAAACTGGAGATTGCCGTATATGTGATGAAATTTGTAACTCGTTTCTGGTTGGAAAACAACCCGATAGTATCCTCTCTCTCGTCGGTAATCGTTCGAAGACTTTGAGATATCTGGACCGGTCTTTGTCGAGGAGTGGTACACGCGAGCCTTTGTCCTTCCATTTTTATCACTCCAAAACGACTCAATGTTTGATGGCATGTGGAATGCCGGGAACGGGGAATTTGCAAAGTCACACACTTCGCCCAGTTTGGCGATTTGCTCCAGTCGGGCCACTCCAGTAGCAGATTTTGGCTTAAAAGTTAACCATCGTCGACATTCTCGTTTGCTGCCAGAGTCAATCCCAGTTTCTGTCACGGCATGCTCTGGAAAGGCGGTAGCAAACTCGGTCTCCCACTTGGCGGTCGAGAATTCCGGATCTCCTTCGTAGGGATGCTTGTAAACAATGATGAACTCGAAATCAAGGCTTTGAGAATGGCCTTTTAATCCCTTTGCCACGATCCGAAGTAAGTTGATTTTATCCTCGATATTTCGGCCGGCCTTTAGAAATGTATCCACGGTGAACAGTGATTGAAATGGATTGAGGGTGACCTTGTGTAATCGCTGGCCTGTATTTCGCAGTTTTCGAATCCGCTCATCATCTAAACAGTCTTTATACTTGAGGGAAATCCTTGAAAGCATCTGTAACCAAGATTCGCTTTTTGGCGGTCCTTTGCGAGACATCCAATCTGGGCTTCTGCCATTCTCCCAAGGTTTGTTATCATCGGATCCCACTCGTTTCCCATCAAATCCGCACTCATGATGCAGCTCAATCGCCAGGTCACTAAAGTACTGGAGTACCTTTTGAGTCGGGACCACATCGTTGTCAAGTTGCAGGATGTAAGCTGACATCATTGCCCACAGCATTTCATCCACGGTGATTCTGTCTTTGTCAGTCATTCGAACGGATCTCCGCCGTGAGACTGGTAGACGTCCGTAATGTCGTAAGTGGGCCAGTGGCAAAGACCAATAAACTGACTCGCAATTCTTTTCCATTCTTGGTGATGGCTCGAGACCAAGGGTAAGAATACCTCTTCCTTCCAGAAGCTTATCGTGCTGCCTAATGTCTCGTTCCTCGGTTGAGAGGTGTTTCATATCAGGGTATAGGTGCCACGAGACTAGACCAAGCAGAATAGCACCTTGGTTCACCTGAAGTGGAGTTCCCATCAACAATTTCTCCATTTGATCCATGGCCGAGTACCATGCAGAAGTGACACTTTCGTATGTGTCTGGCTTCTGGTTAACCGGGAGGTGCAAATTGTCAACAATGAGCCGCAGCTGGGTCTGTCGCTTCTCCATGGCCGTGTCCGCAACTCGAAGCCAAGCTCGGGCACTAGCGTCCCATTCTTGGAGTTGCAGCCGGGGGATATCTTCCTCTAGAACAAGCAGCACATTCATATCCAGCTCCCCTTCTTCCGCAAGCTTGGCCCGAAGAACCGCCTTCCTCTTGGCAATGATTTCAACCCAGATGGCTGTCGCTTCTGGAGGCTCCCAGATTCTCGCTAAAAGACAGGCTAGCAGGTGGCATTGAATTGCTTGTCTTCCAGAAGTTGCTGCTGCCCAGAGTGTTGTTGCGTCCGCACCTATCATCTCGGCAAAGGGTCCATGAGAATTGTTGCCTTTGGGGTTCGCCGCTGAGCTCGCTGCAATTTCAGATGCCCGCTTTCCATATGCCTTGATGAGCTCCGGAGTGGATGGGAGCACGTTGTCCTTGAACAGTAGTCCTAGTCTCCGAGCAAGGACGTGGCGCGTGCCCTGCTGCGCTTCATCTCGTCGTTTCTGAGAGAGGTGCTGCCCAACTCCAGAATATTCAATGGGCGGGGGTATGATCTTTTTGGATACATTGAGCTCGAAATTTACATTCACAAGAGCGTTGGTCGATTCAGCTCTGAGGCTTGTCAGAGCAGCGTTTACGCTGCCGAATGGAAGCATGGCACGTCGGTTCAGCTCAGAGCTCGTGCAACGCTTGGCTGATGTTGAGAATCACACTTTGCCAATTGCTTGGGCACATGTTTGCGGGGTTATACCAATGTGTCAGCAATACTGCAAGGCTGTGAAGGAATCGCTATCTGCTCGTAACTATTCCATCACGGAATGAGGCCAACCACCTCCCCAGCTAGCAGATACACTGAGCCCCGGGCCCATTTCAGCTTCCTAACTTCAATTCCGTGATCATATAGCCGTATTGATTGCAGTTTTCGCGCATCCCATTCAATTAATAGATCGGCACGAGATCAGGCTGAGCATGTAGTCCTGAGAGGCTTCAATCAAGGTGCCAAACCAATGAAATCTGTTGATAAATTGGCGAATAAACGAGCGTGGCTCCACCGTCGGCATGTCCGCAAGCAACCACTCAAATATTAATCACGCCTCCCACTTCCAATCTCATAATTTAGTGGTTGTTCAAGAGATGATTGAGCGGCTCCTATGCGTATTCTACGAACAAGCTGCATTCTCACAAGGCAAGCTCTTTGCTTTGGGGCATTTGTGAAAGCTATTGTCGCTTGGTGATCTTTAGTGCTATTTTCCCGCATTTCTCAGACAATAAAGAGTCGCCAAACCCGGCGAGCCTGGGCTTTGGAGCTATCTAATGCAGCGATATATAATTCACTAAATTTCGAGTTACATTGGCTTCAGTGTGTCCGCTATCAATTCTGTGGCACAATGGGATGTTGCCATGCTTGATAAGCAATCCACGTTTGGTAGCAGCTTACAGCAAGCGACGCCATTCCTAGAAGCACAGCAAAAAACACCCCTATCATAGTCGCCATCATCACATAGCGCGCACCGCTCTTCCTTTCAATCATCTTCTCAAGTCTACCGCGTGGCCGAGGATTCTGAAGCTCATTGTACAGATCCGCGAGGCGTTCTGCAAAATAGACGTACGAAACATGCTCTTCTCCGATCCGCCTGATCGAGCTGACCTCGAAATTGAGGATGTCTGGGTCGAATCCGCAAGTCGAGATGAGGGACTTCAAAAGAGTCTTTGATTTCAAGTCTGCTAACGGGAATAGCACGCCTTGAAGAGAGTCCAAGATTTCGAGCGCCAGCTGCCGAGGTAGCACACCCCTGGAACAAATCAGCTCTGATCGATGCACCAAGAATCAACAATCACCTTCTGATGCATTTAGATGGGCTTGAAAAGTCACTCCCATCTTTAGTCAGTCGCAGCTGTTCTTTGATAAACGATGTATAATGAAAAACGTCAAGAATGTTGTTTCTTCTGTCGAAACGTAGGTGGCTTTGGATATCTGATGTCGACCGCATAGAAATCCCCAGCCGTTTCTTAAGCTCTGTGGCCTTCAAAGACTCCTTCATAGTAATGAAAAGCTCGCTATTGGAGTAGCTTAGAATATTGTGGTTTCCAAGAGGAAAGGCATCCTGCAGGTATTTGCTCAACGGCACGTCGCTTTGCCAATGCACACGGAAGGCTCCCTTCTCCAATCTATCTGACGAATGATGCAGCGGTGAAGAGTCAGTCATTAAAAGGACCTTGACACCGAGCAGCAACGCATCGATTTGGGAGTCGCGGTTCGCCTCGAAATCGGTGCAAGGAAATGCGAGGCTGCAGAGCTCCAGACAAGTTGCATCCGGATGGGCCATGAGTGTCGAGACAAGAGCTACAAGTTCATCATGCGTATTGACTAGTCGTGACTCAACTGTTGTATCGAGATAGGCAGCTACTACCGCCTTGTAGTACTGTAGATATCGCTGGAGTTGAGAGACTCGAGCACCAGGACAGTCTTCCCCAGCGCATAAATGCAGCTTTTGGTCGGTGCAATCCTTGCACAAGTTCCATGACCACAACTGCGTGCCGAGTTGCAAGAGAAACGTTTCCCCCGGATCATCGTTGAGTCTTTGGGCCATGGTATGGGTATTGGGCCTCTTGAAGAATGACAGATCGGCCACAAAAGCGCGCAATGCTAGCCTCATAATTATGTCGGGCTATGTCCTTGCATATTCTCTACCAATTATGCTGAGGATAGACGACTCGGCTTCAGCCTCGGATCCTCAAAGACCCACGCATATTGTGTAACCACCCATCAAAGCAATGCACATCCAACCAACTAGGTAGCACAGCCACGCAAACTCGAATAACCCCGCTTCCATTGTCTAAATTCGAGCTATCAATCCTGTCTTGCAACAGACTCAACCATCGCAACGAACCCGAGGACCGTAAAATGTTTCCACTTAAACGTTGGCAACACGAGCGGTTGTCACGTGTAAGTAGCTGTCATGATTCGACCAGTTCTCTTTCTACGAACGTCCAAGATGCGGAGGCCCTACAGCAAAGCTTCTCAAAGTTGAGGCTCAACACATCCACGCCTCCACTGGAGACCTCCAAATCCAAAGTTTCGCTAGATCAAACCGATAAAGCCTCCAGCGTGGCAGACTCCGGTTACAGTTCTGCTGAAGCATCGCTGGAAGTTGGCTTTGATCTCCCCGGCACCGACATGAAATATTTCAACAAGCCAGTCCCCATCAAGTTACAAGAACGGTTCTTTGACATACGAGTTTTGTATACTCAACCCATCATTGCCATTTCGAAGGGCAAGGAGAATTGTGGTGACATATCCATGAAATTGAAATACTTGGGATGTAGCAAAGATACCTACGAGACAGCTAAGCTCTACATTATCATCCTATGCAGGAAGAAGATTGCAAAGAAGATACGAAAATTCTTTTCCCAGAAGCATGTCGAAGAAGAGTTGAAGTCTCACTTTAGTGTCCTGGTTCTCGAGAAAGAGCTCACGCAGCTCGCAGCAGACGAGGCTCAGGTCTCTACGGACTATATGAGAACAGATACATGGTGTGGCATGCCAATCAAGATATCGGATGGTGATGCAGTTGCGACTGCCACCTTTGGGGGTGTTATCATGGTTCAAGGTGCAGCGACTCGTCTGTTTGGGCTCGCGGCGGCGCATCCCTTGAAGAAGATGCACAATTCACGATATAAGCTGGAGGCTTCTCAGAGTTCAGATTCAGACTCGGACTCGGATGATGAGTCTGAAACGGATACGCGCACTCCTTCTGGTCCTATAATGTACCCATATGGCCAGACAAGCGTCAAGGTGGATGAGAGACCCACGAGGGGCGCCATCGCCATCGGTTCCGTCGTTTCCGACACATTCAGAACTGGTTCGGAAGAGAATTATGATTGGGCCATTATTGAGCTGCTGTCGAAAGTACCACCTAACAAACTGCTCCAGGACGGTCAGGAGCAGGATTGCCATGGGCAAGACCGGCATAGTTTCGACGACTGCATAACTGAGAAATCAATTTCCGAGCTGAAGTTGACTTATGCCAGGGCAGAACCCAAACGTGTGGTACTAATAAACCGACAGGGCCAGCTGAAGGAGTCACTTTCCTTTTTTACGACTCATTTGATGACAGAACCTGGAACAAGCTTCATTCAGACCCATGATCTTGTTGTCGAACAACCTTCCAGTAGGTCCCCCCAATGCTTAAGGTTACACTTCTTGTATCGCTGATCTTTACGACAGAGGTAACCCAAGGAGATTCCGGATCTTGGGTAGTCAATGAGACGACCGGCGAACTCTATGGCCATGTCGTCTCCATAGATATTTTTGGGGACATACAAGTTGTTCCCATCACTCCAACACTAGAGTCGATTCGACGCCACCTGGGTGCCAAACGAGTCTACTTGCCCGATTTTCACGACATTGATTCCTTTTTCATGACCGAGGACAGCCAACCAAACTTGGGGTCGAACCAGACGAACGTGTGGTCTCCTGAGCTCCCCACGTTAATTGAGTCTTCGTCAACTTCTACAATAAATAGTCAACTCGCCCAGCTTGAGAATATAATTAACCAAAACGTCCGCAATGCCATTGCTGAAAATGAAAAGCTCAAGGGCGAGTTAGAGCAGGTAGTAGAAAGGGAAGGGGATGTCGCCCTATTTCGTCAAGCGTGTCAGGCTCAGCTTGCGAGTCTTCCCAGGAGTATCCATGATCTCAAACAAGAAATTCAGTCCCTGGATGACGAGAATCGAAGTCTCAGGCAAGCAAGGGAAAAGAGCCGTTCTCTGGGGGAAGGAATCCAAGTCCCCACCAAAGTTAGTGAGAATTCTTGCCAGAGCTCTGAAAACGACCGTGAAGAGGAAACGAAGCGCCTGATCACCGAAAATAAACGCCTCTCAGATAAATCAGAACGTCTCAGGTCCAAGATCCGCGAAATGGAGCAGCAAATCGAGGTCCTCGTTGAAGAGTATACAATACTCTCTAGACGATTTGCCTTGAAGCAGAGTCAATTTCCTCGACGGGGGCGAGAGGTCAAACTCCACAAGAGTTCCAAAGCGCCTGAAACGAGCGCCTCGTCCAGATATTCTGCTTCATCCGCTTCTTCTGCCTCACATGCTTCGTCGACTTCAATCGCTAGCGTGTTTAGCATGCCTCCCAGCGTCCCTAATTACTCCGGCAGTGATAGCGGTGTCTTTGAGGATGTACCGGGCGAGAATGATTGTTCGTGCGAAGGGTGTGATGGCTTTCCTTTAATGTAGAAAGCTGTATGTTTTGATTCAAGGCCTGACTAAGTCGTTGTTAGTCGTTTAGTATTTAGACCGGCGCCAAGCAAGGAGCAAATTAGCACTCTATTAGCCGTTGGGACATAATTCTTGCCATTCCATAAAGGAAGTCGAAGAAGGGAGATGGAAATATATTCAGAACTCTTCAGTTGGTGAATTAACACCGCCTTATTAATCATACGTGGATAACGCAATCATTCCAATGCGCACTTGTGAGATATATGTTGAAGAGTTGCTTATAGAAATTACAACATCAGGCTCAATTAACTGGCAAACGTAAGAGAAGTTGTTTAGTGCTGGTCCAATTCATTTGGTTCCACAAAGCATCCATATCACTATGGAAGGTGTGGCTTCAGTTCTTCTTGAATCCACTTCCACAGCTCCTCTCCCAGCTCTCGGTTCTGGCTCGCCTTTGACCCTTTCCCAGGTATACCCACTGGACTGTAATACTCTCCAGACTTAGCATCCGGGCTGACTGCGGCCCATATCTGCGACAGCGCACCCTTTTCGAGGGGCGTTGCGAACGCACGCACGGCCACGTTAAGGAAAGGCTTCAGGAACATTCCGGTAGAATTGTGGTGGAGATTGGTTGCCACCATGCCCGGGTGAACACTCAGAATCTTGACATCCTTGTACCGTTGGGACAAAGAGTTGGTGTAGTGTATGTCGGCTATTTTTGAGATGCAATAACGCCCTGTGGTGTTGCGGTCTGCCATGGTGGTCTTGAGTTGGTCGAATTTGTATATATCATTCGGGGCCAAGTTTTCAGAAGCTGAAGCAAGATTGACAATGCGTGCCTCGGGGTTAGATTTAGCAGTCTCTTGAACCACCGAGAGGAGGAGCTGGGTAAACAACGCAGGGCCCATGACGTTGGTTCCAAACTGGATTTCGTAACCCTCCTTTGTCAGTCCTTCGGGGATCATCATAACTCCTGCATTGTTGACGAGGATGTCTAGGCGGGTCTCCAACTGCTTGAATGTTGCAGCAGCATCCTTGACGCTGGCAAATGAAGAGAGGTCGAGTTTGAGGAAGGAGACTGGAGATGACTTGGGGTTGGACTGGACAAGCTCCTTGATGGCAGCTTCGGCTTTCTCCTGAGAGCGCGCAGCAAGGTAAATGCGGGCAGGGTTGTGCTTGGCCAGCTGTTTTATCGTCTCGAATCCCAGACCGACATTGCCTCCAGTGACAATGATGACCTGGCCAGCGAGGTCTGGAATATCATCCGCGGTGAATTTGACACTCGGCATGCTGCCTGCTTGCGTTCAAAGAATAAATATCGAATGACGGAGGAGCTGGGATTGAACAGTGGCTAGATGGAAGTCCCTCTTTATACCTAGACGACCAACGTGACTCGCATCGCGATTGACTGTGATGTACGCAAGCCACCTCCTCAAGAACTCCAACATCCGGTGACCTTCAACTGCGTCCATTGGATAGAACAAGACGTCACCGGCACGTTTGGAGCTCGGATCCTCGGTGGAGACACTTTGGAGGGGCCGGACTCGACTAATAGCCGCCACCAATGGATGAGGCTTGAGATGAGCTGATTTGGCTAGATCAAGCCGAGCCCAGGCTTTGACGCATTACCCACGCAGGGGGATAAGCACACTACATATATCGCCCCGCTCACCTGCGACGGTCAACGATGCCCTCACATCCATGCCTCGAGCTGGCCAGCCGATCAGACTCACCATGATGACGCCTCAGTTGCCAGAAGCCTGGGACCAGGGAGACGACTGGACCGGGGTGGCGAGCGGCGCCGAACGGAGGAGACGCCAGAACCGCCTCAACCAGCGGGCTTATCGTTCGTTCTCATCGACAGTCTATCGACGCGCGTGGTTTGCTGATTGAAGCAGGAAAGAGAAGACATCAGACGCGGCTTGCTTCGAATGACGAGCCCTCGTCGTCCAAGCCCGCCGAGATGCAAGTCGCCAGCGTGCGCGAGACGCCTCCAGCCCAGGCCCGTGACCCAAGGTCGATCGGGGTGATACTGGGCGATTATTCCATCTTCATGATCATGCGAAGCCCCAGCCTCCGCCAGCCCGTGTTGGACTTTCTGCAGACCGCTTCGACAAATTGGACCCTCAACCTACCAACGCCTCGGGATCTTCCAGGCCTCACCCGCCTCGGCTCGTTCGACGCCTTGGTTCGGAACTCGCTGGTGCTGCGAATTCCCGTCGAATTCCTCGAGAATGATGACCACGCGTCGCTCTTTAACCTTCACGGTCCGCAATCCGCCGACGCATCGCAATCGCTGCCTGTGCATCTCCAGCCAACCGCCCTGCAAAAGACCATCAAACACCATTCATGGCTAGATCTGTTCCCTTTTCCTCGTATGAGAGACAACATTCTGCGAGGAATCCAGAGCGGGCAGCTGGATGAGGACCAAGTGTGCGACGAACTGTGCTGCGATTTGCTGAATTTGCAAGCCGACTCCCCAGCCTCCTTGTTAATTTGGGGAGAATCATGGGACGCAAGTGGGTGGGAATTCAGCCCCGATTTCTTTAAAAGATGGGGTTTTTTATTAGAGGGATGCCCAGAGATGTTGCAAACAACCAATTACTGGAGGCGAAAGCGAGGAGAAATGAAAATTGAAGCAATCCTGAACTGATGTCTGTGGAGGCCAGCCTACCACCATCAGCCCATGTATAGATGCCCTAGCAGTCGCAAATAATCAATTCCGCTGATTTCCAGTTCTACTCAAATCCATTCTGATCCATCACTGACAGAGCGAGCGAGAGAAGAACAAGACCAATTCGGAATACCAAAGTTAACAAAAGCTGTTGTCACTCGTTCCCCCATTTGGCTCATTCATCGTCAGTCGACCTAAAGCTCCGTTGCTCCAAGGCACCCACGGACTAGGTACATGTACAGTAGAACTGCGCTAATGCAGGCTGCTTATCCCCTTGTCCAGCCATAATGCCACTGTCTTAAGCTGCTTACACCCCTGTTATCCGCTATACCTGAATGGGACGGTGCCTTTTCCGCTAGCTTTATATGCACATAGGTACTCCTTGGCCCGTCGTATCACCGCCAACATTCAATCAATCCTGGATCAACTCCAAAATGCATCTCATTCTCACAGGTGCCACTGGCCTCGTCGGGTCTGGCGTTCTCGATGCCATGCTGAAGTCCGCCGAGGTTTCCAAGATTTCCATCCTCAGCCGAAGACCTGTGCCGGCTGCACAGAACGATCCCAGAGTCAACATCATCATTCACAGAGACTTTTCCAAGTATGAGCCGGAGCTTCTCAGCCAGCTAAAGGGTGCCAAAGGCATCGTTTGGGCCTTGGGTATCAGCGCCATCAAAGTTACCAAGGAGTCCGTCTCCTTGTGCCCAACGCATTGCCTGCTGATGCTAACCTCTGTAGGGACTACGTCAAGATTACAAAAGACTGGCCTCTTGCTGCAGCGAAAGCATTCACAGAACTTTCGGACGACGAACCGTTCCACTTCACCTACGTGTCGAGCGGCGGCGCAACGCAATCTCCCAACTTCTTCACACCTTTTTACGGCAAGGTCAAGGGCGAGGCAGAAACAGAGCTGTCGCAGCTCCACAGCCCTCGCTTCTTAATCGAGTCGGCGCGCCCAGTCGGCGTAGACGCTTCCCGGCATGACGCTATAAAGCCATACATTCCAGATCCCGGCGTCGCGTATAAGGCCATGGCATTCTTCCTTGGGCCACTGTTTCGAATCGCTATTCCGTCGATGCACAGCCCAACTGAGCCCCTGGGAAATTTCTTAATGGGCATGGCAATGGGCAAGTACGATGAGCAGCTGGACAATGGAGGCTCGGGCATTAGTGTATTGCCCGGAGGTCTAAGGACATTAGATAACTGGGCGATCCGGAGGTTATACGGCATGGATTGAGTTTACACAACGCGATCATTATACAGTGGTGCAACTGAATGTAATTTACAGACAGATTAACTTGCACTAAACTCTAGACGGTGACAATCATGTAGCAGGTTGATCTGTAATACCTGAGCGCATTTAGCATGAGAATGCAATACAATGTGCTCTGTTAATTAAAACTCTCTGAGAATCTCAACCACGCCTAGTTGTTGCCATCATGTCGGATTACAAAGTGTGTCCTGTTGACTAAATAGGTGAGGTACGACTCAGTCTAGGGTAGGCCATTACGCATTGAAAGTATCGAACCCAAGGCACCACTTGTTCCAGCAAGGGGTATCTCCAGCTTTTGCTGAGGTGCCATGTTCGACAACACAAAGCAAATTAGAGATCCTTGAGTATTTGTTTAGTTCCACAAGCACCTGCCCTTCTGTTTTCCGGCATTTATCTCAGTGCTGAGGCTGCTGCCAACAGCCGCACAATCTGATAGCCCTTTGAGAATAGTCTATGGAATGTTAGCTTGCACATCATCTTGTTGGAAAGTTCGTTCGTCCTCTTTCTCGACTCCATACTACAGCGGGTAACTTCTTCGGCGGACAGCAATGCACTCACAATGGAGGTTGCTCCGAGGATGAGGACGCAAATGTTGAAACGCATGTTGATATCGGTGAATGTGTTGAGCTGATGATGCTTGATGGAATCGACGACGGATTGCAATAATTTATAGGTGCTTTATCTTTTGTAGAAAATTATAGTGTTCCGTTTCAATCGTCTCAACCGCCTAGCATCCGAATGGCTACTCAGTCCGACTCACAGGCGAGGAATTCGACGCTCTAGAAACCTCTTGAGTGTCTCATTTCAGCAAGAACGTGACCTCTGGACGGAACCCGCAAATCTTTTCTATTTTCTCCTGGCTTGCCCATGGTCTCGGAGTCGGTACCGGTTGCATTGCTGACGTGTATGAATCGACATTGCCGTTCAAATGCAGCATCTGGAGCTGAGCCCAGGGACATTTATCACAAGTGCATCTCAGATCCAAGTGACAATCACATTCACATTCCAAGGATCGATCTGATTCGGTATTCCACAACAAAGAAATTTGACCGAACCCGTCGTGAGTCTGCTGGGGCATCGTGCGCCGGCTCCGCCCTCCACCAAGCCAGCCGCATCACCCCCACGACTGCTAACTGCTACGGTCACTGCTCTGCATATCTGAGCGTAAAATCGCTTCCACTTGACGAAAACCGATCTAGTTCGCGAGTAGAGAGGAATCGTCCATTATTCAGTGCAACGTTGGCGGGGCTCTGCACCGACTAAAGATCCCACAGTGCGTTTCGGCTCAGCAGCATGCCAACGTTGTCTCATGTCTAATACCGCCAAGAATATGTCCTAACTACAATCCAGCGAGATTGGTGAATTGGGAATTTCAATAATTGAGGTCACAGTGCAATATTTCAGTCTTCAGGTCATTTCGTACGATCTGCCTCTACATATCAACCTTTGGTGCAACTACAATGGAACTATGCAGGTAGTTTTAAAAAGCCTGCATTATCATCACAGGTCATCCGAGAAAGAAGTTTGTCTAGTTACTTCACTTCACGCAGCCTTGCAAAGGGGGAGCCTTGCCTGCCTTCTGATACTCCTAGCCTGTCCAGGCCATCTCCGAGCAACATCTGCGCCGTGACGGACATGCCAGCATCACTCATGCCGGTGGGAGATTTGCAATACGACAAGTCTCCTAAACAATGCGCTTTCTGAGGAGCAACGGCTCAATGGCCACTCACAGCGGATACACATAATCCTCCCCTCACATTGCGTCAGCAGCAATGCGGCCATGTTATTTGGCTGCTTTTGGAGATTATGCAACGTCACCCTAGAGCTACGGCCGATTTCTCACGTGCCGTGGTGTTCGTCATTTACAACCGCAATCATCTCATTCCCGGCCAGTGACGGCACCCAATTCAGCACAGCATTGAATGGCATATCCATATTGGTAATCGGGCTTCGGCAATAGGACTTGAGACGGACGGACCAAGACGTCGCTCGTGTCCATAGATGCATCCCACAGGAGTAGATGCATTAGATGGTGGGAGAGCTGGCGCGATAGTCGGAACGATGAGGTACGTTAAATCGAAATAGTATAAATAGACCTGGTGCTTCAATGTGTCACAAGATATCAATTCAATTACAATAACCACTGGCAAATCACCATGTCTCCTGCACCCATTGACCCCGAGATTAAAGACGTCGTCGTCCCCAAAAAGGACAACGTCCCAATTCCAGAGCCTGCGCGCGAGCGTCTCACAAAGGCTGGAATCGACTTGTCGGAGGGATACCCGTATCGTCCCTCTCGCCCTCTCTATCTGCAAGACGTCTACAAGATCCGAGATCAGCCTCGAGATTATATTGATGCCGGCGCCCGTGCAGACAAGTCCAAGAAGAATCTCTTGTCCGCGGCGACCAAGGTTACGGATCTCACGGCTTACATCGGTACCGAGATTGAGGGCCTGCAGCTCAAAGACTTGACCGACGTGCAGCGCGACGAGTTGGCATTGCTAATCGCAGAGCGCAGCGTCGTCTTCTTCCGCGACCAGGACCTGACGCCCCAGCAGCAGAAGGAGCTTGGCGATTGGTTCGGAGAGGTTGAAGTTCATGTAAGTGTCCGACTATAAAATTGAATATAGCTAACATATCGCCAGCCCCAAGTCCCTCAGGTCCCTGGAGTCCCAGGAGCCTCAGTTATCTGGCCCGATCTGTGGGCTACGGAGCGAAACGCAAACTTCCGAAACCCCGGAGGCGCATCGCGATGGCACACCGATTTGGTCCACGAGCGCCAGCCCGCCGGCGTCACCCATCTCCATAATGATACCGTCCCGAGGTCGGTGGCGACACGCTTTGGGCCAGCGGCTACGCAGCCTACGAGAAGCTGTCCCCCGGGTTCCGCAAGCTGATCGACGGCCGCTCTGCCGTTTACAGGTCGGCTCATCCATACCTTGACCGAGAGAACCCCGAGGCCGGCCCCAAGCATCTCGAGCGCGTGCACCCTCTTGTGCGAGTTCACCCAGCGACCGGCTGGAAGGCTCTCTGGGTGAACCGATCCATGACGGACCGCATTGTTGGCCTCGACAAGGCCGAGAGCGACGTCATCCTCGGGTATCTCTTCGACGTATACGAGAAGAATGTCGACATCCAGGTTCGCTTCAAGTGGACTCCCAGAACCTCTGCCCTCTGGGATAACCGGTAAGCCATGAATCACAATGCCACCACCGTGCCGATCCACGCTGACAAATGCAGAATTACAATTCACAACGCCAGCTGGGACTATGCGGGAAAGCAACCTCGCCATGGAACCCGAGTTACATCGCTGGCTGAGAAGCCATACTTTGATCCCAAGGCCCCTAGTCGCAGAGAGGGGCTTGGCTTGCTTGGCAAGGATGAAGAAGAGGAGCTTCGGGCCAGCGTTTGATTCTGCCAGCGTAGTCAATTGAATCTATCACTGTTATCAACAACCTCATTCCTCTAGTGACTGTTGTCTGAATAAGTACTGTCAATCAACAGTCATTTTGCTGCTCGAATGCGGGGTCGTCAACGCGCGCCCTTCGTTATCACAGGCCGTCCATCTCGATCTTGATATTGATAATATGGATCCTAGGTTAAAACTCACCTTCTTACCAAGTTTCATTATCCCAACAATTCAACTAGTCTTATCGTCATGGTGTTCGCAAAGTTGATACCGAATTACGCTTCGGCGTCCATTGCCCTTTTGTTTGCGGGTCTTCTCGATGGCTTCGACACTGGCTGCATTGGATACTTTTCCTGCTACTGCACAGCATCTATCGAAACCAGCATGTCCTGGCAGCTACCCAACATTATCCGGCCCGTCGTATCAATGATCCTGGCATTGCGTGCTTGCCAATGCTAGAGTCTCCCAGGTGGCCCAGGCCATGCTCCATGGCGAGGCGAACATCGGCCATCAGCGGCGGCCTCGTCATTCTGTAATCATGATCCTTATTGGAAGCCTCTATGCGGCCGGAGCTCCGTGAGTTTCAAATTGAATGTTAAGAGATTTATCAAACTCAATCAGTTTACAAATTGGCTGGTTTCGCCGATAACACCAATCCTCTAGCAGTCTCGGTATGTGGCCCCTACTTTCTCTTTGGAGATGTTCTTGCCCAGATGACTGCGGGCGTGCTTACAGCATACATGCCCGAAACGCGAGGGCGATCTCTCGACAGCATTCAAAATGAGCTTCAAAGTCTTGCATTCAGCTCACTGCTGAATCCCATGCCTCGATTTGGCCTTGGTCAGGAGACTCAAGAGCCAAGGTCTGGAAGTGAACACGAGCTGCAGGTTCAGGGCCAATCTCCGTTGGATGCATCAGCCGCTGTATCTATCAGTCTGAAAATTAGATGTAGAATAGGCTTGATTAAAAGAGAGGGTTATTTCAGTCTTGATGAAATAGAAAATAGTGTATTTTCGCCGTTAAAACTTCCACTGATCACACCAGTTGCTCATCAGGTCTGGTGTGATTTTGCCCAACCGTGCCACCGTTGGACTTCGAGCTTTGGTCCTCTCCATGCTGATATCCACATGCTCTCTGGCCTGCGCCGAAAGCATGTCGCGATACGTGTCGAGCAGCTTCACTGCAGGGTTTTTTCTGATGTCGGTTTCTCCTGCGCTCTCTTCCAGTTGGAATACCCAGTCCTCAAATGTTGTCAACCGATGGATCCTGTCACTGTAATAGGCCTTGACTACCACCGCCAACTCTAGCCACTTGGTCGTCACAGGATTCACTGCATGGAAATAGCCAGAGATTTCCGTCGTTGGAACCTGTACCGTCACGCCCGCCACGTCCAAAACAATGTCGGCCACGTCTTCAATCGGGATCCAATCCACGTCTCGGTGAGGACCAATATCATCTGGCAGGGCTCCCAGGTGCACCGAGCTGGCAATGAGGCTAGGGATAAACTCTTGTCTATTCCAGACACCTTCGTTTCGCCTTGGACCTGCAATTTGTCCAACTCGTATCGAGGCTGTCGGGATGCCTTGCCTTGCTGCTGCATCCAGAATCAGACTGCCAGCCATCTTGGACTGGCCGTATCCCATTCGCGGCAGGGTCAGATCTGCGAGCTGTTCTTCGGGCACTGGCTTATTTTCTGCCCATGCAGCTACTGTGCTAATGCTCGATAGGAAGATAATGGGTACTTGCTTCGAGGCAGCGCTAGAAAAGTCAACCAGGTGTCTAACACCCTGGATCTGTGGCTCAAACGATGCGACGCTCATGTTGAAATTGACGGGCCAGGCATTGTGAAGGATGCGATCGACAGAGCCCAAAAGCTCATTAAACTTGGCTTGGCCAAGTCCAAAATCAGAAAGAGACAGGTCTGCTCCTAGGAACTCGACCTTTGAGAAATCTGTACCAAGGCCTCGGCCTGAACTGACTGAAAGCTGACGAGACGAGCCACCATCTTCGCCTCGGTTTAGTGCAACCACTTTTTTAATTGACGACAGCTTGCAAAGACGACCTAGGAGGTATGTTCCGAGAGAGCCGGTTGTGCCCGTGACAATAACCGTCTGTCCCTCATAAAGAGGCTCCGGCTTATCTCTAGAAGAGGGGAGGTGTTTGGTGTACTTTGACAAGAGTTCTTCCAACACCCTTGTCTGGGTCTCGTCTGCTTTGACAGGAATTACCTCTTCCTTCATGGTAGAAAACAAATATTTTGACAATTTTTCAGCTGTCGGACAGTTGTAGATGGCACGTGGAGCTAGTGCAGGCCCCAAATCGATGCCTGCGTCGTTTAGGCCACCATCAAGCAGCTTCACAGCACTAACAACTCGCAAGGAGTCAAAACCAACCGTGAAAAAATCTGTGGCAGCACCAATGTCCTCGACTCGGGTCAACCTTGTCACCAGTTTGATAATAGAACCTGTCAGGCTGTCTTCGTCGTTGAGGTCCAGCTCGACAGACTCACGGTGGTTGTCCTGGTGTTTATATAGAGATTCGATTTCCTCCTTGAATATCTTGACAGTTCCGCTTCGCAGGACGGTGCCTTTTGGTGTTCGCACAAACGATTTGCCAGCAGCCGCCGTAACAAGCCACTTCACAATCTGGCCGTGAGCGACAGTCTCCGCGTTTGCCTTTTCAACCAACGGCCACACCTCTTCAATGAGCTTTGCTGTAGCTTCTTCGTCGCATGGTGAAGTCGGTTCCAAGATGAGGGCCGGTTGAAACCGGTCTTGGCCCACAACCAACGCTCCTTTGAGCAGGGGATGGCCGCCAATCGTCTCCTCCATGCTCACAGGGTTGAGCTTCTCTCCGTTTGAAAATACAATTACGTTGTCGATTCTTCCGCAGTACATCCAGTGGTCATCAAGCGTAGGATGAGGCTTGTACAAGTCCTTTGTCGACCACTCGTCCAGGTCGGGAAATGTGTAGAATACGGCTTGACGGCCTGGGACACCCGGCTTTTGTCTGCGCATGACGAGCTCGTAAACTTTGTTCTCTTTTGAAAATAACCGCCACTCGCAGCCCATCGTCTCTGAGCAAAAGATGAAATATTGCCAGTTTTCTATGCTGGTCGGGTAGAATAGGGCATACAGAGGGCACCTGTCATATTAGCTTGGTCTTTATGAGTTCATTGTACGTACTCGGTGGATGCGATTCCATTGCAGAGCATGACCCCGTTGTCAACTAGAGTCTGGCCTGTCTGTTGGGCGAGGTTTCCTGCACGGATAAGTAAAGGTCTCGAGAGAACATGACTACTTACCGCCGCCAAAGACAACAAATTTCAGCTTCTTTAAAATTTCTATTCCTTCCCTTGTCTTGGAAATCTCCTCCAGGATGAACGGCGGGAGAAAAGTTCCGTCAGCGCCAGAATGCTTGAAACATTCCATGGCCAGGTCTGCGTTGACAGGTCGATCCGGGATGCTAAGGGCGATTGGGGTTCCGTAAAAGAGCGTCGTTGCCAGCATGTTTGCAATTGCGGCTGCGTGAAACAACGGCAAAGGGGAGTAAACCCTAGTCGACAACTCCCCCCAAGCTTTAATGATGTATTTCCCCCCAGCAAGGTCGCGTAACTCGTCTGAAATAGTCAAGCTTCCCTGTTTGACAACAATGGGTTTCGGAATGCCCGTCGAGCCGCTCGTGTGAAGAACTACGGCCGGCTCCCATACAGCCTTTTCGAATGGGCGGTCATAAACAAACGGAGAACAACCAGAGTTTAGCATGCTGTCGATACCAGGGACGGCGAGCGTCTGCATCTCGCGGTCTCCGACCCATGCCTTGACCAATGGGGTGAAATTATCAGTGTGCCAGAATATCCGACAGTCTGTGGCCCCGAGGAGATATTCCTGGGCCTCTTTGGTGTTGCGCGGCGACAAAAATAGTGCTTGGTACCCGGCCTTGATGCAGGCCATCATGATGACAATGTACCGGATATCATTCGGCCCGCTATATGCAATAGTCTGGAATTGGCCTTGCCATCCTAGGCCATGCCTCTCTGTAATCTCCCACGCCACATGGTCAATGGCCGTGGCGATCCCTCTGTACGAAATAGCCTCCCATCCATCGCTTGGATTGCTGGTCCTGGGCACAAAGACAAAGGCTCGTGTCGGGTCAGTACCAGCTACGTCGTCAATGATGTTGTTGAGCAGCCGGCGCCCATAGTTTGGTTCCGCGTCCATGTTATCCATTCGTCGTTGATTATTCTCGCAATAAATCAGCCCGCACGAGAAGGAAGTTGAGGCATGCCGCTATTTAACTGATCATCCCGGCCAGCTTATCTGACATGGCAGTAATCTGCATGTGCGTAAAGTTCTCGCTCCCCATGTCAGTTACGGCCCCAATACCGCGAACAGAGAATCGCATGCCGTAATGCGACGCTGTCACTCTCCCCACTGAGCATTGAATCGATCGACACGTGTTCGCACGCAAAGGGATATTAGCAGATAACTAAGGTGGGTGACAGCATTTGCAGATGCAGAATCACCGACGCTTAACTTGTGTCAATCTGACGTCCTAGCATGCCTCTTGATCTCGGCCATCTACCGTCAGATGCATGTCCTTGGCCCAATGTATTCCACGTGCAATGCTCTTCGGACTTTGAAAATCAGTTCATCCACGATTCAGTTGTCTATAATATCAACATCCAATAACAGCTTTAAACATAGATGAAAGTTAACAATCCAAGCTCATAATCGTGTAGTCCCGTTCAAGAACCACCACAACGCAGCTCAACCGCCTGATTCTCACCAACATGGAACTTCTGTCTGCACCCTTGTTTCCCAGTTCATCCATCGAGAGCTCCCCTCTTCATCGCTGACGCCTCGGCCCACTTGGATGCATCCCGATTATCACATTGGTCTACTATACCAGAGCGCAACATAATTCCTATTTAGCTCAACCTCAAGCCCGTCAGATCAATCATGGGTCTTGCGCCATCCAATTTCTTCAATCGGCCATTGAATCCATGGCCTATGCTCTTCGTCCAGCAGCGCGTAGATCCTCCCAATTAAATGCATGCTCCATCCTTCTAACCACCAATGGTTTTCGAGCACATCGACTAGTACTGAGAAATAGGCAAGTATACAAAGCGCCTCTTTGTCTGCAATCTTTAGCAGCTGTACAAAATCATCACTAATTTCAAATAACCAAGTGTAGAAGCCTCTCATCTTGGCGTGTTCCAGAAACGACTCGTCAGCGAATGTATAGCTTCGCTTCAGAGCCTCGAGTGCTTGTAGCAAGATGGCTTGCTTCTCGGCACTCAGAGTCGCCGAGGACCGAATGTGTCCCTCCAAGCGACTTAGGCCAACATTCTCTTTGGGCGAATGCGACTTCCAAAACTCGTAGCTTACATCTGATGATCGGAATATTATGGAAAT
This sequence comes from Aquanectria penicillioides, assembly GCA_003415625.1. Lineage (NCBI taxonomy): Eukaryota > Fungi > Ascomycota > Sordariomycetes > Hypocreales > Nectriaceae > Aquanectria > Aquanectria penicillioides. The sequence continues at coordinate 3,397,271 of PYIU01000006.1, read as the reverse complement.
GTCAGAGTCCAGTATGGTGCGGTCTGCTTCAATTATCGCCCCAGTACCTCTTAGCAAATAGAGCCACTCCGGGATGATGCTATTCCCGACCACGAGCATGTCGTCGTCTCTCTTGGGTCTCGCAAGAGAGAAGAAGAGCGTTAGGATGCCGAAAAAAAATAGCTGGCGGTTGTTCCGCAGCGAAACACCTGAAATGAGCGGCAGGGCCTGCTCCAGTGATGCCGCGTGATATTGTGCCGCTTGTGAGACGAGTGCTTCTCTCCTGGCCAAGTCGGAGCGGCTAATGTGCAATGCTGCAAGGGCAAAGATGCCGTCAAGCACATATCTTGTAGAGAATCCAAGTTGAGGAACAACCACTCTCCAGAGATCCTCGACATAAGGCCCTGTGACCAAGGTTGACGCCGTCGATACGGTAAAGTGATGTAGTAGTTCTAGTTCGCAGTTTCCAGTAGCAATGACTGGCATCGACTGCCTGGGCTGAAGGAAATCACAGTCTATCTCTCGTTTGATGCAGTTGAGACATGAAGGACGCTGTTCATCGCACTAGGCCACATTAGCATGTCAACCTGATCGCGTGATAGCCCCGCCCAACTACCTTGATCTTTCTCGATTTGCACGAGCGGCAGCCAGTTTTCGACTTTGTGCGCCATCTGCGGTTTATCGCAGGGGTTGCCTCTGCGTCTGCCATCCCACTGCGGTTAAGACGTTGAGTAGGTTCGAATGAATACGACGGAATTTGGCTAAATCGTCGTATTGTTCTATAGGATCCGTATGTCTGTGCGCTTCCGAGGGAGCCGTGTTGCATCCAGCTGTTGTTAGTCGTATGACAGGCAGGGTTCACCAACGAAGCCGAAGAACACGAAGATGCGACAGATGCGAGGACTTGCTATTACCGATAAAGGTATCCTCAATGCTGGTGGCTTATAGCTACTGGTATTGTTCCCTTGAACGACTTTTAATCCCACAACTCAAGAACAACACGGCACTAGTGTATCCTCTGACCAGGTTATGCCTTCTTTTTCTTCCACAATTTTAACCCAAGCAGGCATACGCTAGCTCCTACGTACATGAATCCGGCAAATAACTGCACTCTCAAGTAAGGGCGCTCCGATCCTGGCTTGTTGCGCAGCTGGAGGGAAATGCCTTCAGCCACAGCTGTTGGTGGTGCCAGCATCAGCCAAAAGAATCCAAGAGCGCCAGCCAGGTCTGCAAGTCCGACGATTTCAGCCCCAAGCGGAGCCACCGCCACCCAGATTGTCCCTGCTTCGAGGCCAACGGCGATTGCGAAAAAGTATAGAACTCCAACTGACTCGGCGAATGGCCAGACGGCAAGGCAGAGGATGCCAGTAAGCAAGGAGGCGATGACCGAAACTTCAATTCGCCCCAAAGAGTCGCTCATGATTCCAACAATGGGGCGGCCCAGAGCTTGGCCCAAGTTCAAAAGGGCGCTCGCAACGCTGCCTTGGTGCTGCGTCATGCCAACTGCAACTGCATAGCTAGACAAGCTAAACAACAGGGCAATGTAGCCCAGGCCACTAAGGACTCCCCATGCGAGATACATGATATATGCAGGGTTTCGAAATATCGACCAACGCATCGGCGATTGTCGAGCTCGCGGGCGCGAGTTTGGCGGTAACCGCAAAAGACTACCACAGACCAAGTTGACCACGAAGCATATGATTCCGAGAATGCGCATGGCCCATGGGTAGCCGACAGTTGGAATCATCCGACTCAGTGCGAGCGAGTATATTAACCCGCCAATGCCAGAGCCAGCCGTGACTATGCCATTGACAAAGCTCCTGCGCTTGAGAAACCAGTACGACACAACACCAACGGAGCCGACGAATGCAAAGCCCATCCCGATGCCAAAGCATACGCCCTGGGAGAGGATGAGTTGCCAGTTTCGCCGCGCAAAGGAAGTCGTGATGAGCGATGTCGACACCAGCACGCCACCCGTGCATACAACAGGTCTAATGCCGTAGTGGTGAACGAGGTAAGTCGTGACGGGCGAACTGACCAAGGCCATGGCGACACTCAAACCACCGACGAATGCATACTCAAGAGGCGTGGTGCCGGGAAAGGTATGGTCGGAGAGGTAGTAGGCGAGCAATACGCCGTAAGCCTGTTGAGTTAATTTCATTCTGCCGAGAGCTTCAGGTGCTTACGCTGTTGATGCCCCAAGTGTGCGCATTGATGAGGAAGACGGATGCAACGCATACCCAACCATAACCGCCCTCGGGAAGAGGCTCCTGATCAACCGTAGTATCGGTAATTGGAGAGTCTGCCTCGACGACTGTCCCAGACGACTCACTATCTGGACGTTTCTCTGTGGTTGGCGTAGTCATGCTGGATCAGGGCAGGAAGGATATGGACGAGGCCGCAACTGGGTGGGACGAGCACTTTCAAGTTCATACTCCAACATCAAAAGTGCCCATGTTCCATCTCAATATATTCTCAACCAACTCACGGGCTTATCGGCCCCGATGCCCGTGGACAGCCGATCACTTGGGGTGCATCGTCCATCCTCGGCTTAGCGTCGACGGTCCTCTCGGCGCCGCCAGGGCCGAGGCCTGGCGTCGGTAAGCGTCTGATGCGGATTGACGATTCTCAACCATGCTATAACAGATTGGAATATATAGAGTCATCAATGGACAAGGCGCAGAAGCGTGCGCCTGATCAGCGCCAAGACTTGTCGGTGCTTGTGCACAAGGCCAGCCGGTCGTGTGTCACCTGTTACCGAAGAAAGACTCGATGCGATCGCAAGGTTCCTTGTTCGCACTGCGCCCGGGCCGGGATAGACTGTACGTATCCTAGCTTCCGGCGGGAAACAGAGAGGAAAGTTTCGCCGTTGCAGGATATTTCAGATCGTCTGCAGCGGTTGGAGTCAATACTCCTCGAGCAGCTTAACCGAGAATCGCCCAAGTCTTCAAGCTCGGTGGAAAAGGCGGCAACTCCTTTACAAACCCCTAGACCATCGGCATCGTCGCAATCGAGATCGTGGGAGATTCTGCTAAGAGACGGCGAGAGAGTTCACTACGTGGACAACACAAACTTGCTGGATCTCTTCCAAGATGTATGATATTCAAGCACGGGTGTTCAAGCTGACCGCAGTAGGAAGAACGCATGAAGCCCCCGGGTCCACAGTCTGTCTTTAGTAAACCGGCAAACACTCCTAAAGACTTGAACTTGACGACCGGGATATCTCCAGTTGCGCATGACAAAACCGAAGACGCAGCCCAGCTGTACCCGGATCCTCAACTCGCACTGCGTCTATGGAGAGCCTACATCGAAAACGTAGACCCCGTCATAAAGGTCCTCCATATTCCAACAACCCAATCATCCATCATTACTTTAATCGCCGACTCGTCTCAAGCCAAGTCGTCTTTTTCGGCGCTTGCTTTTGCAGTGTACTTTGCTGCAACTACCAGCCTGCGCGAGGACGAGGTGCAAAACCTTTCGTCAGAAAGCCGATCAACGTTACTAGAGAGGTTCAAAAACGGGCTTAACCAGGTCATTATCGAGCTGAATCTCTTCAACGAACCCGACACCACAACGGTTCAAGCCGTGGCCATATTCGCAGTGAGTCAACCCCAGCTGCCAACATCACGTCTAACCAATTAGACATGTCTGCGAGTCCACGACCCGGCCCGCGGGGTTTGGATCCTCATCGGCACGGCGATTCGGCTCGCGCAGTCGATCGGCATCCATCGATACGGAGCTGCTCTAAAGCTGAGCCCGTTTGAAACAGAGCTTCGCCTCAGATTGTGGTGGCACCTCAACGTCCTCGACGCGCGGGCTCCCGAGGACCATGGCTTCGCACACACCATCGACTGGTTTGGCCAAGGCCTCAGGCCTCCCTTGAACGTCAACGACGACTGTCTCTTCTCGTCAATGGAGACGCTTCCCTCAGAGTCGAACTCCTGGACCGGGACATCCTTCTTCCTCGTGCAGATCGAAGCGAACAAGCTACTGCAGCGCATCCTCGGGACAATGGCGGCAAGCAAAGACGGGAACCCAGCAGACGACATTCAGGAAAAACGCAGGATCATGACCGAACACAAGGCATGGGTGGAGGAAAAGTTTTTCACTCAGAGAATCACATCCAGCGTGCAAAAGGCCGCATCGTCACACTACCGCACCGCGTACACAAAAATGGAGTTTATGCTGCAAGCCCGCGAGCATCTCACCTCGCAAGGCGACCACCAACACTGCTCGGCGCCGTCACCGGCGAAGGGTCTATGCGAATCGGCATTTCGCACAGCCTGCCGCACGATCGAGAGTAGTTATGCGCTTCTCAGCGGCAGCGCGTCTGGGAACTTTGCGTGGCTGTTCCAAACCTACACGCAGTGGTATGCGCTTGCATACGTGTTGCGCTACTTGTGCGTCTCTCCTCCATCGCCAGAGACCGACGAAGCGTGGGCCCTTGTCAACAAAACGTTCGACGTCTTGTCGTACTCACAGGACCTGGCAGACATGGATACCGGAAAGGGCAGCATCTGGCGCTGTCTGGCTCGCATCCGACACCAGGTTTCAATCGCCAGAGAAAATGCAGATGCGCACGCTCGGGGCTCGAGTGACGAACTAAATCATGCAAAGTCGCACACATCCCACGCTCAAGGAACTGAAATGGAGTATCAGGGCTCTCCGTCGCAATGCGTGAGCCCAAAGGCCTTGCTGCAAGACCTAGATTCCAGCTGGAACATGGAAGGCGACAGGTTCAACGCCTCTTCCATGCTAGACATGCTCTACCTGGCAGAATGGAACGACATTGTAAACGGAAGAGTCGGTCTAACCTAGGCGTTGGTCATACACGTTTCACAACATATGGTTGCACATCACGCCGCGCGACGTAACACCGAGCATGTATTGTAAAGAGACTATTACTACAAAGGAACTCCGAAATAACAGCCAAACTCCCACTGCTTGCCCAGGACGAATAGACTTACAGGTCCTCCCTAATCCATGTCGCTATTCTTTATTAGTCGCACTACGACAAATAAGACAGTGCTAGGGGGGGGGAACTCACAGCAATGCCAAGGTCAGGTCTCCGTGGATCCTTGCCTTGAGCTCAATCTCAATTTCGAGATTCAGTTCGAGGCGCAGCTTGAGAGGGTCCTTGCCTCCACCGCCTTGTTGTTGCTGCATCTGCTGCTGTTGCTGTTGCTGCATTTGTTGTTGTTGTTGTTGTTGTTGTTGTTGCTGTCGCTTCATGCTCCTCTGGGCCCGAGGCGACACTTGCCAGTCGTCCTCGTCCGACTCTTCCTCCTCGTCTAACCAGGCTGGCCGCCTGCGTCGAACTTGCTGTGCCTTGGTTCGCTTGCTCTTTTTGGGCGGCTCGGGAGCTGACTCTTCTTGCTCTGGGGTGGCGGGCTCCTCTGGCTCCTCTTCCTCATCTTCGTCGCCCTCCTCGGACATGTAGTCTTCGTCAAAGACATCCTCGTCCTGGTCATCACCCTCGGCATCTTCAAACTCATCACCGCTCTCTTCGCCTTTGTGAGACTTCTCGGGCTTTGGCTCGTTCTTCTTTGCGTCGGTCTTTTCCTTGGTTTGTTCCGGCTCAGGCTCAACCTTGGGGGCGCGAGTAGGTGAGGTTGCTTTTGGCGACGAAGTTTCGCCTCGCAGCTGGTTTTCCTAGGCATGTTAGATTGTTTAAATGCGCGGTGTACAACTGGCATACCTGTGGTGAGGCCATGGCTGTTTGTGTCTGACTTTAATGTGTCAAGATTCACGTTGTGCTCAGTGGTTTATGGTCTAATACACTCGAGTTGGGCTCTCCTTTCCGTCTTTTGTGATGCTTCAAGCCGCCAAAAACAGGATGAACCACTGGCTACTGACGCAATAAACGTCATCGGCACCATTCGCACAACCTGTTTCGGTGCCCACACGAAGGGATCGTGTCGATGCATCCACAACGGCTTCTATGACGCAGATGATGGAAAGCTGCCTGCCCCCAATGACGCTTTGGTCAGTAAGCAACCATCTGCATGACCGACAGGGATGTTGCAGAGGTGGTGTGTGGTCAGAGGATGAACCAATAACCCCATATTTCATTACAACGTCATTCTCCCAGGTCTCGCTCATTCTAGATTCTCGCTTGTCCTCGAGAATCACCATGGTCATCGGTCTGCTCACTATCACGGCCATCCCCACAGTCATCGGGGTCGGCCAGGCAATCAGCGCTCAGAAGAAGCAGAACGCGGCGCTGACAAAGGAGCAAGAAAAGTTCCACTTGACTTTCATGCTCAAGCACAAGCGAAAGCTACAAGAGATGGGGACGGGAGTCCTCGTAGACAAAAAGGCAAGTTGAGGCATCAGAGTACGAAATCAAGCTAACAGGCTAGCTCTATCTCAATCTGCCGGATCATCCAGTTGAAGGTTTCAAGTTTTGCGGCTACTATTTCAAGTATCCAGGCGAGGAGGGCCACCGTGGGATGGTCAGCATGGTCTCTGCCGACCCGCCCATGCTCAACTGGATCTACGTCAACAAGGACACGCACGCGGTGGAGTACGGAAGCCGAAAGGAAACGGTTGATCACGTCATCGGGCCGTGGGGTTGGAGCGAGGACGACCGATTCCTGACGCTCAAGGGAGATGACGATCAGTTTGTGGCGGTCCAGGACGCCAATGACGGGCGATGGGCTGTTTACTGGGACCCTGAAGGAGACATCATGGAGGAGGTGGGCTCCAAGCGATGCAAGCCTGTGGCGCTGCGTCGCAGGTTGGAAATGGGCGTGGAGAGTCGCTATGTCAGAGACTAAAGTGATCGGCGGTGGGTGACCAGGGCCATGATTCCCAAGAGGGTCGCAATGAGACGGAGGCTGCATGGCATCAAGAATAATCTCGATTCATGACCTCATCAAGATAGAATCCTGTTATTCGGAACAAGTAGCAAACTTATATGACCTCGTTTGCGGTGCTGAGATGAGTATCAAGAGACAGTAAACCACAACACAACCACAACTCGGTTATTCTCCTCCATCTTCATCACAACATGTCGACCGCGCAAAAGGACCGCATCTCCTCCAACGAGGTGGATTCCGACGACAACTCTGCCTCCAGCGAGGAGCAGCAGCCCAAGCAGGTGCAGCGCCGCGGCAAGAAGCCCAAGAAGGCCCCTCGACGGAAGCAGGCCGGCCCTCTGGACCAGCTCCCCGTGGGCGGCGACGGCCTCAACAACGCCGTCGGCGGAGTGACCAACACGCTGGGCGCCGTCACAAACAACGCCGTGGACCAGCAGGGCGGCGGCGGCGGCAAAAGCGACACGCTGCGCCTGCGGCTGGATCTGAATCTGGACATCGAGATCCAGCTCAAGGCGCGCATCCACGGTGATCTCGAGCTAGCGTTGCTGTACGTAATCCCCCCCCCCCCTCTCACAAAGCTCGCCGTCTCTCTCTGGCCTCTGTATCTTACTCGGCGTCCAATCTTCAGCACCGGATAAACTTGCGACTAATTGCATTTCTGTCTATCCAGGAATTGAGCATTTCCTGTACGCGTTGTTGTTGCGATTCTGCTGGGAACGGGCGTTTGGGTTGGAATTTTAGGTGCAATATAATAAACTGCGGGCACTTTCTATCCCACATCCCACATTTGTCTCTCGTGCGTCTCTGTGAATGTACATATGTAATAATGAAAATGAAATGAGAAATGAGAAATGATATATATACGCGGCGAATCACTCGGCAGTATCAGACCGAACCAACGTCAGACTGCAGAATAGACAGGGGTTTTAGCATCTGTCGTTGGTGCTTTTCAGCCACCCGCTCACCACGCAACGGCTCACGTCTAGTTTCCGTCAACCAGGAACGCTCCGCTCACGCCAAGTCAGTGTGTCAGGTTAAAGCTAGCCTGAGTTGGGATGGTTAGTGCTGGCTCGCGCACAGCGTGGGTCTGGCCGAGATGGCGATCACGCAGGAGATCGCCCAAGAAATGCCTGTTTGTGCACATCCAAGGTCAACGCTGACGCTGCTGGGGTGGACCAAAGTGTCCGGATATACGTACATAGTACAAGTATGGACGGCGATGGACAGGGGTGATCCATCCAGAAGCGCAGGCTATTCAATGCAACTCTTCGTGTCGTCATATCCCCGCAAGTCTTGGAAATCCCATGTCAGATTCACACATGTAGGCACGCTCGCGTCAAAGGTTGCCGTGCGTGCATCTCTCCTTGTCAACAATCAATATCTAACCGCGATGCCTTCAGATCCAGACACCCCGAAAGAGGTCGTCCCGACACACACCACCTACGAGGTGGATGTGCCGGTGCGCAATGCTCGCTCTCCGACTGACAGCTACGACAACGACAATGACAATGACGACTCTGAACCCCAGCCCCAGCCTCAAATCCGCATTCCAAAAATCACTCCTCTATCGTCCGGCCCGTCGCCAGCAGAGCTCGCCGACGGCCTCGAGGGGAAATACATTGACGAGTTTGGGAACATTCTAGACTGGGATGGGACCGTGCTCGGCCGCGTAGACGGCGATCTCCCGTCCATGGTGGGACGACCCGTCACCGAGTCTGGAGAAATACGAGACCTCGACGGCCAGCTCGTCGGCCATGTGTGCGAAAACTACACCAAGCCCAGCTTGAGACCGCTCGGAGGCGGCCTTCAAGTGGACGACGAAGGAAACATTTACGACGAGGAGGGAAACGTGGTTGGCAAGTTGAACAGTCGTCCTCTGGAGGGAAACCCACCAAAAGACGAGCACAGCAAGGCCAAGCGTGACCAGACCGCGCCACGGCCTCCTGAGGCTCCCAGGCCGGATGAAATATATCTAGATGTCAAGTCGACATTCGACGGAATCCAGCTGGTCATAAAAATCCCTACAGTCTTCAATAGAGCACGCGATAGTCGAAGATAGCACAGCTGCGATTAAGCGAGTCAAGCTCAGCGAATATCTTCGGTGTCTTAATTACCCGTCCTTAATAGACGGATCCAACTGATATCCGCATCGCGCATAGACACATTCACGTGAACAACACGTGAAACTTGTGAATCTCGATCTTCCCACCATCAACCTTTTCGATCGTCACTGTACATGGATCTCCATCCTGAAGCCGGTTTCTGCTCCGGCTCCGGGCCACCACCCCCAGGCCAATCACCCTCTCCCAACATCCTCAGCCACTTCATCTTAATCTGCCAAAGTCCTATACGTCATATACCTCTCGCCACACTTTGTTTCCTTCAGATCTTCATCATGACGCGCATTGTGTGCGTCCACACAGCCGTACGAGCATCGAGTTGCCGCCATGGCGTTGGCTCTGACGTTTAGATTACCTTGACTCTGCAAGGTAGAAACTTGATTTTATCTCCAAACAGTCCAGTCTTGTCTAGAAATCCAATATAAAGACATGTATCGCATGAATGAATCAATAACATCTTCCCACATAACCACCAATAATTGACATTTAACCATTTACACTGAGATTGAGACATCAAACATGCAGAATCCACTGTCGATCCCCGGCGGCTGGAATAAAGATACCCCCAAAGATACTCCCGCTGAGGAGCGACCCGATCCCGGTATGTTTGCAGCCTTTGTCTTGAGCGCCGCTAATATTTATAGCCGACACACACTCTGTTCCTCGAAGCGCTACTGGCGTGGTCGAGGACACCGGTGAGCATGTCAGCAAGATTACGGAGTCGGAGGACCCGAAAGAGGTCGTAGGCAACACAATCACAACCACGGGAGACATTGTCAGCTCCACTGGCGATGTTGTCAGCAAGGCGCCTGAGGACGAACACAGCGTGTACACCACCGCGGCTCCTGAGAAAAAGTCCAGCGGTTTCGGTCTATCGGGCCTCAAGTCTGTGTACAACACTGTCGACGGCACATTCAAGCCTGTGACCAGCCGCCTGGGCTTTGGGAGCAAGTCTGCCAGTGAAGACCGTTCTCAGAGCGAAGTGACTGAGAAGCAGCCGCAGGAGTACAAAAGCTCGGGGATCGATCTCCAGGACAACGACCAGTCTGTCAAAGAGTCTGGAATCAACGAGGAGCTGAAAGATCTTCCTCCTGAACCCGAGGTTGAGCTATCCAAGGCGGACTTTAGCGACATGAAGCAGGTCGACACCGTCAAGCCCGAGGACAGCATCTCCAGAATTGACGACGACACCTCAAAGGTTACCGAAGATCAAAAGGAGACGCCGCCTACCGAGTCATCGGAAAAGGCACCATCGGTTGTGCCAGAGTCTGTTGCTGGGTCCAAGGTTCCCAAGTCTGTGGAATCCGAGGCCAAATCTCAGCCGCCTTCAGAGGTCCCGAGATCTGAGGTTCCCAAGTCCGAGGTTCCTGAATCAAAGGCGCCTGAATCAGAGGTCCCTAAGTCAGACGTCCCCAGATCACATATCCGGTCAGAGGTCGAGGTCCCCAAATCCGACACCCAGCCAGAAATCCCCAGGCCCGAACCTCCTGAAGTTGCCGGGACCGAGGCCAAATCACAGCCGCCAACTGAAGTCCCCAAATCCGAGGTGCCTCCTTCCGTAGCTCAGGGTTCGGAATTCGAGCAGCCAAAGTCCGAGGTCCAGAAATCCGTCAAGTCTGGATACCCAGGAACTGACATTCTCGAGTCCGAGCTTGCCAAGTCCCAGGTCACAAGGTCTGACATCTCAGGGTCCAAGGCGCCAGGGTCCCAGGTCCCCCTGTCTGAAGCGCCACCCAGTGAGGCTCCGGGGACCGAAGCTCCAGAAGAGACCGAGAAGCTTAACTATTCCGCTCTCAAAGGCTGCACAGTCAACAAGGGCGGCAGTCTCGTCAACGATGATGGTGTCAGGGTTGGCCGCGTCATCGAGGGAGACATCAAGGTGCTCCTAGGAAAGCGCGCCGACGAGAATGGCATCATTTGGGATGATGCAGGCAAGGCCCTTGGCAAAGGAGAGCCCCTGCCTGATTCCGAGCGAGAGGATCTCAAGGAATTCGCTCCGTTTGAAAACTTCCCTGGCGCTTTAGTCGAGGCAGACGGCCGAGTTGTCTTTGAAGGCAAGCAAGTCGGAAAGGTCACCGAGGGAGATCTAAAGCGGCTAAATGGGAACAAGGTGGATGAAGATGGAGATATCCTAGACCGCCGCGGTAATGTCATTGGCAAAGCAGAGGCTTGGGATGAACCTGAACCCGAAGAGCAAGTCAAGCCTGATTACTCAATGCTTGCCGGTACCCGCGTGAATAAGGCTGGCAAGCTTGTGGACGAAAATGGAAACATTATCGGTCATATCGTCGAAGGTGACGTGAAACAGCTCATCGGCAAGCGCGCAGATGAGAACGGAGAGCTCTGGGACGATTCCGGCAAGGTTGTCGGCCGGGGCGAACCTGTTCCTGATTCCGAGCGGGAAGATCTCAAGCAGTTTGCGCCATTCGAAAATTTCCCCGACGCCGTTGTTGATGCCGAGGGCCGAGTCATGTTTGAAGGTAAGCAGGTCGGTCAGGTCGTCGAAGGCGACCCTAGGCGGCTCAAGGGCAGCAAGGTTGACGAAGATGGCGATATCCTCGACCGACGAGGCAACGTCATCGGCAAGGCTAAAGCCTGGGACGAGCCTGAGCCTGAGGAAGAGGTCAAGGCTGACCACTCGATGCTCGACGGCACCAGGGTTAACAAGGTCGGTAACCTCGTGGATGAACGGGGAAATATCGTTGGCCGCGTTGTTGAGGGCGATTTGAAGCATCTAATCGGCAAGCGAGCTGATGAAAATGGTGATCTCTGGGATGAATCTGGCAAGGTCATCGGCAAAGGCGAGCCTATCCCTGATGCAGAGCGAGAGGACCTAAAGGACTTTGCCCCCTTTGAGAATTTCCCCGGGGCCGTTGTTGATGCCGAGGGACGAGTCATGTTTGAGGGCAAGCAAGTCGGTCAAGTCGTTGAAGGCGATCCCAAGCGACTCAAGGGTAGTAAGGTCGATGAGGACGGCGATATCCTCGATCGAAGAGGTAATGTGGTCGGCAAGGCCGAGGCTTGGGACGAGCCCGAGCCTGAGGAAGAGGTCGCGGTCGATAACTCTATGCTGGCTGGAACCCGAGTCAATAAGGCCGGCAAGCTTGTGAATGACCAAGGAACCATCATTGGTCGCGTTATTGAGGGCGAACTCAAGTACCTCATTGGCAAGCGAGCAGACGCAAATGGAGACATTTGGGACGACTCTGGCAAGATCGTTGGCAAAGCCGAGCCTCTTCCAAGCGGCGAACGCGAGGACCTTAAAGAATTCACTCCGTTTGAGAACTTCCCTGGTGCCCTCATAGAGGCCGATGGCCGCGTCATGTTCGAGGGCAAGCAAGTTGGCCAGGTGGTCGAGGGCGACCCCAAGAAGCTCAAGGGCAGCAAGGTCGACGAAGACGGAGACATTCTCGATCGCCGCGGAAACGTTGTCGGCAAAGCTGAGCCATGGGATGAGCCCGAAGCTGAGCCTGAGCCCGAGATTGACAACTCTGCCCTGTCTGGAAAGCGAGTCAATAAGGCCGGCAATGTCGTGGACCCCAACGGCGTCATCTTCGGTCGTGTCATTGAAGGCCACATCGGCTCAGTCATCGGGCGCATGTGCGACAAGGATGGCAACATCCGAAGCGAGTCTGGAGAAATCATCGGCCGAGCTGAGCTGGTTCCTGAGGGTCAGCGTGAGGGTGTCAAGGATGGCCCCTTCGCCGACCTGGTAAGCTGCTCCGTCACCAAAGACGGCAAGGTTGTCACCAGTTCTGGAGACATCGTTGGCCGTCTGGTGTCTGGAGACCCCAAGATCCTCTACGGTCGTGCTGTCGACGAGGATGGAGACATTCTTGATCGCAACGGTAACGTCATCGGCAAGGCTGAGCGCTGGGAGGAGCCCGTGGTCGAAAAGAAGAAGGACCCGCTCGCTGGCCGACGAGTCAACCGCGAGGGCAATGTGGTCGACGATGATGGAAACATTATCGGAAAGCTCACCAGCGGCGAAATCCTTATCTGCTCCGGCAAGGAGGTTGACGAGGACGGCGATGTCGTCAACCAAAAGGGACAGACCATTGGTCACGTCACTCGCCTCGAGGACATTCCCGCAGAGCCAGAGCCAGAGCCAGAGCCAGAGCCCGAAGAGACTGAGACTGCTGAGGAGAAGGAGAAGCGCGAAAAGGCTGAGAATGATCGAAAGCTCGCTGGCCAACTGGCATACTGCGTGGAGCAGGCTCTCGACAAGGTCCGCCCCATCTGCAGACTAATTACCGACAAGATTGACCGGGCCGAGAGAACTCCAAAGGAGGAGCTGGACGAGGAGGAGCTCGTCAAACAAGTCAGGCCTCTCATCGAAGAGGGCGGCAAAATCCTAACCGAGGCCAACGGTGTCATTCGTGGTCTCGATCCCGACGGTCGAATCCAGCGCAACGCCAAGCACCGCGCAGCTACCCGGGAGGGCTCGCCAGAAGAGTCCCATCTCGCCGAAGTATTGAAGGAGGTGAGGATTCGCTGCAAACTCTGCACTAGAAATTACCTAACATTTTCAGCTCACCGGAACTGTTACCCAATGCATTGACAATGCAAAGCGCAAGATCGAGGACATGCCTCACGCCAAAGAAGAGCTCAACCCTTTGTGGGGCCTGCTCGCGGAGCCTCTATTCCAGATCCTCGCCGCCGTTGGTCTTCTGCTCAACGGCGTGCTCGGTTTGGTCGGAAGACTAGTACGTTGCAAACTAATCCCTTAATTTTCCTGCTAACACATTGCAGCTGAGCGGTCTTGGTCTTGGTGGCCTCGTGGACAGCCTGCTTGGTGGACTGGGCGTGGACAGGATTCTCGAGAGCCTCGGCCTCGGAAGTGTTATCGGGTCACTGACTGGGAAGAACTTGAAGAAGAAAAAGAAATAAGCGATTTGTCACTGCTATGTATCTGCCATGGATCTCAAATTGGCTTGGTTTAAACTGGATTGGTTGTCGGTGGATGTCATGATAATTTGCTTCGGAGCTCCACAGGGAAAACTAGTGCGTAGTTATCCGATATGCATTTATCGAATTTTAGTCATCTATTTCACATAAATTTTCTGCAACGGCGTCAAAAGTTTTGCTTCGACATCAACAATGTCCAGCTTCCCAGCTGTCCGCAGGCATTGCCTGTGACCATGCGTCTTTTCCTCATCCGCCATGGAGAAACAGTTGACAACGTCGCAGGCCTCTATGCTGGGTCGCGCGACTCGCCGCTGACGGCCCACGGGGCCCTCCAGGCCCGACGCTTGGCTTCCCTCCTCGCCGCGGTCCAGGTTGAGCACCTCTTCACGTCGAACCTCAAGCGCGCCGTGCTGACTGCCGAGGCCGTCCGAGATGCGCAGAAACGCGCTCGCAAGACAGACTTGGACGTAGTGCAGCTGCTGGAGCTGCGGGAGAAGGACTTTGGCTCCGGCGAGGGAACCAAGCTGGGCGCGGGGGAGCACCGAGGAGCCGAGACGCCAGAGGCAATGCGGCTGCGGATTGACCGCTTCCTGGATGATCATCTCGTCCCGGTGCTGGCCGTCAACGACGGTGCGGTCTGCATCATCGCTCACGGCATCATCCTCGGCGTCCTCTTCAAGGCCTTATCCGCAAGGATTGCGTCCATGGCAATTGCACCCACTGCCCGGACAGACATGTTCCCCGACGTCGCGGCCCTGTCGCGTCTTTGGTGGAGCAACACGGGCTACCTGGAAGGAATCCTTTCGTCAGCCTCGAGCAAGCCCGGCCAGCTGCCGATGAAGATGTCCATCCAGGTGATCAACGGCATGGACCACGTCAAGGGCCTGAAAAAGACCCGCGGCGGCATCGGCAGCGCCAAGTTTGATGAGAAGCAGAAAACGATGGATTTCTTCTTCAAGCCGACCGCACGCAAGCGCAAACACGATGGTAAGCTCACTTGTTTTTTTCTTTCTTTCCTAACGAAGCACATGATGAAAAAGCAAACATTCACAGACCTGTACTGAAAATACAATGTGGAAACAACTTTGTCCAACCGCTGTCTGACATGCTTCTTTTACTTTATTTCGTCTTGCAAGCTTTTTGACACAAGCTAACGATGAATACAGACAATGATTAGATACCTGGTAGCGTAATACAATTGAATAAATAATTTGTCCTACACATCTGTGCTTGATTCATCTCGTCCTGTAAAAACCTTGTGCATACGTCTGCTGACAGCCTGTCCTACTGTGCGATCAGAAAACGCCCCGTCCTTGTTGGCGCTCTTGCGCACACCCTCTAGTCTGGTTGGCCCCTCCGTCTCCAGAGCGCAAACAAGTTTGCTCACGCTGTCGAGCTCGGCGGCGATTCCGTGTGCAATCGGCGCCGTAACACGGACAATCTCCTGTAGCATGCGGACGTATGTGTCCTGGGCGTCGTCGCCTGTCTTGACCTGCCCGCTTTCCATGCAGAAACCTGCGCCCAGAGTGGCCTGGTCCTTCTGCTTTCTGTAGGGCACCGTCGAGACGTGCTGGGTAAAGACAGAGATCCATTCTGCCGTTTCTAGAGGTATCGTCGTGTGGTGAATGAGCACGTCGTGCATGACCTGCAGCTGAAGCAGCGCATCCTCAACCATCTCCTCGGGCACGTAGTCCTGGGGGGCGTTCGCTCTCCGCCGTGCTGTCTGGGTCGAGGGGTCTTGGCGCACATGCGACGTAAACTGCCGATTTCGAAGATTTCGATTCTTCCGCATCCACGGGATGACTCCTTCTAGGAGGTAGATGATATCGCAGCTGCTAAAATGTTGCCGCATCTTGGCGACATGCGCAGCCAGGTCGTCGTCCAATGTTAGCTTGACAAACTCTTCGGCAGTCAGGATGACGAGCGCATGCTTCTCGTCTGCAATGCGCAAAGGTATTGGTTCCCAAAGTCCCAAGTCATCGTTGTACAGACTCCTCACTTTTCTGCGCCACTTGATGACATTGTCAACCGGGCTCTCCCAGCTCGTGTATTGGACATCCAGGCCCTCCAACAGTGTCTCGAGTTGCGTCGTGGTCGTCGCATTCAAACTTGCAGGGATGTCGACCATCATCTCTGGGGTCGAGACCTTTTTGTCCGTTCTGAGCTTGTTGACCTCTGCCATCGCAGCAGCCCGTTCCTTTTCGCGGGCCTTGGCTTCCTTTGCCTGCTCCCTCCCTCGGCGCTTGTTTTCCTTGTCCAGTTCCTTGGCCGCAGCCTTGACCTCTTTTTCTCGAGCCCGGTCCGCAGGAGTCTTTTGCGGCTTTGCTTTTTTGGATTTGGAAGTAATGACATCGCTTTGTGAACGCTGCAGCTGACGCCGGCTTTTCGCAACGTCAAAGTTAGCAATGTCAGGAAACTCCTCCTCAGATAGATCGAGGTCAGAGTCGTCAATGTCGATTACAACAGGCCGTTTCTTCGGCGAGTCAAAAGAGCGGTTCTCCGGTGCTGAGCTGGATATCGGATCCCAATCATCACGACGCCTTGGCCGTGTATTTGTCGCCTCCCCTAGATATGTTGGTCTGGCTTGTGTGTTGGCTGCTGGAGGGTTTGGCCTGGGAGAGCTGGCAAATGGGTCTGATGATTGGGGAATCACCGTAGGCTGTGGATTTGGCCGCGGAGAGCTAGCGAACGGATCTGATGACTGAACCGCAGCCGGTTGGTGAAGAGGGCTAGCAAAAGGATCCGAACATTCAACCCTCGGGCGCTTTTCTAGACGCCGTGGAGGAGAGCTCGCAAAAGGATCTGATTCCAATCGAGGGGCAGCCTTTGAACTGTGATGCTTCGAGGCAGGGCGTTCAGGTGAACTGGTAAGATCGATTGGGTCTGGTGCCCGGCTTGCACACGGCCTTACTACAGGCGGGGCTGGAGAGATTCTCTTAAGAGCGCGCATTGGCTCTTGGCGAGGAGATATTTTACGTTTGTTGCCTGTGGCATCCACCAAAATTGGTTCATCAACGTCAAACGTGGAGTCAAAGTCGTCTGAAAGAAAGAGAAAATCGTTGGACAGAGGATGCGGACCAGAGGTCTGCTTGCCATGGCTGGCCTTAGCCGGCCTGTCATCAGGCGGGCTGGACGAGATGAGATCAATCACCTCTGGAGCCATGGCAAATGCTTAAAGCCATCCTTGACGTCAAGACGATGAATTGTCACAATCTAAAGTGGCATGGTAGCCTAGGTACGCGTGTGACGCGCCAGCGCAAAACGCATAGTCACGTGATCAAATACAAGTTATGGTCCGGCTAAAGCACCATCCACGCACGTTTGCCTTGAGTCAGGGCAAAGCAATGGCTCGGCCTAGTTCACGAGAACTCTGGGCACTCATTAAACTCGACAGGATCATGACTGTACCCGGCTTGGTCAATTCGAGAGGTTGACGATCGTCCCCGCAGAATCTGCCGTGAAACAATTCCCGCTTCTGGCGAAATGCCACCGTAGCATTGGGGCACGCACTTGATGAAACGTGGCATTGACAATGGCTGTATTGCGGTGGAAGAATATGGACGATTGCGATATAATACTCGGCAACATTCGCACTGACTTTATGCGCGGTTGAAGCTAGCAAATCTCGATGCTCTTGGCTTGTTTCGTTCCAAGGGCGACGTGACATTGGCCGAAACGAAACATAATGCCAACGATGGTTGCGATGTCACCCTTGAACGTGGTCCGAGTGGCTCGGTAATTAAAGTGGTTGAGCAGCCAGGGTCACTAAAAGGGCATCGTTGACAATAATCGCCCTAGCCAATTTGGACCCAAAGTCCGACGTCCACTTCGATCCTAACGGCGGACGTACGACGGACGCAAGATGTGAGAGGAGACAACAAAGTCATCAAACTCAAATGTCGTCTACACAGCTCGAGGCGGCATGGGATCGCCCCTGATTCGGACCGCGAGAGTTGTCTAGTCTTGAAAGTGCTGGTATCCCCAGAACTCTGATCGCCATGGACTTGGGCTGCCTCGAACTGCCTTGTCTGAGATTGTGCAGACGGCATGGAAGTGGCAAATGTCTACAACGCGGCTGCGAATTACGATTGGTATTCTAAGAAGATGATTGCCTTGGAAACGATTCTCATCACCATCAACCCGCACCCAGATGAATGACCAAAAATGAATCACAGTCTCAGCCAACGGTTCTTGATGAGCCCTGCAGTGGACGGGAAGCAGAGACAGGGCACCATGACCAACCACCTCATTCAAAAGCAAGGGACCTTCGTGGACACGGACACGGACCAAGCAAACCAACCAGCCTCGTATACTCAGCACAGTTGGGGCAGGCTGTCAAGCGCAGATCCCTAACCCAGCCATTATCGAAACCGCTTACGGTGACAGTGACGAAATTGGCGTGACAAACTGACACTGGTGCAACTTTTCGCTTGTCGTGGGGAGACTGTCGAGTCAGTGCGACTGTCAGGTCGCGCAAACTGAGAGACTATCGACAAGGCTGATGATGAGACTGGACTGGGAACAGGCTGGCGGCAACCAGCATGAGATCTGGCAGAGTGGCCGGAGCGCGCAGGTGCATTGGCGCTACAGGGACAGCCGGCAAGCACCTGGTCGTGGCACGAGCTGTCGAGTTGTCGGCTTGTCGGGCTGCAGGTCTTGGTCCACCACCGATAAAGGCTTGCTTTTGCAGCACCGGATCTCGTCTGGGCGGGCAGGTCGGCGTCGGCAAGCATGCACGAGACAACAGACGAACACGCCTTGAAGAGCAGGGCCTGTGTCACGAGAAAGCAACGCACAGTGCCGCACCGGACGAGAGAAGTTGGGCGGCGGGTGGAAAGGAACCGACAGAGCAGACACAGGGGAGCAGTGGAGACATTACCTGAAACGAACCGTGGTGGTGGTGTGTCTACCACCCCGGAGGGGAATTGCTTCTGCGTGGAGCGAAGGCGTGCCATAGAACCTTGGGTGCAGAAAGAGTTGCTTCTTTTCATGGGGAATCGTGCCATTCGCTGCCACCCTGTCAGGGTTTTGAGGCGCCGTCGCAAGTCTGGCCTCGCCTCGGCCCCCGCCTGTGATGGAGTGTGACAGGCGCACATGGGAGCGTGAGGTTTAGATAAGACAGGTTGGAAACGGTTTGGGCGAGAGAACTGTGGAATGACGAGCGAGCAGAGACTGCCAGCGCATGCTCGGATCTCTTGCGCGGCGCATTAACATCAACACTACACAAGAAAAAGTCTCCGCGAGGCGCATGCACTGTCGCTGCAGCGCGGTATGTGTCCCGTGACTCCCTCCGGGTGGCCCGTGATGAGGCCCATGGTGAAGTGGAGGATGAAGCTCAACGTACGCAGACACAGGCGCAAACAGACACAGCGAGGATGCAGCGCGCAGACACAGCAGACACAGCAGACACAGCGCGAGACGTAGTGGGCGTCAGATGTGGGCGTCAGATGTGGGCGCGCCGCGCGGGTGCGGATGCGGATGGAGAGTTGGAGGGGCCGATCCCTCGCCCCTATTGATGCTTTTGGCTTTGGACAGGGACAGGGAGGGACGGGACGATGCCTTGAATGGTCGGGAGCGTTTGCATGGTGGAAGAGCACGGTTACGGATCGAAGTCGGTATCTGCGGACCTGGAGTGGACTCGCAAAGAATGGCAAAAGCTTGCGTGCCCGGTTGGTGCATGTATGGCCAAAGCATGTAGATGTCAAGAGCAGCTAGTCGCGCGAGAAGCCGCTAATCCAGGGCGCTGGATCCCAGCCCCTGAATTGGCGACCCGGGAGAGGGGAAGAGATTTAGGATGGGCAGTCCAGGGGAACAATCTATGGAGAGGGGGTTGGCGGTGGTGAGCCTGCATCGTTGGTGTGTGTGCGATGTGGGAGTGGCTGCGCGAGAATGCGAGAATGCGCACTGGACAGTCTGGAGAAGGTGGGTGGTGGTGGGGAGTCTGTGTGGTGGGATGCCCGGACAAAAAAGCAGCCGACGCCGCGTGGCCCTTTCCTGGCACCCTTATTCACACACTGCGGCGCCATCCAAACATACCGTAGTACCACGCGCTTTTTGCGCCCATTGTCCCTCCTCCCCACCCCTGCCGCCCTTTTCAGGCTGTTCTCAGTTGAGCAAAGCACAACGCTCACCACTCGCGCTAGCAGTTAGCAGACAGTCCACGGTCAACCCACAGACAGTCGCAGACAAAAAGCTCCAACTCCCACGTCCCACGTCCAAGGCTGGGAGCTCTCCTGGCTGGGCCGATGCTCAGGGGCCCGGGGCCGCGGAGACCAGGGCCTTGCCGCTAAAAGGGCCTAAAAGGGGCGCCCGGGCCAGGTACCACTTTACCAGCCGGCAGGTCGCCAAACCACTGGCCAGTAGGCGCTTGCTCCGCCGCCCAGCTTGCCAGAGTACCTGCGCAGGCACGCTACCCAGCGGCGTCCCAGCAGTGGTGGCCCTGACAGCAAGCCTAACCCCCAATCCCTTATACTAACAGCGTCCCCTGGCTCCTCAAGCCGCCAGCACCAGCGAACCTCCTGCGCTGTCACCCCTGTAAGTCTTCCCCTGGGGGGCTGGCGTGCATGTTCCCAGGTTCCATTCCGGCTTGGTCAGGTCCCTTTTTTTTTTTCCCTTTCCCTGTCCCATACCAACTCCTGAGCGTGGCCAACGCCAACATCCACGCCCACACACCCAATCGCACACCCACGCCCGGCACCATTCCAACCTGTCTCCCTCGTCTGCCCGTCTTTTCCATCTGTCGCGCGTGTAGTCGAATTTTTTCCTTCTACCCTCCTTTGCGCGTCGTCGTCGTGACTCTCCACAACGTTCTCTTGTGAAGCCCGCCCGCCTGCTTCACTTTCCCTACGGTCTTGTCCTCGACAATCGCCTCCCACGATCCCTTTGATCCTGATCCTTCGTTCGTCCGTCCTTCGCTGGAACGAATCTCGAACCCTTCGCCGCCGGCTCGGACGCCTGTTTAATTACAGTCCCCCCCACACCCCTGGTTGGGATAAACACTCGCCATCTTCGTCTCGCTACCACGCACAACGCTCATCGTCTCAGCGATTCGCCTTCGTGACAGAAACTGCCTGGGACGCCATTCGACAAGGCAGCGCAAGCCCGATCTTCGTCGCCGCTTGCAGAAGCAAACGCTGTATAAGCCGCCCTATGACGCCCTGAAGAACCCGATCCTTTTGCCTTTCGCAGGGCCTACTCTCACCCACCAGCCCGTTGCGGCACCAGTTTGCCCATTCGCGACTCCCTCACTGTCCGCCGCATCTCGACGACCTTTTGACGACTCCCCAAACGCCCGTTAAGCCATGGCGAGCTCGCCGCCGGCTTCGCCTGGGGGCCTGCCCCAGCGTCCCCTCAGCGCCATCGCATCCAGGACCGCGCGCAGCAACAGCCGCCTCAGCATGAACAGCAAGACGGGAGGCGGCAGCAGAGCCTCTGACGAGGAGAGTCGAACCGCCGTCAAAGTCGGTAAGTTTTAAAACCTCCTCTGCTTGTCCCAGCTTGTCCGTGTTCTAACCTCGCCAGCCGTTCGTGTCCGTCCTCCGCTGAATGCGGCCGACCCGGGATACGACTTGATCCCCCAGCGCTTCCAGCGCTCCATGGTCCAGACCACCTCCGACACAAGCCTCACCATCGAGTCCCCCCAAGGCCGCAAACTATTCGTATTTGACCGCGTCTTCCCCTCCGACGTCATGCAAGACGGCGTCTGGGACTACCTCCAGGAAAGCATCAGCGCCTTCACCCAGGGCTACAACGTCTCCCTGCTCGCCTACGGCCAGTCTGGCGCCGGAAAATCGTACACGATGGGCACCTCGGGCCCTGGCGAGCAGCAGGATCCGGAATCGATGGGTAAGGACGACCCGGGCGACGCCGCGCTCAAAAATGCTGACGGACCATTCTAGGTGTTATTCCTCGGGCAGCTGCCGCCCTTTTTGAGAAGCTTGACGCGCCCAAGGCCAGCTCCAAATCGAACCGGAATTCAATGTCCCACCTTCGAACCCCCCGGGGTTACGGACAGCAAACCAATCTCGGCGACCGCAGCTGGTCGCTCAAGGCCACTTACGTTGAGATCTACAACGAGCAGCTGCGCGATCTGCTCGTTCCCGAATCCACCCCCGCAGGCGAGCGCGGCAACGTCGCCATCCGCGAAGATGTAAAGGGCAACATCATTCTGACTGGCCTGCGCCAGGTCGAGATTAACTCGGTCGACGACCTCATGAACGCGTTAAACTTTGGCTCCAGCATTCGCCAGACCGACGCCACCGCCATCAATGCCAAGTCGTCACGTTCCCACGCCGTCTTCTCCCTCAACCTCGTCCAGCGAAGGGCCAAGTCCCCCTCCCCAACCGGCTCCGCTGAGAAACGCTTTTCCGTGCCCATCGAGGCCATGTCAGGTAGTGAGGTCTCGGTCACCACTGACAGCAAGCTTCACTTTGTCGATCTCGCTGGTAGTGAGCGTCTGAAAAACACCGGCGCCCAAGGCGACCGCGCCAAGGAAGGAATCTCTATCAACGCTGGCCTGGCCGCCCTAGGAAAGGTTATCAGCCAGCTCTCGTCGCGCCAGGCGGGTTCTCACGTGTCCTATCGCGACTCCCGTCTCACACGCCTGCTGCAGGACTCGCTGGGCGGCAACGCCATCACTTACATGATCGCCTGCGTCACCCCCGCCGAGTTCCACCTCAGCGAAACCCTCAACACCGTGCAGTACGCCCAGCGCGCCCGTGCCATCCAGTCCAAGCCTCGTATCCAGCAAGTCGAGGAGGGAGACAAGCAGGCCGTCATCGAGCGGCTGAAGGCCGAGGTCGCCTTCCTGCGGGAACAGATCCGGAGCAGCGCCGATCGCGGTGGCGTCAGCCCCCGACGTGCCGCCCCTCCTCATGAGCGGCCTGATCGGCCAAACGAGCGCGAGGTCGAGCTGCAGAACCAGCTGCTCGACATCCAGGAGAACTACAACGCGCTCAGCCAGCGTCACGCCCGCGTGATTGCTGAGATGGCCCGCGCCCGCGAACACGAATCCGAAACTAACCAGCTCGAAGATTCACTCGGCGACAGCGCCACTGACCGTCTCAACCGCTCAAATTCGTTTGCCCAGGCCGTGGAGCAAGTCGTCCTCGAATACGAAAAGACCATCCAGACCCTTGAGCAGTCCCTATCCAGCACCCGCGGCACCCTCTCCAACACCGAGACCAACCTGCTCGAGAAGGAGACCAAGTGCGCCTATGTGGAAACCATCAACACCCAGCTTCAGGCCCGCCTCCAGAAACTCATGGATCGCGAGGCCAGCACCGAAAACTACCTTCACGACCTGGAGGCCAAGCTCGATGGCCACACCAGCGGAGAGGAGAAGAATGCCACCATCATCCTGGAGCTCCGCAAGGAGATTGCCCGTGTGCGCGAGAACGAGGCCTCGTGCGAGGACTACATCTCGACGCTCGAGGAACGCCTTGCCGAAGCCGACCAGGACCAGGAACTTATGCAGCGCGAGATGGACCGCTTGGAGCAGGTTATTGAGCGCCAGCGCAGCCTCGGAAAGCTCGACTCGCTGCTCCACGAGCTCGACGGCATCCAGGACGGCAAGGAGCCGGAGGACGCCGCCAAGAAGGAGCAGCCTGCTGTCCAGGAGCCCACCAACGGCGTCACCCGCCGCGGTAAGGCCGAGCACTCTCGAAGCCAGTCGCACGTCAGCCGCCACAGCCAGATGGAAGAGGCCATCCCCGAAGCCGATGAGGAGGAGCCCGCGGCAGTCGATCCCAAGATTGACACCGTTCAGGAGGAGCTGGAGGAGGAGGCGTCTGTCGCCGACGGAACCCGGCTGGAGAAGCCCGCCGAGATCGACCTCGCCCCCCAGAGCCCGGCCCAGTCCAAGTTCGTAGCTGACAAGCTCGAGAACGTTACCCAGGAGCTCTTTGACCTCCGGGTCGAGCACGAGGCCACGCTCAACGACTTCGACTCTCTCCAGGCCAAGTACGAAGAGGCCATGCGCAGCCTTTCCGATCTTCAGGACACCATCGACGAGGCCCGCCATCCCGGCCGCCCCCGCGACTCGATCCTGTCCGTCACCTCTCCGACCGAGACTCGCCCCGAGTCTTTCCTATCCGACGAACGGTCAAGCGACCTCAAGGACGGCCCCCGATCCTCGTTTTCGCGATCGCTCTCCTCGGAGCTGTCGTCGGCCATGTACTCGCCCGCCACCCTGTCCCTGTCCAGTGAGGACGAGACTGCCACCGCCAAGCCTGCGGCTTCGACCGAGGACCTGACCGAGACCCAGCCCGATGAACACGCTGAGGAAAAGCCCGACGCCGAACAGCTGAGAATCGAGCGAGAGGAGCACGAGCGCAAGGTGGCCGAGCAGCTCGCCGCCGAGCTGGAGCGCCTCAAGGCCCTGGCCCTGGAACGCGAGGCTGCCGAGAAGGAGCTCGCCGCCAAGTACGCCCAGCTCGAATCGCAGCACAGCGAGACGCTGGACATTGTCGAGGAGCTCAAGACAGACCTGTCCAAGGCCCGAGCCGTCGAAGCCACCTCTCCACGCACCAGCACCCCCGTCATCCGCCGCAAGTCCAGCCAGAACCACATGATCATCGACCGCGCCCACAGATCCTTTGCCTCGCTGCGAAACATTGCAGCCGAGAACTTTGAGAACAACCCCGAGGTCATGCAAAACTTCAAGCTCAACCTAAACGCCGCCATGCACGAGCTGCACACGCGCAGCGAGCGCATCCAGGAACTCGAAGCCGACGTCACGGCTGCCAAGAAGGAGATGGAGACTAAGATGACCATCATCTCGGGACTGACCCGCGAGCGATCCTCTCTCAAGGCCATGCCCATGGACATGTCCATGGTTGCCACGCTGCGAGACCAGCTCGAGCAGAGCGAGCGGCAGATTGCGGAATCGAGAGAAGCCCATGCCACCCGCGAGCAGGAGCTGACGGCCCAGCTGCAGTCCCTCAAGCAGACCGTCGACTCGGCCAAGGCCGGACAGGCTGGCGCCTCCGAGGTGTCGACCCGTGCGCACGAGGAAAAGGTCGAGGAGCTTCACAAGGAGCTTGCCACCTGGGAGGACAAGCACAAGTCTGCCCTCGAGTCGCTGGCCTCCACCGAGTCCCAGCTCCGCGTCACCATCCAAGACCTCGAGGCACAGCTCGCCTCAGCCAACGCCAAGCTGGCCGAGTCGCCGTCCGACTCCGACTCCGCGGCCGCTGACGCCACACGCGAGGCCCAGCGAAAGCAGGAGGATCTCATTGCCTTTTTGCGCAGCGAGATTGACGAGTACAAGGCCATCATCAACAGCAACGCCACCAAGGTGGCCGAGCTTGAAAAGGCCCACACCACGGCCCGTAGCGAGATTGAGGAGCTCGCCAAGAGACACACCACGGAGCTGGAGGAACTTGACAGCACGCACACCGTCAAGCTCGAGGAGCTGACCCGAAGCACCGCCCAGGACGACACCCGCCACCAGGAGCTCGTCGCCAAGCTGGAGGAGCAGATGGCCGCCCACGAGCTGGTCACCAAGACCCACCAGGAGAGCCTCCAGCAGCTCAAGGCCACCCACGCCAAAGAGCTGGCCGACCTCAAGACGCACGAACAAAAGGGCTACGAGGAGCAGGTTGAGGTGCTGCTGTCCGAACACGCCGAGGGCGTCCACCGCCTAGAAACCGAGCTGGCAGAGGCCAGGGACGACCTGACCAAGGTCGCCACCCAGGTCGCCTTCGCACTAGGCCTGGACGTGAGCGTCGAGAACCTAACGGAGCGCATCGACCGGCTAGTCGCCGACCAAAAGGCCCTAACGGCGGAGCAGGCCCTGCGCGCCGAGATGGAGTCGCACGTCACGGAGCTCTCCACCATCAACGAGACCGTGATGCGCGACCTCGAGGCCACCAAGGCCACGCTGGCCGAGCTGCTCGCCGACAGCGCCGACTCGGCCGCGGCCCCTCTGGACAAGCAGCTCTCTGCCGTCAAGAACAAGATGGCGGATCTCGACACCCGCAGCAAGAAGAACAGTCGGCTCGTCGAGGAGCTCGAGGAGCAGCTCCAGAACAACTTTGACGAGGCCCAGATGACCAACAACCGCCTGAGCACCCTGCAGACGGAGCGCAACGCGCAGCTCGACGAGGCCAACCTGGTTCGCGCCCAACTCGAGGCAGAAATCAACGGCCTCCGCGACGAGCACGCCGCACTCCAGGTAAGATCTTTGACGCGCATCCAAGATATTTCTTGCTAACACTCACAGACCAAACTCGACGACGCCTTGTCCACAGGCGTGCAGCGATCCAACTCCAACTCGACGATCCGTAAGAGCGCGTCCCACACCTCGCTGCCGTCTCCCCCGCCAGCTATCCCTCTGCCACCCCTGCCTAACTCCCCCGTCAACAACGGCGTGCCCAACTCGCCTACGTCGGGTCGCCCGCCTAGCAAGCAAGACAACCTGAACATCTCGCAAATCACCGAGGACCAGGAAGCCCGCATCCGCACTATCGAGAAGCACCTGTACGCCGAGCGACAACTGACGCAGACGCTCGAGGAGGCCCTGACCGACCTGGAGAAGCAATCCAACAAGGTCAAGTCCGACTGTGACGCATGGAAGAAGCGCGCGCAGGATCTCGAGGTGGAAAACAAGGAGCTCAAGGACCGACCCCCTGAGCCGGCCCAGGACAACCGATGGAGCCTCCAGGCCGTTGAGGAAGAGCGCAAGAAGCGCCAGGCCGCCGAGGCCGCTCGCCGTCAACTCGAGGAGCGCATGAACGCCATCAACAAGGGCAAGAAGAAGAAGGGCAGCCTGAACTGCTTCTAAGGGCTTGATGCCTCGGAGTAAAAATCAACCGCGAGACAAGGCGCGTTGAATGCTTTCATGTCATCATGTCGTGTTTGTTTTTATTGCTTTTGGTCCTATTCCCCCCTGCGTTTATCAAGTCTGTCTACCGTTGTTTCCAAAAGAACCAGACGTCTTTTTATCCCTACCAAGATGGCGAGGTTCCTTTTTGCACTGGCCAGGAGTTTGGAAGGGTTTCTGCTTGAGAATACCACTACACCAGCAGCTCGATGCACGATGCGATTTATTCTATTTTAACCTTCTTTTCTTGAGTTTTGCACTTGTCTTCTTCACTTCAAGTCTTGTCATTTCTATTCGTTTCTGCGCCTTCCAGGAGACTCGGGTGGCTAATTTCTGAAGAATGAGCGGAAGATACGATGATTTTATGATGCCTGAAGGGCAATTCTGTTACATATAGGGACTTCGTCCTGGATGATAGTGGTAAATACTAGTTACATTACTTTTTACTTTTGCCGTGGTGATATCATGCCTCTGACGGGAGCTCGTCAGGAAACCAGCCGTACTCTGCAAAGTCGACAAAGAGCTCGCCCAGGGCATTTGTCGTGACGGTGACGCCCTCTGCTTCGAGAGCTGCAGCCTGCGATCGCGAGCCCTCGGGTTGAGACCTGGTCGTCAGCCCATGCTACGCGGAGTGGAATTCAGGCCTACCTCGGCGAGATCATGCCCTTGGCGTTGATGACTCGCTGCCAGGGCACATTGTCATGGTTGAAGCGCTGCGTGGCATCGGCGGGGAGGTGTTTGAGACAGACGCCAACCTGGCGGGGGCGTTGCGCTAAAGAGTTAGCGGTTTCAGTCACCAGGAAAGGGAGGCCTACGAGTCCCGACCAGGGCGGCGATGTGGCCGTAGGTCGTCACTTTGCCCTCTGGGATCTCCTGCACAGCCTCGTAGACTGCGTGGAAGAAGGCGGCGGCTTCTTCGGATCGGGGCATGTTGGTGTCGAGTTGAGTTCCGCTGCGCTGAGGCGGGGTTGAGACGATTAGTGAGCAACGGCTCGATCCGGCCCGCTCCAATGCAGAGCTGGAAGCGAGGCTAAGACTAAATAAATAACTTGCTGGTAGAGCCTAATACTTACGGAAGCCATAAATAGTAAATAATGTTCATTGCGGTTCATATTAGTCGATTAGGTTATACTGCTGTGAGTCAGCGTGCATGCGGGCTAGGAAGTCCTGCAGATGAGTTGCAGCATTGAGAATCCATTGAAAGAGCAGCATGCAGGAACGGGAGATTCCATGGACGTGCAGGCAGTCAGTCAATGGTTACGCATAGAAAACTAACCCTCAAAATACATCAACGATCTTGAGTTTTGACTGAAATCGAGATGGCTGAAGTCTTGGCAGTTTGTCCCCAACCAAAGTCAAGTATTCATCTCGTCGCACAGGGCCACACATTTTGGTTACATCCAGTCCCTCGGGTCTACCAATCGAAAGTGAGGCCCAAATCAACCAATCTCACGCCTAGACCTGTTCGCTTGCGAGCGAAATCAAGCCGCGAGCCTATTCCGACTATCTTCCTAGGCATTCCTCAAGGTTGCGCTCAGCATGACGAAGATAACGAGAAATACATGATTATGTCAGCTCTACTGCCGCAAATCATTGGCCACAAGCTGCAGATGCCTGGTTTCGTAGGAGGCGGCTAATCAAATCAGGCTGAGCCAACATCGGGCTCTCAATTCCTTTTTCCTTTCAGCTTAAATCTCTCAGCTGCCAAGTTCCAGGTCTGTTTCCCGCTCATGCCCTCACACCGCCGTTGGCCAGCCTTTCGAAAATGGGCGCGGAGACAAGATCCCACAACGATTATGCAGTGGGATGGGTTTCCGCCTTGCCAATAGAAGGTGCGGCAGCGACGGTGATGTTGGACGAAGAGCACCCAGCCTTGGAAAAGCCCAGCGGAGATGGCAATGCCTACACTCTTGGCTCCATAGGCGATCACAATGTCGTCATTGCCTTCTTGCCCAAGGGCAAATATGGGACAAACTCGGCGGCTGTTGTCACTCGGGGAATGCTCTCTGCCTTTCCACATGTCAAGCTGGTTCTCCTGGTGGGAATCGGCGGCGGAATACCTCACAAAGTCAGGCTTGGCGACGTTGTAATCAGCAGCCCCACGGGCAGGTTCCCCGGGGTCGTACAATGGGACATGGGCAAAGCGAGGGTTGGTGGTGAGCTTGAACACACTGGTTCCTTGAACGCGCCGCCAACGTCGATCTTGACAGCCTTGGCAAAAATGGAAGCGTCACACGAGATTCATGGGTCAAAAGCACAGTCATACTTGGATCGATTAAGAGACACCCATCCCCAAATGAAAAAGTTCCAGAGGTCGGCACAGCTAGAAGACTTGTTGTTTCAATCCAACTATGGCCACGTAGCCGCAGGCGATCCGAGCGAGGGAGATGATCAAACAGAAGACTCGGAAGAAGAAAACTGCAAGTATTGTGACCGAGCAATGCTTTCAAAGAGGAAAGCTCGCAGGAAAATGCGCTTGCACTATGGCCTAGTCGCGTCTGGAAACCAGGTCATCAAGGACCCAATCCGTCGTGACCAGATCGACTCGGACTACGAGAAAAAGGTCCTATGTATCGAGATGGAGGCTGCAGGGCTGATGGGAGACTTTCCGTGCCTTGTGATCCGCGGAATATGCGACTACGCAGACTCTCATAAAAACGACGCTTGGCACAGACATGCTGCTGCCGTAGCTGCTGCTGTCGCAAAGGAACTTCTCGGCTTTGTTCAATCATCCGAGGTTGACAATGAACAACCCTTGAGGCAGTTTGCGGATAATCGTGAGGCCATTGAATCCGCCGTAGCCAGACCTGCATAGCAATGGACTAATGTAAAATGTAGTACTCGGCCATGTGCAAGATTTGAGCAGCCGATCCAAGGCACACGACGAGAGCGATATTCTGAATTGGCTATCGCAAGCTGATTACGGTCTCCAGCTCAGCGAGCATCTTAAACGAAGGAAAGTGGGAACCGGACAATGGCTGGTCAATTCTGAAGAGTTCAGAACTTGGTTAAACACGAAGAATCTCTCGTTATTCTGCCCCGGGATGCCTGGAGCTGGAAAGACGACTCTCGCTTCCATCGTCATCGAACATCTCGCCAAGCACTTCGGCAACGATCCAACCATTGGAGTCGCTTTCATTTTCTGCGTTTTTAAGCAGCAAGGCGAGCAGACCATGGAAAACCTCGTGGCCAGCCTAATCAAGCAGCTTGCTACTCATTTGGATGAATTACCTACCAGCGTAAAGGAACTACATCGTCAACACAAGAGATATCAGACAAGGCCTTTCCTAACCGAACTCCTCCCTGTTCTCTTTTCCGTCATGGAAGAGTTTGAAAGGGTTTTTATCGTATTGGATGCCTTGGATGAATGCCCCGTGGACTATGGTCGAAAGCTTCTCGACGAAATATTTCGCAACCAAGACAAAGCCAGTATCAGCTTGTTCGTGACATCGAGGCCACTATTACAGATTTCCGGGAGCTTTAGAGATTGCGTGTCCCTTGAAATTCGCGCCACAGATGATGACCTCCGATGTTACCTCGGTGACGGCGTGTCCG
Organism: Aquanectria penicillioides; assembly: GCA_003415625.1. NCBI lineage: Eukaryota > Fungi > Ascomycota > Sordariomycetes > Hypocreales > Nectriaceae > Aquanectria > Aquanectria penicillioides. The sequence continues at coordinate 3,367,065 of PYIU01000006.1, read as the reverse complement.
GCCTCCCAGTCTTCCAAGAGCCCCACGCCGCTCTGCAAAATGAGGTCACCGAAGCAATTCTTCGCGCGGCCGACGGAATGTACGCAGGTTCTATTTTATAACTGACGCATGCTAATCGTTTAGGTTCCTGGTAGCGCGCCTTTATCTCGAGATCTTGAGCCAAAAGGTATCCAAGAAGAAACTGGAACTCGCTGTACAGAAGCTGGCTGCCGGGTCCGACGCTTACGACTACGCCTATAACGATACCATAGAACGAATCGCTGGGAACGGTAACGACTACAGAGAACTAGCCAAGAGAGTTTTGTCTTGGATAACTCACTCCTGGAGAGAACTCTCACTCGCTCAAATACAGGAAGCTCTAGCGGTGGAAGACGGCCTTCCATATCTCGACAAGGATAATATGCCACTGCCAGAGCTTGTCATTTCCGTTTGTGGTGGCCTAATAACTGTTGATGAGCAGATGCGGGTTATCCGATTTGCGCACCAAACAATACAAGAGTACTTCGAAAGCCCGCGACATACATGGCTATCCGAAGCAGAATTATACATCACCAAGACTTGCATCGCCTATCTCTCGTTTGATATATTTCAGAACGGACCATGCCATTCATGGGAGGAATTTAACCACCGTCTAAACGCCAACAAACTTTTTCATTATGCAGCATCGCACTGGGGCCATCACGCTCGCATCTGTGGCGCTCCTCTAGAAGTTTTCAGAGACTTTGTCAATGATGACTTCCTTTTGTTTTCCTCTCTTCAAGCACTTCGGGGATGGGAAAATCGAAATGGGGGGGTCAGCTGGACAAAACAGCACCTCGCTGCTTACTTCGGGCTGCAGGCCTGGCTAAACATGCTGTGCAACGATAATGAAAATCTCGATGTGCACGGCGAAGATGGCTTGACACCTCTCTTGCTAGCTGCCGCCGAAGGCCACTCTTCTGCGGTTCATTTGCTCATAAACGCCAAGGGGGTTAAAGTTAACATGAGAGACATTTCGGGCGAAACTCCGCTATTGGCTGCTATTAGGGGTGGTCACGCCTCCGTGGTGGAGCTTCTCCTCAGGGATGGGCGAGTTGAAGTCAACACAGGTGATGTCTGGGGCGATACCCCATTACTGGTTGCTATCAGGGGTGGCCATGTGTCCGTGGTCCAGCTTCTTCTAAGGGACGGGCGAGTTGACATTAACACGAGGGACGATTTAGGCGATACCCCACTCTTGGTTGCCATTAAGAGTGCTAACTTTGCCATGGTCAAGCTTCTGCTACGAGACAGTCGAGTTGAAATCAATGCAGAGGACGAGCAGCTTGATACTCCATTATTGCTTGCTATTAAGAGCGACAACGCGGCCATGGTAGATCTTCTGCTGCAGCATAACGGAGTTGAAATCAACAAGAGAGACAAGTGGGCTGATACTCCGTTGTTGGTTGCAATTAAAGATGACCGCCTTGCCATTGTCGAGCTTTTACTGAGGTATAAGCAAGTTGGAATCAACAAAATAGACCAGCGCGGCGATACTCCACTCCTGGTTGCTATTAAGGGCAATAACCTTGCCGTGGCTAAGCTCCTGACGAGCGACGAGCGAACTGAAATGAACTCAAGGACCGATTTTGAACCTGGCCCGCTGTTCCTTGCTGCTTCAAAGGGTCGAGTTTCTATGATGAAGCTTCTCTTAGACACGAAGAGAGGTAATGTCAATGCAAGGTGTGACGAATCAACAGCTTTAATAGTGGCCTCTTCTAATGGCCATGGCGATGTCGTTGACTTGCTCTTAACAGTTGAGGGAGTTGATGTCAATGCAGCAAATAGTATGGGTCAGTCGTCTTTGTATTTGGCGGCAGAGAACGGGCACAATAATATCGTTGCTTCGCTCCTCGAGTCGAAGGGGATAAAAGTGAATTTACAGGATAGCCGGGGGAGTTCAGCATTGACTATCGCCGCTTCTAAAGGTCATATTAAAGCGGTGGAGCTTCTTCTCAAGGCAAAGGGCGTTGAAATCAACCCGAGAGACGAGAATAATTCAACACCGTTGCTACAAGCGATTGACCATGGTCATATCGCTGTAGTTAGTCTGCTCCTGACAACAGAAGAGATCGAATTGGACCCAAAAAATAGCCTTGGCCGCACACCCTTGATCCTAGCATCTTACCAAGGCTACGGCTATGTCGTCGAGATGCTTCTAACGACTGGGAGTGTTGATGTTAATGCTAAAGATGTCCACGGCGTGGCAGCGTTGGCTAGAGCAGTTGAGAGAGGTCACGAGACCGTGGTAGAACTCCTCTTGAGAGCGGAGCGAGTCGATATTAACTCGAAAGATAAATCCGGTGTTACAGCGTTAATTAGAGCAGTGGCCTCTGGTCGAGAGGACATTGTAGAGGTACTACTGAGAACGGGGAGGGCAGATGTCAACTCCAAAGATGACCAAGGCCAGACAGCGCTATTGATAGCAGCCGCAAACAGCTATCTTAATACAGCCAAGATGCTTCTCCAGGTCAACGGGGTTGATCTTGAGGCAACAGACGAAATGGGGCGAACGCCGTTGGATATTGCTGTCGATAACAAAGATAAAGCGATGATCGAATTACTACAGCCTAGGGAGGTTAATGATAATTGAGTGGTATCATTTTGGATAAAAGCCGTCTGAAACTTGTTGACATCGTGCAAACACAAGCTGAACAAGCCACGCTGTGTATCGGCAGAAGTGATCTTATCTTGTTCGTTTGCGAACTTGGTGGGGACGAGAAGGATTAGTGCGCCCCACTACGGAACATGGCTCGATGTGTGTCAGCACCTAAATACCGATGTTGATCGTGTTACTATTGGTTGTTTGGAATAGGTTGTTGGTCGTGCAGATCATAAACTTGTGGTGATCTATCTGTAGGATGGAGGCCTGCCGGATTGCTCAGGCACCTGCGCTGCTGACAAAGCATTCAACACTCGAGATCAATTGCAACACCCTTGACTGTCATCTCTTCATTATCTATCATATGCAGTACCGATCTATTTTACATTTATTGCTCCTCCAGGTGCTTGCCATTGACCAACACGTATCGGTATCGGGGCTTGCCGGCCTCGAGGTCCAACACAGCCTGGTTGGCGTCCTCCATCGGCCGCAGCTCAACCCACGGCTGGATCTTCTTGTCAACCGCCAGCTGCAGCATCTCGCTCATCTCGCTCGGCGAGCCGATAATGCTGCCGCCAATGTTGATGCGGCTCTTAATCAAAGTGAAAACGCTAATGGGAGGCAGGTTGCCGCCGTCGGGGAGACTAGGCAGTTAGCAGCTCGTTCCAAGATGTGCCGAATGGCGAACTTACCCCACTTGGACAAAGGATCCTCCGACATTGAGCAGCTGCAGGTACTCGGTCATGGGCATCTTGGTGCTGGAGACGGTGCAGATGATGAGATCCAGGGCGCGGGCGTTCTCGGCGGCCCAGTTCTCGTCGTCGTCGGTTGCAATGTACTGGTCGGCACCGAGTGCCAACACCTCATCCTTCTTGGTGGCCTTGCGGGAGATGCCAACGACCTTGTCAGCGCCCAGGGCCTTGGCGATCAGGACACCAAAGTGGCCCAGACCGCCGACACCAATGATACCAACCTTCTTGCCGGGGCCGCAGCCGTGGAGCTTAAGGGGAGAGTACATGGTGACGCCGCCGCACAGCAGAGGGGCCGCGTGCTCCGAGGGAAGACCCTCGGGGATCTTTACGACGAAGCGGCCAGGCGCACGGCTGTAGTCAGCGTATCCGCCGTACGACTTGCCCTCGTCATTGGGATACACGCTGTTATAGGTGCCGACGTGCATGCGGGCGCAGTAGTTCTCGCGGCCGGTGGTGCAGTCGGGGCAGTCGTCCTCGAGACAGCTGCGAGACTGGGCGCCGACACCGACGCGGTCACCGACGCTAATGTGCTTGATGTTTTCGCCAACGCGGACCGCCTTACCGACGATTTCGTGACCCACGCAGCAGGCTGTCGAGTTAGTAAAACTCTTCATCAAGGGCTGGCAACTTACGGTATCGGGTGGCGCCCCAGCCGGAGCGCAGAGTGTGAGTGTCTGAGCCGCAAACACCACAGTGGGTGATTTGGATATCGACGTCGTCTTCAGTCCACTTCTTGGGCTCATAGGTGCCCCATTCCATCTTGCCGTCGACAGCATCGGCGGCGAGGCCCATCCAGCCCTGAAAGATGTAGTCGGTGGTCATTGTCAAAAGGATAAAAGATGTGATTGTTGATGATTCAATCCAATTGAGGAATCTCGACTTTTATATCTCGACTTAGCATCGGCGTTTGCTACAACCCGCCATCTAGCGGTATGGCATGAATTCGGACATAACACTCCACATGGCCCTGACAACATGATTCTCTATTCCAGGTCCACCGCAACATGGTCCCGATGGACCGATGCCAAGGCTCCACAAATCGGCTGCCACTCGGATGCTCTGAAGCCATCCAAGTCCGGCGTCGAATGATGAGGCTCCTCGCGACCAGGGTCGGATATTCTCTTTTTCGAGAAGGCAAAAAAAAAAAAAAAAACCACGGCCGAACCCACATAATCAACTCGCATTAGCGCCTCCCAGATGCCATGACGAAACCGTTGGGCCGACGCTAGAGCTCCGAGAAATATGGATACCGCCTTCTGCTTGATAAGCCGCAAGTGCCATATAGGGCAGGGCTACGGTATTTGAGGTTTGTCATTGGGATTGAGCAGCAAATGCAAACCTTGACACGACTCCATGGCCGAACTCCGTTCGACTCCGCGCCCCCACGTGAGCCTCGGCTCGACGATGCCTCAGCTTGTAGAGATGCGGGGCCCGGAGGACGACTGGCGAGGCATTACGGCCGTGGTTGATCGCAGACGACGTCAGAATCGCCTCAACCAGAGAGCATACAGTGGGTTGCCCGGCATTGCGTGGAGCTACGCTGATGATTCGCAGGACGGAGGCATGCCCCGGTTGGGCAAGTCAAGGAGAGTCAGCCCCAGGTTCCGGACGGATATCTATTTTCGACGTGTCCGCAGGCGCGGGCCTTGACGTATGCGTTTATGCAGCTGGCCTACCTTCAATATACCCTCAAGTCCCCCAGGCTGGTGTCTCTGCCGGGCCTGATCCGGCTCAACGCTCTCAACGGTCTGTCTCGCAACGCCGACTCGATCGGCATCTCGATTGATGGGCTGTGCCGGGACGAGCTCATCTCACCGTTCAACACCTCGTGCCACGACAAGTGGTCATCGTGCCCAGCGAGCCTCCGACCGACGGCGCTACAGCTGACCTACGAGCACCACCCCTGGACCGATCTCCTCCCGCTGCCCCAGCTGCGGGACAACATCCTCGGCGCGATTATCAGCGGGGCTTTGGACGAGGACGAGCTGTGCCACGATCTGCTCGACGTCGCGGGGGAAGCCGACGGGACGAGGCGCTGCTCATCGTCTAGGGCGACCCATGGGATGTACAGAGCTGGGAGGCCAACGCGGGATTCGTGAACAAGTGGGGGTGGCTGCTCCACGGCTGCGGCGAATTGATGCAGTCGACGAATCGATGGCGAGCACGACGAGGCGAGAAGAAGCTAAACGCTGGACGTCGTGTGGGATAGTTTCCCGTAGAACACGACAGGGCTCGAGATAAGCGCGGTAGCACTAGAAGTCAGCGTGGTCCCACTGTTATCAGAATGACAGCTTAGCGTTGTCGCGATTATCTCTGCCGGCATCACGTTACTCCCCACATGTCCCGATGAACGGCAAGTATGAATGAGTCTAATGGAGGGCCCTTATGACAGTTGGCATCAATGCCATACATACAATCAGACGCTGGACATGCAAGCATATATAAATTCACGGCAGGAATTAAGTTGGAGTATCTAGCTGCTGTTCCATCGGTGAAGCTCCAAGACCTACGGTCTAAGCCTGCAATAGTCCGGCTCAGCTAATTGTTGGTGGTCGCTTACAATGTCCGTTGAAAGCACCGGATTCTCAACTGCCTAGATCTTATCCAGCAGAGTCATCAGAGCGAGCAATGCACAATGCAAGTCACCCCTAGTGCGGCTCACTGTACGGTCGCACATTAGCTAATGTTTGCACGAGTGCAAAATCCCTACTTACCAAATAGTACATACACTACAATATATGTAGCTTACATTATGCAGGTTGGCTAGTCTTTGCTTTACTAGAATATTATATGTATATTTATATACAATATCCTTAGCTATTAACCTAAAATACTATAAGAAGGTGCTAGCCATTATTTTAGATTAGCTAGAACTATTAACTAATGCCTCTATATATAACCACTTAATTAAGGCTTTTTAAGCTGCTGCTTGTATGCAAAAAAAAAGCATTAAGATAAGGAAATAGTTATATACACTTTAATTAATAATAATAGGGTTGTCTTAGGTTCCTTTTTTATTTAGCTTAATTAGCTCCTCTTTGGTCCCTAATCCCTTAAGGAGTTCAATTGGCCGGGCTTAGGATCCTAAGCTATTGCCCTAACTTCCGCCGCTAAAGCCGCCCCTGCATACACTACCTATAGCCGAGTCCCTATTGTTGCATTAAGCAGCGCAATCCGGCTGCTTATAATTGCTGCAGCAGCTATCGAAATGGCCTAGAAGGCAAATGCAGTAAGGGAAGGGACTTGCGTACGCGTCCCTATCCAGAATCATCTTATTTTGATAAGATGATTTTGCACTCGTGCAAACATTAGCTAATGTGCGACCGTACACTGCCATCCGGCCAAAAGCGGCGCCCTAGCTGGATATAATTGGCCATGGCTCCCGGTCACTGCAAGCGACTAACCGATTCTGCTTACCTCACTAGCCAATGATGAGAAATATCTGGCCAAACTACGACATGTTGAGCTTACTCACATCCGGGTTCATAAATTATTTAGGTTTGTCCAATACAGATATCGTCTGGTATATATATTACTGCCCGAACGCCAGGATCTTCAGACTCGCCCATCTCGAGTGCGTCCGTCGATCCCTCAAATGGCGACACCGCATGAGATCCGTTCGATCTAATATCAGATCCCTCAATAGGCGATCCAAATGGCGATGCATTCCCCTCAAAAGGAGAGCCATTCGATCCATCCATCTCGTATACAAACGATGACTGCCCCTGCAGCTCTGACGCCAGTGCCAGTGGCCGTGAACTTCCTGCGGCGCAACTAACATCACAGACTTGTCCTCCAACTCGCCAGTCCCAGATCCCTCTACTTCTCGTCGCCGGCGGGGCAGGGAAAAGATGCCTACTACTACAAGTCCAACTCCCGCCAGACTTCACACAACTGCACCTGCAATGACGCCTCCTGATGATTTGGAGCCGGACTCCTGCGAGTCGCTTGTCGCCGACGGTTGCACCACCGCGTTAGTTACGGAGCACGACTGATCCGTCTCTTCGTCGAGCACCCGGACAAGGTTGGTCTTATTGGTAGGGTTGGCCTCTCGCAACGTAAACGTTCCGGCGTCGTGGTTCACCATGAGGTACGCAGACGTGAAAAAGTAGCGGCCCAGGGCTGCTGGCTGTGATCCTAGGACGTTGATGTGGAGCTCGAGGGTGCTACGGTCGATAGTCCGGGATCCATTCCTGACAATATCGACGTGGGGGATAATATACTGGTTATTAGGGACACGAATCTCAAGTCCCGAGTTGAGAGAAAAGGTAATGTCGCTGTCGAATCTGAATTGTCAGCGGACTTATGAGACTCCAGGTCAAGACCTACACAGCCTTGACTACAAACTGCGTCGCGGACCAGTGAAACACATACAACGTCCCCGTCTGGTTATATCCCGTCACATCCTGAAAAGTCTAGAGCATTTTAGCCAGCGCCTCCAGCAGCATCTGCTTCTGCAGCACCAGACACACCAGCAGTGCCGTGTTAGTGCCAAAGATGCTAGCGCTGGTGCCATTGCGAAAGTTAGCCCTAACATCAGACAGAATCACCTTCATGCCCGTCCAGCAAACCGACGTCCTGCTAAAATCATCATAGTCCAGCGCCGCAGTGTAATTCTTCCCCGTCACCTTTTCGCTGTCGTAGCCGCCCAAGACAATAGACCCGTCAATGCCGTTGTTGACCCACATGCAGCCCCAGAACAGCGACCACACGCGCGACCCAATCTTGCCGGCCGATCGCAGGCTGTTGAGGTGCGTCGAGTTGGCCCCAGCCAGCCCAAAGGCGTGCAGCGTCGTGTAGACGCCGTCCCATTTCACCCGCGGCGACCCTATGGCGAACTTTTCCAGGGCCACGGACCCGTTTGTAGTGAAGACGTCGGTGCCGCCGATGCCTGTCGAGACGAGGTTCTTGACGCCCGCCTCCACACCCTCACACGTTTCTTCGACCGGGGCGCCACCGGCGGCCTTGATGTTGGCGGCCTTGCTGTACGAGGTCGAGTTTGCCTCGTTGAACGGGTTGCCTCGGCGGATTTGGCATATCAAGTTATCCCATATGACCGTCTTGTCGCAGTAGGTGTGGTCCTTGTCGTAGATCCAGGTGTTATTCAGTTCCCTGATGCTGTTAGCACACACACCTCACGTCACGCATAAACATCCACCCACGGCAGCATAACAATTGTTTGAGCGGGAGTGCCAATTTCGGCAGGGATTCCTTTCACGTATGAGTCGGATAAGTTTGAGAGTACCTGGACGTCTCGAATCGGCAGCACCATGGGTTGCGCATCGCACGAAGACGCAGCCCTCATGGGCGTGGACAGCCACAGATGCCACAACATGCCAGATGTCTATAATGAGAGTTCGCAATGCCGGATGAAATGAGTCAAATACCACAGACAAATCTACCAATCGGTCCGTGCCAGCTCACGGGTGGAACGCCCGACTACTCCGTACATCAACAACATCTAACAATGCCTCGCGCGCACACAGTGAAGCTGCAGTCCGGGCGCAGCCCAGCCACAACGAAACAGAAGGATGAGCTAACTGTCAAGACCGACCCTGCTGCAATTTCGCCGATGATCGATCCAGATTGCGTTGATTCATACAAGACGACAAATTTCGCCATCATGGATTATATTTATGAGTCCATGCTCATTGCCTGTCAGAGTACAGATACACGCAACTCAACTATGTTTTATACCTCCGAGGCCTAAGCCTGACACTGGGAGCGAGGCATCTCGCAAATGCAGAGCAGGCACAGCCCCGCCAATTCGCTGTGAGATTTCCGTGCATTGTGCTTGTTTCAACACTCGTGGCAGAAGCAATGACGAAATTAATTTATCCCCGCTACGATTGTTCGGCGCCTTTTTGCCAGCCTAAACTGTCGTCAATATCTGTGGGATTCAAGGCGAACCCCGTGGCAGATGTGGGAAATGGAGTCTCTCAAATGACAACCCCACATTCCCTCCTTTTTCTTTCTTTTTCCTCTACATTGTCTATCACGGTATTGCCATCCCTCCACGGGGGATCGGCGCGGCATATTCGGCATTCCTTGATAACGTTCTTACCCTGCCTTGCCAGTCCAGCTAACAATCCCGGGCGAGCAGCTGTCGGCTTGGAGCAATGTCGAACTGCTTCGTGCAACCACAGATCTATTGTTTCGCCAATAGCATTTTGTTCCCATCTCTCCACGAGGTCGTGTTACATGCATAGTCCAGTGCAACCTCACTTGAACCAGTGGTCTTGTTACACAACGTATGTACGTCAGCATTGCAACACACAATTTGAGGCATGAATATAGTATTTTCTACAGTAACCGACATAAGAACTCATCCAACTAGCATCAAAGACTCGAAACACCTAGCCAATTTGTTCTCCCCATAACTCCAATCTCAATAAGACTCATCCACTCATCAAAATCGTGATCCTCTGTCGTTTCCGGCATGACAACCGTTACCCTCCATCTCATACACAAAATGGGACTGCCCTTGCAGCTCCGGAGCAGATGGCTGGCTGCCTTGTACCTCCTGCGGCTGGAAGAAGTAGTTGGCATACTTGTACTCTGACTTTGCCGGCGAGGACACTGATGGCGTTACCGCGGCTGCAGCCTTGGCCTTTCTTCGGCGTAGGAAGAAGAAGATGCCCAGTCCGATGAGGGCCACTCCGACCACACATCCCGCCACTGCACCCCCGATGACAGCCCCGGAGGGAGCGGTTCTCGGCTTGGATGTGGCCTCTGGGCTGGTGGTTGGCGTCGTGGATGAGCTTGCCGAGGGCTGGACCACCGCATTGCTATCGTTGCATGACTTGGCAGTGTCTTCATCGAGGACACGCACGAGGTTGGTTTTGTTGGACGGGTTAGCCTGCCAGAGGGTAAATGTGCCTGCGTCATGATTGACCATCAAGTAGGCCGCAGTGAAGAAGTAGCGGCCTAAAGTGGCCGGCTGATCAGCAACTCCATTGATGAGCAGTTCACGGATGTTGTTTTTAAAGATTCGTGACCCGTTTCGGTCGATGTCTACCCAGGGCACAAGGTATTGGTTGTTGGGAACGCGGACCTGCAGCCCCGAGTTGAGGTAGAAGGTAATATCGCCATCAAAACTAATAAATCAGCTGTGTTTCGGGTAAACGTGGGGGAATGCAAAGGCGGCTTACACGTTATTAGCGTTGAATATCCGCGCAGACCAGTGCAGGCCGTAGGAGGTATCGGTGCTGTTTATGCCTGTTATCCGCTCGAACGTGTCCACGTAGGCCACGGGGGCCTCGAGGAGCAGCTGGCGTTGAGGCACGATGCAGCACGGCAGCGCAGTGTTGGTCTGGAAGATGCTTGCGTCCGTGCCGTTTCTAAAATTGAGCTTAATGTCGGAGATGAAGACCTTCATCCCGGTCCAACAGCCAGAGGTGCCGGTAAAGTCGGAGTAATCGAGGGCGGCGGTGTAGTTGTTGCCGATGACCTTCTCTTGGTCATACCCACCCAAGACTATTGAGCCGTCGATGCCATCATCAATCCACATACGACCCCAAAACAAAGACCACACCCGAGATCCAATCTTCCCGACTGTCCGGAGGGCATTTAGGTACGTTGAGTTCCTCCCGAGGCCGAGCGGGTGGAGAAAGGTATAGCCAGTGTCAAATTTGAGGCGGGGATTCCTATTGGAAAGTCCTTCAAGGCCACAGAGCCGTTTACGTCCAAATTATCTGTTCCTCCCAGGGCCGTTCCTTCGAGCTTGTTGATGCCGTCCTCGCCGCCTTTGTAGGCCACTTCGCTCGAAGCGCCGCCTGCCGCGGCGACGCTGTTGGCCTTGTGAAACGACGTCGACTTGTCCTCCTCGAACGGATTCCCCCGTCGAACATCGCAAATCTGGTCATTCCAGATAATTGTCTTGTCGCAGAATGTTTGCTGGTCGTAAATCCACGTGTTGTTCAGGTCCTGCGAGTTGTAAGACATCGGCGTCGGTTACGCGGGAACGACTCAACTCACGGCCACGGCAGCAAGACAATGTCCTGCGCGGGAGTCCCAACCTGAGCGGGAATTCCCTTCATAAACGAGTTTGAAATATTTGCGAGGACTTGAACATCCTTGATGGGCAGGGCAAACGGCTCAGCATCGCATACCGAATCACTCTTGACGGGTGCAACCAAAAGCCAAACAAGCCACAACATGTTTGATTGCTTGCTTTCGACGAAAAGGATGGTTGAAAAACAAACGACATCGTCAGAGGGAAAATGGGAAGGGCATTCCGGTCCAAATCTCTGCCCATGGATCACCCATAACACCCGACGTGGATAACATCAGGACCAACAGCACGCACAAGGCCTTGAGGCTAAGCGCCCAGGGTCGTGCAGCAGCGTTAATTTCCACTCTGTCGGTACCGATGCCGTATTTCTGGCTGCTCTGGGTGGTCCGCGGATGCAGGGGAGAGGCCCAGGCGAGACAGCGCCGGCCCTGATTCGCCCAGCTTGTGACTGTTGGTTGTTGGTGGAGACGGGTTTCAGTAAAAGTGCGCCGCTGGCGGGCGCCTTACAAGGAAGGAAGGGAAAGTCAAGGGATACCGTCTACGAGAAAAGGGAGAGGTGCCGAAGATTCATGCTTAATTGAATCTCTCTTCCATCAACAGCCTCAATCGCGAGCGATGCGTCGACCGACACGGATCGCGATAGTGGCAGGCGCGCTGCTGACGGCCTTTACAGTCTGGCACTGGCGCACGCTAAACTTGACCCCCAAGGTTACCTTTGTCCCCAGCTCGCTACAGTGGTCTGGCCACGAGGTTTTCCACCCGCCAACATCCATCAAACCGCTTCCCACTGGCCAGGTCCGCCGCTTCCCACGGGTCCAGGCCGATCCGGGGAAATTGAAACAGTCCAAAACATCAAAGGAGCGCCAAAAGGCCGTCCGAGATGAATTCATCCGCAGCTATGACGCCTACAGACAGCACGCCTGGCTCAAGGACGAGCTGGCGCCCATCTCCGCCACTGGAAAAGACACCTTTGGCGGCTGGGCGGCCACCCTGGTCGACACGCTGGATACGCTGTGGATGATGGGCCTCAAGACGGAGTTCCACGAGGCTGCCAACGCCGTCGCCGCCCTCAACTGGGGAGAAGTGCACGACGGCGCAATCAACCTCTTCGAGACCACCATTCGTCACCTGGGAGGGATCCTGAGCGCCTTTGAGCTCAGCGGTAACCCGGCGCTGCTGAAAAAGGCCGTCGAGCTCGGCGACATGCTCTACGTCGCCTTTGACACGCCGAACCGGCTTCCCGGTTTCTGGCTCAACTTTGACGACGCAAAGCTCGGCAGGCAGGTCGCCGGACCAACGACCCATCTGCCGTGCCGGGCTCCCTCTGCATGGAGTTTGCGCGGCTGTCCCAGCTGACGGGCGACGACAAGTACTACGGCGCCACGGATCGCGTCATGCAGTTCCTGGCCAGCATCCAGAACCAAACGCTGCTGCCGGGCATGTGGCCAGTTGCCATAGACTTCCAAAACGAGCAGGTCCACGACAACACCTTTTCTCTGGGCGCGTTGGCCGACTCCCTGTACGAGTATCTCCCCAAGATGATGGCGCTGATGGGCGGCTTGGACCCGATGTACGAGACCATGTACCGCACGGCCATGGACGTCATTGTCAAGCACGTCCTCTTCCGGCCAATGGTGGCTGACAAGGCAGACATCTTGTTCTCGGGTGATTTGCGCGTGAGAGAGAGGCACGAGCTGAGCACCGAGAGCCAACACCTGACGTGTTTTGCCGGTGGCATGTTCGGCCTCGGGGGCAAGCTGTTTGGTATCGAGGAGCACGTGAACATTGGGGAGAGACTCGCGCGGGCTGTGGATGGGCCTACAGCATGTTTCCCACTGGCGTCATGCCCGAAATCTTCAACCTCATTCCCTGTCCGGACCTCAATGAGTGCCCGTTCGACGAGTCGAGGTGGGAGCAGGAGGGCGATAAGAGGCTAGCCAAGGGATTCCGACATGCACGTGATCCAAGATATCAGCTCCGGCCCGAGGCCATCGAGAGCATCTTTATCATGTATCGAATCACAGGCAATCCAGAGTGGCAGGAAATGGCGTGGAATATGTTCCAGTCCGTCGTCAAGGTGACTAGGACCCAGGTTGCCAATGCCGTCATCGAGGACGTGACCAAGGTGGACTCGCCAAAGACGGATTCCATGGAGGTGAGCTCACCGCATTTCATTTCACGCCAAGTGCAAGGCTAACAAGAGCAGAGTTTCTGGCTGGCCGAGACGCTAAAGTACTTTTATCTCATTTTTTCGCCTCCGGACCTAATAAGTCTGGACGACTACGTATTCAACACGGAAGCGCATCCATTTAGACGGCCAAAGCCATGAACCTCAGCGGGCTGAGAATTGGGAATCGGGAATTGGAATGGGAATTTGGAACAACATTGAATCATAGAATTGGATCATGAAGGTTTCATGAATAATCGACTTATGAACTGTATGGTTGAGAATCCGCAATATGAAGTGACAGATCCACAATGTAGAACGAACTTAGTGGCTCTCACACAGACACTCATGTTTTCTGTCTCTCTATCCGTTGCATTATCCCTTGCCACTTCACCGTAGAAGCTACGTCATATTTCATTCGATTGATTATTGAGGAATTGACGACACTGTTGTGGGGGTGTTGACTATACGACTAAGTTCAATCTCCCATGAGAAAACGATGGAAGACTAATCAACTCACCAGTTCCATCTTTGCATCACTAGAGCATTAACCACGTAATTAAACCGTAAATAAATCAAAGTCAGCATTCAAACGATTGATATTCTATCAAGGACGAGTCTTGTAGCTGTCTATTCTATGTCTAGTCTTGTCCTACCCTGTACCAGCCATGGCCACCAGCTCCTCTATCTTGTTCACCAACGTCACCACATCGTGCGGCTTAATAGGAATCCTGTGGCCCCCGTCCCACTCCATCAACAGCGACGTCCCCGTCTTGCAGTACTTGTCCCTCAGGATGCGATGCAGCTCCATGCCCGGATCCCGCCTGCCGTGGACGTGCAGTGTGGGCGTAGTCAGCACGTGAGGTCCCTTGTTGGTCTCGGGCCAGTTCACGAAGCCAGAGCTCAGCCGCCCCGCGTCGACGATATACGGCGGCATGTCCAGGCGGGCGTCGAGCATCACCAGCGGCGCGCGGCCGGCCATGAGGATGCCAAACTTGAAGGCGGTGGAGGCCTCGCCCGGGCCGAACCGGGCGGCCAGCTTCTCCTGCGTCCACAGCACGCTGGCGGCAATCTTGGCGCCCTGCGAGAAGCCCAGGATGCCGCCCACTCGCCGGCGCCCGGGTCCTGGTCCATTGCGCGCTGCACCTGGTAGTGAATCTCGGCGGCGGCGGCGTCGCCCTCAATCTCCGGGTGGTCGGGCTGCCAGCGGAGCCATCGCCGGAAGGGCCCGCAGTCGCCGTAGACGCTGACAATGTCCGGGTGCGGCGCCGACAGGAACGGCGCGTCCATGAAGACGAGGCGGAAGGCGGACTTGAGGCGGAGGATGAGGGCCCGGCACTGCACCTCGAAGATGTCTGCGTTGACGCCGCCGCCGTGGAGGCACAGGATGCGCGGCAGCTGCAGCGTAGACGTGTCGTCGTCTGTCTGGGTCATGGCGACAATTGGGACTGAGAGGAGAGTTGGGTGAAGGAGGGATGCAGTCTCGGGAATAGACAGTGTCTCGGCTGGCTGCTGTCCTTCTGTGTCTGGCTCATCCCCATCCGCCTCATGGCTGCGCCTCGGGTTCCGACTTATCTACGGCGTCACGGATCAACGACAGCGAAAGCGAAAGCGGGCCCATTACAAAAATATCACAAAATCATGCCCACAAGGCCCCCCCCCCCTAGTAGACCACCTTGCCCGCATCTCAGCTGGTTTCGATCTCGCCAACGCTCTGGATTGGATCGCTCGCATCAC
Source organism: Aquanectria penicillioides (assembly GCA_003415625.1). NCBI lineage: Eukaryota > Fungi > Ascomycota > Sordariomycetes > Hypocreales > Nectriaceae > Aquanectria > Aquanectria penicillioides. The sequence continues at coordinate 3,351,775 of PYIU01000006.1, read as the reverse complement.
CAGTGTGGCTGTGCATGAACTGACCCCCGCGCGTCGCAATCGCCGCCACAGGCCATGACATCAACGCCAACGCAGAACAGGTCTTGGACGAGAGGCCTCGGTATACATAAAGACCTCATCCGCCTGAATTTAAAGAGTTCCTAGAATCAACACTCACAAGTTCGGTCATTTGTGCGACCTGTTCGTGTGCATCCCGACTCACTGTATTTACCCCGCAACACCATCCGATGTCGAGCTCTGAGAAGATCCCCGCAGAGGGCAGCGGATTGCTTCCTCTGGCGCCGGTAGAGGGCGACTATCCTCCTCCTCCTCCTCCTCCCAAGGAGCAGCAGCAGCAGCAGCAGCAGCAGCAGAAGCAGTATAAGCCTTACTTTCCTCCTCCGCCTACCGCCGAGCAGCAAGACGCCCCCGCCGAGAAGCACGAAGCTACCCCTCCCGTCGAGAAGCAACATTGCCTCCTCCACCTGTAGTTTCTGAGAAGCAAAACTTCCCTCCACCTGCGGCCTCTGAGAAGCAGAGCATTGCCCCTCCTACAGCCGAGAAGCAAGATTTCCCCCCTCCTCCCCTTGGCCCTCCGCCGCATCACGAAGATTCGGCGCCTCCGTCGTATGAGCAAGGAAGCTACATCCCCCCAGCTTCAGAAAAACAGCCCATCCCTGCCCCTGCCCAAACCGCCCAGAAGGCTGTCCAACAGGGAGAGTTCCTTGCGTCTGGAGCCTCGGGATCCGGATCTGAGAAGCACTTCCCACCTCCTCCTCCTGGTCCTCCTCCCTCGCATCCCAACCCGCTCAATGCGAATCCCGTCGATAGCCAGCCCCAGTCCCAGAGCTATACCATCCCCGTGTATAACCCCGCAGCTCCAGTCTTTGCTCCTCCGCCAACGCAGCAACCCGATTCGACGTCGCCGACCCAAGAGCATGCTCCAGCTCCAGCTCCAGCTCCAGCTGCGGCTCCAGCTCCGGCTCCCACTTCTAATGTTTCGGGTACGACTTCGACCGAGTACCAGCAGCACCAGCAGCACCAGCAGCAGCAACCCCAGAAGAAACATGGCTGGAGCGAGCGTTTCAGCAATCTCGGCTTGAAGGCTGCTGCCCCCATCAACAGCCTGGCGCACAAGCTGGGCAGCCAAAGCTTCCTCCCCGATACGCTCGACAAGGAATGTGACAAGGCCGCCTCCATTCTCAAGTCGTTTTGCAGTGAGTCGCTTACACGGGTGTGCATACGGAGGCCGTACGGAGTAACTAACACATCACAGAAAAGGGCGTGTACGCAGACCCTGGCTCCGGCCAACCGCCCACGTCGACGGACCCGACGGCCACCGAGTCGAACGAGCCGATCATCGACCCTACCAAGAACAAGCCCAAGAACCGCGTGATCGTGACGATCCCGCCCAAGGTCATCTCCAAGGCTGTGGGCCTGGCCATCTTCACCACGCTCCGAGCCGGATACGCCGTCTCGGGAGCCACCGGGTCGGGTGTGCTGATCGCCCGGCTGCCGGACGGCTCCTGGGGACCGCCGTCGGGCATCCAGGTACACTCGGTGGGGGGCGGCTTCTCCATCGGGCTGGACATTTACGACTGCGTCTGCGTCATCAACAGCCGCGAGGCTCTCGAAGCCTTCACCAAGACGCGAGTGAGCCTCGGAAGCGACCTAGCCGTCGTGGCGGGCCCTACGGAGCAGGCGGCGCCGTCGGGTTCGGAGCCGGAGTGGACAACCGCGAGGGCAGGAAAAAGGGGGACAAGGCCGAGGGCGAGACGGCGGAGGCGGCGGCGCCACAGCAGACGCTCAAGCCCGAGGCTGACAAGAGCAAGCGGCGCAGCCTCAGCGCCAGCGCCTTCAAGCCCGTCTTCTCATACGTCAAGTCACGAGGCTTCTACGCGGGCATCCAGGTGGATGGCACCGTGGTGGTCGAGCGCAAGGATGCCAACGCAGCCTTTTACGGTGAGCGCGTCCCCGTCGACAGGATCCTCAAGGGGGAGGTCCCACCGCAGGGCCCCTCCGGTATGTGGCCGGCTGGGGCGCGCGAGCTCCTGGAGGCTCTCAAGGGAGCCGAGGCTGGGATGGTGAGGGAAGGAAAAGAAGGATTCGAAGGAGCACGCAGCTGGACCGAGCACCGGGGGCGGCGCCGATCATCTTCCCGCATATGTGGACGATGGAGTCGAGCGACCCGGGGATCACAAGTATCGGTAGACCTCAGAGCAGCAGCAGATGACGAGGGCGACGTGACTGGGCTTTATGAAAGAAAGACTGGGGACGAACGAGAGATACCACCAAATTGAACAATCAAACCTAAACGGTTTCAGAGCCTGGTCAACCGCAACATGCGATTCTGGAGAACCCCGTAGCTGACGTGGACTGGACAGTTTGCAGCGAGCGTTGCAGCAGTCACATTTCCAGGGCAGGACGGACCCCGGGTGCGGGTATTGCGTCCTTCATTCAGGGCTTGATTCGAGACAGCAATATGTCGATAAAAAGACATTGAGATTGTCGATGAAGACGCGATCGTGCCCATCACGTTGAAATGGGCCGACTCAACGCGTACTAAAAAAAAAAAAAAAAAAAAAAAAAAGACCCCAAAGATTAATTCAGATTAATTCAGATTAATTCAGATTAATTCAGATTAATTCGGATCAACTCATGATTGTGCCTGACTTGCAACTAAACAGTCTACTCTGGGCTTGCACTCAAACCAACACTTCTCCCCTGTCGCTCCACCGCCAATCTTCTCAACATAATCGGCGTCTACTCCCTCTGGCAAAGTGTGTGTGGGTTCTGCAGATGGCGCGTCGATTGCTCCCATACTAAAAAGCCGTCGGCCCACGCTGGGCGTCCAGGCCCTTCCGCTGGCGTCTGATAAGAAGGGTAGGCTATTGACAATAGTTGCTTTTATGACGTACGGCCTGCCGGCTGCCAATGAGGCGCGCTGTGAGCCTGGAGCTAACGTCAGCCTCAGAGACCAGTTCAGGGGGGAACGAAAAACGAACATCTTGCTTTCCGCGCTTCGTCCCTTGCAGCCGCTTCTGGTGGGCTATGTAGCCGGGCCAATTCCTTTTTTTTTTTTTTTTTTTTTTTTTTTACTTCTTCGGTCTATTCTGCCGATTCTTTAGCTTGGTTGTTAAGTACATACTATTATTTTTTTTCCCTTCTACGCCTTGGCCCTTCAGCCCTTCTCATGCACCGGTATGGTGCTCCTTGCCTCCACATCCCGGCCACCCTGATGAAGGAGGCGCCAGGGGTAATGTCACAAAAGGGATAGACGCGCGGTTCCAGCCTGGGATTCCTGGAGGTGATGATGATGAGCCCTCTTGGTCGCAGGTCGCGAGCCAGGGTTCATCCTCGAGCACGAACCACACGGGACAATCACGCAAGCGTGGCCTCTCTGCCGGGCCTGCTTGGCCTCTGCCTTCGGGACAGTGACGATTTGATAGCGTCCAGCTCGCAGCCTTGGCTTTTTGCCCCCTGGTGCTAGACCCGGAACGCCTCGTCCTAAACCCTATGGCCCGGAGCCCGGCCCTGTCAAACCAGAAACAAACGATGCAACGGTTTCCGACAGGTTGCTTACTCTTCCCACAGATAGATAGATTGCCCTGGCCTGCACGGTCGGCGGTCGAGTGCAAATAAAACCCCCGTCTCATGATAAATTTGGACGAAACACGAACCTGTCAATCAAGTTGCCGGGTCGAGAGAGAAAGGCCTCCAATCGGGTTATTTCTGGGGCAACAACACGGCATCCCTTGCGCTGGTGCTTGCGCTGGTGCTTGCGCTGGTGCTTGCGCGTTTGGTTGGCGGGGGCTTCTTCTGGAAGCACAGCGGTCTGTCCGCTGCTGTCGCTGTCACCGTCGGTCGCCCTGCTGCAGTGCTGCAGTGCTGCCCGTTTCCTGATTGCTGTTCCGATCTCTGCGACGGCCTCGTTTCAGCTCCCGACGTCCCCTGCCTCTTGTGGAAGACCTTGCCGAACTCGTAGGGTTTGCCCAGCGGAGGCGCTGCAACGGCGTCGAAGCTTGCCTGCAACGAGCCATGGCATCAATATCCATATCCATATGCCTCTATCCGCGGTCCATGGTAAATTAGCCTAGGGACTAAAGTCCCTATCTCCGTAATCAGGCTCGCAGAACAAAATGTGGCCGTCGCTGTGATAGCTGTGGCACCATCTGTCCGTAGTGCCCGTCCGGCACCAGCTGGCTGCCTCAATTGGACAACCCGCCCCCCTGTCAGCATCTGCACGGTTCCAGGGGTCGCCCGTCTCGCTCTGCGCGCGTCCGCAGCAAAACCCTGGCTCCACGCACTATCGAGGCCCGGCTCTCAGCCTGTCGGTAGTCTCACAGCCCTCCCGATTTAGCCCCAAGCCAGAAGGGCTTCACCCCTGCATTTTCAAGAGTCCTTCGACTCCTTCCCTTGCTTGCCCGTGGCTTTTCTTGTCAGTCTGTCTGCCTTGGGCTGTCGTCACCCCCGCGTGCAATTACGAATTCTTTGAATCTATCGAGGCTCCCTTCCGCTCCAGAAACCTGCCCTGCCAAGGGTGCCCGTCGACGGAATGCGATTTGGCATGAGTCTCACTTATCGAGGCATGCCGTCTGGCATGCCATGCGGCCCACATTGACTGACACGAGCACGTATGCTATGCATACCCAGGTGTTGAAATTGTAGAGGGGAGAGAAAAAAAAAAGGGACTCGTAAAAGTCTGGCCCTCCCCATGCCAAGCGTCTCCAGGGGCTGTAGCAAACTTGAATATCCTCTGGGCGCTTCCTCTCTCTCTCTCTCCCTCCCACTTCTGATTCTGTTCTGCCTCGTCCAGTTCGTCCTTGACGATATCCACGCTCGGAAACCACCAGCTCCTCTCGCTGTCTCTCCCTCCATCGTCCCGTTTCCTTTTGTTGTTTCAAAGCCCTTGCCACCACGGCCTGGCCGCCGGTCTTCAATTCATTGCCTCGTGTGTGTTTCAATCAGTCACCCTCGGAAACCCAGAAGCTTGGCAGCCCAGAGACAAACCTCTTGACTTTTATATATCGGTCCTCTCTGTCTGCAGGCAGACCAACCGGGACCCCCGAAATCCGTCGCCCTGGCGAACCTATATTCATCATCGTCCGCGTCCGCAAGGAGCCGACGGCCGTTCTCCTCCTTCGATAACAGCTACAGTCCTGCGTCAGCAGCAGCAGCAATCATGGGCGCCAGGTTAAAATCCCCCCTCCGCCTCAACATGAGGCATCCCCTCAACCGGGCCGTCGTCTTCGCCGTCGCCCTGCTCTTCTTCCTGTCGCTCATGATCCGTCCCGAGACGGCACAGGTGAGCGCCGACCTGCGGAACCGCCTGTTCGGCGCCGTCAAGGATAAGATCAAGCACCCCAACGAAATCGTCGCCGTCGACGACGACCCGCTCTCGCCCTCTCCCTTCATGGACGTCGAGCTCGAGCCCATCAGCACCCACGAGATGGACTGCACAATCGACGCCAACCACCTGTCTGAGCTCCGCAAGCGCCACGACCTCTCCTACACCGTCCAGTACCTCAAGCGCTACGTCCGCTTCAAGCGCACCGACGGCCTCGAGCGCTCGCGATACACCAAGCTCAACGGCTCCATGATCCCGGGCAAGTTCCGCACCGTCCAGATCGGCCGCAAGTACCAGAAGGAGCAGTGCGCCGAGCCCCTGGAGCTCCCCGTCCCCAAGTCGGGCTTCCCGCCACCGTCAACGCCTCCGACTTCATCTTCGGCGTCTCTACCACCTACGAGCGCTTCATGAACCCGGACACCACCCCCATCGGCGAGTGGATCTTCTGGCTGACCGACAGCCACGGCCACACCAACGGCGCTCACCTGGTGCTGATGCTGCTCGACGCCAGCGACCACCAGCTCCAGGAGGTCGCCAACCTGCTCGGCGACGTCGGCATCAACGTCGACGTCTACCACTCCGACTCCAAGACGGAAATGGCCGTCCGCTACGTCACCCTCGTCCCCACGCTCTTCAGCCACCGCGAGGCCGCCCGCAAGAAGTGGCTCGTCACCGTCGACGACGACACCTTCTTCCCCAGCATGCACGGCCTGATCAAGAAGCTCAACACCTACGACACCGACCGCCCCATGTACATCGGAACCCTCTCCGAGGACGCCGGAGCCGTCGAGCGCCACGGATCCCAGGCCTTTGGCGGCGCCGGCGTCTTCTTGACCCTGCCCATGGCCGAGAAGATCACCGAGTTCTACGAGGAGTGCACAAACGAGAAGAACATCCACAAGGCCAACTCGGGCTGGGGCGCCCAGGGCGACATCCTCCTGCGCAACTGCATCTACACCCACACCGACACCCGCCTGACCCATCTTTGGGACCTCTGGCAGCTCGACTTCCTCGGCGACCCCAGCGGCTTCTACGAGTGGGGCATCAAGCCTCTGTCGCTGCACCACTACCGCGGCCGCGGCTGGCACTTGTCGCGTCCCGTGCAGATGTCCAAGATTGCCCACACCTGCGGCGAGGACTGCACCATGATGCGCTTCAAGACCGACGACAACTTCATCGTCTCGGGCTACTCCGTCGCCCACTACCCCGAGGGCATCAACTTTGACCACCGCCAGGTCGAAGCCACTCTGTGGGCGCCCGCCCCGAACCGCGGCTGGAACATGGACTACATGTTTGGTCCCCAGCGCCCGTCGCTGCACCGCACCGGCCGCAAGATCGCCTGGGAGATGTACGAGTCCGAGGTGAACCCCGACGGCTCCGTCATCCAGACGTACATCCGCAAGAAGCACGACGAGCGCTGGGTCGGCAAGGACGAAAAGCCCATGAGCAAGATTGACGGCATTATTGAACTGGTCTGGGTCCCTAATTAAAAAGGGCGATGTATTTTATTAAGCTGGTGTTTTTGGCGTTTGGCACTGGTATCTGGCGTTGAATGATACCTAGATTCGCTCGGGAATCGCATGACGACGTTCGCTTGTAGGATGCTATAGAATAATAAAGCGGTCAAAATGGGTTGACAGGATTAAATACACACACTATGATTGAAGTTCAACAAGTCCTCCACCACCCGTGATCTCGCTTAGTCATCGTGCCCCGCCAAACATGTCCCACGGATGAAGTCATCGTAGCTTCTTCACCAACGCAACCATGGCGAGGTAAACACCCTGATCTGCATGCACCTCGACCTCGCTGACCGTAGCAGCTCCAGCAACATCCTTGCGCTCCCGTTTCGCAAGTCCACCCAGCTCTCCTTGGCCTCCACCATCCGCCAGTACATCAACACCAAATATGACCAGCACCCGGACATGTTCAGGCAGGACCTCGAGGTCATCGATGCCCTGCGCCGCGATGCCGTCAACGTGAGGGAGCCGCACGCCAGCGGCATCAAGAAGCTGCAGACGTACGCCGGCCAGCTCGTCTGGGTCGGGGGCAAGTTCCCCATCGACGTGAGTCAAGCCTATCCAAAGCCAGCAGTCCCTAACCGAGCAGATTGGCGCCGAATTTTCCTGGTATCCCGCCCTGGGATACAACACCGAACGGCCGATGGTGCGGAATAATCTCAAGTACGAGCTCATGAATATCCTGTATAACCTCGCCGCCCTCTACTCCCAGCTCGCCCTCAACACCCCGAGGGGGAACACCGACGGCCTCAAGAGCGCCGCCAACTACTTTTCCATGGCCGCCGGCGTCCTGACGCACATGAAGGACGCCGTCCTCCCCGAGCTGCGCATGTCCGACCCCCAGAGGACATGGACAACGATACCCTCGAGGCCCTGATCCAGCTGCTGCTCGCCCAGAGCCAGGAGTGCTTCTGGCAAAAGGCCGTCATGGACGGCTACAAGGATGCGTCCATTGCCAAGCTGGCCGCCCGCGTGTCCGACCTGTACAACCTCGCCGGAGAGTCTGCCATGAAGAGCGAGGCCATCAGCAGCGCTTGGATCCACCACATGAGCGCCAAGCACCACCACTTTGCAGCCGCTGCTCAGTACCGCGCTGCCTGCGACTGCCTGGAGAAGCGCAAGTACGGCGAAGAGGTTGCCCGACTAAAAGACGCTGTCGCCTGCGTGTCTGAGGGAATAAAAGAGGCAAAAAACGGCTCCGTGAGCAGAATAGTGGCTGATGACCTCAACGGGCTAAAGCACAAGGTCGAAGAGGACCTCAAGCGGGCCGAAAAGGACAATGACATTATCTATCTTCGTAAGTAACCCTTTACTAGACCAAACACTGCTAACAGGTCAGATGCCGTCCCCCAAAATCCGAGCTGAAGCTTCTCGACCGAGCCAACATGGCAGTCCCCCGAATCCCCCCTCAGGTCGCCAATCCTTATGAATACTTTGGTGAGCGCGGCGAGTTTGGCCAAGCCCTCTTCTCCCGACTCGTCCCCTTTTCCGTCCACGTCGCCATTTCAATCTACGAGGAACGCAGAGACCGCATGGTCAATCAGAACATTATCCAAGAACTGGAGACTCTTACAGATAAGATTCACGAGCTGCTGGCGTCTCTTGGTCTTCCCGGGTCCCTGCAGGCTCTCGAAAAGCCCCTAGGTTTACCGCCCAGCTTGGTGCAGCACGCTGAAGAAATCCGCCAGGCGGACGCCATCGGCCGGGTGCAAAAGAGCTTTGCAGACATTGATAAACTGCGCTCCGCTGACCTGGCCATTTTTGAAGAAGGCAAGGCTGCCCTGGCTTCAGAGGAGGAGGAGGACCAGCTGTTAAGGATGAGATTTGGCACGGAGCGATGGGCTCGACCAGAGAGCCGACAGGAACCCCAGGGCTCGAAGCTGTGGGAGCACGCCGGCGAAATCGAAGGCTACTTTGACAGCAGCATCAGCAGCGACTCGGTCGTTAGAGAAAAGTTTGGCGGCATCCAAGACCTCTTGAACGTCCTCTCCGACACCGACCGCACCCTGATGGATTACGTGCCGTCCAGCCGCCGAGTCGACATTCCCGAAACCCTCAAGCCCGTCATCGGCCGGCTGCGGGGCGCCTACAATGACGTGCTGCGGCTGGAAAGTAGACGACGGAAGAAGGTGGAGAATCTCCGCGAAAACACCCGTCGCGACGACATTAAACCCGACATTCTCAAGGAGGCGGCCCGGCTCGAGCGAACCTTTCCCACCACCACTCTGGTGCCGGCTCACTTTGAAGACTTTTTCGATAAGCGTCTCGACCAGCTGTACGAGCCTGAACTGGACGCCATTGACAAGGAGGCCCTGGAGCAAGACCGGATCCTCCAGGACGTCCAGCGCATCAACCGGGAGTTCGAGTCGCAGAAGCGCCAGATGGGCGACCGGGGCAACCGAGAGCGCGAGCAGGCCCTCCAGCGGTTGGACAATGCCTTTTTCAAGTACAAGGAGATTGTCAACAACCTCGAGGTCGGCCGCAAGTTTTACAACGACCTCAACAAGATTGTCGGGCCCGGCTTCCGCGACGTGGTGCGCGGCTGGGTTGCGCAGCGCCGGATGGAGGCGAGGTCTCTCGAAGAGTAAGTCCACCTCCCCCTAGACGAACCAAGCTAACATACCAGGGAAATCAACATGCCGACGCTTTCGAACCTCAGCATCTCTCAACCCGTGGAGACGTACGCTCCCCCGCAGCCGCCCGTCCAGACTCCCGCAGAGGCCAGCATCCAGTCCTGGGCCGGCGAAAACGTCCAGCAGCCCCGGCCGGTGCAGCCGCAGAACCCCGTAGGCGCGTGGAATCCCAACATGGGTATCAAGTTTGGGTCGGGACAAGCGCCTTCGCCAGGGACGTGGAATCCCAACTCGGGCATCAAGTTTGGATGAGCATTGTAGATAGACATGAATACGATGAAGAACTCGTTGCAGACTTGTTGTAACGAGATGAGGCTCCGAGCCATTGTTCGATGAGTCCCGAGAATGTTCCAAGCGCTTGCGTCGCAGACTAAGACGGACTGGTGAGCATCGTCTGTTGCGAGTGCGCTCAATGGAATCCTATGAAATTCAAAACGTCTGATTCCGAACTTACATAATCTCGTGAGATGAGTGAATGAATGAGCATGGGTGCTTCCGTTTATAACCAAATGTATCCTGCCTAGAATATTCAATGTAGAATTGAAACAGCACTCGTTGGACAATCTGACACGTTTATAACCAAGTTTCGTACGCAAGCCATTATTCTCTTGCGCCATGTTGCAGGAGGAATCCCACGACCTCTTCTTTGTCCTCGTTTATAGTGGTCTCATGCCTCTCATCCCACCAGTGCTGATCCTTCACGTCGAATTTCTCCTGTGCAGCTACAAGAGCGCTGCTGAATTTCCCAGTATAAAGCCGTTGATTCACATCTGCCTTGGCCTGTGCAAGCGTTTGCGCAACCCCTAAACTCCCATAATAAGCGGCAGCAGCCAAGACACTTCCACAGTCTCCAGGCTGAAGCACTGGATTGATATTGGCGCCGCTCTCAACAAGCAGACGCACAATCTCTATATCTAACCTACATACTGCTGCTACTGCTAGAGCACGTTCGCAATCCCTAGCTTGAGATAGTATAAACATATACATTCTTGAAGATATCAACATCTCGCAGATTGGTTGGCGCCTTGAAACAGCAGCAAGAGATAAGGGACCAGTATAATATGCATTCGTCTGTAAGATATCGAGTGATCCATTCTGCCACCACTTCTCTGTCGGGTAGTAGATTGTAAGAGGACTCAATGCGAATAGAGTGGCGTCTTTAGAGGAAGCTGTCGATATGGGAATATGACTAAATATAGAGGAGCTTGGACGGCTATATCCATCATCTATGACCTGACGATACCAGCTTTGGTATTGTGGACTGCTCTCATTTAGAGACCCAAGAAACGTTTTGAGAAGACGCACAAGCTGTATATCGGGACCTGAACGTTCTTGGGCTTGGAAGTGGCGGATCCAGTGATATCGAACGTACTTTTGAAGTCGATGATCTTCATTGTATATGCAATTTCGCATTCCCTGCTCGTCTTGAGTGGGGTCATATGTTTCGAGAAGAAGAACCAAACTCGCAGATGTGACAAAGCAATGGGCCCTCAGCACTGCGCAGTGGCCCTCAAGGTATTCAACCACAGACAAGTGAGATACCCGCCACACGGGGGGGTCATGTTGAGAGTCTGTGCCCAGCAAGTTTGCACACCAGTCGAGAACATCTTCTTCAGTGGTACCGGACTCATCGATAGATTCGCTCTCTGGATCTACGCGGATAGCTGCAAGAAGTTCCTCGGTGTCAGTGGCTGATAGGCGCACATGACCCACTTGAGGGCGCGCAAAGCTTGATCCTTGCTATGGTGTGGGAGTGATTCTATTCTCTCATAGATTTCATCATACGTAGACTTGAGATCTTTGGGCGACTTCCCAAGGCGATCACGGAGGTCTTTTTCATGCCGGAGGTCGAGGAGCTGATGAATCTGCAGCTCGGCCCACCGGAACATCCCCATACTCTTGTCCAGTAAGGTGGTGACAATCTCATCCTTGAGAGACTGGTTCCTTTCCAGAGCATTGCTCCAGCGACCATTTCTTTCAATGCTTTAGGTGATGAATTTTTCAATGTCTTTTTCATTGTCTGTGGCAAGGATTTCGATTTTTGGTGCATGGGTGAGACCCTGACGAATATCGCCTTCTGGTCGGCTCGAGACGAAGATTCTCACGGGCTTCGACGATGTCTTTGTAAGAGAGTTGAAAAAGTCCATAATTATTTCCCGGTCTTGGACATGGCATTCATCCAAAGCATCCAGAACAAGCGTGGTGCGAGGGTAGAAATTGAATAGCTTGACGAGGTACTCCTCGCATCGAGCAAGAGTTGACCCTGACCCATTGATCCTTGCATCAGTATAGAGCTGATTTAATTGCGGGAAAATGTGATCAGATACGCCAAAAGGCGCAGCCAATTGTCTCATGTAACTTCGAAGAATTGAAATTGCTTCCTGTCGTTTTGGTTCTGTCCCGTTGCAATAAAAGTACGCGAACCCTTCATGGTGCGCTTCGCTGCTCAGGCTGGCCGTGATTTGATCAATAACTCTCGAGGTGAGATACGTCTTTCCCTTGCCAGCTGACCAAACGTTAGAATTTTAAGCAACACCAAGCGGAATACTTACGGAAACTTTGCAGTCATAGCATTGTTGATGAGGCCGTGCTCTGCCATTCGCAAAATTCGACCCGGTGAAGAATCCAGGCACAGGTGTTTCTCGTTCTAGATTCACTGACTCTTTGGTGATGCATATTATACTCGATACTGGAAATCCATTTCAAGACTTTGATCGAATTTTGTGTGGTGGTGTGTGCGAGGACTTTGGTGACGTTTGCGTCAACGAGGAGCAGAGGCTTCTCGAGGTCCAATAGGCCATCAAGCTTCTGCAGTGTGTTCTTGTCTGCCATGAAGTGACGTTGCGCCTGGTAGACCGAGGCTTCCCTTTCAACTTCTTCTTCGTAGGCTTTGAGGTCTGCGAGCGAATCAGAGGTTTCAGTTGGATTGAAGATGGCGTGAATTGGAGCGACTTGGAGTGTTTTTGGAGAGAAACCCCCGACTCGCACGAGTCCTTGGAGGAGTCGCGTGTAGAGCTCGACTAGAGAGGACCGGCCAGCTTGGGTGACTTCAAAGGTAATGTATCCACGTATAACTGCTCCCAGACCTCGCAACGGTGGACTATCCGCGTTGTCTTCTCGATAATAACCAGACAAGATGCCATTTGCTCGCTGTATGAGACGGTGCACTGGAGGATTACTCTCGCTGCTGCCCACGGAAGAACTGCGTGACCGGGATCATATTGAACGATGACGTCACCAATCTCCTTGAACTTGTTGAGCCAGATGATGGATTTTCTTGCCAAATCCCGAATGGGGACATGGTGTTTTCCAATTTTAACCGTCTTCCATGCCCTGCCCTCGCACTGTTGTTGTTGTTTGTTGGCGACTAGTTGTATCACTTCGTCCACGAGCTGAGAGTCGGGCGTCTTAGTGGGATTCCTGGCCTGATCAACCCATTTCCGTTCCGATTCCATAAGATTTGCCAAGGCGACGTCCCACAGGTTGGATTTGGCTGTCTCTGTTGTGGCCTTCGGTGTGGCTGGTTGCTGGGGATCAGTCGGGATGCTGGCGCGGGGCCCCGAATCGCTGACACGCTGATTGCCTCTCTGCTCCAGTGCCAGTTGGTCTTTCGGGGGTGCTGATCCAGGAGTCAAGGTTGACGCAGGTTTCGGCGGGATTTTCGCTGTCGCAACGTTAGCAAATGGCAGTGAGGCTTGGTGCTGGTGCGTTCATACCTGGAAGCACTGGCTCACGCCCAAGTGCTAATTCAACCTCAGATCGTGGAGCATCTGCAGTGCGGTTTGGACTGAAGATGCCACAGCACAGGAGTCGGGACATGGTGGCGCGATGGAGTGGTCAAACAGATCAACAGGCCAGATAGATGCAGTGGTTTGGTAAAATGTCTGATCAGGCGGAGAGCTGGAGTTTTCAAAGCGTTGGGCTGCGTGCGGCGGCTGAACCACAATTAGTCAAGGCAAAATGCAGCCAACAGGCCCAGGATGGTTGGAGTTTGCAAGGCTGCTTTAAATAAGCTGTTGGCAACATATTTGTACAATTTGGTCGTACAGCGCCTGCTGCTGAATTCCAGATAATTAGCCAGGATAGCCAAACAGAGAGCAAAGAAGCACACCAAGAGCTATTGAGCCAGTATTCTGATTGACAGGCCAGCTCCTAAACATGGGGGGTATCCCAGCCAAGAGAAGACAAAATGGGATCCGAGGCGCATGCAACCAGTCAAAGTGCAAGCCAAACGAAATTCATCTCTCCACAATGAAGGTGCACAAAGTCCAAAGCGCATGAATTGCAAGTATAGGCGTCAGCAATCCCAACTAACTTACCTGCGACGCGGATTCCGCGGATCTTTAGAGGTTCTGGCACGGTTCCTCTGAGCTTCACTTGGTGTCTACATCCTTTGGAGCGTATTCTCAATGTCCATATATAGAGACAAATGACAATAAGTCATAAACTAAAGAATAATAATTAAATGATTAATAACGCATAAAGGTTTTATTTAGGCCTGTCATTGAGGTTCATGAGTTTCGAACCGAGTGTCAACTGTTCTCACCTTGGTGTACATCGTGGATGAGGATCACTTCCTGAGATAAAACAAGTGCGGTTTGAATTCGGTCAGATGTGATATGTATTGTTATGGAATGGCTCGGTTCAAACAGCCGGTGTTGACCTTGTGCTCCGTATGCAAAATCAGACCCGCGTACCGTCGTGAACATTTTTAATACAGCCCAATAAATTCCGGGCTGCCTACCGACTGGAAGCAAGACGCAGCGCATGTCTCAATTGCCTATGACTTCGATTCTGCCCCAACCTCGTGTTACCCCAAGCAATTCATTCATCTCATACCCCCCATTTTCATGCTCATAATCGTGCGTCACTTGGGGGAAGCTTTCTAGAACCAGCTTCCACATGTTAGCAATCTGCCAAATACTGTCTGGGTCGCCTTCTTTCCAAGCCCTCACTTCAGTCCAGGCGTGGTGGGGCTCCTCTGGCATTGTTTGGCCAGACCAACTATCCACACCCTGACAATAAGCTGTTTGTAATGCTGGTAGCCAGATATGTCGGCTGTTAAAGAGTCGCCTGTTTCGGTTTCCAGAGCTGTCCAGACCTCGTGCCAGGCCAAGGGGCTGAAGTCGACCCGTCCTGTAACGGGAAAGTAGCGGAACCCAGCCCAATAGCCACCGCAAGAGCCATGACCTCTGCTGATGCCGTAAAACCCGATGGCGGGAGATACATCTTCGACAAGTCTCCAAATGCTGTTATCGCGGATGATGGGTCTCCCAAGTTAATGGACAGCTTGTATGGCTAGCTTTAAGGATTTGCAATTGGCGTCGGGTTTATCCAGATAATGATCATGACCATGAAAAGATCCGCATTCCCATCGAGCCCCAGTGTCTCCCCAAATTCTTTTGGATTCAAACTATTTCGCAGCCTGTTTATCAGCCTGTCAGTGGTGCCGCTGCGGGGGCTATAAACAGTCTAGAATGGGATCGTTGATGACCTCTGGTCCATACATTGGATAGCCTTCAATGTGCCAATCTGATGAGTTTTAATTGACATGGGTCCTAACGCATCGGGTGTGAGATGTACGTGGGCGATACCCATGTTTTCCGCTCTCAAGACGTCACGGAGAGGAGCCATTGGCACCCAATAGCCCGCTTCCTTTATCCGACAAGAGTAGATTTCATACCCGGTTTACCCTTGTCAGGTTGTATATATTTTTAGCTTCTAATGTCACTTCCATATGAGCCGTTGTAAAACTTGTAGCGGGGCGGTGTCATGAATAATCTTGTTCTGTGTTTCCAGAAGGAGGTCCAGAAACCCGAGCGGCCGCCCGCCGATTCGGATGCGGGGCCGCGAGGCCATGGACCTAGGAGAGAATGTTAGAATCTACATAAGAGGCTTCACTATCGACTTATAGTCGCTTTGTTTGATGGCTTTGGGGCGTCGTGTGGAAAGGGTCGCTTGGTGTGATGATTGTTAGAGCTGGAGGCTGTAGGTGGCTGCATGCGAAGCGACTCAGCTTGGGTCAAAAGTGAGACTCATTCTTCAAACAGGACCCAGGGGGTTTGAAGAAAAGTCCTAAACAGATTGACCTTTGTTCACTTGATGACTGAGTGAAGGAGTGCGCACAACAAACGGGCACAACAAGGGTTGAGCAAACAGCTGGCCACAGGCGCCAAACAAATCATGGTTGGAGACCAACGAAACAGCTGAAATACAGTATTGTTTGCGCTTGCTAGCGATTCAAACGCTGCCTACTTCATGCGCTTTCTTCACTTGAAGTCCTAATTGACATGTTCTTATTTCATGCAACTCACTTCGACCCTACACGAGCAGGGTCACTGCCAAATGTACGAAATGTTGAACATCTCGTGGCAGGTCCAGCCTCTATTCTGGTCAAATTGGACTCCTCCATTCTTGGCTCTTCCTCCAGAGGTTCACTCCATCATCGGGCCCTTTTGCGACCACTCCAGCTTGGATGCGCTCACGAAAACCTCGAAGTTGTGCCGCACAGTTTACTCGCGGAACCTGTTCGAGAATGTTCGGGTCAGCGCAGCAGAAGGCGAGTTCATCCGCCAGTTGGACGTCTTTCTAAAGCGGCCCGAGTCTCTCCAGCTGGTCGACGTGTGCCAATACATCAAGTAAGTTGACGACAGCTTATAAATGCTGCTAACATCCAAGGCGCGCCAGTCTTTCTTTGCTAAAAGTGTCACACCCGACAAACTCCAGCGGCTGGGAAAAGACTGCAATCTACCAGCGCGACAAGCTCATTGCCCGCGGAACTCTCGCTAGCAATCTGGCCCTCTGGCTCAAGCGGGTGGCCAATCTGCGGGCTCTCCAACTCGACATGCAAGGCCTCAGCGGCAGCCAACACGCATATTTCTCTCTTCAGGATCTTTCAAACCGCCTCGCTCATGTAGAAATATATGGCGACTCCCGGTTTGTGTCAAGCTTCATTGTCGTCTGCAACACGGATGCGCTTGAAAGTCTGCATTTCGTTGGCGGCATCGAGAGTAGTCCGTATGTCTCGGCGTGCCTCCATCAGCTCAAGAGGCTTCACCTCACCATGGACAAAAAGGCCGTGGATGGCTACGGCCCGTCACTCAGCTTGCCAATCTTGTACGACATTGCGTTTGACTTTCCGCACCTGGAGCGGCTCGTCATCTGCGAGCGGCAAAGCCTCTACTATCACCGAGACTTTACCTCGGACGACGGGATTGTAAGCCAACCATTCCATTCACGGCACGAGCTGACCATGTAGGAAACGATTGTTCGTAGGCTACGGACTTGCCTTGGGCGGTTTCGTCACCTCACGCATTTTGCGTTTACATTAAAGGGGAGGGAGACTAGGTCTATTGTCTTGCGAGAGGAGATGCACCAGTTTTACGAGACTCTCCTCCATCGCATTTTGGCCGCGGTGCCGAATCTAGAAGAGCTCTGCGTCATACTCAAGTACCCTGTGTTCTACAAGGGGATTAGGCAGAATAGAGGCTGTGACGTTTTCAGCTGCAATGCCCGGACAGCGATAGAGGGAGTTTCCCGGTAGAGGTCTTTGAATACTGAAGTTGCAGACGGATTAGATGTTGGAGGCTACTCATTAGGCCTGCATAAGGTAGAATTACACGTTAATGGGTTAATTGATTATGGCGACTCTTAGCTGGTTGGTGGCATTATGGCAGCTGTCAACACTATGCCTTACTAAGTAACAAGCAGAGTGCGCTTAGTTCGCGTCACCTGCCACAGTGAATCACGCATGCTCTTTCCATTCCACGCTTTCATACACTGTTGCCTTCTTCCGCTTCCCTCACCTCTTCTCCACTTCCCTTTTCTTCTCTCCACATCTACTCGACCTCGACTGGTAGCTCGCCACTGCTATCAGCAGCAACTCGCCCAGACTCAGTGTTCTAACATAATACAGAAAGCCAACCTGACAACGTTGACTCTCCTGTCTTTTTCGGATGCCGCCGGAGCTGCACGACCGGATTGCAGGCGCCTGTGATCATGCAACCCTTGACGCCCTCACCAAAACCTCCAGGCATTGCAGGTCGATCTACTCTCGAACCATGATGAGGTCATGTCTATGGAAACTTGAATAGTTTAGTTCGCGTATGGATTGATCCAGGTGCTGTAATACCAGACCAAAACTAAATGAGCATCTAGTTGGCGAAGAATCAAAGAGCATTGAACCATTCTAACGTGCCGCCCTACTCATTGACGCCCCTTCCGAGACACATGGCCCGGTCCGAATAGCTCGCAGGTGAGATTCCAATCTCTCTTTTAACGGGTCAGCCATTTTGAAATGCTATCAGTTCTTGAATACTATTTATTGTCACAGTGCGAGAACTACGCCATCCTACGAACGCCATGGGGCTGACATAACTGTATTGGAACCGCCTAGATCTCCAAGCTTGAGTGAGATCACTTTCATGTATGATGAGCGCTTGGATCGAATAGGATCACACTACAGATCTAGTGAAGGGACAAAGATTGCCGGCTTGCAGGTTGTCTAGACCCAAGCCGGGGAACATGCATGCGGTGGATACGGCACAGCCCGATATATCGGCCATCGCGAGTGTAAGTGGCTCTAACGAGCTGACAGGCTGTCCTACACGGGACGGGACGTCAGATTACTGATCTGATCAGCCGCTAGGCGGCTAGGGACGCCATTCCTATGGTTGGGATTCTAAATGCCTGCATCTGTACGTCGCTCGATCAACTGACACAGCGATCCGCGACTCGCCAGCTGGTCAGTTTCACGATGCCTTGAATAAGTCCGAGTCAAGCGACAGAGGCCCAGAGTTGCCGGCGCCATACATGACCTAGTCTGATCTATTCAATTACCTTTCATCATGAAGTCACGATGAGGAGGATGCTATTGAGAAGTCCTTCATCTAGCAACCATGGCACATTGCTCTTAGGTTGGGATCGGAACCAACGATCTAGATCCGCCAAGAATCCCCAAAGAGGTTCAATCTCGTCAGTCAGCTTGATCTTACACCCCAACATCGTGAGCCGATCAATGCAAGCTGCACGCCAATCGCTCTGGTCGTATTGACAAGCCACGATGCGGTGACTGTCAAGGAGGTGTGCGAGTCGGGTTGCAGCCTACGGAAACATTTATTACTGCCCTTCGCATGATTCGGATGGGTATACGCATTGAGGTGTATCAGCATTCTGATTCACTCCTACCTTTCATCTAGAACCTTTATTGGTCTTCGCCGCGATACCTAGCCTGTTAAAAGAAACAAGAAAACACCGCAGCCCAACTTGCATGTTCATAAATGCTCTCAGCATCTCGCAGCCACCACAAAGCATGTCTTACTTTCAGCTCTCCATCACGCTTGGCAGTTTCAAGTGGGTTGTCTAGGATCTTGGTTATAAAAGGCTGTCGATCGGACATTTCGGATTCTCAACCTCAAGTCAACCTGAGAAGGCCTTGCAGCATCAAGTGTTGCCTAGTCTATCATGGAATTATTTTCCTTAGGCTTGTTGGCCCTTCTACCTGTAATCCTAGCAGAAGAGACGCCGAAGTTGAGGCTGCCATGGGGCACATGGGAGGCTGCTCCATTTCAAGATGATCCCGGTGTACACAGCCAATACTGAGTGCTCGAGAGCTCAGCCTAACAGCTTCTGGATCTATGTCTTCAAGAATATTCGTTTTGGTGCCAACCCCGAGCGATTCAGAGCACCGTCTTTCCCGAAAAGCTTGAACGGCTCACTACAAAACGTTACAGGCGGGATCAGCTGTATCCAGCTTGATGCATCCAACTTGAAACGTCGTCCCGGAAGCGATAGTCAGCTTGAGTGGCCAGATGACCCCAGCATTGTGCAAACTGAAGATTGCCTCTTCCTCGACATCTATGTTCCCGCGTGTGTATTCGAAACCGAAACCGAAAACGCGCTACCTATCGTTGTCTGGTTTCACGGGAGAGCGTATGCCTTCGGTAGCAAGAACCAGGGTGGGCCACTGTACACCAGCGAGCCAATCATCCGAAGAACTTTTGGAGAAGTCATATTTAACACAGGCAACTACCGAGTCGGCGCCCTTGGCTAGCAGGCGACTATATGCAAAAAGTCGGCCAGCCAAACGCCGGGCTGTATGACCAGGCTCTGCTATTGGACTAGGTACAACAGTATGCTGGGCAATTCAGAGGCAATAGTAGTTCCGTTAGCGTCTGGGGTGAGTCGGCCGGCGCTAGTTCAATCATGTACCATCTGATCCGAGAGGATGGAACACGCGACCCCAAGTTCAACAGCTTGGTGGTAATGAGTCCTGCATTTGTGTGGGCTTGGGACAATTCCAAAGGTGGCAGGTTTGACAATGTGTTTCTTGCTTTTGCAGCTTGGGCGGGCTACGCCGTCAAATACGACATTAACTGCCTCAGAGCCGCCGATGTCAAGAATCTGATTAAATCAAACCAAGATTTGTACACGTATTCGAGAGATTCGGGGCTTTTCCCGCTCGGTCCAGCGGTGGATGGGAAATAGATAAAGACATCAGCCAAGGTAGCATTCTCCGAAGGTAAGGGTCAGACTCGATTGGAGAGTCGCCCCGACTATGCCACGTTATGCAACACGAGAGATCTACCATATTCTCTCAACAAATTGGACCACCTTAGTTTCTTCAAGAAAGTGCACAAAGCGTGCACACGGCCAATTATGTGGCTTGGAACTTTCTTTTTCTTGTAAAACGCGGAGATCCCGCCGACGCTAAGGTGGT
Source organism: Aquanectria penicillioides (assembly GCA_003415625.1). Classification (NCBI taxonomy): domain Eukaryota; kingdom Fungi; phylum Ascomycota; class Sordariomycetes; order Hypocreales; family Nectriaceae; genus Aquanectria; species Aquanectria penicillioides. Next base: position 3,331,579 of record PYIU01000006.1, on the reverse strand, counting down.
CCAATTTGTCGAGAGAATACGGTATTTGAGGCATATCCAGAAAACCCTTACATGATGAACTTCAACTTCACAGATGAGATGGCGGCAATGCATGGATTAGATCTGATGCCACTATTCGCAAATAGCGAGCACGAATCTGAGGTTCTGGCGACTAAGCTCTTTAATAGCACATTAGGTGCTAAATACATGACCAGCGGGATTGAACGGGGCCAGCGGCGCTTCCAATGGAACTTCGCCAGCTTTGGAATACTGGGTACTCCAAATGGCAATTTATGTGGACAAGTACCCATCTGGCCACCGGCAACGGGCGGCGAGAAGATATCCAACGTCTTCACCACGCTCAATAGTGAATGGAAACCCGGTGATGATGAGCAAAATATCATATATTCCTGCTCTTTCGGGACAGACCTAGCGAAGACGATCTTTTGACGTGCGGGAGACATCTGAGCATGGTCACAAGTCGGAATCGCAGTTTCCAACGGATCTGTAGTCTGAATTCACTCATTCAAGCAGTGCTTTATTCACTTTCGCCTTTTGAATTCAGAAATCAAGTCATTCATATAATGTTCATTCTAATATTGTAAGACAAAGAAAACCAGCTAAATATGTGATACAGCAATCAAAGCATGTGGTATCTCGCGCATTATTAACACAGACAAAGAAAATCGGGATATCTCAAAGATCGTTACTTCAATCACTTAGGGAGCTCACTTCTTTCCGTTCACCTTGCCCTCCTGGCCAACCGCCTCGACTCCTGCGTTGAGGCGGCCAAACTGCCACTCGGGCAGGGTGATGCCGGTCTGCTCGTTGATGGTAGTCATCAGAGGAGGCAGCATCTGGTAGACGTTGCGCATGGTGTCGGTGGCCTCGCTGCCCGAGCCCTGAGCGCCAGTGTTCCAGACGCTGATCTTGGGCTCCATGCCCTTGACGGCCGAGGCGTTGGCCTTGGCCAGGTCCACGTAGGTGCCCTTCTCGATCATCATGTACTGCAGCAGACCAGCGGGGCCGCCAAAGGCCTGCGACAGCTTGCCGTAGGCTTGGGCCATGGCCTCGATACCTTCGGCCTCCTTGAGCTTCTGGGTCAGCTCAGCCTCGGCGCGCTGCGTGGCGGCGAAGTTCCAAGCCTCGGCGTCGGTGCGGGTCTTGTAAGCGGCGGCATCGGTATTCTTGGTAGTCTGGGTAAAGTTGGCCTCGGCCTTGGCATCGGCGTCGACCTTGGTCTGGTAGGCAGCGGCATCAGCCTTGCGCTGGCTGGCCTCCTGGTTGGCGCGCGCCTCGGCCTCGATCTCGTAAGCCACGGCGTCGGCGGCCTGCTGCTTGCTCTCACGGGCAATGGTGGCCTTGACGACATCAGTGGCACGCAGACGCTCGATCTCAGCGGCAGCACGCTTGACTTCGACCTCCTTCTTGAGATCCTCGTCCTTGGACTCCAGGGTGCGCTTGGCAGTCACCCGAGCAATGTCGACATCCCGGGTCAGGGCAGTTCGCCTGGTGTCGAGCTGGGCCTCGGCCTGGGCACGCTCAATGTCTCGCTCTGTCTTCTGCACGGCGGTCTCGGCGTTGATCTTGGCAATCTCTCGCTCCTGCTCACCCTTGCGCTTGGCCTCTCCGACGTTACCGCGCAGCTGGGCCTCAGCCACGTCGATACGGGCCTGGTTGGTGGCGCCCTCATGAGCCTTTCGCGACAGAGACGCAAAGTAGACGGAGTTGGGGGCATCCTTGAGCTCCTTGACGTTGGCGTTGTAAATCTTGAGGCCAAACTGGTCGAGCTCGCTCTGGATGTTGCGGAAGATGCGCTTCTTGAAGACCTCTCGCTCGGTAAAGATCTCCTCCATGGTCATGCTGGAGACCAGCACACGGGTCTCACCCTCGATGATGCCCTTGACGATGTTCTCAACGTGCAGGCGCTGCTCCGTGCGCTTGGTGCCCTCCGAGTCAGCCAAAAGCATGGCATACTTCATCAGGGCGTCCCCGCGATCGGTGCGGTGGAGAGGCTCCTCATCGTCGACGGGGACTTGAGCATCTGGAGTGTTGGCGCCGCGGGCATTGACATCGGGACCAACGGTGAATACTACGGGCAGGCTAAACTGAAGCTTCTCCTTTGTCATGGCCTGCAGATCCATGGCATAGTCGTGAGGCTGCACACTACGTAGGGTTAGCACGGCACAAGTGGCTGTGGAAAAGTGGGACTTGCCTGAAACGGGTGCATCTCTGAAATGGCCAAACCCAAGCAGCCTTTGTGATTTTGAGGGTGCTAACACCCATGCCAGTGACGGCGAGGTACTCATCGGGGGCGGAGATTCTGTAGGACATGGTGATGTGATGATGTGGTGATGTGGTGATGTGGTTGTGGTTGTGATGTAGTTGTGGTTGGTGATGTGGTTGTTGGAGGTAGTCGAAGCGACTAAGACGCAATGTCAAGTCCAAGCTGATAGCTAACAGCGCAGGTGACAACTAAAATGCAAGATAATCCAAGGCGAGGGAGCTCCTCTTTATGTTTTCAGGTCGGAATCTGGTGCCTCGCGGCGGGCATTGCACTTCGAAATGGAACCACCACTCTGTTGTGCCTTGCGACTTGGCACGGGGGCGGTGGCAGTGTCAGTGTCGCAGGGTTAGCAGCGGGGGAGGAGCGGCTGAGTTTCTTCTAGAACGGTTCCCAACTAGGCAACGCAGCAAGCTCTGGCAGCTCGTGATTACATCGAGGCAGAGTAAAGCAAAAAAGATGAGTCTATTTGCCACGGCGTCGGCACTTTGGAGAATGTGCTCAGCATACAACGGCGAACGCGCATTGGGACATTGGGTAGACAGCAAACCCGGGCGGCCACGATTAGGCGCTGCAGCTGAAGCTGAAGCTCCGACCTGGTCGGAGGTTACGGTACTGCGTTTATTAGCGCTGCGGAACTGCAGAGTCGCGAAACAACTGCAGCGGTTGCTGGCGACACAGCCTGTAACGCCCAGACTTGGTTGCAACGCTGCTGCGGCCAATGATGGCGCCCAGGAGGTCGCACAGGGAGCCATCCTGGGAGGGCTTGCATGCCGTGATCCGATGCCAGTGGTTTGACATGCACAGTACAGTGGTGAAGTCAAGTCGACTCTACGTCAATCGTCAAGAGTGTGGAGGTCTGCTAACTGCTACCGGTAGTCTAGTGCACTGCAGGGATACCATCGCCCTGCTGCGGTGGGAATGGATCCTTGATGGGTTGCGCTGATGCAGGCAGCCCGAGCTATCACGCACGTTCTCGTCGACCGAATAGCAATCACTGGCCAACACGTGCGGTGTGGCTCCCATTTCCGGCCCTGCACCTTTTTCCAGTTGGCCTCTTGGAAAGCCTCGCGCGAGCTGTGTTTTGCGGAAATTGCATGACAGAGTCCTACGGGCTGCGCCTCGCGTTAGTAGGCCTGGCCACTCACGCCACACTCGAAGGCTCTAAGCCAAGGCCGCCGTTTGAAAGCCATCAATTGGGTTGCGGTTGCGCCTTGGCTGATCAGCAAAGGATATCGCTCATGGGGTTGTATTAGGATCACGAGGCTGATCCCAGGACTTGGCATCAATCAAGAATACACAGTGCCTCAAAGGCATTCGCATCGCAAAAAAAACAGCATCCGTCTCTGACACATCCGACCTAAAGCACCATGTCCAAGGTCGACTTCGACGAGGACTTGCCGCCTCCGTATTCAACAACAAACCCCGCACCGCTGCCCGACCCGTCTCTGTTTGCTGCTCATCTAAGGGACCTCCCGCTCCGCATCCTCTCGGCTCGAGCAGCGCGGACATCGGAGCGCGATGAACGAGACAGCCAGATCCTGGCCCTCCTGGTGCCGCAGATCGAAGCCCTGATGCAGACCATCGAAAACATGGACCGGCTTCCCAGCTTGGTCGAGATGACCATGGTCCCGGGCGACGCAGTGGGGGACGACTGGGAGTTTAGCGACGAGGGCAAAATGCGCCGGCTCATCAAGGTGCACGAGCCCAAGACAAAGGGCGACGTCAAGGAGAGCAGACCCGAGTCGCCCAAGGAGAGGAGGTCCTTTGACGAATGGGGCCGGTGGGAGGACGACGCTCCGAGCACCCCCACGGAAGCCCTTTGGTGGTCCGACGTGGACATGGCTTCCCGCCTGGCCAAGTATCTACAGCCGGAGGCACCAAGGCCGAAGCCGAAGCCTGCCCCGGCGCCCAAGGAGACGAAAAAGTCGGGGTGGAGCCTGTTCAAAAAGTCGGAGCCGGCTCCACCGCCGCCCGCTCCTCCTCCAGTGGAAGTGGAAGAAGATGCGATTTCCATGACGGTCAAGGCGGAGGAGGTGACGTTTCGAAGAGAGAATGAATTGGGCATCTGGGAGGGCAAGACGGGATGGGGGTTGGTGGTGCGAGTAAGGATCAGACAGTGATTACGATCACTAATCCATGGTCGACTCTGAATGTGTTCTGTTTGACTTGTTCTCATTGTGCTGGATGCGTTTGCTGTTTGTCAGTGGTCCATTCCTATTTAGAGCTGAATGTGTTTAGGAGGATTCACTCCATCATGAATAATAACGAACAATTACCGTTGCTGAATCACCACGCAGTGAATCATAGCATTGTGCGACATGCAACGTTGCGTACAATCCTGTCGCCTTCTCCCGCCTGCTGTCGTTCTGTCTCTCGCTTTCGTCGACCTCACCCGCGCGCATTCGCAGGTTGAGTCATTCGCCGTCCGAATCCCCTCACCCACCCCCCACCTCCTTGATTCATAAAACGCTGCACTCATCGACGGTTCAAGTCGCCATGGCTTCCTACGACGTCCTCGTTACCGGCTCGTCCGGCCATTTGGGCACCGCCCTCATGCTCTCGCTGCCGGCGCTGGGCTTTTCTCCTCTCGGCGTCGACATCCTGCCCTCGGAAAACACCCACCACGTCGGGTCGATTGCGGATCGCCAGCTCGTGGCTTCGATCCTCAGCGATAACCCCATCCGCCACGTGGTTCACGCCGCCACCCTGCACAAGCCGCACGTCGACAGCCACTCCAAGCAGGACTTTATCGAAACCAACATCACCGGCACCCTGGTCCTGCTGGAGGAGGCGGCCAAGCTCGAGGCCATCCAGAGCTTCGTCTTCTTCAGCACCACCAGCACCTTCGGGGCCGCCCTGAGCCCCGAGCCCGGCTCGCCCGCCGCCTGGATCACCGAATCCGTGGTGCCCATCCCGAAAAACATCTACGGCGCCACAAAGGTCGCCGCCGAGGACATGTGCTTCCTGGTCCACAAGCAGACCAAGCTGCCCGTGCTGGTGCTGCGGACCAGCCGCTTCTTCCCCGAGCAGGACGACGACGAGGAGCGCCGCGCCGCCCTCGCAGACGACAACCTCAAGGTCCTGGAGCTCGCCTACCGCAGATGCGACATTGAGGATATTGTCCGCGCCGCCGTCTGCGCCATGGGCCGGGCCAAGGAGATTGGGTGGGGCAAGTACATTATCAGTGCGCCGCCGCCCTTTGCAAACGACGCCGAGACCCTGCGGCTGCTGGACGGCAGCCCCAAGGAGGCCTTCGAGGCGGTTGCGCCCGGGTGCGAGGAGGTGTTTGCGGCCATGGACTGGGGGTTCCTGGCGAGGATCGACCGCGTCTACGACTCCAGCAAGGCGGTCCGGGAGCTCGGCTGGGAGCCGGTCTACACCTTTGACAAGGTTGTTGGGTTTCTCAGGGAGCGCAAGCCGTGGAAGAGCGGCCTGACGGGCAAGGTTGGAAAGAGGGGATACCACGCTGTCAGCACAGGGGTGTATACGGTGCGATGATCAGAGCTAGATTATGTACTCGATGCATCCAAGTGATGTCTAGATCATAGATGCAGCTCGCTCGAGATTCATTACCTCGATGTACTAGATTGGACAGATCCAGCCGCTCGAGATTCATTGCTTGAACTAGATCTAGATCATACGAGCCTCGAGATTCATTATTGATGAACTAGATCCATTTCGCTCAAATTCATCCTACATCTCCAGGAATTCCTCTTTTCCCTGCTCTCGTAGCACCTCGTGCACCGTCTGCAGAACCCGTCCGTGAAGGTCCGGCGGCGATGCCACGAAGCCAAAGTTGGCACTCATCTTCCTCCCCGCCGTCAAGTCGATAGGCTTCCCCCAGACGTCGGTGATGCGGCCGCCGGCCTCCTCAAACAGCAGCATGGCTCCCGCATGGTCCCAGGCCTTTGCGTAGCGGTCCTTGCGCTTGTACACCCAGACGGTCGTGTTGCCCAGGCCCATTGCCAGCACCGCCCACCGGAGAACCCACGGCACGAGGTCGCAGCCAGGAAACGTGGCGCCGAGCCGGTCCGCGACGATTTCGTGGACGCCGTCCAAGGCCGAGTCGACAATGTTGGCGCAGGTCACGAAGCGGACGGGCTGGCCGGCGGCGTGGACGGCGAGCTTCCTTGGCTCCTGCGACCCGTCCAGAGGCTGGATGTAAGCGCCGTGGTCCTTGGCGGCGAAGAAGACGCAGCCCTGGCCGGCGGGACCAAAGTCTTCGTTGCGCAGCGGTGCAGCAGCATCGAGAGGCAGGTTGGGAGCGGCCACGATTCCGGCGACCTGCTCTCCGTCCAGCAGCAGCCCCATGTTGATGGCGTACAGCTCTCCCCGGACGTACGTCTTGGTGCCGTCAATAGGATCAAACACCCAGGTCCGGCCCGACCCTTTGCCCCCGGGGCTACTGGAGCCGCACTCGTCAATGAGGTCGCACATTTGCTCACGGCTCGCGGGCAGCTTGCAGCCGTCGCCGCCCACTCGGTTCAGAAGCTCCCATACTCGCTCGAGCAAGGTTGCGCTCTTCCTCAGGTCGGCGGCGTCCTCCTCGCCCACAACGCGGTCGCCGGGGAAAGCGTCTTTTATAGTCGCCGTCAACAGCGCTTGCACGGCAAAGTCGGCCACCGTGACGGGGCTCAGGTCCTCTTTTTCGATGACGCCCTTGTCTTTGGAGGAGACGATCGACTGGCTCACCTGGGCCGCCTTTCGTAGGGCTCCCACAGCCACTGTCAATTCTCGCGAGTACTTGCTGTCCATGTTTAGGGTAGATGAGCGAGACCCGCTTTGTCAGAATTGTTGAGTATTTGTACCTTCCAATACTAGTTGCCGGCAAGGCCAAACACCTGATTCGTTGATTAACCTGCGTCTATTCATTGAGATGCTTGGATAGTTGCTGCGCCACTTGATCACAACTCAACGTCTACACTCATGGCCATCGACCCTCGCGCCGTCACCTTTCTCGGCGAGCCGTTTGAGCTTGTCCCCGTGATTCGGGATATCCTCAGGACCCGCTACTGCGTGCCTGGCTCCGTCTTTCTCGTCGAGGGCCTCGACCAAGTCTCGGTGTCGCGCTCAGGACGATGGCAGGCCGTGCGGCTGCTCCTGGGCGACGGTGTGCTGTGCATCCAGGCGCTTTTATCCGGGAGCATGCATCGCTTCGTGCAGACAGAGGAGGTCTCGGTGGGGTCTTACATCAGGTGCGAGAGCCTGGAGGCCAGGTGGCAGGACACGGAGAGTGGCCCCATGGTGTATCTGGTGGTTGAGGACCTCGTCACGGTTGGGCGCAACGATTCGTACCGGGCGGTCGCATCAATCACGCATCAATCTCAAGAGGACGAAGACGAATTTGAAGCTTTCGAGACGCTGGTGTATCCTGAAAAGCAAGAGCCACAACCGGAGCCTCCCTCAAAACCAGACCTCAAGACAGAGCCCCGGGAGGTCGCCCTCCCTCGTGACTGGCATGACCCCCAGGTCCCGCTCAAACTTACGACTCTACGATCAATTCCCCATCTGCCATACGCCCAAAATTGGTCCTGCAACGTGCTCGCCATCGTCACGTCCCTGTCACCAGTGGAGCCGTCCAACCTTGCCCCACACAAGCAGCGAACAGCCCGGCTCGCCGACCCCTCCACCGGCAAGCATGTCCATCTGACGGTATTTCTGGATCCCGACGAGTTCACGCCTCAAATCGGAAGCGCGGTCCTGCTCGTCGGCGTCAAGAATCACCGGTTCGACGGGGGCAGCCTCAAAAAGTACGCAAGCGATGCCAAGCACGGCCGCTGGTGGTTTGAGAACCCATCCGACCTGACCTGGTGTGACGTGGCCGGCATCGCAGCCTGGTGGACGGAAATGAAAGTGCGCTGAATTGAAATTGAGGCTCGAAATGCTGTGGTGCATGGTCACATGATTTCTTTTTTCTTACCTAGACCACTTCGACTCTTCACCTCCTCGTCATGGCGGACGAAATCGTATCTTGGGGCGTTTCCCGAGGGAAAAAAGAAGGCATCGATGCATTCGTTGCGAGCCTTTCCTCGTGGGAGCTGTTCTACCTGCGGACCCAGCTGCAAAACACCAAGATTACCCTCGCCGGCCTGGGCGACTTGCCACCAGAGCTCGTCTGCAATGTGATGCCCGGCCTGGAGCTGCGGGATTTCCTCGCATGCAGGCTCGTTTGCAGAGGATGGGCCACGGCTTGGTCACAAAATGGTGTTTTGATGCACCTCTGCCGCAGGTTCTTCCCGGGCCTCATGGAGACGTATCCGGCAGAGGCCCCGGGCAAGCTGCTGTTTGAGGCCATCGGGAAACAGAGGTGCCAGTGCTACCATCGCTCGTTCAAAACTCGGTGTATATCGTGGGACACTAGCTGGGACACGCCAACGTTTGCAAACATATCGCAGCGGCCCCAGTCGATACAATCGGGCCCACAATATGCAGCTGTCAACTACCCCATCCGCTACGCCAGCGACAAGGTAGCATGGCAACCGAGCCGGGATCTGGTCATTGTTGATGACATTGATACAAAAACTCGCCAGAGAATTGCCCTGACCGGGCTCGAAGCGCGCTCGCCCTATCAATTGGCCGGCCTGAGCAGCCATCTCGTCGTGATATTTTCCATCCACCACGGGCGGCCCTCCAAAGTAGTGTAAGTGCGCAAGGCATTCCCGTTGAACCTGGCTAACCTTCCTTTTAGATCCGTCTACCACCTGCAGGAAAAGCGATTCAAGAGAATTCACCTGCCCAACGCAGTGGGCCAGTGTTACGTCGAAGGCGAGCGCATAGGCGCTGTGACGGGCCTAGGGCAGATTATCCTCTGGAGTTGGAGCGCCAAATCGATCCAGCTGTCGCTCGACAAGATCAGGAAGCTGCCAAACACCTTGCGCGACTGCAACGTCCCGGGCCTGCTCTTCCACCCAAACGAGCCCGATTCGGTATATGCCGTCTGGGACTACTGGCACCCGCAACCTGGTGAGTCCTCACCGAGCAAGCACCCGACAACGACTAACAAGGTAGACCGTCAACTATTCAGCCTCGCGGTGGTCAAGTTTAAAGGCGATCGCGCCGTGTGGCAGTCCGCCCAGTCGATTGCGAGCCCCCTGCAGGATCACAACTACACCTGCAAGGAGAACAACAGCTGGACCAGGGTCGTGTTTGACCCCCAAAAGGCAGACAGCCACGGATCCTACACTCTGGCCATATATCGCCTCCAAGGCAAACACCACGCCAACACGGAGCTCTGCAGCTGCCACGGCTCGTGGAAGGCCGGGGACTGGGGCGCCATTACATTCAACGTTTTGACTCAGACCTTTTCTCGCCACTACTACGCCGATCCCGGGCGAGATCTGATATGGGACCCCGACGATGAATACCACCCGCGGGACATGCTCAAGCCGTACGACTTTCTCGAGGGCGTGCACCTCTGGGACACGTGCCTGGTGCTGACCTGGAGCACGCGAGTCTCCCGGACCGACATGCTCCGGCTCGTCATCGACAAGAAACGGCCCGTAGGGAGCGAGCTGCTGACACACAAGGAACGCATGCATCGCCATATCATAGGGTCACACGCCATGATACTCACATACAACGGCGAGTTTACAGGCCCGCTGTTCCAGGATGATACGCGTGTGGTGGTAGCTACAACGACGGGCTTGTGGCTTTGCGAGCCCACGGCAGCGCCTCCGGCCGCCGTGTCCAACGAGCCTCCGCCGCTCAACGCCACGAGCGAATCGCTGCCCGAGTACGTGCAGTCCAAAACGCTCGCCCTCATCAAGCTGAAGCACTTCCTCCCAGACGACTCCGATCGGCGGAGCCGTTCCTCACGTGACTCAGACAGTACGTACCTATGACGTGGACCAGGATCGACTCAAGTGACCTCGTTGACGTGATCGCAGATGACCACGACGCTGCTCCTTCAAACCACGCCTGGGGCTGGCACTGAATCTGCGCGACAATATGCCCGCCGACGAGCAGCCTCTGCTTGCACGCCCCGACGCCGACCGGGCGTCGATCTTCAGCACCTCCAGCTATGCGTCGTCCGACTCTGAGGACGGCGGCCGGCGATGGCGGCAGACGAAGCGGGCCGTCCGGTTCATGTCGTTTATCACGGCCAACCTGTGCGCCCTGAGCGGCGGCTCAATCGTCGTCTTCTCGCTCTGGGCGCCGCTTTTCCAGTCGCGCCTGCGCTACACCCAGTTCCAGGTCAACGCCGTGGCAATTGCCGGCTCCATCTCGCTCTACATCCCAATCTCAATCCTCGGCTACGTCTGTGACCGAGTCGGAATACGCCCGCTGGCCCTGCTGGCCACGGTCTTCTTCGCCGCCGGCTACGGCCTCGCCGCGGGGGTCTACCGGAAGCTGGACTCGCAGTACCAGACCATCGGCGGGCTCGACGGCAACGGCGACTGGTCGCTGCCGCTGATGATGCTGGCCTTTGTCTGCATCGGCATCGCCACCTGCGCCGTGTACATGGCCTCGGTGTCGTCGTGCGCAAAGAACTTTGGCAAGGGCAAGTACAGAGGCCTCGCGCTGGCGGCGCCCATCACTTGCTTCGGCCTGAGCCCCATGTGGCTGAGCCAGGTCGGCGGCAGCAGCCTGTTTACCGAGACGCGGCCGGACGGCACGCCAGGTGACCTTGACGTCTTTCGGTTCTTTGTATTTCTCGGCATCTTGACCGTGTCCACCGGTTTCCTAGGCGTGTTAACTTTGAGGATCGTTGATGAGCAGGATCTCATCGACGAGGCCATCGAGGAGCTTGAGCACAGTGGACTACTAGACGGCAGCTCCCTCCTCGGCCGGTCCGTCAGCTACGGCGCCGTTGAGTCGGTCCACGAAGCCGAGGACCCCTCCAAGGATGACGATGCGCGCTGGAAGAAGAATTGGGTCCTCAACGCCGAGACGCGCCAGTTCCTCACGGACCGCACCATGTGGCCGTTTGCGCTGGCTTTCCTTTGCATGGTTGGTCCGGGCGAGGCCTTTATCAACAATCTCGGCACCGTAATCGGCACCCTCACCCCGCCGACCCTGGAGGCTTTTGGCAACCACACGTCCGCCGCAACCCACGTCTCCATCTTTGGCGTCACGAGCACAATGTCTCGGATTCTTATCGGGACTTTGACCGACCTGCTGGCCCCGTCGCCTCAGACACAGCACATCCAGGTCACCCCTCACCGGTCCACGTCCAGCCGCTTCACCATTTCCCGCGTTGCATTCCTTCTCTTCTTTGCCATGACTCTGTCTCTCGGATTGATTATTTTGGCGTCTGGGGTTGTGCAGGACCACGCCGAGCGCTTCTGGATGGTGTCTGGGCTGGTAGGAGCCGGCTACGGGGCCATCTTCAGTCTCACGCCTTTGATTGTTACAATCATCTGGGGCGTGGAAAACTTTTCTACAAACTTTGGCATCGTTGCCATGCTGCCTGCCGTGGGGTCGACGTTTTGGGGGCTCATCTATTCGGCCGTGTACCAAGCCGGGGCTCGATCTGGCACTCTAGGTCGGGGAGAGCTGTTTTGCTACGGGCAAAAGTGCTATTCGTCTACGTTTTGGGCCGAGGGCGTGACTGTGTGGATCGGGTGCGGGTTGCTGCTCTGGGCATGGAAGGGGGCCGGAGGATGGAAGCAACGAGGAATTGTCATTTGAATGAAGATCAATCGGCAGTACGTCGACTGTCAGGAGCACTTTGAGTGTTACCAGTTCCGTGCTGTATCAGTCCTACTGCATCAGACCTACTGTATCAGGCGGTTTCTAGGTTATGGCGAGCATTGACAAGCACGGCGCAAAGGAGTATGTTATCAACTGTTAGATTGTCGCACCCAGAATATAGTCCGAGTCGCGAACACATCTCAGGAGTATTCATCAACTGTATAGATTGTCGCACCTAGAATAGTCCGATGGCCGGAACATCTCAGATAGACTGACTCAGTTTCCCGCGGAAAACACGATAGGGGAATACTTCGGCCCTTGATCTTCCCCCGACCTTTATCGCACCCCTCCCCGGCTTCAAATCAACTCCCGTAGCCCAAACCTTCTGCCGTCAAGATCAGCCAACAGATCAGGCCCACTTCCCCTCGACGGGATCATACGAACGTCAGGATCTACGCGGGGCTGATAGGAGCTACTCGGCATCATGGCGGCGGGATCCTTGCAGCCCCCACCAGCTATCCGCGGGAAACAACGACGGTGTGTGGCAGCCTTATCTAGGAGGCCAAGCTGATCAATTCCAAGCTGATATCCAATTTGACAATCCAGCTGATCATACTGTCATGGCTGAAGCCCGTTCTAAGGCGTCGTTGGCTTGGCTGCTGCCCATCCTCGTCGCCGCCTTCCTTGCATACCCTCGCTTGTGGCAAACCAAGCCCCAGAGCCATGTGCCAAGCGTCACCATTCCCCAAGGCACCATCATCGGTCGCATGGTCGACGATGACTTTCCAGAGCCTCTCGAGGGCTTCATGGGAATCCCATACGCCGTTCCTCCCGTTGGCGAGCGTCGCTTCCGCCCTGCCGAGCCGGTCCCTCCCAGCAATGGCACAGTACGGGCATTCTACCTAGGACCAAGGTAAGCTCAAGGCGACCGAGCTCAAGGCGAAGCTAACAAGTAAGATGCCCCGGCAAGCAGCTCGTCCCGTTCCTCGAAGACCCCATCCTCGGCCCCGACTACGAGTCTGAAGACTGCCTCACTATCAACATCTGGCGCCGCCAGGGCACCCCAGCCAACGCCAAGCTCCCCGTCGCCGTCCTGATCCCCGGCGGCGCCTTCAACCGCGGCGCTGCGCGAATGCACAACACCCACTCGATGCTGGCATTTTCCGAAGAACCCTTCATCGCCGTCAGCATGCAGTACCGCATTGGCGTGTTTGGCGGCCTCAACACCGAGCTGACCGCCAAGGAGGGCGTCCTCAACCTCGGCCTCAAGGACATGTACGTTGCGCTGGAGTGGGTGCAGGAGAACATTGCAGCTTTCGGCGGCAACCCTGATGATGTGACAATCATGGGGCTCAGCGCCGCTGCCCATGGTGTAAGTGCGTCCTCCTAATTCCAAGACCATGCTGACCGACAGATTGGCCATCTCATCATGAACATCAACCAACCCAAGAAGCTCTACCACAAGGCCATCATGGACTCTGGAGCTCACACTGCCCGCGCCTTGCACCCGCCCGATGCCGACCTCAACAGCCAGCACTTCCGCGAGCTCCTCGACCTCACCCCCTGCGCCTCCTTCAAGAACCTGCTCGACCCCAAAATCCTCGACTGCCTGCGCGCGCTCCCCTCCGAAACGGTCGACAATGCCGGAAAGGAGGTGTTTGCGCGCTCCGACGCCTCCATCCGCTGGGCCTGGCAGCCCGTCATCGACGGCACCGTCATTTCTCGCCGACCCCTGGACGCCTGGAAGTCGGGCAAATTCAACCGCGTGCCCATCCTCACCGGCTCCGCCCACAACGAGGGCGCCTTTTACGTGCCCAAGGCCGCCGACAAGTCTGAGGACTTTGCCGCTTTTTTCAAAACTCTCCTGCCGCATCTCACCAAAGACGAGGTTAAGCAACTAGAAGCCCTCTATCCCGATCCTGCAACCGACCCCAACTCGCCGTACATCGAGACCAGAGGAATCAAAGGCGTGGGCTCGCAGTACCGCCGCCTCGAAGCCGCCTACGGCCACTACGCCTACACGTGCCCCGTCCGACAGACGGCCATCTGGGCCACGTCCCATTCCGACGAGGACAAGCCCGTATTCTTGTATCACTGGGCACTCAACAAAACCGCCCTGTTCGGCGCCAACCACGGCGACCAGATGCGCTACCAGACCTACAACAAGGAGGTGCGCGAGATTTCCCCCGCCCAGGACGAGGTCACGGGCAAGTTCCACGCCTACTGCACCAGCTTCGTCCTCAAAGGCGACCCCAACGCCGTGCACAAGGGCAAGTTTGCCTTCCGACCCGAGTGGACGCCGTGGAAGGGCGGCAAGGGTCTGACCATGGTCCTCGGCGAGGGCAACGACGAACGAGCCAGCGGAACAGGCGTAGGCGTGGCAGCACAGCTGGTTGACTACAAATGGGGAGACGAGCAGTGCGAGTTTTGGTGGCGCGTGTCGTCCAAATGGGAGGACTAGACTAGATATGAATTACACAACATCACTACATCTCCGGTCAACTAGAATGCATCAAAAGGTTGATGTTTTGGGTATAGATAAATAAATTACACAGCCGATCACCAGTGCAAACCCTGATCTACCCGACTTACTGCTCCCCCTACCCCAGTTGCCTCCGGCGGTCCTCCGACGGTCCTCCGACAGCGTTGCCGCGAGCCCTCCTCGCCTTCGGCTCGACTGCGACTATGCCAGTGCAGACGGTAACCTCTGTTATTAAATCCCAATGCTGCCACTAACCAGATTTTTTTCAAGACTAACCCTGATTCTCATGCATCATTTACTTTGTTATTTTCGATAAATAGTCGCTTGAGTCGCAGAGCATCTTGACTCTCTCCTAACAATCCACACTAGAGCAGAAACAATCAAGCGTGTTATAAATAAGATAATCCTAATATTTATTTATTTCCTATCTTTTTATTCATTAACTTTAGGGTTCCTTATTGTCGGTGAGGCATCGAATATGGCAAAGGCTAAACTAGCGAAAACAATGAAAGCCACAAAATCGTTCAAGACCTCATTGCTACAGTGAGCGAGTAAGGGATCTCACGCTCTTGACGAGCTCTGGGATCAATCAAGCTTGGTGCGAAAAAAGCGATACCGCGTGAAATGCTGAAGGAGATTTGCGAAAGTCTCACTTGCATGGGTTCTACATGAGGAGCCATGTTGATTTATTGTTGTCTCTTCGTATAAACAATAGTTCAGGATGAATGAGCCCCTTGAACGATCCTGGCAACCATCTCAAATGGGATCACGTGGCACTAGTTAGTTGCCTTATCTTTGTGCAGAGTCAGCCAGGTCATTACACTGAAAATAGAGGATATTTATGGCGCATTGAGCAAGTGCGGCCCCAAGATAATAGGTGCACGCGCCCTCGACGGGAAAACTCCCCATGATCTTCTTCACTTCAGCGAATTTCACAGACCTCATCAACTCGCATCGCCACCTGAGTTTGAGAATCAATTCTCCTACGCTTTCAGGATTGTCTGTCAACTTCGAGACCGGACAACTGCGCGGACCCTTCTCATTGCCAACGAGTGTTTGACGAAACCAGCGCTCTGCGCCAAAGCTGAAAGCTGAGTCCTGACGTTAAATTCTACAAGCGGGTCCCCCCGTTGACATTGGTTCTTTACAAGCTCTTGTGATGCTTCCAGCGACCTGCGTGGATCATCGACGATGAGCGAACCAAGCCTCGCGTCGCCTTCGACAGATCACTCATGGCCTATAAGACAGGCCGCACAGGCAAAAAGAAACGGTTGGTGATTCGCATTCGAAAGCAAGCAAGGTAGAAGGGAACCGATCCAATCTCTATATCCTATGGAATGGCCTCTACCATATTGCTCGTCCCAGTGCAAATCAAGTTGCTCATCGTATTACGAGCTCGATGAATAGGTTAATTTGACCGATTTGAACCAGCCAGCAGGCTGATGTCCGGCGCAATCGGTGGAAATCTAACATTACTGCCTTGTGCGCAGCTTGAAAGAACACAGAACCAACTTAGCGATCTTGTTCATAAGGCATCTGAGTATCCTCGACGCTAGAGGCCGATTTTGAAATTGACTTTCTACTGCACTCTACGTATCGGCTATGGAGTCAGCTGCATTATACCTAACTACCGATGATTTATTGTGCTTTGAGTGCCGAGGAATTGATTTCATCCAGAACTTTGAAAATTTAGTTCGGATGGGGCAAGATCAGCAAGAAGGAAGCAGGGGAAGCGTTGTCTACATTAGTCCAGATGCTAATGACTGCCCTCAGAGTTTGAGCCAGGCCATGCAAACTTGCAGCCAAAATCATTACCGTTTTCGGCTCGACTGTAACTATAGTAGTGCAGGCGGTAGTAGCAACTAATAAATGTGGTTTCATGTAATCAATCTTTACAAGTTTAACCCTACTAACCGGGTCTCTGATTTTATTGTATTGTTTGATCGTATGAATAGTCGCAAGTAACAAAGCATCTTGTCTGGTATGATCCAGACTGGAGAAACAAGATAATATAAATAAATAAAGACTCTGATTATCTTATTTATTTATTTCATCTTATTTTATTCGTTGTCCACTTGAGTTCCCTCAATACCTCACAGCCACAAGTCCCCTGTGAGAAATACTTGACCATTGGATTGCTAGTCGCTAATTGCAAATCGATAGTGCTGCCAGTGGCCCTGTCCCTGTCTATGCTCAGAACAGAAATTTGAGGATTCTCAAAACAAATACCTAAATTCATAATAATAATCATAATAATAATCATAATTTAGTCATACTTATTTATTTCTTCTATTATTCCTTGCCAACTCTCAGTACTGCATGCCCTGTGATCTCAACCGTGCCGAATGCAGGGAACTTGTGTCCAGGCTGACAAAATCAAAAATCAACAGCAGGTCCCGTCTCACAGCTGTTTGTAGCTATCGCCGCTCCGCTAGCCTAACTATCCGTCATGCCACGCAAGGCCGAGTTCAACCTCGAAGCCAATTCAATTGCGCCGAGTTAATCCGATGCCAATTGATCCCATAACCCAACCTGCTGGTGTGTTCCTGCTGTTCTCCGCACTTGCTCATTGCTCACGCGACCCTTGACGTCACGCTCTAACTAAGTGGACCGTTCATGCTCGCTTACATGCAGTAGTGAATAATGGAATTACGTTCCATCAATAATCATGACTCAATTACTATCTAACCAACAATATCTAGTACGAATATCGGAAGTTGGGGTTCTCAAAGTCAGTGAGATCCTGCAGCACATCGTCCGCATCAGGGTTCGCTGGTCCCATGGCATCCCGGATCTTGTTACGGCGGATGAGCAGCAACCGCAGCGCAACGGCGATAACGGCTTGACCGGCAGTGCATCCGATGATGAGCTTGCAACCAGTCTGATAAATAGGGGCTTCAGAGCCAAGAAATGCCTGGGGGCCGATGATATTACCGATACAGTAGGCTAGAAATACCAGTGCAGTTGCAGTCGTTCGCTTGGTGTAGCCACCAACGTTGGAAGCGGGCATCTGGAGGGCGACGATGAGGGAGCCGACAAACGAGGCGCACTGCAGCTGTTAGTGGTGCTCGGAAATATCCGGTGCTTTACTTACAATGTAGTATCCGGCGAGGAGACCACCCTTGTTGGTTCGGGGGAGCTTCCAGAACAGGCAGACGGCGACCAGAGTGGGCATCAGCCAGACAATCATGACAATGGTGCGCATGTTCTTGAATTTACTGGCCACATAGGGACCGGTGAACATGAAAAAGGCAGTGCAGGCGCCATAGGGAATGCCATAGGCGGTGGTCAGAAGAGCGTCCTTGGTGAAGCCCTTGACAATCAGCTTGGAAAAGTTGGCAATGCCGCCGTTGACACACTCGTTCAGCAGGGTGAAGAAGAAGAGCAGCCAGATCTGGCCGTCGCAGAAGACCTCCTTGACTTGGTTCATCTTGATCTTGCGGTTGAGCACGCCAGTGCGGTTGCGGGCGCTCTGGGCAATGAGCATGGCACGCTCCTCAATGGTGAAGCGCTTGGCCTCGAGGATGTTGTTGGGGAGGAAGAAGAACAGCAAAACGCCCCAGCAGATAGTGAGGCCACCGCAGAGCACATAGATGATGCGCCAAATGTCCCAACCCTTGGCCTGGCCAACGGCGTAGAACAGGATGCCGCCAAACATGCTGCCGAAGCCGTTGAAGCAGTAGAAGAGACCGGCGCGGGCCGGCTGCGTGTCCCGGGCGAACCATTGAGAGACAATAAGCATGAACGCAGGCGTAATGACTGCCTCGAAGACTCCCAGGAGGAAACGGCAAACGGCGAGACCGGCGAAATCCTTGGCGGCGGCGGTGCACACCAGAATGGTGCCCCAGCTGAGAACGAAGCAACTGATGACGGTGCCGGTCGGGAGACGCTGAGCAAGATACGAAGCAGGCCACTCCGCCGCCAGGTAGGCCAGGTAGAAGATGCTTGCCATCCAGCTATATTGCTCGCTGGTCATGCCGGTCGAGGTGAAGAGATCGAAGACGGCAGAGTATCCGAGGGCCTGCTTGTCGACATACTGGAGGAGGTACGTGCCGCACAGCAGCGGCATCAGCGACCAATCGACCTTGCGGCGCAGCTTTTTCAAGGCGTTTTCATCGGCCATGAGTTCGTCCAGCCGCGAGTGAGGAATGTTGTGCTGGTGGAGAAACAGCTCGGCCTCGTCCAGGTTGGTAACGCTGCCGTGCTTGAGGTCCGCCTCGGCATCGACATCGTCGACAGCCACGGGCTTCTTCTCAATCTCTTGTGGTCTAACTTCGGCCATTGTTGATAATTGATGAGTGTGGTGTCGATCAGAACGCCATCTCGACGGCGACGAGCGCCTTTTGTGTCCATCGTGTGACCCGACTCGTGGCATCCCCAGAAAGAGGATGATCTGGGGTAACGCTACGATACAGGTGGAGCCCTGATAGCACTGGTGGAGTTTAGACCCCGATGGCTGATATCGACGCCGTTAGCTCGGATAAAGCGAGATAGCCTGGTTTGGTATCTCTCTATCTCGACGCCTACTGTTAGCCGCGAGTTTCCCGCGGGAAAGCGACCGTTTTCGGCGCCATCTGGACTCCGATCAAGGATCTGGCCAGGATAAGCCAGATAGGAGACAAGTCTGGGGCCGAGTATATCAGTCGATTGTCTCTTGGCAACTCGTAGGCGTTGGTTCCACAATTAAACGACTCATCATTCGTTTCTATCAACTGCCGGGCACTCATTCGCCCGTCTACCATTCTACCGCCAGACTCCTATTCGAACCCATGCTCACTCACCGTGGTCTAGAACTCATTATTCAACCGTGCTCTAGCATCTATGAACTCCATACTCTTCGCCCGTCAAACCACGTCTCCTTCATGTCCGCCTTGAGCAGGCTCGTGGCCTCCCATTCCATGTCGACAACGACAAAGTCTCCCCGCTTGCCAACCTCGAGGCTTCCCACGCGATCATCGGCAAAGACGCTGGTTGCGGCGCCCGCAGATCCAGCAACCACGGACTCGCACACGCCCAGGCGGAAGTGCTCGTTGACCACCTCCTCGCACTCGGGCTCGCGGGCCGAGCGGCGCGTCGTGGCCACGTAGATGTTGTGCAGCGGGTTCCACGGCGCCGTAGGGCTGTCGCTGCCCAGGGCCATGAGCGCGCCAGAGTCGGCAAACTCGCGATATGCAAAGGCGCGGCTGCACCGGTCGCCAATCAGCCGCGGCCAGGCGCGCAGGATGGCCGGGTCGGCATGCACCGGCTGGATCGACGCCGTGAGGCCCAGCTCGCCCAGCCGCTTGGCGTCCTCGGGCGACGCCAGCTCCAGATGCTCGATACGGTGGCGGCCGCCGGGCTTGGTGTGCTTCTCGAGCATGTCGACCGCCATGCGGATGGCCGCGTCGCCGATGGCGTGCAGCGCAATCTGCAGTCCGGCCTCGGCCGCCTTCTTGACAATCGGGTCGAGGTCCTCGGGCGTCCAGAACGGAGGCGGCGACGCTGCTTCAGAGTACGGCTGCGAGAGGAACGAGGTGCAGGCGTCGATGATGCCGTCGCAGATAATCTTGATGCCCGCGATGCGCAGGTCCGGCGATGTCTCCTTGTTGAACTGGTTGCGCAGCTCGATGCACCGGTCGACTTGGCGCGCGCGCTCGGCCTGGGTGCCCGCCGGCTTGACGATCCAGTAGGCCACGATGCGCATGGCCACGTCGGGCTTCTGCCTCTTGAGCTCGACGAGCGCCTCCCAGGCCTCCTCGTCCATGGCCATCTCGACGATGCCTGTGTACCCAGAGGCGCTGTACGCCTCAAAGGCCGCCAGCATGCAGTCGATGCGCTCCTGCCGGGACGCGGCCTGCGCCAGCGTCGGCCACACGATGCTCAGGATGGCGCCCTCGCTCAGCACGCCCGAGGCCTTGCCGTTCTCGTACCTGTGAATCTTTCCGCCCGCGGGGTCCGGCATGTCTTCCACCTTCATCTCGAGCAGCCCCGCCGAGTTGCACCACGTCGAGTGCATGTCCTTGGTGTCGACGTAGATAGGCCGCGAGTCGATCTCGTCCAGCATGGCGGCTGTCACGCCGTCCGGGGTCATGGAGTGCATCCACCCCTTGGCCATGATGCGCGGCGCATCCGGGTTCGCCTTTGCAAAGGCGCGCAGCTTGGCCAGGATGTCGTCGAGCGTCTTGCAGTGGTCGAGGCTGATCTTGCGCAGCGACTGGCCCAGCAGCAGCAGATGCATGTGGCCGTCGACGAAGCCCGGCAGCACCGTCTTTCCACCCAGGTCTTGGACGGTGACGCCGTCCGTCTGGAACTTGGCCAGCTCGCTGGGCGATCCGACAGCCTGGATCACGCCGTCCTTGACGAACATGCTCTCCGCAAACGTGGGCTGGCCCTCGAGGCCGATCCGGCCGACATCGGACCTGGTCAGGATTCGCCCATTATTGAAGAGAACTGTAGAAGTCGAAGCCATTGTGTCGGTTTCGAAAAGTATATGCAGGTGACGGCTTTCACAAAGCAGTTCCCAGCTTTTATATGTGATAAGTTCCGGCTCCGGGTCCGGGGTTGCTGCAGTACAGCTGCATGCCGATAACAAGCGGGGACGAGGATATTCACGTGCCCTATAACACACTATTGGCAGCTAGAGGCATGCGGGGACGAACGCTTCCGTCGTGTCTCAGCTCCGGAACTAGCCCTAAGCTCGGGTTTCACAGATTCACCGTATGTTACAAGCAGCGAACAATGCAATGCCGTGTCTGTGATGCCGCGATGCTGTTGTAGCGAGCTGGCTGCGTTTGTCAGCACGATGATCCGTCATGTTGTAGTGTAAATCGCTCAGCTGAGCCTCGGTTTCTTTGATCCAACCTCAACGCCGACCAGGCAAGCATTTCGGATAAACCCCAGCGGCCCAGACAGGACCAAATTCTCCCCCAGTAACCCGGCGCCGCCTTGGCAGATGTCAACGAGCCAGCTCTCAAACCCAAGACGTTGTCGGAGACGGTTACTGTGCCGCTGAGCGGTCTCACGGCGTAGCAGGCATTATTTGTCAAGGCTGGGATTCGAGAGCCAGATTTTGCCAGCAAGACGCCCAGCGAGCCCGGGGCGTCTCTATTAGTTACCGTCGCTTCGGGCGCTGTAGGTTCCTGCGTGGTGCAGCCGCGGCGGGCCTCCGGGTGGTCGTAGCGTCCCGCTCCAACGCCCGGAACGGCGACTTTCTTCGGTCCCTCGGCGCGGCGGAGACGATCGAGTACGCTGATGTGGCGTCGCGCACTTTTGGCCTCATCATCGACACGGTCGGCGGCGACGCCCTGGCCAAGGCTTGGAGCGCCGTGGCCGACGACGGAACTCTCATCTCGGTGGATTCGAGCAGCTTTGGCTTTGCGCAGAGCCCTCCGCCGGGAAAGGAGCGCGTCAAGGCCCTCTTCTTCATCGTGGAGCCGTCCGGGCGCCAGCTGGGCCAATTGTCGCGGGCCCAGGAGCTGGGCTCGGTGCTACCTTTCTGGCTTACACTTTTCCCCTCGCTACGTCAAGGCCAGCGGGAGAATGGATCGTCGAGGCAAGGTTGTGCTCACTATAGGAGATGTGTGGGGAATTTGAACAATCTGTATTATCGGTGAAGTCATCACACCGGAATTAATCTAACCCTGCATGCCCTGCATGCAACCTTTGACAGTTCCTGGCATCCTTTAACCATAACGCTAATGAAATGTCTGTTGGTCAACGCTCACATCAGAGCCACTAGTTTGGTCAGCGTACATTGCATGCACTGGAGGTAGTTTACCCACAGGCTCGAGCTTCCCAAGACTTTGTGGGTTCCCTTTTGTGCATGGTAGCGGGGTCCTGCGACCCCTGAAGCTTCCTCATGAGCTTGGTCTTGAGGCTCAACTTGGGGGAGTTTGCGTCTGACTTATGTTAGCGTTGTCGGGACAGGAGATGACAAACGTACCAGGCTTTGCCGTGCCAGAATTCACAGTGTTGACCAGGGTCAGGTCGGAGGCGTTTGCCGCCACGTAGGCGTCCGAGTTGAGTTGCTGCGACATGGTGTGGTATGTAGATTGGATATATTGGATGATGGATGGATGTTAATATACAGACTGATGGAAATGGATGGATTTGGTTCTGGTTCAGGCCCACGCCATCGCTTTTATACTCTGCGCGAACCTACTGCGATAATCTCTTCAACCCTGATTGACTCACTACGCCCTTTCATCGACTTCATATGGGTCAGCCCTGCATGCCGCTCCCCCGGCTCGGTATGACGCATTCCCATTGCGGAGAGGCTGAAGTTTGGTGGTGTGAAGCTCGAACCGAAGCCGAGCTCCACACGCTCAGATTGGCGAGGTCGATTTTCGAGCCGACTTTCGAGCCGAAGCCGAGCTCCCCACTAAGAAACCCCAACTCGGCTTGCTCTTACCTGCGCTCGGCTTGCTCCTTTTGGCTTCAATTTGTCAGCTCAGAACAGTCGACAGCTTCACAACCAAGCATAGACACCGAGATGCCCCTGCTGCGTCGCTCAAACGGCCGTCCGCAAGCATGCGACCAATGTCGAGCGCGAAAAGTGGCCTGTGATCATGGTCAGCCTGCCTGCGACCGATGTCGCAAGCGTCGCCAGGCTTGCGTGTATACCATCGCTTCCGCTCCGAAGCCGAAGCGTGCTCGGCCTCTGCCCACCTTGTCACGGAGCTCGACATCGACGCCCACGCCGCCGTGCTCTGGGTATCTGGGCTTCACCAGCCATAGCGCGGTATTTGAAGAAACACGCAACAGCTTGTCGCTGGTCCATGGATCCGTCGACGTCGCGAGCCCCAAGCGGCGGCGCACGCGGCCCGTCGCCAAGCTGCCGCCGCCTCTCCTAGCCATGGGCTTGTTCGTCCTGAGGAACCTCCCCTCGACAGATGCGTTCATGGCCGCCGAGAAGAAGCTATGCTTTCTGCCGTCGTGGGTGCCGCTGTGTGTCAGACGCGTCATCAAGACCTTTCGGGAGACGTACGGGTCCTATCTCAAAGACGACGAGGCGCTCGAGACGGTGGTGCATGCCATCTGCGCCAACACTGCTCGTCCGTTTTGCGACGACGACGACCTCGAGCCCCAGGAGTGGATGGACCAGTTTGCCGGGGATTCTCTGAGATGGGAGTCCATCGGGCTGGTGTGGACCGTCTGGGCGGAGGCAAACTTTGACATTGTTGCGACGTGCCTCAAACTGTGCATCGACATGGCCCTGCACTTAGGGACGGGCAACGAAGTCATCCTCTACCTATGCTACCAAAACACCACCATGGAGTCTATAATTTCCGGGGACGCAAGTAAGAACGACCCCCCTGATTACGGCTAGTAAGCTAACGGCGTAGGTCATGCGAGCTGGAGAAGCCACGCGCAGAGCACATCCATGATGACGTTCCTGGGCCTGCACGCCCTGAGAGCCGCCCCCAACTACCGCCCGACGTTGGTCTCGGAGAATAAGCGGCGGCTGTTTGCGCGCGTCTTCACCATCGATAAGGTCATCGTCTCGTTTACCGGGCGGCCCCCTCTTATCCACAGCCGCTACTCATCGACGCCGCTCCCGCTGGACCTCCCGGACGAGGTCCTGCTCGCCGGCGGGGAAACGCTGGAGCGCGCCGTCGCGGCTCTGGACGAGGCCGGCTGGGACATGCAGGGCGGGCCGCACGGCGTGAAGCTGCTCCGGGCACGCGCCATGCTCGCCTTTATCCGCGAGGAGCTGGTGGAAATCTCGCTCGGCACCAGATTTAAAACCGTAGACCAGCTACAGTACGACCAGCTACAGTACGACCGGCGCGCTGATGCGAGGATAAGCTGACCGTTCCAGGGACATTAAAGAACGTGAGCTCAGCACCATGGCGGGCTTCCCCCCACGCTGCAGTACCGGGCGGACGACATGGACGACCCCAACGCCGACCAGGACCAGCTCTACAGGCCCCGCCTGCTCCGGCTGGAGCACCTACAGAACCTCTTCTTCGTCGAGAGGCTGATGCAGCGGTTTGGGGGCCTGGACAAGGGGGACCTGCTCATCACCAGCTTCGAGATGGTGAGTGCTACGCTGGAGATTTGGACCCATCAGGACCGCTTCTCACAGATACGTCGCGACTTTGAGTGGTTGGCAAGCATTACCTGTATTGCGCTAGATGTAGTCCGTACTCGCTGACATACCTCGCAGCTCATGGCGTACGCCGCGCCCGGTGGCGGCATCCTGTGCCTGGAGCTGCTCCGACCCACGTTTCACGGCGCCCATCCGCAGTGTCCCCGGCTGAGCCGGTCCAGCATCATCCAGCAGCTGAGCCTCCTGGCCGGCTTCCTCGGATGGGTGAAACCATCAGCGCCCAACGCTGACCTCTGTGGCGACTGCAAGGCGGTGATCCAGGGCGTGCTGGACCACAGCCTCAACAACGTGGGCGACCAAGCCTTGGGGGCGATGGACTGGGAGCGTCTGCAGCTGGATTTCAACTTTGATTTGCTCGACACCTTTGACTGGATGCACCCGGAGTAGCTGGATCAGCATAGCTGGTCAGAAAGTCGTGCATGGCCGTGTTTGTTTCGGCTGACTGCTCGAGGTGCACCCAGTGACCGGAGTTTATAGTTGCCGTGTGTAGGTTAGGGGCCCAGGCGGCGAGCATCTGCTGCTGCTGCGATCCCTCAGGTACCACCAGGAGCGTCGGCTGCGACAGCTGAGTCTCTTCGAAACCGACCTCGTCCTGCGCAAACAGATTGCCCAACCACATGCGATACCACCTCGTCGCGCCTTTGTATCCGTCCCGTGCGCCAAAGGCCGCCATGTGTTTCTCTTGCAGGTCTTCCGCGTACCACAGGCCAATCGGGACCCTCCGGTTCTCGGTCACAAACTGCTCCATCATACCCAACGGGTGAAACCACTCCTCCCAGACACTGCGCTCGCGGCAAAACATGAGGCTCATGGCGGCTTCGGCGTGCTGCTCCAACGGCTCCTGCGCCGAGCCGCCGCCGAGCCAGGGGATGTACCCGAGCAGCTCGTATCCAAGCATCTTCTTGGTCATCTCGTTGATGGCGTCGACGTTGAACGGCGAGCCCATCTTTGGCGGACCCACGGCCAGAAACACCAGCGCCGTGAGCCGCTGCGGGTGATAAGCCGCCAGCCGCGACAGCAGCGTCGCACCAAAGTCGTGGCCGACCCCGACGACCTGCGAGAGGCCCAGGTGGTCCAGCAGCTCAATTACCTCATCGCCCATCGGCCTGAGGCGGTACTGGTCGACGTCGGTGGGCTTGCTGCTGTCGCCATAGCCCAGCAGGTCCAAAGCGACGACACCATACCCTGTACCTGAGAAGTGATTAACTTGGTGGACCCAATCATGACGAGTAGAGGGGAAGCCATGGAGGAAAAGCAACGTCTGCTGCGACCTCGCCGAGATGTGAATGTAGGAGTAATTATTGCCACTGCGGGCTGCGAATTGTGTAGGATTATCGAGCGCCATGTTTACGGTTCATCACTTTGGCTGCGCGGCGTTGTAATATGGCGGACACTTTTCGGACACATTCAAGATCGACGACTACAGCGCCAGCTGATGACACCGCCCTAGATTCCACAGATAATCAAGTAAAAACATTCAATAGATACTCGGTCGATCTGGGAATGTGATCCAGGACTCATCCCGGTCCGAGAGCGATGAACCAGATGCCGATCCTCATGAAGACTCATCCACGTATCTATCATACACCTGGGGATGAAATTTCCGCCAGAAACGGTGAGTCAACGGCGACGCCCTCGCCAGACTCAATTCCAGAGCCAAACCATCCAAAGTGCCCAGCCAGCGGTTACAGCCTCGCGCCTCGTCAAGCTCTGCGGACTCCCTGGAAGAATGGAGCGCTGAATCGCCCTCGCGAGCTCGACACCACGCGGGCGTCGTAGCCTTGCAGGCGCCGTGCGTCACCACCTCAAAGGCTTGGCCGATGTTGACTACAAACTTCCCGCACACAGCTGGCACGTTGACCCATTCTGCATTCTTGTTGAGCACCTGCAGCCCTCCGCCTCGGACGATGCTTGGAGAAAAAGGCCCACCATTCGGACGAATCCTTGTGGGGCCCCACGCCGTCCATTTTCGTCCGCTGCAGGATAGCGCACTAGTTTGAGCTGGTGCTGATCCGACAGGTACGAGAAGAACGAGTCGCCAGGGAGCCCCAGTGCCGCAGCCGCGACTTGCAGAAACCGCTCACCCAGTCTGGCCAACTCTTGGATATCGCCCGGCACTATTTCGCTGCTTAGCAGGTTTCTGAAATCTCCGTATTGCCTCGTACTTGATTGGACCCTCGCAACCCTCGTACAGAGGGCCCTCGCACGCCTCCAGCTCCGTCGCAAACTCCACCTGCTCCCTTTGATCAGCCCGCCCGGCCGTAGTCTCTGTGCCCGCGGCGCTGTAGGATGTAGCCCAGAAAGTGTGGGGAGTCTTCGAGCGCGAAGAGCACAGGGCAGGGAGCATCCCGACCGGGTCGTCAATCGCGCGCTGAGCGACCGCGTGGATGGACACGTGCAGGAAGCCTTCTGTGAGGGCGGTCCTGAGGCTGCTGAGTAGGCGGGGGAAGGTTTCTGGGTCATTGGCCAGCGCCAAGTCAATGATTGGAATCTGTGTACATATCCGTAAAGGATGTCATTGCGATGCAGAAGTAAAAGCCGCACTGCCATGGCCGTTATGCTGGCTGCATGGAGTGGTGGACAAGCCAATTGCCAGCGTCTTCCGTCAATTGACTGTTCAATGCCACGATTGAACCTTTGTCAATTCTCAATTGTTCCCAACTATTCCCAATTATTCTCAGTTCTCAATCAACGCCGCCAGCCCCCGCCCCGACCTGACGCCGACTCTCGTCTAGACGCCGGATGCTTCGGAACCCCATCATGGAAGACGACCACCCCGACCGGCGAGGCGCCGATTGGCCCTAAGCCCGCCAAACGGCCAATTTAGGCAATCTAAAGTATATATCCATTGTGAAGTCATTCAGAGATGCATCTGGGCGGTTAAAGGCATCTCTGAGCATCTTGAGGCATCTCGGGACCTCTTGGACACTCTGGGCCAATTCGACCTCCGTACAAATAGACCCGCACGGAGAATGCCGACATCGCGCCAGGTCAGGACAGACAGCAGTGCAGCAAATGTCAGACTACGTGCGTACAGCGTAAAGAGAGTTCTCAACCGCCGTACAGAATACGATGGCCACCCACAGCCTCAATCCCCCTGAGGCCATTGTGGGTGCTCGACGCGTCACTCCTGGGATCTACGTATTTATTGCCAAACGGCGGTCGTCGGCGCCACCCACACTAGGTCCAGTGCGACAGAACGATTCGAGAAGAGATCTGTGGGAGGCGACAGGGCGTGGGCGTAGAAGGTTGCCCCTCGGTACGAGACAGAATTGCACGTGGGCTCAGAAATGCATCTTGCCGTAGGCACATCTACCGTAGGTAGGCTGCGAGCTTGGCATCCTAGTCAGATCCTCCACGCATGGACATTGAGGCGAGATTCGCGACATGTTGCGGCAATCGCATTGGCAGCGCTGCCGGTTGTGCACCAGTCAAGTCAATCCTCAATTATAACCTCCGAACTAACGTCCTCGCCATTCTACAGCAGTAGCCAACCGCCGCTCGTTGGACGGCACGCTGCAGTTTGTGGTTAAACTGACACGCACAGTGGAGGAGGACAACGAGCTAGCAGCGCGAGAGATGATGGCTTGTGCGCCGTCCCCCAAACTTCACCGCGGCCCCACACCAGGGCAGCCGAAGCCACTGGCTCGAGCCTCTGTGCATCAGGGGCCCCAGCATTGCGACAAAAGGGGCGCAGCTCACCGCTAAGATTTTCCCTTGCCTTCAGATTCGTCCGTCGATTTCTCTGGGATGGAAGTTTACGGCTCGCGCAGATCCCAATGGTTCGATTATGGCCTGGTGTTCTGCAAAGGATGCGCAGTGATAGGCAGGTGGCCAGAGCAAATGCGAGTCCGAATGCGGAAAAAGCGATAAATTTTCGCATCCAATCTCCTAATCTCGCACAAATAAGCTCAGCCCGCATCAGTACGACGCTAATTTGGGGCAGTTCCCCGACTAACTCACCCTCCACATCTCGAGTCAGCTGGTGCTGGGGGGGGAGCGCGGTCTAGAACTCGCACGTCGACGCAGGTGTCCAGTTTCAGGGTCCTGTCACCGAGCCCCTCAACACTTTAATCCGGGCCAAGACGATGCCGCCCAATTGACGATGATCCAAGCATCTGGCTCGCCCTCTGGGGGTGCGTGCCCTTGCCCTGGCGTCCTGTACTGGGGTTTGGCTCCGCCACTGCTACTGCTAGGGAGACACCCCGACCTCCTGCTCCATTGGGCAAGTGGAAATTGTTGCGACGCTCATCCCTTTGAAGAGATTTCGTGTGGACGCCAACACGACGCTTCCAAGTTCTATGATTGTCTGTCAACGTAACACAAAATGGGCCGTGTACTTTAGGCTAGGCTATGTCTTGGCTTCGACGGGGCTTGCTGGGGGACGAAGCTTGGCTCCCCTGAGTGAATATAGCTCAAGAGGGGACGTGGTCGCTGTTTAGTTTGCTGTTCTGTTCCGTTCCTGCCTCTTCAATCACAAACGTTCACCGTGACTGCCAATTGATTATCGCTTGATCAATCGCTGCCTATTATTTTTTTTTGCCTGGAATTTCGACACGACAACTTCTCTCTATCCACCGACCGACGCCATGGATCGGGACCAGCTCTACACACCGTGCATGGTGGACAAGCTGATCGCCGACGGCCAAACCATTGTCATTTACGAAGACCACGTCCTGAAGCTCGATGGCTGGATGAACAAGCACCCCGGCGGCCGGCTGGCCATCCTGCACATGGTCGGTCGCGACTCTACTGACGAAATCAAAGCGTACGTACGCATCGTGGCGATGCAGCTGGCGCTCGCACACGCTCGCGCGCCGCTTCCGCATTCGCTTCCGCTGACGGCTGACATGTGAACAGCTACCACTCCGTCGCAACCCTGCGCACCATGAAGGCCTATCGCATCGGCCGCAAGGAGGGAACCTGGACCAACCGCACACCCCCGATTCGAGGAGGAGTCTTCGCGAAGGAGGCAATCGAAGTGCCAGAAGCGGACAGCTCGGACACGGATGCCGACAACACCGACGCCACCAGCCAGATGACCTCTGTCTGCAGCTGCTGCAACCCCAAGCAGAACAGCGAGCTGCGGCACCGCGGCCCTCTGCCCACCGTCCCCTGCCAGCGATCCGCCGTCACCAGAGTCGTCAACGCCGCCGTCGAGCGCGAGATCGAGCACGAGCTTAACGTCTACCCCTCGCTGGACCCCATCGTCCAGCAGGACATTGCCCGCAAGTACCAGGAGCTGCACAAGCGCATCGCTGACAGCGGCCTGTACGACTGCCCCTACATTGAGTACGGCAAAGAGATGACGCGCTACACCATCCTGTTTGCCCTGTTTGCCTTCTTCTTCTACCACCACTGGTACATCACCTCTGCCGTGTTTCTGGGCCTGTTTTGGGTAAGCCGCCTCCCCCTTTCGCGCGCATTGAATCCTGCTGACGCCTGTAGCACCAAATCATGTTTACGGCGCATGACGCCGGTCATTTGGCAATCACGTCCAACTTTGTCGTCGACACGCTCATCGGCATGTTTGTCGCCGACTTTTGCTGCGGCCTGTCCATCGGATGGTGGAAGAGCAGCCACAACGTCCACCACCTGGTGACCAACCAGCCGGTAAGCCTGCCACCCTCTGCCTATGCCTCCGTCGCTGACTGTCTAGGAACACGACCCTGATATCCAAAACGTCCCCCTGTTCGCTACCTGCACCACCTTTTTCAAGTCTCTGCACTCCACCTACTACAACTTCACCTTCGTCTGGGACGCCGCCGCCGACTTCCTCGTCCCTTCCAAAAGTACACCTACTACCCCGTCATGGGCATCGCCCGCTTCAATCTGTACCTCCTCTCCTGGATCCACGTCCTCTCCGACAAGTCCACCAGCCTCGGCGGCAGCAAGGCCTGGTGGATTCGCCCCGCCGAGATCTCCTTCATGGCCTGCTACTGGTTCATCTTCGGCTACTGCCTGCTCTGGCGCAGCCTCCCCGACTGGACCACCCGCGTAATCTTCGTCCTCGTCTCCCACATCGTCACCATGCCGCTGCACGTGCAGATCACCCTGTCCCACTGGGGCATGTCTACCGTCAACCTGGGCGAGTCCGAGTCGTTCCCCCAGCGCCAGCTGCGCACCACCATGGACGTCGACTGCCCCGCCTGGCTCGACTTTATCCACGGCGGTCTCCAGTTCCAGGCCGTGCACCACCTGTTTCCCCGCGTGCCCCGACACAACCTCCGCAAGGTCCAGACGCTGACCAAGGAGTTTTGCCGCGACACCGGCGTGCCCTACTCGATCCTCGGATTCGTCGACGGCAACCAAAAGGTGCTCAGCCGCCTCCAGGACGTCAGCGACCAGCTGAGAATACTACTCGATTGCCAGGACCACATGGCCAAAACCGGAGAGAGCGGATTGCATTGATAGAGCTTACGACGAATACGATTTCTTTTTGCGCGTATAGAGGTCACATAGATTGACCGTATTATTGACCGTAATTTTTTTTTGGCATTAGGCCACTTAGCGGTCCCAGCGCCGATTGGGCCCGCCTGACTGGGACTTCCAATTTGGGCAATTCATCTAGATAGGAGTCGGTGTTTTAATTAAATGTTTTGAAATTATGTCAGATTGTCCAATCCTAGAGTGATCCGAGCGAAACCCTGTGCTAACTAAGCGGCGAGAAGGTTGGAGCTACGAAACCGTATTCAGATACGACTATGCGCGTAGCCATCCGACGATAAAGTCTGCAAATTGCGGGAACCCGTCGACGAAGCATACGTGGCCTGCGTTTTTGATCAATACGAGCTCAACCTTTTTATTCTTTCCTGCAGCCTTGAAACCCTGCTCCACCTCGCCTCTCATCTCCTCCATGGTCTGAGGAAGGTTGGCGTCCTTCTCGCCTACCACGCAGACCGCATCGTCGACCGACGCCCCAACCTTGCTGAAAAGTGGGCGCAGATCGAACGATGGGCTCCGCAGCGCGTGGCAGCACGTCTCGAACCCGTCAATCGACGTCCCCGACATGAGCGCGCGCATCCTCCCGGCCTCGCCCGGGTTGCTGTCCAGCCAGGCCTGCCCGAACCACCGCTCCAGCGTGCCCTGGACCGTGGCCTCCATGCTGCCCGCCTCGCGCGCCGCCGCTACCCTGGGGCCGAAGGCGTCGTCGACCCCGGCGTTTGCAGGCGACGACGAGATTGTGTCGCAGATGGCGAGCTTGGCCACCACCCCAGGGAACTTGGTGGCGAACCAGACCCCCGTGGCCGCGCCCATCGACACGCCGATCCACGAGTGCACCTTGGCGATGCCCAGCGACTTGAGCAGCGCGTGCACGTCGTCCGAGATGGAGTCGAACGTGGTATCGAGGCTTGCCGGCGCCGACGAGCGGCCGTGGCCGGGCTGGTCGTAGCGAAGCGTCCGGTAGCCGTTGTCGTTGAGGACCTTGACGACCCGGTCCCACACGCCCAGCGGCGCGCACAGCGAGTTGGACAGCAGCACCACCGGGCCGTCGGCTGCATCCAGCGAGTAGGACAGGATCCTCGAGTCTGGGAGAGCAAGTGTGCTGGTCATTCTGAATAGAGGTCTGCTAAGCTTTGGAATGACGCGGCGAAACATCATGTTAAGTGTCGGTCCCCCGCATTTGCGGCTTTGTCGGATGCATGCTTCCTACCCCGCCATCTCGACCCCCAGATCTTAAAGATCTGGAGTCACCGAATCGATGACACCGTACGATCAACATGCAATCATGTCAGAATCTCCAGCTGCAACGAAACGCCGATTGAGGCGGATCCCTGAAGAGTCCCGTAAGCGAAACGCGCAGAGCTGCGACCGCTGCAGGAAGGTGAGCCTGACGGTATCCTAGGTCTACATTAGCTAAACAACACAGCGCCGATGCAAGTGCGTCCCGTCTGCGTCTGGTACTGGCTGCGTTACCTGCCTGGATCACAATGTGCCCTGCTCCTACACGGCGCCGCGCAAAACGCGATTCTACGGCAGCCTGGACGACCTGAGCGACAGGTGAGCCTCAATTCATCACCTCGCTTGCTTTGCTAACCTCCCAGGTATCGATGCCTCGAGGCCATCGTCAGGGCCGCGTTCCCCGACGACCCCCTCGACTCCGTCGCAGACCTGTCGCAGCTGGGCCAGCGCATGGGCTACAAGATGCCAAACCTGTCTGACCCAAATCGATCCCCGCCCAAGATCGAAGACTTGGTTCACGGCCAGCCGGAGGGCAGTGCAAAGCCTCAAAACGAGGAGCCTCAGGTATCGCTCGTCCGAGACACCTCCGGCCACGAGCACTACATCGGCCCGTCCGGCACCCTTAACTTCCTCAACCAACTGCGCAAGCTCGTCGATTCCAACCCCGCCGATGGCCGCGGCCCCAGCAAGTTCGCCAGCGACGACACCGCCCAGGCCCTGGAGGCCAATGCCGACGGCGCCGAGCCCGAGGACCCCACGCCGCAGGACGGCCCGTCCCCCGGGTCCATCACCTCCACCATCGCCCGGGACTTTACCCGCCTCCCCGTCGCCGACATGGACGAGGTCCTCCGCCAGTTCCCCCCCGACGAGACACTCGAGCTGCTCATCCACTCCTACTTCAAGCACGTCCACGATGACTTCCCCCTCTTCCACCGCGCCACCTTTGAGGACGAGTACGAGCTGTACGTTGTCCAGGCCCGCCGCCGTCCCCAGCTCGCCCGCTCGCGACGGCGCCCGCTGCCCGACTGGGGCTGGATCGGATGCCTCCACATGATGATCGTCTTCGGGTCCATCGCCGGCCGCACCATCCCCAACGTCGACCATGCCGGCCTCCGCCGCCGCTCCGTCGCCGCCGCTCGGGCCCTGCTCCCGCAGTTCATCTCAAAGTGCTCCCTCACCAACGTGCGCGTCCTCATGCTGCTGGCCCTGTTCCTGCACAACAACAACGAGCGCAACGCCGCCTGGAACCTCGTCGGCACCGCAACCCGCATCTCCTTCGCCCTCGGCCTGCACCGCTCCGACATGGCCTCGACGTTCCGCCCCCTGGAGCGCGAGGTCCGCAAGTGGGTCTTCTGCACCCTCTACTCCTTTGAGCAGTTCCTCTCCTCCAGCCTGGGCCGGCCCAGCGGCCTGCACGAAGCAGACGTCGAAATAGTAGCCCCTCGGGAAGGCTTCGTCGACGGCGGCAGCGCCGACGCCAAGCTCGTCTCGTGGTCGCTCAAGCTCCAGGCCATCTTGGGCAAGACGCGCCTGGTGCACATCGGCCGAAACGTCCAAAATCCCCCGACCATCCACGAGATCCTCTCCTCGCTGGACTCGTGGAAGCGCGAAATCTCCCAGTCGCCCGGCTTCGACGTGCCGTGGATCAACAGCCCCCTGACCGGCCCCGCTGCCATGGACATGGACGAGCTCAAGGTGTCCCTCGCCTGGAAGACCCGCGCCCAGCTCCGCGCCGTGTTGCTCCTGCACATCCAGTTCCACTACATTGCCATTGTCGCATCCAGACCCGTCCTCCTCCGCGACATTGCCATGCTGCGCAAAACAACCACCGGTTCCGTGTCTCCCCTGGCCACCGTCTGCGTCAAGCACGCGATCCAACTGGGCGATATCGTCTTACTGCTCGACTACTTTGACGTCATTAACGGCCTGTCCGGGCTTGACATCTTCTACGCCTACTGCGCCGCCATGATCCTCATCCTCAGGCTCCTCCGACTCGAAGGTGCAAGCCAACCCCTACAAACCTGCCTCCGCACCCTCGTTACTAGCATCCGCGACGTCATCAACCACACTGAAAAGGCTGGGTCTATGAAGCGCTTCGCTAGAGTCGTCGACACCTTCTCAGAGTGCATCAACAACCCCAACGAGCCGTTGCCCAACGCCAACCCCCCCGCCCAAGGCTTCCAGAGCGGCACCCTCATGAGCGGCCTGGGCGCCTTTGACCACCTCCAGGCCGACATGACCTCGTCCATGCCCTTCGCCGAGTCTATGGAGGGACTTCTCGACTTTCTACCCCTCAACTTTGACGCCATGCCCCTCGTAGGAGAACAGGACCTACCGATGCCGGAGTGGTCAGACATGGAGTTGTTGCTGGCAGGTTACAGCGAGCCAATTTGAGTGATAGTAATATAATTTATTAAGTCATCGCCACAGCGCCTCCGGGGGCGCTGACGCGGGCCCTCCTCGTCTGCGTCTCGATTGACCTAACATCTTGACTATGGATTCTAGGTTGTGTATCGGAAGTCTGGGTGCCTCTCGCCCAACTTTTCCATCTCGTCCGAGGGCAACTCCCGCAGGTGATCGCGCTTGCCTAGGTCCCGCTGCTTGTTCTCCCACGCGCAGCACGCCCACAGGTTCGCCGCCGCAATGATGCCCACCACCTGGAACCCGATGCACACAGATACGCCCGGCACATAGTACGGCCCGTCGCTGTTGGGAAACACCAGCGCAGAGATGATGCCGCCGACCTGTCCGCAGCTGACCGAAAACGCCGTCACCGTCCCCCGCTTGACGTTGCCCACGACCTGGTTCACACTGTATACGTTAGCGCTGAATTGCCCATGATCAAGCCACTTACCACCACGCAACCACTAGAGGCTGGCAGATGTAGATGCCAATGGCCGAAAAGTACAGCCCCATGTACCGAATGTTCCCGTTGTGGATGAGCATCACCAGGAACAGGCCCACGATGCTGAAGGCGTAGCCACCGATGCAAAACGGCCCGCGGCGCTTGGTCTTGTCAGACGCAATTCCGATAATGACCGACACAATACCCGAGACGATTCGAATCGGCGCCGACAAGAGGTTCGACTTTAGGCTGCTCCACCCAAACGTCTGCAGAATGGTCGGGGTGAAGACGGAGATGGAGTAGGCCGTGACGCAAACGGCTAGGTACAGCACGCCGCCGGTCAGAACCTTCCAGTCCTTGAGCGACTGCAGCGCGCCCTTGGCCGTCACCTTCTCGTGCTTGCTGTTGTTCTGCCGCGAGTCGACCTCGAGCGCCCGCAACAGCCACGCCTTCTCCTCGGGCTCCAGAAACGTGGAATCGTGAGGGAACGGAGGGATGAAGAAAAAGGCCAGGGCACCAGCCGCGCACGTCATGGCGCCCTCGATGAAGAAGATCCAGGACCAGCCAGAGTAGCCCCTGACGCCGTTGAGCGAGCCTAGGCCCGCGCCCAGCAGGCCGGAAATGGTGCCCGCAATGTCGTTGGACACCATGAACCAGGCCATTCGCGTCAGCAGCTGGTGGCGGCGGTACCAGGAGCCGATGAGGAACAGGCAGCCGGGGAACATGCCGGCTTCGAAGATACCCACAAAGACTCGCGACGTCATGAGGCCGCCAAACGACGTGCAGAAGCCGGCAAACGTGACCGACACTGGGATTCCCGGGTTACTAATGGCCATCAACGGGGATAATTGACTTACGGCCCCATCCGAGGACGAGAAACGAAATGTAGTACCGAGGCTGCACCCGGCTGAAGAGCATGTTGGACGGAATCTCCAGGATGATGTAAGGCACGTAAAAGACTGACAATTAGCATCGTCTGGCGATGGGCAAGGCACGTACTCATGACCACCAGGTTGTACTGGTATCCCGACATTTTCAAATCCTTCTCCAGGTTCCACAGCCGCGCATTGCCAATGTTGACGCGGTCCAAGAACGTCAACGTGTACAGCAGGATGAGCAAAGGCAGGATGCGAAGGTCGACCTTGCGGATGATTCTCGCTGCCTCTACAGGATCTGTCTCGTCGCGGACAGACGCCTGCTCTGTTTTTTCAAGGTGATCGAAGCCCTGTTTCTCCTGAGAGACGCGCATTGTAGTGTCGGCCATGCTATCAACTGTCCGAGAAGCTGATTGATCTATTGCTCAATCACTGCTGATCCGTCGATGCACAGCATTTTGTAGTTGCGCTCCGCCAAGACTGGGGAGGGGAATCTGGGGTAGCTGGGGTCTGGGGAAAGCTAGGAGTCATGCATCCGGGGCTAGCGGGGGCGGCGATCCGACGGGTGCATGCACCCAAAGTGATGATATGTGAAGTTGAATATCATAAAACCTCGATGATCATCAAGTCAATCATCGATCACCAAGTTTAATCACCAAGTTCAATCATCATCATGCCTACTGCTACTCGATCTCTCAACGTCCTCATTGTCGGAGCCGGCCTGGGTGGACTCGCTGCCGGACTGGCTCTCCAGACTGACGGCCACAACGTGACTATCATCGACTCCGCCCCTGAATTCGCCGAGGTAGGTTGAATGCATCTTATCCCTGCATTTCTAACGCATTCAGGCTGGCGCTGGCATTCGTGTGCCTCCCAACTCCAGCCGTCTCCTCATTCGCTGGGGCGTCGACATGGACAAGATGAAGAAATCAACCTCCAACAAGTACCACTTCATCCGCTGGAAGGACGGCGACACCATCGTCAAGGTTCCCTTTGATAATATCGTTGAGACTCATGGCGCCCCTTACTACCTGGTCCACCGTGCCGATTTGCACGCCGGTCTGCTGGACGCCGCTCACGAGGCCAAGGTCAAGGTCTTGAAGAAGAAGCGAGTGGTCGAGTACGACTTTGACGCGCCTAGCGTGACCACTCAGGACGGAGAGGTCTTCAAGGCTGATCTGGTCCTTGGTGCCGACGGCATCAAGTCCATTGCCCGTCCCCTCCTGACCGGCCAGCCCGATATCCCCCGTGACACCGGCGATGTGGCCTACCGCATCCTGATTCCCGGGGAGAAGCTGCTGGCCGATTCCGAGCTGGCCTCGCTCATCACTGATCCCTGTACGACTTCGTGGTGCGGCCCGGAGGCCCATCTCGTCGGCTATCCCATCCGCAACGGCGAGCTGTACAATATTGTCGTCTGCGCCACGTCGCACAACGAGACGACGGACGAGGTCTGGGTCATCCGGGGCGATAACCGGGAGCTCTGCGAGCGCTTTGGCAAGTGGGAGAGCCGCGTTCAGAAGCTGTGCGCCCTGACCGGCGACTTTATGAAGTGGCGACTCTGCGACCTTCCCGTACTGTCTCGCTGGGTGCATTCCTCAGGCAAGGTCGCTCTCCTGGGAGACTCTTGCCACCCCATGCTCCCGTACCTGGCGCAAGGAGCCGCCCAGGCCTTTGAGGACGCCGCCACGCTGCGCCAGTGTCTTGCCCTCGACCTAGACCTGGAGTCGGCCCTGCTCAAATACGAGAGCATCCGCATGCCTCGCGCCAGCCTGGTGCAGGAGAAGACCCGCGAGCACCAGTACATTCTGCACATTGACGACGGCGAGGAGCAAGTTGCGCGGGACGAGCAGATGCGTCTAAACGCCGAGGAGAACCCGGTCTTTTGGGGCCATGACGACCGGCGACAGTGGCTGTTTAGTCATGATGCAGAGGTGCTGGACAAGGAAGGTGCAAACTGGTGGAACAAGCAATCCAATGTTAGGGCGCATTGAATTAGTAATGAATAGTATGACTTGGAATGACTTAGAGTGGCAAGTGTGACTTGGTGTATGACTATAAGACTTCATGAGTTGGCATGAACGACCATACCTGATTGAATTTCCCTTACGCATAGCAGCTGAAATGGTACTGAAAGACGGCTACACAAATATTCAAATCTCTCACAATCGAGCATCGCTCCTCATCAACACGTCTCCCCCCAAGTCCTCTAGGCGCACACATCCAGCCAGCGCCATGCACGACCGAAACTCCTCCTCCAACACCTTGAGCGCATTCACGAGCCCCCGTTCTCCGTCGTACGAAATCGCCCACAGCGCCGGCCGTCCAACCCAAACCATGTCCGCCCCCAGGCACAAGGCCTTGAAAATGTCCGACCCGCGGCGGATCCCCCCGTCAAAGTGCTACACGGTTAGCTGGGCCTGGCTGTTATGGGGCTCACTCACCACTGGAACCCTCCCCTGAACCACCTGGCAGATGCTCTCCAGGACTCGCAGGGTCGGCGGCGATCCGTCGAGCTGGCGGCCGCCGTGGTTGGACACGAAGATTGCGTCGGCGCCGTTTTCAACCGCCAGGGCTGCGTCTTCAGGCGTCATGATGCCCTTGACCCAGATGGGTAGCTTCGTGATGCTCTTGAGATATGACACGGCCTCCCAGGTTAATGAAGGGTCTGAAAATTAGCATTTTCTAGCTGCATAGGTCGAGACTTACCTAGCTTGTTCACGTCCGTGTCCGTCTTTCCCTGTATCTGGTCGGTTCGATGCTCTGACCCCGTCTTGACGCCCAGCGACGCATCAAAGTTGGCCAGCTTCAGATGCGGCGGCAGCTTGAATCCGTTTCGAATTTCCGTCAGTCGTCGCCCGAAAAACGGCGTGTCGACTGTAAGCACAATCGCCTTGTATCCGGCGGCTTCATCCGTCAGCGTGCGTTTGACCATGGAGTTTGCCATGGCGACATACCTTCTGCCCTGCGGACTAGACCTCTGCTGGTCTCTCTGTTGCTGAACAGGTACATTTGCAACACGCACTCGCTCTCTCCAGACAACCCCGATTCAGCCCGCGCCTCGTCACACGCCCGCTTGACGTCCTCCATCGACGTCGTCGCAAACGTGCTCAACCCCATGACGGCGCCAAACGCCCCGCACCCTCGCGCCGTCGCCACCTCGCCGTCGGGATGAGCCATCCGCTGCATCGCGGCCGGGGCTACGCAGCACGGGAACGGAAGCTCATTTCCTCCCGGAAACACCCTGGTCTTTGTGTCCACGGCGGCGACGTTGCGGAGCACCCGGGGCCGGATGTACCATCTCTGGTATTCCTGCCTGTTGGCCCTCAGCGTCACGCCGTCCTGGGCCCCCCGTTGAAGTAGTCACGAACCATCGGGGGGAGATGGTTTGTGGCGAACTCTTCGAGCTCGTCGATGGAGTGAACTGCAGGTTTAGAATTCATTGATGGTGTGCTGCATTTTACGGTGCTGTCTGATTCTAGATATACCTGACGGATGCATGCTTCCTAAATGGTCGGAATCTTGACCTCTATCAGGCCGCATCGCTTCTCCTCCCGCACCACCCTGACAGCCTCCTTGAGCAGCCTGTCCACCTGATCAACCTGGCTGATTACACCCCACCACGCATCGCCTGCTCCCTCGGCAATCTTTCCAAACGAAGGCGACGGCGTGAGAGCCACGCGCAGGTCCTCGCTCAGGTTGCTCTGCGCAGCCAGCTCCCCGTGGATCCGCAGACACGCATTCTTGGGTGACGCCCACCCCCCATTGTTCCAGATAATGGTCAGGAACGGCGTCTCATACCGCTTGGCCATCCAGTAGGCGCACGACGGCACGCCAAACAGCCATGTGCCGTCCCCCGTAAAGGCGATGAGCATGTCGTCGCGTCCTTGCGACTGGAGCGCCATGTGTGCCCCTATTGCGGCTCCAGAGTACCACCCAAGCGACCCGCCGCCGCTACCGATGAGCGACAGAGGCACGTCGTGCCGAAGATGGTCTGCAACGTTACCCAGGTTGGTTGTAGACTCGTTCAGCCCGACGACGGATAGCCCAGCGCACGCCTCGCGGAGCCTTGCCATGACAAACGGAACCGTGACCCCGTCGGTAGGAACCTCTGCGGCGTCGAGCCTTGCTAATCTCTGGGCAAAGCGCTCCTTGAGGCGGATAGTCCTAGCCTCGACCTTGGCCGCGTCCACTGCGTTGGAAACGAACGAGCGCAGCTGCTCCAGCGCGAGGCTCGAATCAACCCGCCAGCGCCTCTCGCACGGCAGCGACCACAGCGTCGTATTGTCCTTGAGCGGATCGCTGTCAAGATGGAAGATTCGCGCAGTTTCGCTTGGCCGCGACTGCGCGCCGATCCACGGCACGTCCGAGTCGACAACCAGCACCAGGTCGGCCTCTGCCAACGCAGGAAGCTGGCCGCCGCCGTTCCACTGGTGGCCCTGGTGCAAAAAGGACGTGGTGGGGAAATTGTTGTATATTGGAGCGTTTTCGTGGACTGGAATCGCCAACAGCTCGGCCAGGGCCTTGAGAGCGTCGAAGCCAGCTGCGGAGCGGCCACAGTAGCTGGTTACGATGAGAGGCCTCTCCGCCTCGAGGAGCGCCGCTGCAAGATGCTCCAGGCCAGCCTGCGACAGCCCAATCGACTCGACGACCGAGTTGTGCGCCGCCACCTGGGACGCCTTATCCGCGGGTGTCGTATCCGATTCCAGAGTCTCGCGGCTGGCAATCAGATACGTAGGCCCCTTGGGCTCAGTTGTCGCAAACTGCACCGCGCGGAGCACAATCTGGATCGCATTGTGCGGAGACCGAATCTCGTGCTCGTACTTCATGTACTGCCGCACAATCGCTCTTTGATCTGGCACATCCTGAATCCAGTGGATATATCTAAACAGTTAGTCAACAGCTAACAGTTATACTTGACTGGGACTTACTCGTTTCTGCTCCCTCGCATCTCCCCCTCCATGGTCACTGGCACCGTCCCCGCAAGGATCACCACCGGGATCCGGCCCTTGCTCACGTTGTGCACGGCGCCCGCGAGGCCTTGGGTCCCGCATTCAACATGGACGAGCACTCCGGCCGGCTTGCCAGTGATTTGCGCGAACCCCGAGGCCGCAGAGAGCGCATTCATCTCATTGGGCGAGGTGAAGACCTGAATGTTGTGGGCCTTGCTGGCAAACGCAGCCAGGAACGCCGGGTGATCAGACCCCAGGTTCACAAACAAATGGGAGACTCCAGCTGCCTCCAGGGCAGACAAGATGGCGGCTGCGCCGCTGATGCGTTGAGCCATGTTGACGATGCCGAGTTATGATGCTGAATACCCGGTTTTATGCGCCGTCTCGGATGCATGCTTCCGACAGCTTCCCGATCGCTCCGATGCACTCCTACAAGAGGCTCCCGGATCTCATGAACCACAACTCAATCACAATGGAATCAAATCAACTCCTCTTCATCAATGGACAATACCGCCCGGCGTCCACCGGGGCCACATTCCCTGTGGTCAACCCCATGACCGGCCAGTCCATTTATTCATGTGCCGCCGCCACCGTCGACGACTACTCCGAAGCCATCAAGTATGCTCACAAGGCATTCAAGTCATGGTCGGAAATGCCACCGTCTGCTCGCAGGCTCATCCTGCTCAAGGCTGCAGACATTCTAGACACATATCTTGATACCGACGCCCCTGAGATTCTCTCCGCAGAGGTGTCCGCCGTCAAGAGCTGGGTGCAGCTAAACATTAAAGCATCGGCCAACATCCTCAGAGACACGGCCGGCCTGGCCACGCAGATTAAAGGCGAAATAATCCCAGCTGACCGCCCAGGCACAATGATTCTCGTCGAGAGATGTCCTGTCGGCGTCGTCTTTGCAATCAGCCCGTGGAACGCTCCTGTAAGTCTCTGTCCTGCGTATCGATGGGGCTAACAGATTAGGTCAACCTAACGGCCCGCGCCATCGCCTGTCCGCTCATCTGCGGCAACACCGTGGTGCTGAAACCGTCCGAGTATAGCCCCAAGTCGCAACACCTCGTCGTGAGGGCTCTTACTCAGGCTGGGCTGCCTCCCGGGTGCCTCAACTTTTTGCCTAGCAGCGCCGCCGACGCGCCCGCCGTCACAGAGTTCACCGTGAAGCATCCTAGGGTCCTCCGCGTCAACTTTACCGGCAGCGACCGCGTAGGCCGGGTCATTGCAGGCTGGGCCGCGACGTGCCTCAAGCAGTGCGTCCTCGAGCTCGGCGGCAAGGCCCCGGTGCTGGTGCTGGAGGACGCCAACGTGCCCGACGCCGTCGAGGCCGTCGTGTTTGGCGCCCTCTCCAACAGCGGCCAGATTTGCATGTCCACCGAGCGTGTCATTGTCCACTCGTCCATTGCCGAGCAGTTTAAGACGGCCCTGGTCGAGCGCGCGCGCGCAGTCAAGTATGGAAACCACGAGCAGGACGACTCCGTGTCCATGTCTGGCCTCTACTCCGCGACGTCGTGCAACCGCATCACCGACCTCGTCCGCCAGGCCGTCTCCGAGGGGGCCGAGTTGCTGACCGGCGACGGCGTCCCGTCAGGCCCGAACAAGACGATTGTGGCACCTCACGTCCTCGCCAACGTCACGCCCGAGATGGCCATTTTCCAGCGGGAGACGTTTGGCCCGATTATCTGCATCACCGAGGCCCGCTCCGACGACGAGGCCGTGGACCTCGCCAACAACAGCGAGTTTTCCCTCTGCGCGAGCGTCTTCTCCCAGGACGTGATGCGCGCACTCCGGGTCGCCAAGCGGATCCGCGCGGGGAGCTGCCACATCAACGGGCCAACCGTGTACATTGAAGCGCCCCTCCCGAATGGTGGGACCGGCGGGAGCAGTGGGTACGGCCGCTTCGGTGGGGTAGCCGGGGTGGAGGAGTTTACCGAGAGGAAGATTGTAAGCTTGGCACAGCCAGGAATGAGGTACGGGATGTAGACCTATCATAGTTTAAATACCTCTTTATAACACTTTTTAACTTCTATAGTACCTTGGGTTGTAGTCTAGCCCGACTTCAAACACACTGCCTTCAGGAGGCTCCGGGTGTAGACGACACTAAGATACTTATGAGATTGACTGGATTCGTTGACCGCTTGTAGGTTGAAATCAATAATCGAGAACCTTCTACCATCGTCATAATCGGAGCGATTATCTGCTGCACCCTCCTTCAAGACAAAAGAGGAGCTAAGGACTACATGCAGGATTAATCAGCCACTACCTCAACTTGGTGAATTACAGCGCTGCACCGATGGCAGGGAGACATTCGCCCGTGGCTGGAACCATGCCAGCACTTGCAAGCTGTCTGACACTTAACATTCTCACTACGAGGCGATGATCCAAATGTTGGGGCCTACAGCATCGGAGACATTCGACCTGCCGGTTTTGTCCCTTGGCAACACTTGCACAGTTGTCTGACACTTAACGCGCTCACCACTATAGGCGACATCCAAATGTTGGGGCCTACAACACCGTCAAGAGTCCACCGCTGCCATTTGA
Source organism: Aquanectria penicillioides (assembly GCA_003415625.1). Taxonomy (NCBI): domain Eukaryota; kingdom Fungi; phylum Ascomycota; class Sordariomycetes; order Hypocreales; family Nectriaceae; genus Aquanectria; species Aquanectria penicillioides. Next base: position 3,288,206 of record PYIU01000006.1, on the reverse strand, counting down.
TGCAACAACCCTAACTCAACAGCCTCGGCTTCGAGCGGCTCATGAAGCCCAAACTAGACCAACAGCTCATTTACAAGCACCTCGCCACATGCCTCTGCAGCTTGTCTCAGATCAAGCCCCACTCACATCGACGGTTAAGGCCACGGATTGTTTATATGACTTGCGATTTCAGAGCGTCCTATAGGAATGAGACTATTTTGGCATCAATTCAGTCTATACGAGCTGACAAGGTAGTATTCGGCCGTCAACCAGCATAACCATATTACGCTGCGCCCCATACAAACATTCAAGCGCCAGATATCGCCTCTCTGGTCACGTCTGGTGCAACTAAAGTTCTCATCCCGCAAAGATCTCGGAACAATGGTTCCTTGTGGTTGGTTGACCAATAAGCGATGTTGACCCATGCAGGTGATGACATGGGTACTATGACCTATCCAATCGGCCCAGTCAATAACTTATTCTCGTATTCCTACGCGACAATTGATAATTGCTGTCAGTAATGAGCAATTGATTTAGTATAAATATCGCCTACCTAGGCACTTCATCTCCAACACTCAATTCACACAATACACAATCGATTACCAACTCAATCGTCTCATTCAAAATGGTTTCATTCACTACCATCTCCGTTGCCGCCATGGCTCTCACTGCCCCTCTTGTCATGGCAGCCAACTGCAATCAGGGACTGTACTACTGCGGCTATGGGCTCCTTATCAAAGGTATGAGCATTAACGAGCGCTATCATTCTTTCTGACTTATATAGGCAACTACTACAACCAAATTTCTGAGGCCTTGGCCAGTGCTGGCCAATCTCAAAGCAGTGATTATATCAACAACTCTCTGTTTTACTGCAAGGGCGGTAGCAATGGCGATATCGCTTTTGCCGGGAAGTGTGCCACCTGCGTTGATGAAGGATCTGGCAGGAGTGACCATTGCCAGTACAAGCTCGCTGAGGAGAGTCAGGAGTAGATCAGCTTGCTAGGTCTTTATGCTGGAGGTCAAAGTCTAGCAGTTGGGGGTAGGTAGTCATGTAGAGAATATAAGTTGCTGTCTGAATGTTTGTTGAGAATTGATGTGATTATCGCAAAGTTGAGTAGTTAAGACTTAGGATATTCTTAAATGCATAGCGTATTAGTAGGAAGATGTAAGGTTGGCACAGCTAGAGATAAAGTGCATGTAGTACTAATAAACCTACTATAACCGATTGATTATTTGACTAAAGATAGCAGTTCTAGTGAACTGGACTGGAACTGCGCCATACTTTCGAGAGCTGCATCCTTACAATCTTCCGTTGAAATAGGGTCCTGGCTTTATGTTATTTTTTTTTTTTTTTGCTGAGTGCCCGCCATCCTCGTCTCCTTCGACTCGTGGATGCCGGCCGACTGCGTCCATGCCGTCGTCGCTGCTGTCCACTGGGCATCGAAAGTGGCTGGCTGACCCGGATCCGCGATTCAGTTCATCACTATGTCGCTAGGAAGCTAGCACGAGGAGGTCCAGCAGCCCCTGGCCCGCTACCCTAGGTTCCGTCCCCTGAAGGAGTGGTACCTCAACGAAATCAGCGGCAACGCCCCGACGGAAGATTGTCAGGTGGGTAGCTGCCCAGCGGGTGCGCGCCTCCCAGGCTTCTCCTCCAGGGCAGACAGGCTGCCATGTTCCAGACAGATCTTCCCCATTTCGGATTCGACCACCATGCCGGCTTCGAGCACCCACGTACTCAAGACTCAAGTCCAGTTGGTAGTCCTCCTCAGCGTTGGCCAGCATGGCGTGGTGGCCCTCCCGAGCTGAGCGATCCGGGCTCGGCCCAGGCGAAGGCGCTCTGGAACGCCTGCATGGGCTACGAGAGCCTTGGCCTGTGGAAACAAGGCTACATTGACTACACTTTCCAGCAGCTGCCGCATCCAGACAACATGTTTCCGCTGTCCAATCTCGGAGCGGGCCTCATCGTGCCCGAAGCCAAGCGAGTGGCAGCGACGTTTGAGGCCGTAGCCGTGGTGATGCGCAGGTGCGGGGCCGAGATCCCGGCGGAGGGGACTCAATATGAGCACGGGGCCTTTCTGAGCGCGAGTGATCAGAACTGCAGAGACACTTATTACTCGAGGCTTGCCTCCACCAGCTCGTCCACTCGTCCGAGCCTGGGATGCAGATGATGTCGACCGGAGCCCATGTCATTGATACCTGCCCCAAAACCCAATACCTTGTAGATTTGCAATCCACCCGAGACGATGGGGACGTTGGGAACCGCTTTGGGGTCTGCTACTGCCTCCACAAGGTCAACAACTAGTTCGCCGCGTAGGACCGGACCTAGATCCCATCGAGCTTAGTTGAAGAGTGGCTGTCCCGCAACGGCCACGATGAAGATCTGCCTCGGGCATTGTCGTCGGGGATCCGACGACCCGAGCAGAACTAGAGCGGTGGCGAGGCTGCTGGGTGTAAGAATAGAGTAGCTGGCATTCTGCGGGGGGCAACCCTTTCAATTGAGAAACCTGTTTGAGGCATTATCGCCCGTCCCTTGTAGATTCCAGATCCGCCAATTCCATTGCTCGATAAATTTCCGGCATCGGCCGAAAGAGGGATGATTCCCAAGACGGCCAATCGACGATGACGCCATGTGCCTGTGCATGACGCGACCTCTGGGATCTTATCGCCAAAATCACGACATTGCAATCATGCCGCTGATACCATCTCCCACTTCTCCCACATGAAGCTCCCGTAGATGCAATGCCGCTCATACCCCACATTGTTGATGCAATGCGAATGCCCCAGAGCACGTAATCCCGGGACATTATGAATGATCGGGCCATCTGCTTATATAAATGCACTCTGATGCAACGTCTCTCGTGACTTTGCATTCAAACTTTATTCAAGATGGCCGGCCTCACTCTGTACGACACCGTTGTCCCGACGCTCATTCGCGGCCTGACCTCGTTTGACCACGTCCTTTCTCAGGCTGAAAAGTACGCCAAGGACAAGGACGAGGACCTCAACTCTTATGTCCAGGCCCGTTTGATTGAGGACCAGCTGCCGCTGGCCTTTCAGGTCCAAAACGCCTCCAAGGCCGTGCAGGTCGCCATTGGCCGTCTCACTGGCACCGAGCCCGCCTTTTTCGAGAACACCGAGAAGACCATCGACGAACTTCACAGGCGCATCCAAAAGACCCTAGATCTGCTCAATGGCCTTGATGCCGCCGCCGTAAACGCGCGCGCAGGCGAACAGGTCGATCTGTAGGTCTCATTTCATGTCCACTGGTCCAACGCTAACGCCAGTAGGCTTATTCCCTGGGCTGGTACTACTGAGAGGGTCTCCGTCGAGCAGGCTATTTTGACGCACAACTTCCCCAACTTTTACTTTCATCTCACCACCGGTTATTCGATCTTGCGGGCCAAGGGTGTGCCTCTAGGAAAGAGGGATTTTCTTGCCAGTTTTCTGGGGTTTTAGCAACAGATAGCGTCGTGAATAGAATCTAATGCGCCAAGTTCATTATGCGAACCATTCTCTGCATGATTTATTTGATTATTGCTTTTAATGGTTTAACTACTTACCTTAGATAGGATATGTATTTTAAGATATGACTAATTGGCCTATCGGGTGCGCTCTTCGAGTAGCTATCCTAGTAGCAGAGGGATTGACACTGACAAGTGAAAGTTTTATTAGTAGCATTAACGACAGAAAGAGGTGTAGCAGGATGGGAAAGTGCAAATACATATTTGGAGATTAAAATGTACGAAGATACAAAAATTGTCAGTAGGCGGGGGTTACTGCATGCAGTGGTTTTATTGTATTCAATTTATCTCTATCTCTCCCTTCCTCTAGAGGAGGGGCTAAAGGCATCTTCCTTATAGAAGAGCCTATTTCACATCCCTCTAAGATAAGCCTATATCTCTAACACCTATAAAACCGGACTCTAGCGCCCTCTATAATATCTTTATTATAATATTATAGAATTAATATTAATACTTTCTTTTTATTGTTATTAATGCTAGATCTATTCTTTTAGCTATATTTTTAGCCTATTGCTTATAATTAAGTTCTTTAGAGCTTTATTAAATATTAGCTTTATTATTATATCTATAGGGTTATTACTACCTTTAATCTATTTAATTTTATTAATTTTCTATTATTTATATAATTAATAAAGGCCTATTAAATTAATTATTAATTTTTTTTTATTAATTAATTTAAGCTTAATTAAATAATTATAAAGTAAATAAAAATTTATATAGATTATTAATAGAATTAATAGTAATTTTATTCTTTTTATAATTATATATAATATATATATAATTATATATTTAAGATTAAATATTATAGTTTATTTATTCTATTATAAGTAATATTAAAAGTAATAGTCTTAACAATAAAACCATTATACTATTTATCTTACAGTTATACTAAAAGGCATATATATAGGCTCTACAATTACATTAAAATCAATAGCTTAGCTATAGGTAATAATTAATTGCATATTAAACTCTACTTAACTTATATCTTAAGACTACTATAATAATATAAGGGTTGGCTAATTAAGGTAACATAAAATAGGTCTTTAAATAACTTATATATTATATATAAGCTTTAACTTATTAAGCATTAGTCTACTGCTTAGCAATATATCTTTTATCTAAGGTATAGCAGTATACCTATATAGCTATACTTAAGAGCCCTACTACCTATTAAGGTAAGTTCTCTATCTCTTTATAATTATCCCCCTTCCTTTTAAGCCTAGTCCTTTAGGCTTAAGATTATTACTGCTTATATATACATTATAATTGCCCTATAACTTATTTGTATATATGCCTAAACATTTTGCAATTATTTATTAGTTCTATAGTGGTTATTTTAGGTTATATTTATATAATATTATTATTATTATTATTCTATATTATAATAGTCTATTTTAATTAATAGTAATCTATTGTAGTATAAACTGCTTTATAATATTTAATTGGTAGCTTATTATATAAACTTTAACTTTTTTTTTTTTTTTTTATATTTTATATAATAGTTTAATTTATTTATTATACCTTTATTAAACCTTTTATAATATCTTTTTTTTTTAGGCCCCTTTAATATTAGCCTATTAGGAATAGTATTGCAATAATCCCTTTATTAATTAGTTTATAAATAAAAGTCCTTACTTTTATTGCCTTTTATAGAAATATAATAATTTTTCCTTTATTTATTATATTAGTTTATAGATTGCTTAATATATAGTTTACTAAAATATTAATTAATCTTATAGTATAGTATATTATTTAATATTCTTTATTTATTTTTTATTTATTTTATTTAAATTTTTAATAAGCTTTAGCTAATTGCAGTTTAATATTAAAATTGCCTTATTAAAGCCTACTTTATTAATAAGCCTAACTTTAATAATAACTCTTTTTTATGCATTAAGTATTAGCACTTTATATATACTATTAAGTTTACTACTAATACCTAATATTATATCTATAATACTATTAAAAAAGGCCTTTATTACTATACTATTTTTATTATATAGTTTGCTTAATACTAACTTAAGGAAGTAGCTTTACTTTATAACCTTTTTATTTTAGATTTTTAGTTTTAAGTAAGTATTTCTTTATTAATTATTTATTAATTATTTATTATTAATTTATATTAATATTAATTTATTTCTAATAGTCTTAAGTACCTTTATAGTTATTTTACTTTAATTATTTCTTTTTATACTTATAATAATAGTTTACTCTATAATTTAAACTATTTATTTAATGCCCTTTAGTATATATATAAGACTTTTATAGATATTACTAAAAAATATAGTTTATTTAAGTGGCTAATTGCAATAGCCCTTTATATATTAAAAGCCTTATAGCTTTATTATAAGAATTTTACTCTTTAGATTACTATAAAGTATATTAGCTGCCTCTTTATTTATTATAGAGCAATTAATAGCCCTTTATTTAATAATATTAAGGGTTTTAGCCTTAATAATAAAGGCAATATTTTTAATAATAAATTATTTATAGCTAGTAATATAAGCAATACCTTTATTTATACTATTAATAAATATATTACTTTTACTATACTTTTTGCTAAATCTATTAAGTCTTAAAATAAATCTATTATTAGGCCTAAAAAGCCTATAGCCCTATTAATTACTTGCCCTTTTATAAATTTTTAATGCCTTACTTTAGCTTTAGAAACTAATGCTATAGTATTAGCCTATTTAAGCATTCCCTTTTTATTTAATAAGGATTTATATAAGGCTTTACTGCCCCTTTCTTAACCTCCTTTTAAAAGGCAAGTAGCCCTTACTATTATACTATTAATACCTATTATTAATAGTATTACTAGCCTATTATATATTTAATAATCTATTGCACTTTCTTTAATTTTAGCTTAATCTTTTAAAAGTGCATTTAACTTTACTATTAATAATAGTAATAATAATAATAAAAATATCTCTATTACTATTTCTATTTATAAGGGTAAGAGCAAGCATTTAGTAAGTACTTATTGCTCTTTTAGTTTTATTATTGCTATACCTTTATCTTTTTTAGCAGTTTTAAAGCCTTTTGCTTTCTCTTTTAGCCTTATAGTAAAGAAACTTAAGGTTGCTTCTACACTAAAAAAGGCTAAAGCAGCTTTTGCACTAAAGAAAGTAAGGGCTATTTCTACTATTATAATTTATTATAATGCTTATTAAGCGCTAAAAAAGTCTATTTAATTATTTATTAATTCTTATTAATATATTTTAGTTTTTTATTTAATAGTTAATTTAAATATAGCAACCTTTAATAGTACCTTCTTTATTATTATATTATTTTACTCTTTTTGCTATATAGCAATCTATAATAGCATTAAATATAGTTTTTTAATAAATTAATTAATAGTTAATCTTTTAGTTAATTGATTTAATATATACTTATTAATTACTAATTAATTATTTAGCATTATAGTTTATTATTCTATTTTTAATAGATTTGCTTTATTTATTTATAGTACTTATGCACTTTATTTTATGCATTTATTAAGTGATTTAAAGGCTTTTAGATATTATATTCTATTGGCTATTTTAACTATTTAATTTAATAGAATTTATTTCCTTTTATCTCTTTATAGAATACTATTTCCTTAACCTTTTATTTATCTTCCTTATCTTTTAGCTTATAGAGGCTAGTTAATTGTTTATTATTAGCTTAATATACCTTTAACTATAGTTTTAAAAGCGCTACTAAAAATATATTATATATCCTTTAGTATTGTTTTAGTAGGTATACTTAATATATCTATTTATTAACTCTATTAGCTATTATAACTTTAATAAATCTTAAAGCTAGCTTTTTATTCTTAAAGCAAAAATTCTTAATAGATAGCCCTATTATATTTTCTTTTTTATACTCTTTAGGCATATAGTTCTTATTGTAATATTTAGCTTAAGACTTTACTGCTTATTGCTAGCACTTCTATACTTTATTATACACTTATTAAATAATTATAATATATTTTATAATGCCTTAAACTTAAGTCTTTATTTATTATAGAATATATTTTATAACTCTTAAGTAATAATTATAAAGGGCTTATATTAGCAATATACTAATAGTACTATATTAGCTATTATTATATATAAATTCTACTTTTAGAAATTATACTGCCTATCTTTAGAGTAAGCCTTTAGTATATACTTATAGATACTTCTTTAGGATTTAATTAATATACTTTATTTAGCTATTTATTTAGGGATAGTATACTATAAATAGTTAATAAATAGTTGCCTACTCTTTTATTAGGTTTTCCTAAAACTAGCTAATAAAGAGCTTATCCCTATTGCTTATAATGCCTTTTAGGGTACTAAATTAGCATTCTACCTACTTATAAAGTAATTTTATTAATTGCACTACTATAAGTAACTTTTTAATAGAGATAAATATAGCATACTTTATTATATAGTATATAATCACTAAAATTATATTATATTCCTTACTATTAAAGTAGGCACTATTAGGCAGCTTTATAATAAAGTCTATACTTATTTCTTAAAATAGGTATACTAGTAATAATAGTAATTAAAGTTGCTTATAGGGCCTATACCTTAATATATATATACTTTAGTATTACTAATATTGCAGTATATAGTCTTTTATATTTTCTATAATATTCTTTTAATAGAATTTTTAGCTAATAAAATTTAAGGTTTTAATAGCTTTTATATACTCTATTCTAGAGTTATTATAATGCCTTTATAGGATCTTTATTTATAATATTCCTTAATTAAAAATTATTAATCTTTCTTTATAGAAAAGAGTACTTTATTTATTATAGTAGTAGTTTTTTTTTTTTAACTATTAAATAAACCTTTATTATTTACTATTAATAAAATTTATTATTAGCCTATAGTCTATAAATAAAGTCTTTTAGTTTATAAGATAATTATAATAAAAATGCTATTTTACTCTCTATAAGCTTAATTATAATTAAATATAAAATATACTATTTTAATATAGTAACTTTAGCTTTAAGCAATTCCTTTTAGTTAGTCTTTTCTACTGCTATTTACTAAATATACTTTAATTACTATATAATAGCACCACCCCCTTTTAGGTGCATATAGTAATAATAGAAATAATTAAGCTTTAATAGTAATTATTTAATTTAATAGTTAAATTTAGCCTTAAAGGTAAAGGTACCTTTCTTCCTTTAACTATTATAGGCTTTACTCTTTTAAGGCTAGCTCTTATAGCTTATATATATACTTTAGCAATTAGGGTTTTGCCCTTTAAACTTGCGATTATTTTATATATATTTAGCAATAGCTTATCTATTAACTAAAGCTTTACTAATAATATAGGGATTATATTTTAATAGAAGATTTCTTTTTATATATAATTAAAATATTTAAATAGTCTATTAGCTAGATTTAACTTCTTTAGCTAATGCTATATATTAAAGTTAAAAAGTGCTAATTAATAGATTTAATAGGCAAGCCTTTCTTAAAGGTTTTATGCTAATATAAAGACTATACCTTTTAGGGCTTTATAATCTATTAGTATTAGGAACTTTTTTAATAGTTTTAATAGATAATAGCTTTAGTGCTTTAAGCTTTTTATAATAGCTAAAAGCTTCTATTAGCCTATTGCTTAATATTATTTTATATTTAAGAGCTTTTTTAACTAATATATAATTAATCTCTATTAGTTTTCTATTAATTAAAATAAAATGCTAGCTATTGCCTTAAGGAATATATCTATCTTTACTTTAGTATATAAAATAGGGTTTTAATATTATAAAATAATTGCAAAATAAAAAGCCTTTTTTAGTTCTTAAAATGCCTTTTTAGCTTTTAGGCTTTAAATAAACTCTTTTATTTTATAGCCTTTTTTACTGCCTTTTAATATTACTATTAATAGGCTAGTTATACTTAAATATTTTAGAATAAATTTTCTATAGAAATTGTAAAAGCCTAAAAATACCTAAACCTTTTAATATATTTAAAGTAGCTTCTATTTAGTAATTACTTATATTTTACTTAACTTTATTTTTAGGCCTTTTTAGATTATTATATACCTTAAGAACTCTACTTTTTATTAATAGAATATACATTTAAATAGCTTAATATATAATTATGCCTTATAGAGTCTTTATAGGACCTTTAATATATTCTTAATGTATTATTCCTATATTTTAAAGTATATAATAATATCGTTTAGGTATACTATATAATATATATTTAGTAATTTAGTAAGTATTTAATAAATATTTACTTAAAAAGTGGCTAGTATATTAATTAAACTAAATGGCATTACTATATATTTAAAGTGTCTATATTTTATTTAAAATATAGTTTTCTAGCAATTATTAGGCTTAATATAAATTTAATAGTAAGCATTTTAAATATTAATCTTTAAGATCTATTTTATATTAATTAAGCAATTTAATAAATCCTTTATTAATAGCAATAAATAGCAATTCTTAATAGTTATAGCATTAAGACTTTAGTAATCTATATATAGTTATAGCATTCTATTCTTCTTTAATATAAATAATATAGAGGCTTTTGCCTTATTTATAAAGGTATTAATTTATCTATTTACTATATTTTTAGCAATATACTCTCTTAAGGCTTTTGCCTACTAGCTATTAATTAAGTATATTAAACTATATAGCAGCTTCTTGCTCTTTTAAAGATTAATACTATACTTTACCCCTTTTAAAAGTAGTAGCCCTTTAGTAGCTTTTTTATTAAATGTCTTTTATTTAAACTTTAGCTCTAAAGGTAATACTTTTAAAGCTAGCTTTAGCTTTTTGCCTAACTTAACTATTAGTTATTTATCTAGCAATAATATACTATATATATATATAACTTAAGCTTACTCTTTATTCTATAGAAGTTCTTCTATAAATACTTTTAGGTTAATTAAAGATATAGGCTTATAGTTTTAAATTGCAATTTAAGTATTAATCTTTATTTCTTCCTTCTTTATAGAGGCATTAAAGAGAAGTAAATTACTAGCCCCTTTAGGGTATAGCATTTTAATAAATATTTACTTAATTTTTTAAGGAAAACCCTTTAAATAAATTAAAAAGAATATTAATATATATATACTACTAAAAGGAATTACTTTACCTTAAAAATCTTATAAGCTAAATGCCTTTTAATCTTTAGCTAAATATAGATTTAGCTCCTTAATTAATCTTATATTAATAAGATTAACTTATATATAGGTATCTATATTTATATAAACTTTAACTTTAATATACCCTTAAAGGGCAATTGCCTTACCTATAATAATATTCTTAATTAAGATTATTTTTAGTTTTAATATAGGAACTTTAGCTATAGTTCTTATATCTTTTTATTTTTTAAGGAGTCCTAAAGTTCCTTAAGTATAGTACTAATAGATTAAATCTATATATATTTTTATAATTAGGCTAGCTTTAGCTTATAGCCTTAGTCCCTAAAGCCCTTTTTAAGTAGCCTATAGTTTATAGCTAAATAGCCTAGCCTATTACAATTATAGTAATACAATTAATTTAACTTACTGCCTTTTGGCTTATTGCTATATAATTATTATTTTTGCAACTTGCCTAAAGTATATAGACCCTTTAGGCTATAGAAACTTATACCCCCTTTAGATAAAGGCCTTAAATAGCTCTTTAAATAGATTGCTTTTTAAGGTTTATTTAAGCTATTAAAAGAATAGCTTCTTTTACAATTCTTATTTAAAGCTTACTTATTTTCCTTCTTAATATAAGCCTATAGCCTTTCTACCTTATAGGCTATATCCTTTAGTTTTAAAAGGTTTACTTACTTATAGTTTATCTCCTTCTTTAAGGATTTCTATAAGCTATAATAGTATTAATAGGCCCTATCCTTACTTTCTTCTTTATAGTTTAAGGTCCCTAAAAATAAATATATTGCGCTTTAAGCGCAAAAGTAATCCATTAAAAACTGCTTAATAGACTATTAAAGTTTTAATAGCTTATTTTATAATTCCCTCTTTTAAAGGTTTAAGTTTATATACTTCTTTTGCATAAAATCAATAAAATCTTACTATAAGGGGCTTTTTAGGCTCCCTTTATAGTTCCTCTATTAAGTTTATAGATTAAAGTTAAATTTAATTATTGCCTATTATATCTTTTATATATTAATATAGCTTAATTAAAGATTATTTATTAATTTAATGGCTTTTATTTAATTATTAATCTTTATATTTATTATATTCTCTATAAGAGTTCTATAATTATAAAATAGGGGTTTTTTATAGTCTTTTCTTAAGTTTATTATAAAGCAATTAATTAATTATTTTAAAATCTATATTTATATTAATTGCTACTTTACTATTATTAACTATTATTTAATAAGTATTTAAATAACTTATTATAAAGCTTTATTTTATAGCTCTTTTATGCTTTATTATAAAGGTATATTATGCTTATTAAACATTTCTTAATAGGTTTATTTACCTTAAGATATTAATCTTAAGTTATAGCCTAATTAATATATATAGAAGTCTATTAATGCATTCTATTTTAGACTCCTTAAAGCTTCTTTAGCTATTAGCCTATTAATAGAATTTTAATTAATTAATTCTAAAGGCTATTAGTATTTCCTTTCCTTTTAAAATTAAGGAGTAATTAGCTTATTAAGGTCCTATTACTAATATATTAGCAATCCCTTAAGTTATTTATTAATTAATTATATAGTTCCCTCTATTTTATATTATATTAATTACCTTATAGAGTGTAAAAGTTAAAGAATTATAAGGGTTAGCTAATTAAGGTAATATAAAATAGGTCTTTAAATAACTTATATATTATATATAAGCTTTAACTTACTAAGCATTAGTCTATTACTTAATAATATATCTTTTATTTAAGGTATAGCAGTATACTTATATAGCTATACTTAAGAGCTCTACTATCTATTAAGGTAAGTTCTCTATCTCTTTATAAATAATAAGTCCTAAAGTATAAATATACTTATAGATTATTGACCTTTACTTAAGAGATATAAAGGCTAACTATTTAAAAGTACTATTTATTATATAATTTATATATATAATAAATGCCCTTAAATTAAAAGAAAGACTACTATCTATAATAATAAAAACTAAAGTTAAGTCCTTAATATTTACTTTATATTTACTTTATCTATTAATTATTCTTGCTTATTCTATATAACTATAGGGTTTAGCTATTAGCTCTTAAATTTTTAATAAAGTTTTTAAATCTTTATATAGACTTATAGATTTCCTTATTATTTCCTTTTAATTCTATATAATTTTAATAGAATTTAGCTAATTTAATAGCTATTAATATTAATATATAAAGTATTAAAAATATAATTAATTAAATAGATTATTAATATTAATAATAATAAAAAGGGATCCCTTTTTATTAAAAGCTAACTTTAATAGCCTAATTGCTAATTTCTTTATTGCACTATTAGGCTTATAGCACTTAAAGAAGCTAGCTATTATAGCTTTATTAAGTTACTTCTTTTTTAAAAGAAAGTTATTAATAGACTGCAAATTTATATATTAATATACTATATTATTTACCTAAAGTATTAATAAAGGCGCCTATTTTAATAGACTAAAAGTAAGTATATAAAATAGTTAATTGCCTTTAGCCAATCTACCTTAAAAGAGTTTAGATTTAACTTAAGCTATAATAGTTTTAATTAGCTTAGCCTTATTAGCTATTAAAAGAGCTATTAACTTAAATTTCTTTACTTTTACTATTTAAACTATTAATTTCTTAATTTTATTATTCTAGCTATTACTAATAGTATTAAAGTAAGTAATTAAGTTATTAAAAGTAAAGATATTAATAGCTTATTTTTTAATTTTATTAGCAATTTTATAAAATCTAATATTAATAGATTTAGCATTAGCCTTAAATTACTCCTTAAATTAAATAACTTTATTCTTTAAAGTTTTAATTTTAATTATAGCTTAATAGGCATTAATGGCTATATTAGCTATAATAGCTTTTGCAATAAATAAGTTATTTTTAATAAAGTAATTATATTAATTTAATATACTAATATCTATTAAATAACTATACCCTATAGTAATAAGGTATTTAATAGCTAAAGTATTAATTATACTATAAGGATTAATAAAAACTATAGCTATTGCCTTCTTTTTTTTAGGCAGCTTAGCTATAAAGTGCTAGCAGTTCCTTTAAAACTTATTATACTTACTATTTTAGTAGAAAGCAAAGATATTTATAGTAGCGATTTTAATATACTAAATAAAACTAAATTCTACTTTAAAAGGCTTAAACCTAATATTAGTCTTTTTATTGATTTAATTATAGTGCTAGTTAATAACTTCCTTATATTTAATAAAAAGGTCTATTAAAGAGTAGGATTTATTAGGTTTACTATTAAAAGTACCCTTTAGGCCATAAAGCTAAAAGTTATAAATAAAGCAAATAAATGCATTATTTTGCCTTTAGCTCTTTAGCCTATTAATTAATTTGTTTAAAAGATAGTAGTTACTATAGGTTATAGTGCCTTTAGTATTAATTCTATTATCCTTTAACCCTATTACCTTTATTAATTTATTATATTTATAGTAGGCTAAACCCTTACTTATAGAAATATTTATTTTTTATTTGAATTTTTTATAAATACTAATAGTTAAAGCAATAAGATTTTCATTTGCATTTTAAGCATTTAAATCCCTTTTGCTATATTAAATAGAAGTCTTTCCTCTTAAGGTCTTCTTATTAATACTCTTTCTACTATATTTAGTATATTCCTTATTAATTACTATAACCTTTTTATTGTTTTTTTTATTTTTATTCTCTATTCTATTATTTAAAAATAAAAACTTTTAATTTTAATTTAAATCCCCCTTTTTCTTTATTTATATTAATGCATTTATATTATCCTAAAGTTATTATATACTAGCATTTAAGTCTTTATTAAAAACATTAATATTATTATTAATATAATTGCAATTAATAGTAAAGTTATAAATAGATTCTATTAAATTATTATTTTCTATTAAAAATACTATAGTTAATAATATTATAGTATTAAAATTATTAATATTAATATTAAATTTATTACTATTATTATTATAAGTATTAATAAGCCTATTATATCTATTAAATAATATTTAATACTTATTTAAAAGTTTAAATAAAATATTATTATAGAAAACTTTATATTTATTAAAGAAAGATTAATTAATATAGTTTTTAATAAATTAATTAATAGATTTATACTTTTTCTTAATAGAATAAGCTTTATATATATTATTTTACTACTTAATTTACTAATATATAGCAATAAGTTCTATATTGCTGCTAGCTAATAGTAAAAGGTTTAAAGCTAAAGGGGCTTAAGCCATAAAGGGGTGCTAAAATTAGCAGTAAAGAAGCTAAAATTAGCAGTAAGGGTACTAAATTTAATATAGTAAGCATTAGGCTAGCTATTATATAGATATTTATAAAAGAGAGATAGAGAAAAGTATAGAAATTAATAGTAAAGGGGCTAAAACTAATAGTAGGGATGCTAAATCTAATAATATAAGTAATAATTCCTATAGCAATTAAATATTTATATAAAATAAAGAAAAAAAGCTAAAAAGTTTAATAGGCAATAGATTTTAGCATTTATACTATTAAAATTAATAAAATATAAGGCTATATATAGGAATAGAAAATAGAGATTATATAAGATTAAAGAAGTTAAAAGAGGTGCATTAGGCTATAGCAATTGCCTTTATGCTATATAGGCGCCTAATTATTTATTTTACTTAATTACTTTAATTATATATTAAGTAAGCTAATTATAAATTACTATTAATTTATTTTAAATATTCCCTTTTTTATAGAATTTAGCTACCTTTATATTAAATCCTTTTAAATTAAATAGTAAATATATAAAAAAGAATTTTTTTATAATAGTAAAAGTTAATAGATAGCTTCTAGCTATTTAAATACTAGGTTTACTATACCTTATAGCAATTTTTAATCTTTTTTCTTATATTTTTTTTCCTATAGTATAGAGTTAGTAATTAAGTATTTATTAATAAGATTAAAAGCATTTTTCTTTAATTTAGTTTTATTTATTTATTTATTATTTTTAGTAATATATCCTTTCTATTGCAATAAAAAGTAATATATTAGCCTCTATTTATACTATTAGATCTTTTATTAAATAATTCTATTTACTTTCTATTAGCCTATTGCTTTATCCCTATTAATTTTAATAGCTAGTAGTAATAGCAGTATATAATTAAAAGGGTTATTCTCTTACTTTAGTTTCTATATTTAGGCAATAAAGACTATTAAATATACCTATTAATATAAAGGGAAATTAAGTTTAATAGCTTAGCTATAGATCTTATAGATTACCTTATAGGGTTTGGCTTTAGTAAAAGACTATTTGCACTTTAGTTTTTTTAGTAAGTAATATCCTTTATATAGCTATAGGTAAATAATATCTTTTTTATTAATTTTAATTAATTAATAATATTAGTTATATTAGATTTTTAATAGTATAGCTATTATATCTATTAAAAATTGCACTTTTTATAAATATAATTTATATAGAACCTTTAGTGCAATTCTATTAGCTTTTTAATTAATAATTCTACTTTTAGCAGTAAATTTAATAACTATTTTTAGTTTAAAACTATATAGTAGTTTATTTAGTAAATAATTTATAATTAAGGCAATTATATTATTTAAATTATATTAAATTGCTAAAAGCGCTTATATTTAGGGTATATTTAGCTTTATAGCAATATAATATTATACTGCAATTTTTACTATTTAATTCTTCCTTTTAAATATACTATTAGTTTAAAAGTAATATATAGTAGATATAAGGACCCTTATATTAAGAAAGGCTAATATAGCTTTTTATATACTGCTTATAAACTTTAGGTTTTAATTGCTAAGAATATATATAGATATTCCTTAATTATATAGAAGTAATGCCTTTAGTAAAATAAATACTTAATTTTATATAGTATATATTAAATGCCTTAATATAAAGATAGTTTTTTTTAAAAATAAATAGTTTATTAAATATAGCTAATCTAGCTTATTATAGTTTAGGATTACCTATACTATACTTATAGATATAACTTTAGGAAGGTTAGTTATAAAGTTTAATGCAATAATATAAAATGGTTATAAAACTATAAAAATTGACTTTAGTTTGCCTATTAGCAGTCTTCTATCTATTAAATTCTCTCTATATATTAAGCAATATACAATAAACTTTTTTATTGTTTTACTTATTCTATAGAAATAAATATAGCTTAATTTATATAAAATCTTAAAGATTTTAGTATACTATAAGTTATTATAGATAGTTATAAGAATAGTTTTAACTATTAGCCTAAAAATATAAAGTCTTTTTTACCCTTTATAATCTATATAATAAAGCAATTTATCTTTTACTAGCTTCTATAAGTAGAATAGGTTTATATATTGCTTTTTCTATAGGTTTTAAGTATTATTCTATTAAATCCCTTAAATATAGATATAAATTCTATTAAGTTTTAGATCCTTACTATATTTTTTAAGCATTTCCTTATAGAATTTAAGTAATATTGCAATTTTAACTATATTGGCTTCTACTATATTGGCTTTAGCATTTAGCTTATTAAAATGGCTATTTATAGCTTGCTAATAGAGTGGTTTCTCTACTAATAGCCTTAAAAGAGCGTTTAGAACTATATTAAGGGTTTTAAGAATATAGAATATTTTTAGGTTAAATCTAAAGAGATAATTAAAGATTTTAATAAGCTTTAGGTTGGCTTTATTAAGGTCTATTATATTAAGAGAAGTATGCATTATAATCCCTTTTATAGCAGTATAGTCTATTATAATATTAATTAAACTATAATTAAATTAAACTATTTTCTATAGCTTTTTAATAGCTTAAGTAACTACTACTATTTCTACCTTAATGGAACTATAGCCCTATTTTATTAAGGAGGTTAACCTTAAAAGGAATAGTATTGGTTTTAATTAAATAGCTAGAATATTCTTGCCTAAAATGCTAATTCTATTTTAGTCCCTATAGAGCTAAAAGATATATAATTTAAATCCATTTTTATATACATTTAGCTTAAAAAATAAAGGCTTTATTGGATTATAATAATAGAGAAGGAACTGCATTCCTAAAAAGGTTTTTAGGTTTTAAAATGCTTTTAATTCTTTTTCTATTAATTTAAATATTTAGATTATTGCTTTCTTCCTTTAAGCTAGTTTCAATAGCCTAATTAAAATTAATTGCTGCTTTTTAGCTTACTATAATATTGCTATTTTTTATATCTATAGAGGTTAGATTTAAATATTATACTATAAAATCCCTTACTATAGGTATTCTACTATTTTAATAAAGGTTTTAAGTGCTAATAGATTCTTTAAAAAGGTTATTTTTGTAAATGCCTTTAATCTATTGCTTATTTTATAGATTCCTTTACTATTAATAATAAAACCTAATAGCTATACTATAGGGTATTTAAAGAAGGATTTCTTTACTATAATTTATAGC
This sequence comes from Aquanectria penicillioides, assembly GCA_003415625.1. Lineage (NCBI taxonomy): Eukaryota > Fungi > Ascomycota > Sordariomycetes > Hypocreales > Nectriaceae > Aquanectria > Aquanectria penicillioides. Next base: position 3,270,202 of record PYIU01000006.1, on the reverse strand, counting down.
CTATTATTTTATATTAACTTTAGGATGATTTTTAAGTGCTTTAGATAGTTATTTAGGGTATTAGAAAAGATAATTATATTATTAATATAGGCTTATATAAAGTATTTATATTTTTTAAAAAGTTAATCTATAAACTTTTGTATAAATACTAATATATTTTTAAATCCTATTAATGCAATATTAGAAACCTTAAGTCCTCTATTGAATATAATAACTATACAGTTTCTATAGGCGCTTAAAATAGGCAGTTAGTAAAAAAATCCTAATCTATCTATTATAAAGTAAAATTTCTTGCTTTTTATATTAGCTATAATATTAAATTGGTTAGGTAAAGAGTAGGCATTAGGTATAGCTAATTAATTAAGCAGTTATAGATTAATTATAACTCTCCCTTTCCTTTTGCTATTTACTACCCTTTAGATAATAAAAGTAAAGCATACTATTAGGGTTAATTAGTCTATTAATTCTATTTTGCCTTTTGCTTATAGCTTATTATATTTTTTATTTAATAAAGTGCAGTTTTTAGCGCTTAATAGATATTTCCTAACTATATATTTTTAGTTTTACTATCTATCTATTAAGTCTATCTATATTTTTATTTTTTTAGGCATAAGGATAATTCTTTTATTTCTATAAATATTATATCTATTTATTATATTATAGATCCTTTTTGCTATTATTTAATTTAAATAGGCTATATATACCCTATATTTATTCTTAATATTAGGGATATCTTTAGGTCTAAAAATCCTATAGCTTAAAGTGCTAGCATTAACTTTAGATAGATTGGATTCTTTATTTTCTTTTAATAGGTTATTCCCTTTTATAGTAGCTAAAAATCCTTTTATAGAGTTAAATTCCTTTCTTTATAGGCTAGAGATGCTTTTATTTATTTTAATATAGTTAGCTTTCTTCTTTTTATTATAATTAGCAATTTATTCTATTTATTATTGCTATTTTATAACTAGCTTTTTATTATTAATATTATAAATCTAAACTAGTCTTAAGGTAGTTTTATTTATTATAGCATTAAAAATAGTACTATAAAAGGATTAAAAGTAATAGGCCTTTAGATTTTCTTAAGTATCTTTAAAGTTAGGGAGATCCTTTTAATTAGCTTAAATAAAAGCAGTTTCCTTTAGTGCAATTACTATTATACTTGCACTAATTATTGCTTTAATAAAGTTCTTTTAATGCATTTAAAATACTTTTGCCCTAAAGATTATATTATAGGCTAAGTAAAATATAATATTAAGGTTAATAAAATTAACTTTAGCTCTATACTTAAATAGAAAGTTTATTTCTATTAATATCTTAAGTTTTAATTATTTTATAATATCTATAGTTACTATAAAATATATAAATACTTTTTTATTTTTAGTAATTTTAAATATATAAAAGTTAAAGGTAGCTAATTTTAGGATTTCTATATTAGTGCTAACTTTATTTACTCTCTTTAGGGCTTATTGCTTTTATATTACTTTTATTATATAGGCTTTTAACTATTCCTTATTAATTAAGACTATTAAAGTTCTAATATTAATATAAATATTATAGGAATTGCCTTTATTATTAAACTTAATTAATAGCTTAAAGTAAGTATTTACTCTTTTTTTTAAATATTAATAAAAGTTAGGCCTACTTATAGCTTTAATAATTTAGCTTATTTTTAATATAAAGTTTATATCTTTTATTCTTTCTTTATTTATATAATAGACTTTTATAAAAGTTAAATTATTTTTATTCTTTTTAATAAAGGAACCTTTTAATAATTTATTAAAATTATTCTCTTTTTCTATTAATATATATTTACTATTTAATAGTTCTTAATATCTTTAATAAAATCCTTTATTATTATAGTATAGCTAAACCTTTAAAAGATTGGCTTTACTATTTAAGGCTCCCTTTTAATATTAATATTAATTGAATCTTTATAAAGGCAGTTAATTCCTACTATTTTACTTTTAAGTAGGTATATATATATTATAGTTATTATTTCTCTATTATTTATGCAATTAATTATTCTATTAAGGTTTTATCTTCTATTAGTCTATTTTAGGCTTCTTTAGGGTTAAGTTTCTATATTAAGTTTTTTAGTTATTAAAGCGCTTTAAAGGTATAGTTTAGTACTATCTATTAAAATAGTTTCCTTTACTTTAGTATCCTTAATGCACTTTTTTATTTTTAATTATATTATTAAATCTATTACTTTTATTAATAATAAATGCCTTCTTTATATTAAATCTATTAACCCCTTAAGGTATAGCTTAAAGCTTATCTTTAAGCTAATATTGCTTTTTATTAATTGCCCTTAAGAATAAGGATTTTATATTTTATATTATTAATGCTAAATAAAGCACTTTTAGCTTTAGATTTAATTTTATATAGACTGCAAAAAGGAGCTAAATATTAGCTATATAGCTAAAAGCCTACTCTTTTATAAAGACTTTTACAGTAAATATTTATATAGAAATATCTTTTATAATATTAGTTTTAATATATTTAGCTAATTTTAGCTACTTTATTGTATTATTTAGCTTTATTTTAAATTCTTTATAAAGGTATATATATAGTATATTAATTAATTATTTTTATAGCTCTTCCCTTTTATTTTAGTTCAATTAATAGTAATATTAAGTAAGTATAAATCTATAGAATAAACTCTATAGATTTATATAGATATATTCTTAAGTATTAGGATTAGTGTTTATTTAGTAAGATTTAAGTATATTAATTTATAGTTTAATATTATTAAAAATAATCTATTTTTTATTATAAAATATACCTTTATTATTAATATCCCCTTCTTTTATATTAGGCTAAAAGAGGCCTATATCTTAAAGTTAAATATTATTTTTATAAGACTTTAATGCAAAAGTTAATGCTTAATTAAGTGCTTTTATATTCTATTAAGGCAGTTTTAATATTATTAGTCCTAAAGGTAATTAATATAGAAAATTATTTATATAGCTTAATATACCTTTATTTTTATACTTTAAGTACTATAAGTTATAAGGCTAGCTTTAGTTATAAATCCTTAATTTTTAATTTTATTTAATTAATAAAGGCTTTTTAATAGGCAAAATTAAGGGCTTAATATAATAATTCTAAACTATTGCTAAAGTGCTTGCCTTTAGCAGCTAAATTTAAGCTTAAAATATAGGATTTATTAAAGTAGTAGTAACTTTCTCTATAAATAGTGCCTAATTTAATAGTTTTACTCTTTTTAATTGCTAGTAAATTGCTTGCATTATTGCTATTAAAGGGTTAAGTTTTATACTTTACTTAATAGTATTAAAAGATCCTAATAATTCCCTTAAACTAAAGGTTTTCTAGCTATTAATAGGATTTATTTCTATTAGTATTAAGTTTAATAAGATTAAAGTTAATATCTAGCCCTTACTTAATAAACCCTTTAATTCTTTAGGGTCTATTAAATCCCCCTTTTTTTATTAAAATAGGTCTTATAGTAGTCTTTATAGAAATAGTGGATTATCTATTAGTTCTTTCCCTTTCTTTATTAAAAGTCTTTAATTAAAGGTATTAAAGGTTACTGCCTTTTTTTTAATAGATCCTTTTTAATTAACTATAGATTTTTAATTACAATTAAAGTCCTTTAAGGAGCTTAAGTATTATACCTTTAAGTGCTCTTTTAGTATTAGTCCTACTATTTTAGCATTTAAAATAATACTTTTAATTATTTTTTAAGTAAATATAACTATATATTAGTCAATAATATTTTAATAAATAAGAAAAGCTTTTTCTTAAGGCTAACCGATATTTTATAGTTTGCTATTATTATTATATATCTAATAGAATAGATCCTTTAATTTATTGAAAATAGAAGAATCTACTAAAGTAACTCCTTTTATAGTATAAGTTAGATTTTATAGTAAAAAGGTCTAAAACCTTTAGATTGTAGCTAGATCTATTGGTTATAGCTTATTAATTGCAGTTTAATTTTAGAAGGGGAAGAATTCCTTTTTAAATTAGCTAGTCTTATTTATTTAGCTCTTACTATTAATTTTAATGGTTTTATTAATATTTCTATTATCTCTTTATAAATTATTAACTTTTAGATAGTTAATAAGGACTGCAGCTATATAATAAAAAGAAGCAATTACTATTATTTATTACAATTTATTTATTTTATTATAAATAATATTAAAAGTAATAGTCTTAATAATAGAACTATTATACTACTTATCTTACAATTATACTAAAAGGTATATATATAGGCTCTATAGTTATATTAAAATTAATAGCTTAGCTATAAGTAATAATTAATTGTATATTAAACTCTATTTAACTTATATCTTAAGACTATTATAATAATAGGTTCTAAAGTATAAATATACTTATAGATTATTAACCTTTACTTAAGAGATATAAAGGCTAACTATTTAAGAGTACTATCTATTATATGATTTATATATATAATATTAAATCTATTAATAAAATTATAAATCTTTAATGCTAAAATGCTTTTAGTAACTTTTTTGCATTTTATTAATAATTAATAAATAATATTGCTATATATAGTAAATACTTTATTCTTTATATATTTTTTATTTATTAATATAATTATATATTTTATTTAAGAACTTAAATTTTTATTATTTATAAATGCTTTATTTATAAAGACTATTAGTTTAATATTTATTAAATTAATTGCTTTAAAGTAAAGATCTCTCTTTTTATTATTTATTTATTAAGCAATTTTTTAATTAATTTTATAGATATTATCCTTAATTAATTATTATATCTATACTATAATAAAGTAGTTATATATTGCTTTTAGCTAATAAATAAAAGCAATATATATTTCTTTTATATATTATTCTATATATTATTATACTTTATTTTTTATCTTTTTATTTACTATTATAAGCTTTTTTATTTACCTTTTTTAAATAATTATTATTTATTCTCTTTTTATTTATATTTAGTATTTATTAAAGTTATTAATTATTTTATTTTTTAGGACTATTTAAAGTTTTACTTTAAAGCTAGCTTTTTAAAGCTTTTTCTCTTTTTTTATTAAAAAGGCATTTATTTCTAAATTAAAGATATTATTAATCTATAGGCTAATAATACTAAAGTCTTTACTACTCTTTATAATTATTAAGTAAAGGTTAAATACTAATATCTCTATTATTAATTTCTCCTTATAGTAGCTATAGTATATTATAAACTAATAGACTTCTGCCTCTATAATATTATATAGTGGCTTTATAACCTTTAGAATTATCCCTTTAGGGTATTTCTTTTTTAGTTCTTAAAGTAAGTATTGTATTAGTAAATAGGGATATTGGCTAAAACACACACTCTATCTAGAAGGGTATAGGGTAAGCAGGTTTAGTTAAAGACCGAATAGCCTTTTTAAGCAGCTACAAACAACTTAAAAGAGTGTTAAAGCATTTAATTAAATGCTTTAAAGTGTCCCTTAAAGAAAAGAAAGAAAGAAAATAGAGCAAAAAGTTATAAATAAAGTAATATTATAAAGGGCTATATTAGAACTTTAATAGGGTCTAAATATAAGAAATTTAGAATTTTAAAAATAAAAATTAATTAAAGAAAACTGCCTATTTATTTTCTATATCTTTAAGGTCTTTTTTATCTTTTTAACTAACCTAATAATAAATTAATTTATATTACTTTAGACCTTAATTTATCTTTTTTTAATGCTTTAATGCTTGCCTTTAAGCAGACTAAAGGCATAATATAAAAGGAAAACTTTAAGCTTAATCTATTTAAATATAAAGAAAATCTTAAAGGAAGCATTTAATTAAATGCTTTATACCTATAATCTATTATTTAATCTAAAGAATTAATATTAGCTGCAATAGCTTTTAATAATTACTGCAATATCTCCACTTTTTATTACATATAGGCCAAAATATTATTATTTTAGGCTAAACCCTACCTGAAATTACAACTCTATAACTTAACTTTCCCTTTTTATTTATATATACTGCCTATATTTATTTCCTCTTACTAATACCACTATAAACAACTTAAATATTAATTTAGATAATTTTCTTAAATCTTTTAACCTAAATAATTGCCTAAATTAAATTTTATTTATTTTAGATTTAAATAATATTTTATTTATACTAAATAATATACTTATTATTTTAGATCTACTAATATTACTAGAATTTATATTATTTAAAGAACTATTTCTTTTCCTTTAAGCCTTTTATTGCTATAATAGTGCTGCCCTTATTAAAAGAGATTTTAGTCTAAAACAAAAGATTAATAGTATATTAATATATATATATTATACCCTTATTTATAATAAAGAAGACTTAAGACTAACTATAAGTTAAAATATATAGAAAATCACTACCTATAAAACTAACTGCCCTTTTAAAATAATAGCAAAAATATTATAAAGTATAAGTAGTTTTTAGACCTATAAGGTTATTAAAGATTATTATAATTATAAGCCCTTAAAAGACCTATTAGTATATATTGTTTATTATAAGTAGACCCTAGCTTAATAGAGAGTATATTAATAGCAGTTTTATAATAGTTTAATAGTGCCTCTATAAGAAGTTAGTAATAGCCTTTAATCTTTAGCACTATAAGTATTATTTTTTAACCCTAAAGATATATATAATAACCGCTAAAAGCTCTACTAGAAGACCCTTCTTAATCTAATAGCTACTTAAGTATAGATAAAGTACCTTTAGGAAGATTGTATTTTATATATTGTTTGCTACAGTAAGGGTAATAAGGTTAAGGTAGTATTTTGGACTTATCCTTAATATAAATAGATATAGAAGCAGTTTCTAGAAGTATTAAGACTTAATAATATATATAAAACTAACCGCTTTAATATATATCTCTTTTAGGTTATAGGCATTATAGATCTTAAGTTAGTAGTTAATTTTAGCTTTAGCTTAATTAATAATAAGCAAAAAAAGGGCTATTTTTGGCTTTATAAGCAGCTTAGCTATATCTAAAATACCCTTTATATCTCTATACTTACTGTTTTTATTATTAATAAAGAAAAGGCTTTTAAAAATGCTCTTTCTTCTACCTTTTCTTATACCTAATAGTAGCTATACATTTATTATATTAATGCTAATATTAAGGGCAAAATTATCTTTTAATAGTATAACTTCTGCCTTAGCGGCAATACTAAAAGTAATCCTAAAAGCAATAATAAGCTTTAGACTAAGCAAAATATCCTTCTTAATATATATATCTATAAGGCAGTTTAAGTAAAGGCAGATTTAAGAGAGGCTAACATTTAGGGGCTAAGCCTTAAGCTAATACCCCTTAAATATTTACCTAATAGTATAATAGAGGCCTAAAAATGCATTATTTATGCTTAAAATAAAAGGGATTTTAAGGCTTAATAAGAAGAGATAATTTTAGTATATAAAATATATTAAAATTATATTCTAAAGTATATCTTAAAGGAATATATACTATAAAGGCTATAATAGGCTTATTGCTATATTTATTTATATTATAACTTTAGCTAATATATAAATAGCCCTATAAAGACTGCCTATAAAGATATTAAAAGCTTCCTTTTTATTAGTATAAATAACTTTATATACCTTTATATAGCCCTAATAGTAATAATTAAGAAGAAGAAGTAAGATTATATTTAAATAATAGCCAATTAAAAGATATAGTAATGCATTAAATATATTGGCCAAAAATAGCTTAATAAGCTGCCCTTATAGATATTCTATTTTGCTATTAACCTTATTATAAAGCAATTCTATTATATAATGGCTGCTATTAAGGCCAACCCAAAAAACCTAATTTTATACCCTTATAAAGGCTCTTTTATATAGCAGTATGCCTTGCCTTATAGCTATTAAATTCTATATTAATTGTAAGTTAAGTAGCCTTTTATAAAGGACCTCTATTATTTATATTAGTAATTAAGGAAACTATTAGTAAGGATTTAGGCCTTTTTAGTAAAAAAATATATTAATTTCTATCTTATAGAACCTTAAAAACCTACTCCTTTATATTTAAGACCCTAATATTATTAAGAACCTTTACAGCTAGCTGCAAAAGGCTATAAATAGTAAGCTTAAGGTCCCTAACTAACTTAAAGCTACTGGCTAAAGGCAATAGGACCTTATATTAACCTTAACCTTAACCCTAACCTTAAGCCTGGCTTTAACTATAAGCCTTACAGCAACCCCAACCCTAACCCTAACCCTAACCCCAACCCCCCTAGCAAAGCCAAGTCCCTACTGCATACAACTAGCTATAAAAGCAAGCGCCTAATAAATACTCTTATAGTTAAAAGTTAAGGCTTAAGCTAGGCTAAGGGTCTTATCTTACACTTAAGCGGCGTCTATAAGAGGATTAAATCCACCTATAAATATAATATAAATTGTAATAAGGGCTTAATAGGCTTAAGGAAGTAAGGCAGCAAGCACCCCATTAAGGAATAGCATATTAGTAACGCTAGAAGAAGAGGAGTGCATTATAGCTGTATTAATATAAACTGCCTAAAATTGGCTCTATATATAGCTATATATAGTATTAAATTATAATAAAATTAACTTTTAGAGTAAATTAGGTTGCGATTTAAGGGTATTTAGTATATACTATAACCTGCTAGTAAATTAAGTGTAAAGAAGGGAATAAGGGGAAAGAAAATTAAGTTTAAGAGAAATTTTAGGTATTATATAATGCTATTGCAGTAATTATTAAAAGCTATTATGGCTAATATTAATTCTTTTAATCTATTATTATTTCCCTTTATAATTTATTTTACTTTTAATATTTAACCTTTTTATTTTAACTTTACTATTACCTTTCTTTATAATATAGTTTTTAATTATAATATTAATTAATATAAAATTAATAAATAGAAATTAAAGGTTTAAATAGCTTATAAATAGTAATTATAATCTTATTCTATTAATTTATTAAGATTAACTCTTTTAGTATATAAAAGATTTAGCTCTTTATTTAAAGGAATTTAAGAATAGCCTATTAATTAATCTAAAGTAAATTTATTTAGTTAGTTCTAGCAATTATCTTTCTTTTAGTAGGGGCAATATAGTTTAGATTATAATTACTTTATTAAATTTAAATAGTAGTATTAATAATATTTTTAATTATAGTATTAGCAATTATAGTATAACTCTTTTCTTTTGCTATATACTTAATTAATTAAAGAATTAATAAAGGTAGTATAAAGTGCTTATAAAAACTCTATTTATTACTTTTAGTAATAAGTAAATTTAAGTCTATTTAATTAAATTACTATAAAATAGCTAATTTAAATAAAAGTATTTATTAAATTAATTAAATTAATTTAATTATTTGCTCTTTACTTAAGAAATTAATAAATATTTAATTAAATGCATTAAAATAAATAAATATATTTTAATTAATTTAGATTTCTTTTTTAAGTGCATTTAATTAAGTAATGCTTATATAAATTAATAAGCTAATAGGCAATTTATATAAAGGCTAAATAGATTTAATTATTAGTTTAGGCTTAATAATAAGTTTAAAGGCAAAAGTTTTAGACTTAAGGTATAGATTATAAAGGCAAGTTACTTTAATGCTTTAACTTTAGCGGTTTAAGGCTTATTTAAAACCTTTTCCTTTATTATTACTTAAAGTAATAATAACTTTAATAGATTTATTAATTTTAATAGGAAATTTATCTATTATTTAATATCTATAAGTTTAATAGCATTTAATTAAATTATTAGCTAAAGAATAGTAAGGCAATTAAGGGCCTAATAGTAAAGATAGATTTATTTAATAGCTATTGCCTTAAGGATTAAATAGCTTTAGAATAATTTAATATTTATTTTTAAGAGTTTAATAATTAATTCCCTTTTAGCTTATTATATAATAACCTTTTAAATTAATATAAAGCTATTAAATATTAAGGGAACTATTTTAAAATCTTAAAATATAAATAGATTTTTAGGTTTTAATAAATTTTATAAGCTTATATTAATTAAAGAACTTTCTATTAATAATATTAAGTTTATTAAGGATAATAGTATTAATAAAGTCTTATATTTAATTAGTATTTAAAGCAATTAATTAAATATTCTTTTTTATTTATGCTTAATAAAAACTTAATTGTAGTATATTAATACTAAAGGGGGATTATTAATAGTATTATAATTGCTATTAAAGATTAAGGGCTAGGTTATAAGGCATTTAATAATTAAAGTTTTAATAAGTTTAATTATTTCCTAAATATTAAAAAAAAAAAGGAAAGCACTTAAGAAACTATATTTTTAATTTTTAGCTTATTTAATAATAAATATAATAAAAATAAAAAAATTATAGGGCAATTCTATTTTAGTTATAATCTCCCTCTATACTATAATAAGTATAATAGCTTATTTATTCTAAAGGATATTAATAGTATTATAAATAATTAAATGCTTTAGCTATCTATTTTAAATAAAGAAGCTTTAATAAATAGTATTAATAAAGTAAGTAAAGCCAACTAATAGCCTTTTATTATATATTGCTTATTAAAACTCTATAGGCATAAAACTAATTAAATATTTAGTCTTTTTAATATTTATCCCTTTTAGTAAAAGCTTATAAAAGAAGCTCTTTTACTTTTATTTATTTTTCTTAATTTTAATACTTGCAATTAAAAGATTGATTTAATAAATTGCAAGAATATTAATAAGTCTATAAATAAAGGTAATAAAAAAAGCTTAAATACTAAAGTTTAAGGCTATTTCCTTTTTCTATAGATTTTTAAATAAGTCCTATAGATTTTAATAATAAAATATTTAGGCTTAATAAAAGTTAAAAGGGAAGTCTTTAAAGCAATTAATATTAATAAATTAAGAATTTAAATTGCTTTTATTACTTAAAATAGGCTAAGTTTTTAACTTATTAAATTAATAATTCTAATTTATTTAAAGGTAGAATAGTATAGATTAACTATTAAGCAATTAATTAAATATTTTAATAGTATTTTTTTTGCTAAAAGAAAAGAAATCTTTAATTCTGCCTTTATTTTAAATAATTCCTTTAGCTATATAAAGGTCTTTACTTAATATTAAAAATTGCACCTTTAAAGTAATTATACTTAAAGTTACTTTCTTTAGCCCTATTATAAAATAAAGTAAAAATTAATAAAGAGTTTAAAAGCTTATAATTAAATGCTTATAATTTAAAAGATAAAAGTTATTAGTATTTTATAGGTATTATAAATAAAGTTAAAGTAATATAATTTACTATAAAATTATTAAAAGAAGGAAAAGAGTTATAGGCATAAAGTAAATTAATATAATTTAAATGCCTTTATTTTTAGTTTAATATTATTTAAGTAAATTACTATTTTAATATTTATATATATATAAATACTAATAAGTTTCTTAAAATAGTATACTTTTTAGTATTTAATAAGAATTTTATTAGTATTTAATTTCTACTTTAAATTTTAAGGGTTAATTTTCTATTTATTATAAAAGTATTATATTAGCCCTTCCTTTCTATTTCTTTCTTTTTTATTTATTATTCTTTATCTCTTTAATTCTTTTATACCTTTAGTTATTACTATAATTTTTATTCTTTATTTTATAATAGCTTTATATTGCAATAAGCTTAAATCTTTTGCCTTTATACTTTATAATTATTTCTTTAATATATATAATCTTACTATTAGCTATATTTAGGCTTTTAAATTCTTTTATTAATACTTTACTTATTAATATACCTATAATAGTTTCTTTTATAAGGCTTTAATTAATGCTATTAATATTATTATTAAATAATTAATAAATACTCTTTTTTATATTGCTTTTTAACTATTATTTTTATTTAGTAATTAATTAAATACTTTTAGATTTAGCAATACTTTAATATTTAGATTTATAGCTTTTAAGCTTTTAATTAATTTAGCTAGCCCTTATATATTAAAATTGCCTTTAAGGAAGATAGTAAGTAGATTAATTGCAAACTTACTTAATAGTTTATTTTATAATTGCTATTTTGCAATTTAATACTTTATTTTAAAGTAGATCTTTTCCTTTAGTGCTAACTTTAGTTTATATATATCCCTATAGAATAGGCTTACCTAATAGAGTACTTTTTAATTTAGCTACTAACTTGCCTTAAGTATATTAAGGCATTTATTATTGCTTTTATTAAATATACTAACCCCTTTATATATTATAGATATATTTAATTATATACTTTTATAGTTTCTATTTATAATAAATATATTTTTACTCTCTTTTATATATATATTTTAGCATTAGGTTATATAAATAGCTATTATATTAATTATATTTAAAATAGTTAATTTAAATATAAATAAAGCTTTCTTTATAGATATTAATTAAAGGGTCTTTATAAAGGCCCTTATAACTTTCCTTTAGGTAGTATAAATACTATTAATAAATTTACTTAATTATTAACTTTTATAATAGATTTTTTTAGGCTAACTATTTGCCTATAAATTATATATAGTTTTTCTATTAATAATATAGCTAGTAATTATTAGTTAATTAAATAAATATAAAAAGTATTTAATTAAAAGTATAAAGTAAGTTTTAATTAATAAAAATAATAGTCTTTAGTTTATCTTTTAGTATAAATTAGCTAAATATAATTTTTAATTTATTAATAATAGTTTAATAAATAAAAGATAGTACTATAAAGCAATTAATTAAATGTTTTTATGCCCTTTAAGGCTATTGCTATTATTATATTATTTTAATAACCTTAAAATTTAATTTCTATTAAATATATTTAAATTTCTAAATTTTTTATAAATATTAATATTTTATTTTTTACTATTTTTTATGCATTTTTATCTATTTTTAAATAATTTTAACCCTTTTGCTATAGTTTTTAGGCATTTTTATTCTATTTTTATTGATTTTTAATATAATTTTTAAAGTTTTTAAATAGATTTTAAGGGATTTTTAAGGATTTTTAGTATTTTTTTAAGGTTTTTAGCTAATTTTTAATTATTTTTATTTAATTTTATTCAATTTTACTATTTTTTTACTTGCCTTTAATTGCTTTTTATTTTACTTTCTTACTTTATTTTAAGCAGCTTATCTTTTTTTAGTATAATATTAGTTTTAGTATTTTTACTTTTTTCTTTTTAACCCTTAATACCTCTTTTTTAATAGCAATTTAACTATTTTTAGCTTAATGCTATTATTAACTATTTAATTAATTGCTTATTATATCTTAATACTATATTTATTAATTGCTATTTATCTTTAGAATTTAAACTTTAATAATCTCTTTAAGCTTAATATAAGTGTATATTATAATATTATTATTTAGGCTTTCTATAGTATTTAAATTAAATTCTTTTTATTTCTATTATTTTATTAATTTAGTTTATATTTAATTAAATGCTTTTCTTTTTTTTTTTACTTTTAGTAATATTTTTTAATTTATATTAAAAGTCTCTTTATTATTCTTATTTATTTACTATCTATCCTTATTCTTTATAAACTTCCTTAATTAATTACTATAGATTGTATTAAAAAGCTTAACTCTATCTATAGTATTAAAAATATAACTTTTTATTTTATTAAATATATTAGCAATTCTATAAGGGCTTAATTAATATAGCTTTATTTTTATAATGCAAGATATATTCTTTTAATTTTATATATTATACTAAAGAATTAAATTTCTAATAGCAAGAGGCTCTTTATACAGTTTATATTAATTCTTTTTGGTTTCTTTATTAGCAATTAACCTTTAGAATGCAGTTATTTATTGCCTAGCTTCTTTTATATTTTCTTACTTTTACTTTAGGATCCTAATCCTTTATTTAAGTAAGTTTTTAATAAAGATTATATTATTCTATTTAATTAAATACTATATAGGCACTTTTACTTTTAAAAAAAGGATTGGCTTCTATTTATAAAGTAAATAAAAAGGTAATCTTTTATATAAAGTATAAATAGCTACTCTTTTAATTAATAAAGCTATTAGTAAAATATTTATTTATTTTCCTTTTTTTTTACCCTTTTTTTTAGGAAACTTATTATAGTAATATAACTACCTTTAATAAGTCTATTTACTTTAGGGTTATAAGTAAAAGTATTAATAACTTTTATATTAAGGCTATTAAGATCTTTAGAAATCCCTTTTATAATCTCTTTTTTATTATTAATAATTACTCTTTTTAGCATTTTATACTAATAGTGCAGTTTTTTAAGGAATTTTATAATATAGTAACTATTTAATCTTAAAATTAGCTTAGCCTTTATCTATCTATAAAGATTGCATTTAGCTTTTAGTATAAATTTAAATCCTTTATTAAAAGATATATACTATTTATTAAAATAAATCTTTATTATTAAATAGATAGGCTTAATAAATATAAAGGCTTCTATTAGTCTTTAGGGAATATATATTTAATATATTAGGTATTGCCTAATAGCTTTTATAATACTTCTTTTTGCATTTTATTAATAGTACCTTTTAAAGAGGAATGTATAAATAGCATTATAACTATAATGCCCTCTATTAATATAATATAATTTAATTAAATTCTTTTAAATATCTTTCTTCTTTATAATTAACCTTAAGTTATCTTTTTATTTTTTAGCCTTAATCTATAAATAGCTACCTTTTATAAAGTGTTTTTTAGCCTTTAGCTATAAGTATTAATAATTCTATAGGGTAATATCTATTAGCCTTTTTAATAAAAGTAAATATTTCCTTAATTGCAATAAAGGTTTACTATAATTCTTTTTTAACTCTATTAATTTATTTTTAATTTTAATAATATTAAAATAAATATTAATAAACTCTTTAATATTACCTTTAGCCTTTTAGTTTATTTAATTAAATACTTTTAGACCTTTTTTAAATAGCCTATTAGCTATATTATTTTTATCTTTAGGAATATATTAAATAATAAAGTTAAATAATAGAATATAATTAATCTATTAAATAACTATTGCATTAAGGATATTATTAGCTTTATTATTAAGCTAATAAACTAAAACTTAAGAATCTATCTTTAAGATAAAGGGCAATTTATATATATAGCTATAAAGGCATTTAATTCTATATAATATACCCTTATATTTAAGTTTAATAGTATTATACCTTTATTCTATAAAAGTCTAAAGATTAAATTTATACTTTATTAAATGCTTTTTTTTTTTTATTATTTGCATTAATACTATACTTTAGCCTTTTTTATTAGTATTAATTATAAGAATAATCTCTTTAGATCCTTTAAAAAGGTTTAATATTGCTAAAATAAAAGCAAAAGTTATTTTTTCTTTAAGAACTACTATAGTATTGGCTTATTTCTTACTTTATATTTATATAGTATCCTTCTTTAATAATTAAGTAAAAGGTCTAGTAATTTAAATATATCTTTTAACTTAAATTTAATAGTAGCTTATAATTTCTAGAAATGCTTTAATTTACTTTAGGTTATAGTATCTTTTCTATTTATTAATCTTAATTACTTTTTCCTTTATTAGCTGCCTTTTAGCTATACTATATAAATATTTAATAATAATTGCAGTATACTAATAGAACTTTAACTTCCCTATAGAAATTGTATACTTAAATAGCTTAATATTTAAAAGAGTTTTATTTAAATTAATTAAATGCTTTAAAATAAACCTCTATATATTAAAGAGCACTTCCTCTCTATTATATTTAGTTTTTAGTCTTTTAATAGTAATATTATTTAAAAAGGCTTAATAGACTTTTAGTAATAAATTAAAAAGGATTTTAATTATAATCCTTAAGAATTATACTATTAAATTGATTTCTTTTTATAATAAGGTATATATCCTAAAAAGCTTTAGTAATATATTAAAAGTTATTAAATCCTAACTTTTTTTTATTAAGGAAATTTAGTTATATTTTAAAAAAAAGTCTAAAAGAGTTAGGATTTTATATATTTTAAATTTAGCTAAGAATTTATTAGCTTTTAAAGGAATTAATCTATTTTATATTATATATATATTATATCTTTTAGCTAAATTAATTAAATAGAGTTTATTATTCTTTTTTACTATTAGTATATATAGGTTTTAATAGGCAGTATAAAACTCTTAAAGAATTCCTTTTTTTATTTAAGTTTTTAGTAATTTAATAACCTTTTTTTTAATCCTTTAGGGATTAAAATATTTTCTATTTATTAGGCTTTATATTTAATTATTTTAATAATTTATAAAAAGGCCACTTTAAGGTCTAGTCTTTTATACTCCTTAAAATCCTAAATAAATACTATTTCTTTATTATAAAGAATTTCTAAAAGAATACTTCTTTCTTTATTAATAAAAATCCCTTTTATTTAATTAATTACTTTCTAAAGTCTTTTTTTATATAGCCTTAATCCTTTAGCTATTTTAAAGAACTTAAGTATTAAGAGCTTTAAGTACTTAAACTTTTCTTTAAGGTCTCTCTTTACTTTTTTTTACCTTTTCTCCTTTTAATATAGATCCCCTTTAGGGATAGATCCATTTAATAGAATATTATCTTTAGCATATATTTTATTAGCTTTTTATTTATATATTATATTAATAAATACTACTTTCTCTCTTTAATATATAGCTAATTATAGCTTCTTCTCTATCTTTATTACTTTTATATAATTAATCTTTAATTAATTCTTAACTATTAATTAAATTACTATTTTTATTAATGCCTTATTTAACTATTTAATTAATTGCTTATTATTGTTTTCTTTTAGACTTTATAATTCTATTAATTTAAAAGAACTTTAGGAATTTATTTTTAATTGCCTTAAGTAGTCTTTATATTCCTTAAGGCATTCTATTTAATATTTCTAGCAATAGATATAATAATTTTAATTAAGTTAAGCTAATATTATAGAAGCATTTTTCCTTTTAAAGATATATAATTAAATATAACTTTAATAGCCTTAATAAAGGGCATTTTTAAAATAAAAGGAATAGAAATATATTCTTTTAAAGTAATATAGAATCTTTATATTATTTAAATATTTTTAAGAAATAGCTTAATATTTACTTCTTTATATATTTAGATTTAATTATTAGAGTAAAATATAGTAAAAGCTTCTATAGGCTTTACTTTTAGCTTATATTTTTATGCTATTTTATTAAAAATAATATTTCCTTTTAATTTAAAATTTATTAAAGCTTTTTAAGTTATTTTATTAAGGTTATTTAACTTTATTTAAATTTTTAGTAGTTTTTAGCATTAAGCTAAAGTTCTTTAATACTATTAGTCTAAAATATTTATATAGACTATTAAATGCATTTAATTAAATATAACTTTCCCCCTTTAGTTATTATATAGCTAATATTAACTTTATTAATACTTTTTTAATCCTTAATAAGGTATTCTTTAGGTAATAGTATATAATAAAGTTTAAATTCCTTTTTAATTAATATACTATTAATACTATATTGCTTAGCAATATAGTTAAAGTACTCCTTTAAGAATATTGCTTTTAGATTATTAATTATAATTAAATTAATAGCTTATTAAATCTATTTCTTTTTTAATAAGGGTTTAGATTTTATTTATTTAACTTTTTTTATTCCCTTTATATAATTAAAAACTATCTTTAAGATATTATTACTTAAGGGAGAGTTAAAGGTAATTAAATCCTTAATGGTTATTTAGACTTTTAATTTTACTACCTTTTTATAAACTTATTTCTTTATTTAAATAACTTTAAGCATTTAATTAAAAGTATTTTAATTCTTTTCTTTAAGGATAATATTAGTAATCTTTCTATTCTTAATAAGTTTTCTATTTATAACTTAAATAAAAGATTAAGTTCTTTTTTCTTTTTTTTAATTAATTAATTCCTTTTTTAATTTTACTTTTATATATTTTATAGTATTAGTTTTTAATATAATATTAGCAATAAAAGGGTTATTAATTAATTTTATAGCTTAATTATTAATAAAAATGCAATTAACTTTAGGTTTTTAGGTCTTCTTAAGGGAATTCTTATTAAGCATTAAGGAGCTATACTTTAGTTAGTTTATATGCTTAAGGAAGTCTTTAATTAAATGCTTCTCTTTTTTAGCAATCTATTATTTTTATGCATTTAGCTTATTTACTATTATAACCTTAGCTTAGCTATAAATCTTAAAGGTAAGAAATTTTAGGATCTATAAGATAATTATTTTTCTTATTTCTTTTCTAATAGTAAGCTTATATATTAGTTTTAAGGGTAATAAAAGTTCCTATTGCTCTATTTAAATAAAGCTAGTATTGCTATTATAGTCTATAAATCCCTTTTTCTATTTTCTATAAAAAGTAAGCAATAGTTTAAAAAATGCCTTACTTTTGTATAATAAAAGCACTTTAAATCCCTATTATAACTTATATTAATATAAAAGTTATAATAAAGATATATATAATTAAATTCTTCTATTTAATTAAGGTTATTTTTAATTAATAATAATAATTTTATTTTTAGTTAATTAATCTTTTAGTATATAATTCTCTTTAATTTCTATAACTTATTTATAATATTTTAGGCTATATTAATTTATAGCTTCTTTATTCTTTTAGTAAAAAGACTTAACTTTTCTTTTAAGCTTTAAATAGGGTTAAAGAACTTAAGCTCTTAATGCTAAAGCTAATTTTAATAAGCAAAAGGTTTTTTAATTTTCCTAAAATATTTAAAGTTATTATTTTTCTTTTCTATTTAAAAGATTTAAATTCCTTTTTTAGCATTAAGGAAGTTCTTAATTAACTTAATTATCTCCTTATACCTTATTATTTTTAAGGTATTTAAATATTTCCCTTTCTATTAATAAATATTAATAATAATATTTTTTAATATAGCATTATAAATAGCTTAAGCCTATACTATAAAAGCCTTTTAGCCAATAGAATCTACTCTTCTATTAAATTAGGCATACTTTATAAGCTACTAAAGAATAACTCTATACTCTATAAACTAAATTAAAATTATATTTATTTACTAAAGCTTATTCTTAAGTAAATTTAATTAATTTAAATCCTAATACTTAAAGGTTTCTAAAAGGTTCTACTTTATAGCAGCCTAATTATTGCCTTTTAGTAAGTTTATAATATCTTAAGATACTTTAAAGGTTATATAGTATATTAAAGCTTTACCTTTTGCACTATTTATAACTCTTTAATTAATTATAAATCTATTATATAATTTAAGAAAATATATAATATTCTTTTTATTAAAAATTATATTAAGCAATTAAATAAAAATAATAGTTACTTTTATTATTTTAGCTAATATATTTAGTTTATTCTCTTTAGGAATATTAATATTAATAGTATTAATTAATTTAAAAAGAATAATTAAAGATTATTAATTATATTAACTCCCTTTACTTTTAATAGGGCTTAAAGGGTTTAATTGCATTTAATTAAATATTTCTTTTATTTTTTTATTTAAGGGCATTAATAAATTATAGTTATTAAAATTCCTATAATAAATATTTTAGTATATATATATAGAGGAGTATAAACTAACTGCCTAACTCTTAAGGTTATAAATTATAATAAAATAATATATATATATAATAAAAGAATAAAATAATAAAATAAATTAAAATATATATTAAAATAATTAAAAAAAGTAAAAAAAAAAAATAATAATATTATATTTAATAAGGCTTTATTTTAATAAATTTAAACTAGCTTTTTAAAGTTAATAATAATAGATAAAGTAATTAATTAAAATAGTAATAAGTATATATATATGCCCTTTAGCTAAAGTCTAAAAACTAATAAAAATAATAAAAATTTCCTATTCTCTATAATTAATTAAGGGTTAAGTAATCTTCTTCTTTCTCTTCCTTTTCCTTTTTCAGTCTATAAATTAAGCTTTTAGCAGTCTTAAATATACTTTAATATTTAAAAGTGTTTAATTAAATACTTATGCATTATTTGCACTATTATTTTGCCTTATATACCTTTATACTAATATATTAGCATTATATTAAATTATTGAATTTTTCTATATATTTGCCCTAACTATAGTAATAGGTTTTCTTTTTTTAGAATGCAAACTTATATTAATATCTTTACTTACCTTTAGTATTATTTTTAATCTTAATGCCCTTTATTTTTATAGAAGTAATAGGTTTTTTAGTATTTAGGAATTCTTAAATCTTTACAATTAATTATTTATTATTTTTTTAGGTTTTTAATAATAGCTTAAAAGTATTACTAAAGAGTTTAATTAAATACTTTAGTGTTTTTTTAAATAACTTAAAGGCTTTTTCTTACTATAACCTTTAAATGTATTAATAAATAGAAATACTAGCTAAAATATATACCCTATCTAAAAGGGTATAAAGTAAGTAAGTTTAATTAAAAACTAAATAGCCTTCTTAAGTAGCTATAAATAACTTAAAAGAGTATTAAAGCATTTAATTAAATGCTTTAGAGTATCCTTTAAAAAAAAGAAAGAAAGAAAATAGGGCAAAAAGTTATAAATAAAGTAATGTTATAAGGGGCTGCATTAAGACTTTAATAGGGTCTAAATGTAAGGAATTTAAAATTTTAAAAATAAAAATTAATTAAAGAAAACTGCCTATTTATTTCCTATATCTTTAAAGTCCCTTTTATCTTTTTAACCAACCTAATAATAGATTGATCTATATTACCCTAAACCTTAACTTAATATACTAGCATTAATTAATTTAATTAGGATTTTAACTATAGATATATTTATATAATATTATATAGTATTAAATGCATTCCTTTCTTTTAAAAGGTTAAGGTAAGGGCTAGAATTAATTATTAGCTATATTATTAAATTATTAATAATTAAGTAAGAATTTCCTTTTTTTTTTATTGCTATATTTTTATATAATAAAATAAGACTTTTTATAGAGTATTATTATTATCTTTCTTTTAATTTTATAAACTATTTATAATCTAAAAATATATATTTTATAATATTTATCTTTATTATATAGAATTAATTTTAAAATATTAATTTTTAGTAATAAGTTTAATTTAGTATTATTTAATTCTTTAAATAGTTTATTAAGGCTAATTATTTTTCCTTTTTAATATAGCCTATATATAAGTTCTTAATTAACTGCTTCTTTATATATAGTAAAGACCTTTATTCTTCTATTAATTAAATAGGCATTATTTAAAATAAAGTTCTTTTTTAGTCTTTTTTATTATTATAGTAATTTAACTATAATAGGCTATAGAAAAGGGTTCTTTTTTAATTTACCTTTTTATTTTAGTAGTTTTAATAGAGTATCTTAAGAAGCTAGGTTTCTTAAAGGTCTGCCTTATTAATAGAGTTATTTTAATTTAAAATACTTAAATAATATTAAAATCTTTTTATATTCCTTTACTAATATATTCTTAATTACCTTAAGGTATTAATAATATAATTATATAGCTATTATTTAAAATACTATTAATCTATTCTTTATATCTACTATTACCTTAAATTTAATTACTTTAAGGACTTTATATAGTTCTTTCTATTCTTTATTTTTTTAATAGATATAAACTTTACTCTTTAACTTAAAGGACTATAGTAAGACTTTAATTATATTAGGTCTATTATATATCTTTAATGCCTTATTAATTTTGCATTTTATAATAAGCTTATATAGCTCTACTATTACTTTAAGGACTATATTTATATATTAAAGGGATAAAAAATTAATAGTAAATCTATTATAATTTATAAATAAGCACTAAATACCAATAAAGTTAGCACTAATCTATTAAGGCTAGCTATATTATTAACTGCCTTAAAGCTTATTTAAAGGATTATATCTATAGATATAGTATCTTAAAGTTTAGCCTTTATAATTTTAAATATATATTATATTAGTATATAATATTATTTAATTTTATTAATTAATTAATATACTTTAATTAAAACTTAATAGTAAATAATGCCTATTAATTTAGCTTTATTTTTAAATTTAATAGCTATAAAATTAATATTAATATTATAAATAATAATATTTAATAGGCTAAAATAAATATTAATTTAATATATTTTTAATGCTTTTTAAGTTTCTTTTACTAATATATTTATAAAGAATTATTCTATTTAAAAAAATATTATAGCATTAATAATATAAAGGATTAATTAAGAATTTAAATATATTATATTAATAATTACTTTATAATTAAAGTTATAATTATTCTTTAGTATAAACTTAAATTATTTTAGTACTTTACTCTTTATTTAATAGTAATAATAGAACTTTTTTATTATTTTAATTACTTTATATTTAATATTATAGCTTACTTTTATTAATAGCTTATATAGATATAATATAAATAGATAACTAAAATATATATAAATATATTATAGTTTAGCTTTACTAAAAAAAGCAATTATTGCTTTTTGCTTAATTAAAAAAAACTATAGATATTTTTATTTTTAAATAATTAAAATTCTCTTATCCCTATATATTAATTCATTAATAATATTATTTAAATAAATACTAAAGCAGTCTATATCCTTAAGGTAAAAAAGAAATAATATTAATATATTTATAATATAGAATAAAACTATTTTAATTAAGGTCTAAATTACTATTATTCTTAATAAACTATATAAACTGCTATTACTAAAGTATATTTTAGCTACTTTTACTTTCTTTATATTAAGCTTAATTATTAAGTCTTTTTATTATAATACTAAAAATTAATCTTATTTAACTATTAATACTATTATAGTACCTATATTTAGTATAATGCTTTAAAATACTTTATATAAATAGTAGTTAAGGAAAAATTGCTAGTTTTTGCCTTACTTGCCTTCTTTTTTATATAAATCTTTAAACTAATACTAAAATGCCTTATTTAAAAGATAGACTATAATTAAATAGTTATTACTTTTAAACTTTTTATCTATTAAGTATTTACTATTATATATATTATCTTATAGTAGTTTTCTTTTATAGCTAGTTAAAAAAGCTATATACTTTTATATATTATACTTCTCTTTTTATAACCTTTATTCCTTAAAGTATTAGTCTTTAGCTTAATATCTCTTATCTTTTAAGTATTTAATAGAAAAATACCCTTTTTTACTATATATATAATACTTTTTCTTTTAAAATAAACTGCTTTAAGTATAGCTATAATTATATTTTTATTTATACTTTTTATTATAGTTATAGCAATAGAATTTACAATTTAAAATATATTAGTTTAATATACTTATAATTAATTAATATTATAATATTTTAATTAAAAATTAAAGTTATAAGTATAATTCCTTAAACTTTTTTATAAAATTAAATAATGCAAATACTAGCTTAAAAATATTATAGTATGCTTAAATTATATTAATAATTAATTAATCTTTATCTATATAATTAAGGCTAAATGCTTTTTAATAAAGTTAAAGCTTATTAAATAAAAACTATAGGACTTCTATTATATCCTTTCCTTTATATATCTTATTGTTCTTTATAATATTAAATATAAAGGAGCTTTAGTCTATATAGTAGCATTGCTAATTAATCTTTATATTAAAGTAGCTCTTTATTTATTTATACATTTCTATAAAGGTTAAATTGTAGCTAATATAGTAAATAAAGTAATTACTTGCTTATTTATTAAGAATTATTAAAAATAGTATATAGAATTAAAATAGTTTTATCTTAATTATTAAGTATATATTAAGGAAGTATTAGATTTTATTATCTAAAATATTATATACATTTTCTATATAGTTTCTCTTTTTATTCTATATCTTTATAAAGTAAGCAGCCTTTATTAAATTTAGCTTTTTATTTAAAATCTTAATTAAAGGGATTATTTAATATAATAAAGTATTATTAGTATTATTCTATATATTTATTGTTTTAAAAGAAAGGATTATTTATTTTATAAAAATATTTATATTTATATTGCTTATCTCTTTACCTTTTCTAAAAGGCATTTTTTATATTAATTTTTTATCTTTTAACTTTAATTTTTCCTTTTTATTGCTTTATTCCCTTTTTTTATTATTATTAAGTATAAAGTTTAGTAATATTAAGGTTAATATTATTTAAAATATTATCTTTTAAATAATAAAAATCTTTTATTATTATTAATATATTACTATATTTAAGTATACCTTTAATTTATATAATATATCTTTATTCTATATAAAGAATTCCTTTACCTTTAGTAGCTTTATAAAAATTATATTAATCTTTATATTTTTCTTTTCTATATAGATTTCTTTATAGTAAAGTATATTCTTTAGGCTTTTTTATATAAAAATCTTTAATTAAAAGAAATTATTAATACTTTAATTCTAAAAATTTTTAATAAAGCAATTTAATTGCTCTTTTTCTAAAAGAGTCCTTTTTGCTTTATAATTAAAAATATATCTAAAAGTATATATATTATATTCTATTTTAATGCTTTTTACTTTTTTTTTAAATAAATAATAAAAATTAATTTAATTAATTAAATCTATTTTTATCCTTATAATTTTAATTAATTTAAGGCATTCTATTTATTCCTTAATTATTAATTAGATTTTATTGCTTTTATTTATCTTTTATATAAATATAATACTATATATTATATATTTCTTATTATTTAATATATTTAATAGTATTATAAAATTCTATTAATATATTATATAGAAATATTATATATTATAGTATACAATAAAGTATACCTTAAAGAGTTAATTAAAACTTCTTTAGTATATATTTTAAGTAAATAGTATAAATAGCTTATTAATTATCTTTTTGCTAAATTATATATTATAGCACTTAACTTTATATCTAAAATACATAAAGTAAGTCTCTTCTAATTTACTATTCTATATTATTTAATAGTAATACTAATTAGTATTAATAGGCAGGGGTTATTGCATGCAGTGGTTTTATTGTATTCAATTTATCTCTATCTCTCCCTTCCTTTAGAGGAGGGGCTAAAGGCATCTTCCTTATAGAAGAGCCTGTTTTACATCCCTCTAAGATAAGCCTATATCTCTAACACCTATAAAACCGGACTCCAGCGCCCTCCATAATGTCTTTATCACAATATTACAGAACCAATAAAAATAAAAATAAAAACAAAATAAAAACAAAATAAAAACCATTAGAAAATAATAATAAAAAAGTAACTAATAATAAAAAAGTAACTAATAATAAAAAGTAACTAATAATTATTATAGTAAAGAAAACGTAATAAAACGATAAAGAAAAAATAACCACAAAAGGACAAGAAAAACCCCATAAAGAAATAAATAAAATTAAGGGTAAGAATAAAAATGACGGAATAAATAGAAACATAATTTATAAGGAAATATAACACTAAAAATGTGCATAAATTTATGAGAAAGTTGGTCATAAGAACAATACA
This sequence comes from Aquanectria penicillioides, assembly GCA_003415625.1. Lineage (NCBI taxonomy): Eukaryota > Fungi > Ascomycota > Sordariomycetes > Hypocreales > Nectriaceae > Aquanectria > Aquanectria penicillioides. The sequence continues at coordinate 3,244,909 of PYIU01000006.1, read as the reverse complement.
CCTGCAGATACGCCTGCAGATGAAGAAGCAGAAGCGCGTTGGGTGAGAGGGCCATCGATGGAACTCCAGTGTATCTGCACATACTGTTGTGGCCTTCCGTGGATTTAGCCCGAACTTTTTGGTGCACCGATGGATTCCGAGGTATGGCCATAAGGTGCCCGACTCGGGGTGTTGAGGGCGCTGCATCAGACTATGTGAGGAGTAACTCCAGGTCTTTCATTTTTTCGGCAAATGGAGGCGGACTGGAGGCTGGAGGCTGTGACAAGCCTGGTGGCATCGACTGCCCGGATCGGATGAGCCATTAGGATCACCAGCCTCTTGAAAAATGACGGTGACAACAACGTCGATGACTTGCTCGTATACACATCTGCCACCTGTCAGTAGTGGAGATTTATCGGCTGGGAGATGATGGTAAATGGGGTAAGTCGATACAACTGGATGGCTGAAAGATCAATTGAAGTCTCGAGTTGAGTTGTATTGCACTCGTTGTTTACTACTCACTCTGAGAGTTTTTGGGATAGTTCCGCAACCAAGAATGTTTAGAGCACATTCCAAGAACAGTCAACAATCAATGGGGAGCAATGGTGTTTAGTGGTGGATAGTATTCGACTAGTTGTTGTGTAGTGTTGGGGAGAAACCGTCACACCAGAGCTTGCTTCTCAGCAGTAGTGTGGGCATCCAAAAGCACAAACTGAGAATGATTAGCGAAGAAGACAAGTCAAAGATGGGATCTTTATTGAAGTGCCGGTCTGGATCTTGGCCAGCTGGGCGACGCAGAGCTTCTCGTAGTAACCTAGAGCAGCGTAACCGGCGCCCGCAGGTGTGAGCGTTCATCGAGTTCTTCGCGAAAGTGAAGAGGTTAGGCCAAGCATAGATGGCAGACTTGATGGGGCGCATGACGCACAAACGACCAAAAGCAGAGGGAGACGGACTCTCATTATCCCAGTCATGGAACCAGTGGCAAGCCAGGAAGTTCTAATACCAACGGACGGCAGCAACTCAGCACCGCCTCCGACGCCGGGGTTGACAATGCCCATGCTCCGCTTGTTACCCTGGGAGTCGTAGCACTCCTGAGCCTCGAGGCTGCAGACCATCATTGTTTCCTAACGGCCATCATCGTTGCCTCCTAGGGTACTGTCATCAATTTGAGGGCTAGGTCCACCCTCCTTGTTGTTATTGTTTTTGGGGCGGTCATACGGGCCCCCGGACGATCATCGTAAAGCGGCATCGTGTGTGTGCGTACGTGCCTGTGTGATGGTGATGGAGATGGAGATGAGGATGGAGATGGGGATGGTGGTGGTGATATGCTAGTTTGAAATTGTCAGGTTACAAAGAAGCCTGGGTCTTTGTTGCTAGTTCACTTTTGCAAGTGGTTTGCACGTCCTGACTGCCGTTTGGCGGTTACACCATGTTCCTAGGCAGGTACGTTTACTAATGCGGCTTTTGGACACCAACCGCTGGCTAGAGGTACCCAGTCCATCCTTAAGCCCACTGAACGATTACCTACCTACGAGGGCGGGGGGGTGTTTAGGACATGGTTCTAGGCAGAGTTGATCAATTGCACAGGGTCAGGGTAAATAAAAGGCATAGGTAAATTTGCACATAGCTGGCAATGGGTTATCTGCCCAAAATCCCGCCTTGCTGTGCATAGCGTTAGCTGCCCAAAAGCCTTTCCCTACTCAAAATCCTGCCTGCGGAGTACAGTAGTCGTAGTTGTGCACAGCCCGCCCGCCTGCCTGCCCGCCTGCCTGCCCGCCTGCACCTGCCACCTTACAATACAGCTGTAACTGCTAACTTGAAATACCCTCTTTCTAACTTACCTACATAAGGAAAATAACCAGCTTCATATCAATAAATCTATAGCTGCCGCAGTGGTCAAATAGATCAATATATTATTTTGCTTGCGCGTTCGATTCTTATTGCCAATGACTTTTGCTGTAGCCTGTAGCCTATAGCTGTAGCCGTAGCCTGTAGCCGTAGCCTGTAGCCGTAGCCTGTAGCTGTAGCCTGTAGCCGTAGCCTGTAGCCGTAGCCTGTAGCCGTAGCCTGTAGCCGTAGCCCGTAGCCACAGCCCGTAGCCACAGCCCGTAGCCACAGCCCATAGCCACAGCCCAGCCAAAGCCAACAGCCCAGCCAAAAGCCAACAGCCCAGCCAAAATCCAATAGCCGCCAAAAGACCAGCTCAAATCCCATAGCCGCCAAAAGTCTATAGCTGCTAAAAGAGCCTAGCAGCTAGAAAATGATTTTTTTTAGATAGAATATTTAGATTTAATAGTCCGCGAATGATTAAAATTACACATAGTGAGGCGGAGGTGTAATTCTGCTAGCAACCATGTGCTTAACCCACCCCCGCCCGCGTAGGTAGGTAGGTAGCTAGGTAGGTAGGTACCTAGGCACCTGGGTAGGTTCCCAAGCACGAGTGCAAAATGTTCGAGAATAACATCAGCAACACTAGCCCTCCTGTAAAATGCGAGAATGGCGAAATTTACTCACCAGGCAGCATACACGTCAGAACCTGGGTTCTTACACTATGCTTGTCAAAATTCAGAATAGTCCCTCGTTAGCACGACCGCTAATGCCCCAATTGGACCACAGGACATGGACAAATGTGGTAATAGTACGTACTACAAGACAGTAAATTAGCCTACAGCGGGGTATCGCAGCCGGCAGAACACGGACCAAGAGGACTCACAAATACTTGACTTGAGACGTTTGAAGTCCTCGCTCAGACCCGTGTAAGGGGATGTGGCCGTTAACCTTTGATCGCATTATTGAGAACATTCCATCGCTATAGAATTCCGTGCACTTGAAGAAAGCCATCATCTTGGTGCAACGAGGCTAGAGTTCATTCCGTGAACGTCCCCATCTGGTTGGAATCGGACTCCAGGTCGACGTAGTTGGTGGAAATCAAGGTAAGAGTTTGAAGCTTTTTGGACTCCATAGTTTGTATGTGTGTGCATGATATTAAGAAACACGGAGAAGGATTTGTTTCATGGAGGGTTTGCTCCGCCAAGTCGGGTAATATCTCACCTTTGACTCCTTACGTCTAAAGTTGGACAAATCCTGCACCTTCTTTCTTGCTCTACCTTTCAAATTTCGCCAGTGAAGAACTGAGATCAAGATGAACTCCATAGGCTACCAACGAATTTTTTAGTTTTCACTCAACTAGAGTGTGTGAATTGAAGTCTCTAAATCAATAATGAGCGGCTGTAAACAAGGTCTCCAAACGCCTAGCCGTAAGGTGACCTGCGAAGTTCGTGCGCACTGAATCACGCAACAACAATTTTCTCCTTTCCCATTACCTCAGGCCGCTCATGCAGTCTCTCTCATTCACCGTTGTTTCTTGCACTCCTCAAAAGCACACCCACTATGAGTTCCACCTCCCAAGCTGCCAATAATCATCTTGAATTTCACCCACCGGGCCGCCCAAGGGTTTTGTTTCAACCAGACCACGAAGTCGAATCCCAGGACAAGGAGTCGCGCCATGTCTACATGAAAGCCTTCTTCAAACATATCGGATCTTACAGCGATGGGCGGTTCGCAAGCCTGCGATCCATGGCTGAAAAGTCCCTCTGTGACTACAGCAACGAGCTAGGATTCGAGATCGTTGAAATTCGTTCTTTCAAGTTCTCAATCGATTGGTACATCTGGGGTCTTTGGTGAATGTACGCACTACTAACATAGCTCAGTTCAAGATCTCCAGAAAGCTAGGGAGCGAGTCCCCAAATGGCCCTGGGCAGAGGCAAAGCCCGACTGGCGGGACCTCTCCGATGGGACTTCCTCCATATATGCCAAGTACCGACGGGAGCTAAATCCCGTCCAACATCAATCCATGGGGGTCAAGCAAAATGACATTGCTTCAGATGGATCAGCAAAACGTCAGTACGGCCGGATGTTAGCCCAAAAGGAGAGTGGAATCCGAGAACTTGAAGAATAGTGAAAGAGAAAGAGAACAAAGTCCAAAAATTGTCGGATGACCTCCGAGTCATGTGTGAAATGCATTCCCAAGTCATTGGCTGGAACCATGTCGCAGTAGGCTTGCACCCGGGTGAACAGGGCCACGGCCGAATTCAATGGACTTCTTGCTGAACAACAGGGCCTAGAGTAGTTTGCTGTTCTGCTATTATAATAAATTACCTATTCACTGAATTAGTGCAAGTCAATGGGTTTTGGGCCTTATTGTAGTCATTCGATGTTGCATCTCTAGCCATAACGTGAGTCCTAGCCGTGCAATACGATTCTTGGACATGTAATTGTGGGTTCCGAAGCAGTTACAAACTTGGGTTACTTGATTTATTACGGTTGGGTTTTTTATTCCTCGCTTGGATGGTGGTTTCACCAACGGGGTAGTTTTTGCACTGATTGTTCCACAAGAATCACATTTCTCTTCATGTTCGCCCCAAGGAGATGGACAAGAACATACCGCAAGCAATCACTAGTAGAATATTTTGTGTTTACCGACATGTTTGAAGCTGCTTGAACCAGGTCACTCGCATGGAGCGTAGTGTATAGAAATCTTATTGCAATCTAACCGTGCAGTTGCCTATTTTCGAGAACCTCCGTAATGGTTGCGCTCTGCCGACGTTGAGACCAGCTACCGTCTCAATGTCGAAACTCCACTTGCTTCGAGAAGCCGCACTGGAATCATCTCCCATCAGTCTCTTCAGCCGCTTCGCTTCTTGGCCTTTCAGGTTGGCCACCCGGATCCACGCTACGCCCACTTGTTCTCGTGGGCTTGTTCTCGTGGACAGTCAACCTGGCCAGATTTCATGTCAGGACGGGTAAACAAGCGGTCGACGCGAGCTTCCCACTTAGCATCGATATGTGCTTCCTGCCGACCTCGGGGAAGTTCTCGAAATGGCCATTGGCGTAAAATGTATAGATAATCATGTACCAAAGCTGCACCCTGTCTTTGACCGACCATTCCACCTTTGCGGCCTCCTCCAGGCTCGATTCTGGCACAATGTTGGCCCTGTTGGACTGGTAGATCCGGACTGGGTCCGGGCACTTATCCCCCAGGCGCATGCAAACAACGGCAACAAGGGTGTATTGATGGTAGAGGTTGGCATCCGCCCAGCGAGGAGTCCCATCTCTCGAAATGACATAGTCTCCCATGGACATAAAAACAGAGCCTCAAATCGTCAATCGCCATTGGTATCTCTTTTACATCTGGGGGGTAGAGGACGCGCGCCGCTGCAGGTAGTCCAGCCCAGTAAATGGTTTCGCCACTCTCGTCGATCTTGGGCTTTGACTATTCTTTGATGCAGTCCCCAATCTTCATGCTTGGTTCGTGACAATAGTCTGCTTCGATGAGGCTCGTCCGCATCTTTGAGTTGATTGCGCTGGCCACGGCCTCATCTCTTTGAAGCCCCTCGTATCGACCAAGCATACTACATTATCGGGTTGGACTTTTCGGCATTCTGAAGCGCTGTGCCTTGGGCCATACCGCGGGAGCCAAGGGTGCAAAAGACGAAAATATATACCTTCTATTGACTCCAGGGCAATTTGAACTTCCGTGAATGTCGGCGAGGGCAAGAAGTTCAATTACGACCTAATAATTATATATATATATGGCAACGAAGACCCGAAAGATAGAAATCGAATGGATAAGGTTTTATAATGGGATGGATTATGTGGTTTCTGCGGAATTCAATAAACAGAGATGTGTCTCATTCTGAGCATAGTCAAACCTAAACGAATTTAAACATGCCCTGGTCTGAGCCCGCAGATAACAACTACCTGACAAACAGAGGACAAACCTCTCCTCCCGTCCTTTTCAAATCAAAACGAAATTCAAATTTGCTCTTTTCAGTTCCCAAAGGCCATCTGCCAACCACTTCCCACGTACCACGGCATCAGTGCTGACTTTGTGCTATAGGACCTCTACCAAGCCTGTGCAACACACGTCCTACGATGGGCAATAATGTTGCGCCAGATCCCATAGCATTTATGCCATAACCAGATTTAGTCGAGAAGGACACAGACCCAGGAGCTTCTAAGCCTACTAGGGGGGATCTCTAAACCGACCTTTCCCCTGCGACAGATTCTCAGTCACATCTGTCACGGGGGAAACCTCAAGCCTTGATTCACATCATTGCCGCTTAATCGCGGGCCATACTTGCACGTATCTGTACCTAACAGCCAAGCAGTGCTTGTGCGCCACCAAGAATCCCCAAATTATCGAAACGACTGAATAATGTATACCGCCTGTTGCCTTCCATGAATCCAACAAGAACGGGCTCTCGAATTCAAACAATCGCGCCCCAAATCAAACCAGCAGTCGCCCGTCAACAGCTGTCACCTCTGTCAACAATGGAGCTGGTTTGTATTTACCCAAAGAGTGATTTTAACTCTTCACTTTGAAATATATCTCAAATTCGAGAAACCTCTACACATCACAGCACCACATCACAATCACTCACGTTAACATTGTCGTTCACCGACAATGCCCAGGTACATGATACCGAATATCCAAGACAACCGGCAAGAGCCCCCTTAGAGGGCCCCCAGCGACGCCCCCAACAGTGGCAATGCAACTCCTGCGCGAAGCGATGCTGATGAGAGCAATGAACGGGACGTCTATTGCATCAACTGTAACGCCGATGATCACTCCATGGATAGGTGCCTTTGTGCGCCGGGTGGGTCCATTCGTGGGTGTCACTTTTGCAACAACATGACGCACGTCACCGCCGACTGCCCGATTTTCAAAGATATGCCAATCCAAGAGCAGGTCGGTGTCTTGGTAGAGATGCGTGGCAACATGCCAGCATTAAAAATCAATTCTCATTGGTACAGCTTTCTCCTAGACCACCTGGAATCCCACCAGTTATGCGGCAGTCGTTACAATTGATTGACCGCGGATTAGCGGATACAAGGGGGCGATTGCAAAGTTGGACATGACCCAGGACTAGATGCTCGTTTAGAATCAAGTTGCCGTCGCTTCGTTGCCCATGTCTGCCGCGGCGAAGGTGGCAATCAAGTCCAACTGTGATCAATCACATGCAAACCGACTGTCGTAATAGCTAGTTTCAATAAAAGTTCCTCCAATTCAATTCCAATTGGCACTTACACCGACCCAAACTATGAAACCCTCGGCTCGCCTATGCACCCAAATTCGTTCACTTGGTTCCCCTCCTTCCATCGACAGACAAAGCCCCAGGCTTGGACGCCCGTGCAATCTCTTGGCTTCAGGCCTTGCTGCCGAATATCCAGACGGGCTAATTAGATCCGATAGGGCGAAGCTGAAAAAGGGGAATGCACGTGGGAGTGAAATGCCATGGAGGGTGGCATTGAAGCGCTTATCGAAGACAATACCGCCTCGCTGGACCCAGCATTCCAGTTCATCCCTTGCAGGTCCAGACCAATGAGCCATGGTTGGTACGTGTGCGTGTAGATCCGAGCCTGTTTCATGCGTCTGTGCGGAAAATTATGACAGCGGGAATAACACCCGCTGTCTTGTGAATACGTCAAGGCAGTCAAGTACCGTCTTCAAAGACGCGTACGGCATTTCTTATGCTTATTGCCGCGGTGCGAAAGCCTGGGGTGCGTCGTCATCACCTTGTTACGGATAGGTGGAACGCGTCGTCAGCGTTGGGTCCGGGACCCGCACGAGTCAATTCGACCGCAAGAAATGCTACTCGATGAAACCGATGGGGAAGAAACAATGACGCTCTGAGCGGGATGGATGAGGTCTGGGGCGCATTACGTTTACGTCGGTGGTGATTGGTGGTGAATCTATCGTGTAGTCATGTAAGTGATGATGGAAAGATATAAAGTCATGGTGTTGAACAACAACAACAAGAAGGAGGAGGAGCAGAAGCAGTAGAATCAAACAAAGAAAACATCGCAATGGTCCGTCTTGGCAACATCTTGACTCTCGCGCTTTGCGCTGTGTCGACCGCTCACCCCGGCGAGGCTCACGATCATGAGCACATGAAGCGAGAGATTCGCGCTCGAGACAATGCCGCCGCCATCGGCCGCCGATCCCTCAACTCGTGCTCGAGCACCGCCAACGCCGTCGCGATGAAGAAGCGGGCTGTTCAGCGCCGAGCCAACAAGGTCAAGGAGCTCCGAGACCGCCTGGGAATCAAGACTCGTAAGTCGACCGAATCATGTGTGAATCAATCTAACTGTTCAGCCTCCAAAAAGTACCGTCGTGATCAGGACGCCTTGGAGGCGTGGGAGGACGTCAACCACAACATGACGGGCATCGACTCGTACAGCATGTTCTCCCCCTCGAGGACGTCTTCGGCGCCAACACCAGCTGCATCCTGGCCCCCGAAGTCACCGACGGCCCCTACTACGTCGTCGGCGAGTACCTGCGATCCAACGTCATCGAGTCCGAGTGGTGCGAGGGCGTGCCGCTGTTTCTCGAGGTGCAGTACGTCGACATCTCGGCGTGCGCCCCCGTGCTGGCGGTGGCGGTGGACGTGTGGAACTGCAACGCCACGGGCATCTACTCGGGCATCAGCACGTCCGGCAACTATGCGGCCGACGGCCTCAACAGCACGTACCTGCGCGGCATCCAGCTGACCGACCACGACGGCGTGGTGCAGTTCGAAACCATCTTCCCCGGACACTACGAGGGCCGCGCCACGCACACGCACCTGCTCGCGCACATGAACGCTACCGTCATGCCCAACGGCACCATCTCCGTGTGGGATGCGCCCGTCACCCACATCGGCCAGCTCTTCTGGCCCGAGGCGCTGCGGTCGGCCGTCGAGGTGCTGGCTCCCTACAACACCAACACCCAGGCCATCACCACCAACGACGACGACATGTGGTCCATCGTGCAGGCCGACGACTCGTACGACCCGTTCCCGCACTTTGTCTACCTGGGCGACGACCTGCAGGACGGCCTGTTTGCATGGATCCAGATTGGAGTCAACGCCTCGACCAACTATTCAGCCGACGATTACTACTCGATTGCCGGTTACATTGATGAGAATGGCGGCCACGCCTCGTCCAATGAGGCTGGCGGGAGTGGTCAAGGAAACGGAACTTTTTCAGGCACGCCTCCGGGTTCCCCCAGCACATCCATTTAGTCATTCATGTCAGATCAGCCACAGTCACAGCAATATTACGGGAGATTGCACAATTGACGAATAGAATTCGATATATATAGATAGAATGCCAGGATTAGATTAGAACAACCAAGAGACAAATGTCTTGTAGAACCATCCAGCGCGCTTGGCGCCTTCCGACTCCCTGAGTGCAGCCTTGCGGGCCAGGAACTCCTCCTCCTCGCGATCGATAATGTCCTTGCCAGTATAAAAGTCCACCTCGTGGGGAGCGTGGCCGCGGGTCTTCATGATGAACTTGTGACCAAAGATGAGGACCAGGTAGACGGGGATGCCCAGGTAGCCGGTGATGAAGGTCTTGTACTTCTCGTTGCCAAAGTCGCCACCAACGAAGACATCGTAGTTCTTGGTCAGGGCAACGAGGCAGCACATGAAGAGAGCGCCGTAGGAACCGTAGATGCCCAGGGGAGCGACGTACGGAAGGACCTCGTCGGCGATGCCCTGGGCCTGGCGGGCGCGGCACCAGTAGATGTGGGTGACGAGGATGGAGATCCATGTCATCAGGCCAAAGATGGTGGTCAGGTTGACAAAGTAGCCAAAGACCTTTGTGGAGTCGTCGGCCACGTTCATGAAGGCCAGGAGAGCAAACAGGGCAGAGAAGCCAAGGGCGTAAATGGGGACGCCGCGCTTGTCAGTGCGCTTGAAGATGGCGGGAGCCTGGTTGTTGGAGGAGAGACCGTAGAGGGTACGGCTGGCAATGTACAGATCCGAATTGGAGGCGGAAAAGACGAAGACGAGAATGCAGGCGTTGATGATGTCGGGGAGCACATCGATGCCGGCGGTGATTGCGGCGACGACAAAGGGCGAGGCAGAGGCGCCGGTCTTGGCCTTGTTGGCAAAGGTGAGCTTCTCGGAGTTGTAGGGGACGAGCATGCCGACGAGGAGGACGGAGAGGCAGTAAAAGAAGAGGATACGGTAAAAGGTGAGCTTGATGGCGCGGGGGATCGTCTTGCGGGGGTTCTGGGCCTCGGCGACGGTGACACCGACGAGCTCGGTACCAAGGTAGGCAAAGGTAGCGTTGACCATGCAGGACCAGAAGCCGAGGAACTTGCCAGCGTCGCCAGTCTTGAGGTAAGGCTTGAAGGCGCTGCGTTGGTTAGCGATGATATCGGAGGCTTGAGAGGAGACTTACCCAGGGTCCTTCCAGTAACGGAAACCCTTGCGGTCGTGGTCGGGGCCGCCACCGAGCATCAGGATGAAGGAGAAGAGGATGATTCCGACAATGGTAATGACCTTGAACGAGGACAGCCAGAACTCAAACTCGCCAAAGAATCGGACGCCAAAGTAGTTGATGCAGATGATGACGACCAGGAAGACGGCGATGAAGACACCGGGGTTGACCTTTTCGCGGTCGACCCAGTACTGGATGACCAGGGCGGCGGCGGTCAACTGGTTGGGCGTGACGATGATGTACTTGAACCAGTAGCACCAGCCGAGGGCGAAACCGAGGGAAGGGTCGCAGAAACGAGAGGCGTAACCAGTGAAACCAGCAGAAATGGGGAGCCAGGCGGCCATCTCACCGAGGGCGGCCATGACCAGGAAGACGACGAAACCGATGAGCGTGTAGCAGATGAAGACTGAGCCAGGGCCGGCCTGGGCTAGAGCCTTGCCGGTACCAATGATCAGACCTGTACCGATGGCACCTCCGATGGCGATCATGGTGATGTGACGAGCCTTGAGGCCACGGTGGAGCGACGTCTCCTCGCTGGTCTCGAAGCCGACGATATGGGTCTCGCCCTCATGCTTGTCCATGGGGGCGGCGGCGGCATCGTAGCCGAGGTTGGTCTTCTCCACGTCGGAGCTGTTCATGTTGCTTTATCGCTGTTGCTGCGTGTTAGAAAAGAGGCAGCTCAGGAAGTCCGGCTTGACAGAAAGAAAAGTTCAACACCAGGGAGCTGCTGGTCAGCCTGACTTTATGGAAAGCAAGGTTGCGCTGGACAGGGACAGGAGCAGACAGACAGCAAGGATCGACGACCTTAAATGTTGTGTCGAAACCAACCCAACGATCCAGACAAACCTTGCTGACGGTAGTAGCCACCCTCCAAGTCTCTCGTCATATCGACATGGTAAGCCCCCAAGGGTCCTTCCTAGGTTGTATTCGGCTTCTTGGCCCAGCGTCTCTGCCAAGCCGCCGGGTCGCACACATTCCAGGCTCAAAACGGCAGCAGGTTTGGATCATCGTCGCCAAAGTCCTCCACTTGGATGACACCCTAGGCGGATTTGACTAGAAACGCCCGCTTGGGAGATCCATCACGTAACAGCTGGGCGAAACCCTGTCCGGGGACAGCCCATGCCATCTGTAGGATTCGTCGCCACTGATCAGCAGCAGCAGCAGCAGCAACACAGACGAGACGAGATGGCGGCCCCGATGTGGCCCGCTGTGTGACAACCAACAAGGACCATTCAGTGAATGCGCCTCGGCGTCGCCAGGCTAGGCGGATGGCGTCGCAGCCGTGCCGCCACAAGGCAAACGCCTCCCGAGGACTGCCGTTGTTGTCGCGGTGGCATGTCGCGCAGCTCGCACACCAGCCGGGCGCTGGGCAGGAATTCAGCAGCTGCTAAAGCGCAAAAGGCCTAGCCAATGCCTGGTGTCTCGCGTTGTCGTCGCAGCGCCACGCAATGCCAATGCTCGATGCCCAGCCGGGCGCCCTGGAGTAAGCAAATTCTAGAAACCCGCCAAGACTTCCTCCGCACCTGATAAGCTTCCCGGAGTGGACTGGTGGATTGGCCAGGATTACTCCGAACCCACCGCTATCTCTGGCGATTCCTCATCCGGAAGGTCATCACAGATGCTCTCAAGTCTCAACCGTCGACCCTGGCGACTTGGCCTAAGCCCGTATCTCCCAGTCAGCCTGTGCGTGCATATCTGCCGTCATGGCGCTGCGGGGTAAGGTGGAGCAGCCTGGATAAGACGAGCCAACGCACAACCGCCGTCCGTGGCCGGGGGGTTATAGGCCTGTACTGTGTATTACGGGAGTATCAATGGCCGTGACGCGGGTGTCTATCAGTACCCATGTCGTCGAACGAGCCCAGAACGAATACTGCGCTCCCAGCAGTGCACATTTCTGGTTGTGACAGTGGGCAAGGCGTATATTTAGTGCTTGTTTAGCTATGAGATTAGGTATATGCATAATAGTGTGTGTGCCGGACTCGCACCCGGCCAATCGTCGCCTGTCGCCCTCGTCCGGCAGCTCGCCATGGCGCAATCTCGTCTCAAAGTACCTCCCACTCTCGGGCCCCCCTTCTGCAATCCAGGCACCAGCATTGGCGCTGCACATGACCTGTCATGGGACCCCAGGGCGCGATGCTTGAGCCGTTGGCCTCTTGTTCAGCAACGACGCCCATCGCCTCATGGTCGTTCGAGGTCAGGGTAGCGCCGAGACTGGCCGTGAATTATATCTTGATCGTCATTGATTTGACTACTGGATTTGAATCGGCTTCTTAGATCTTGCTTTACGCCTCGGCGTTTTATGTGGCTAACCAGCTAGAGAAGTGTAGCGCAGCCACATACGTCGGCACACTACCCAATACAATGGGTCGTGCTGCTGAGCTTCATCGTGCTTGGTCTTGCTCGGCCCAGTTCTGCCTCACGTTGTACGTATAGGTACTGAGCCGCATTTCGACTTGGCACTGGCCAAGGGGCATCGCCCGACGTGCATGCTTAGCCAGAATCGACACCGTCGAAGCCTTCGAGAAGTCGACGAACAGGACACCCTCGCCTGGGTAACATCGTTTGGCTTGGGTTTGAATCCAGCTTCCAATCCTGACTAGCCGTAACGGATGGGCCGTTTTCGTCCAGGCTCGGCTACGTCCGTGCCGGAACTTGGATGACCTTGAGCATCTAGAGATATTAAGCTTTGCTAGTTTCAGGTATTATTTCTCTCATCTTATGATATGCCAAGCCAGGCCACGCACCTCCAAGTGCATAGGAATCGAGCGCCCGTCGAGATCCAGTATTAGTCGAGACTGCTATCAAACTGCTACGAGGCAATTGAGTGCTCAAATTGCTAAATTTCTAAAATTGCTGAATTTCTAAAATTGCTGCGGCTTTTCCATGTAAATCCTGCCCAGAAGGAGTGGCGAAGGATTTCACAGCCCAGTCTCACAAGCCAGGCCGACGCGCGAAGGAATCTGGGGGACATGGATCCATGCAACCGCAGATAAAATGCAGGAACCCAAGAGAAACTCATAATAAGTGTATTTGGTAAGATTTACTAGGGTTTTGTTGTTATGTCCTGGGATTATGTCAGGATTCGCTGAGTCGGGTCAACGCGCACGCGACCAGACAATCGGTGTCACATGTGCAATTGAACTAGTTATTGAGAAACTGACTGCTGTTAATTATGTAAATAAATAAATTCGCCTTGCCAGCAAGCATTGGAGGCAATAGGTGCAGGTGCAGCCTGCAGGCAGACTGGCAGCTGAGACAGCTGAGGCAGACTGGGCAGTCGGCAAGCACCATCACAAGCTTCACGCTGCAGGCGACGTGCCGGTACGAACACTCGCTCAGGACATTATTGAGCAGGGTCATCGTTCTCATCAAATCCTAATCCATCGCCTCTAACATGGCTCCCCGCGAAGGATCGCTGGCATGGCCCCAGCACTGCCTTCAACTGGCAGTCTCCGCACGAGCGATAAGCCTACTCCACCCCCGGGCCTTCATGAAATCCACCAGGTCAAAGAAACTCTTCTTGAACCGGCGCTGCTGCGTCGTGCGGTTCACCGTCTGGATGCCAAAGTGCGCGTCGTAGTCGCCAAACTCCCAGTTGTCCGCAAAGCTCCACGCGTACGCCCCGACCACCTCAACCCCGTCGACCCAGATCGCCTTGAGCACCTCGGACATGAAGCTCAGGTAGTATTGGCTCCGCGGCGTGTCAAACAACTGGTCCGGCAGGTCCTTGTCGGCCTCGCCGTACACCGGGAACCCAAACTCGGTGATGGCCACGGGCGTCTTCCACGTGTTGTGCAGGTAGTTGAGGTAGCTGCGTAGGTACGTGGGCGTCATGTACACGTACGACTGCGACCGGTAGCCAATGTCCCAGCCGTAAACGTTGGTCGTGGTCTGGTTCACGCAGTAGGGCCTCAGCGGCGACGACGAGTTGCCGGCGCACTCCAGGACGCTCTCCTTGTCGTCCGCCACGGGCGGCGCAATCACCGTCGCCGTGTAGGGGTCGATGCCCAGGAAGTCGGCCGTGCCCCCGATGAACTCGAGGTCTGCCTCGCTCAGCGGCACGTAGTCTGGAAACGTCTGCTTGAACGAATCGGGATAGTCCTTTCCGAGGAAGATTGGGTTGCAAAACGGCCCGAGCTGAATAGAGTTGAAGTGCTCGGCCGCGTACAAGTCGGCCTCGTTCTCCGGGTCCCTCGGGACGCCAAAGTTGTTGTTGAACTTGAGCGAGATCTTGCCCTTGCCCCTGAGGTCCTCCTTGTACCAGCGGTACACCCTCGCGTGGGCCTTGACGACGTGGGCGATGGCCTTGGCGTTGTACGAGTACAACAGCGGCTCGTTAAAGGTGAACCACACGGGCACACGGTCCGCGTAGCGCGACATGGCCACCTTGGCGTAGTGCACAAAGGCGTCCTCAAAGGTCTCGTTTTGGTACGCCCCGTTGACGTAGCCAATCTCCGGCGGGTCGGCGGCCGTGGTGAGGTTGCCTCCGTAGAACTGCAGCGGAGTGTCAAAGTGAAGCAGCGTCACCTCGGGCGTCATGCCCTTTTCCAGGATGTAGTTGATGACGTCGTTGTAGTGGTCGATGCCCTCTTGGTTGACGGGAGTTCCTGGCAGGGCAAACGGCAGGATGCGAGTCCAGGCGATGCTAAACGAAAAGTGCTTGGCGCCCATTGCCGCAACTCGCTCAATGTCCTGCTTGTAGTAGTAGTAGTGCTCGTTGGTCACGTAGTCCTTGGGGTTCCCGGTGCGTATCAAAATGTCCATGAGTGAAGGCGCCTTGCCCTCTTCGGCCGTTGCTCCTTCGATCTGGCTGGCAGAGCTTGAAACGCCAAAGGCGAAGCCCTCGGGGAAGCTGTAGCAGTCTGTTGGCCCAAAGTAGTCTCGCGGCGGGAGGACGAGCTCGCTGCTGGGAACGGGGTTGGAGAGACGGTGCTGCTGTACAGGGCTGTTTCTGTAAAGTTGGGGGGGTTTGCGTGTTGCCAGAGCGCCGTCCACGCTGCCTGGCCGTACGGGTCGTCCGTGTCCGTGGCCTTGGACTTTGCATTCGGGACCCATTTGCCCCAAGTCGTGTAAGACAACGAGGGGACCAGCGTAGCCAGGGACTCTGGAGGCGCAGCATAAGTAGCTGTAGTTGTAGGAGACGGCACCGAAGTGGCATATCTAACAGTGTCTGTCTGGGTGTAACTAAAGGATGTGTAGTGATACTTGGGCTTGTCCGTCTGCGTTGACTTGCACCGACGAGTTGTTGGGCCATGAGCATCGAGATAGACCTGCTGGGCCGTAACCAGCCGGCCAACAAACGAGGCCAGCAACAGTGGGCCAATAATTGAAACCATTGCGTGTAGAGACTGAAACAACTTTACAACTGCATAGTTATCTGGTCTTGCAATGATCCATCCATATATACTCTCCGCTACCATTCATCAACCGACATCGGTCCGACTCGACACCTGTGACCATTTGCAGGGATAACAACCTGTAAGTCAACTAAACAGTCCGATCATCATGTCCGGATGCTATGCGGGGAATGCGGAGTCTATACATTGAATGACACCATCGAGCATCGGGGAAACGAGCGGGGAAATGCTCACTGGCTGGAATCATCGGGGAATTGACGCTGGGATCGGAGAATAACGCGGACGGTCTCACTGCGGCGAGATTCACGGTAGAAAGCCATCTATTACTAAAGTACATGGCGAAGATGAAATCGCAAATCCGTTGCGCCGGACGGCTCGGGGTGACCTGGTCTCACGCCGAGCATCCCCCTAGAAAATGGAATCTGGGTCGTCTGTCCCAGACAGAACTTGATGCCCTTTTCGGCAAAAACATGACTGAGCTCCTTGACCTGGTCGTCGGGCGGGGTCTCGAACGGATCCACCGCCACGACCTCGAGCTCTGGGAACCGGAACAGCTTCCTGGCCAGACCCAGCAAATCTCTATGCAGTTCCGGCCACGCCAGGACCATTCCAACGTGCAGGACCTTTAGCGACGGTGGGAGACTCGACATGAATAGCTCGGGCCCCACGTCCTTGAGCGTCTCAAAGTTGAAGGCGCGCTCCTCTTGGTCAAAGACGGGCCCATAGATCAGGAGCTGCTCGACCTCGAGGATTTCCAGCTGCGGAAAGTCCGAAAAGCTCATGTCGCCCCGCAAGGAGCGGTCCCACCTCAGAAATCCAGATACCAGCTCAATCACGTCTTCTGAGGTGCCTTGGGCGTGTTCCCACGTGGTGCTGGTGTAGCAGAGCCGCCGCAGGGTGTCTCTGATGGGCTCCAGGTGGTCGTGCTGGAGGACGGTATACTTGTCCATGTCGCAAAAGTATTCCAGGTCCTCCAGGACCGGGCTGCGGCGGAGAATCTTGGCCAGGTTGTCCGGGTCTAAGCCATGAAGCGACAACCGACGGAGGCTGGACAGGGCCGTGTTCCACGGTTCGGTCCGGAACCGCTCGCGGAGGGGGATGTCGGTCCCGCAGTCGCAGTCGCTCGCGGCGAGGACCTCGAGGTTCTGGGCCTTGGCCAGCACGTCCTGCATCTCCTGGATGTGGCAGCACTCGTCCGGGTTCTTGTCCTGGCCCGGCAGCACCAGGTACTTGAGGTGAGGCAGGTAGAAGGGCGAGTCCCTCAGGTAGTGGAGGCCCTCCTGGGACGAGCGGTAGATGAGCAGCTGCTCGAGGAAAGGGGCCGCCATGATGGTGGCCTCCTGGAGCCACTTGGACTCGACATGGTGGTAGGTCGGCAAGGGGCGAAACCCGGCGCGCTCTCCGGCCTGCCGGAAGAGCGCCTGGGTCGCAGGAGGCACGTCGCGGGCGCGGACGGTACGGAGGGCGTGGAAGGCGAGGGCGCGGACGAACTTTGCGAGGTCGGGGCGCTCGAGCAGCGTGCGCAGAAACGACTCGAGCGCTTCGATCTCGCGGTTCCTGGTCGCGGCATCGCCCCACCACTGGGGGCTTGACAGGTCGGGCTGGATGCCTGTGTGGTAGTAGTGAAAGAGGATGGGCTGGGCGTTGAGGCGGAAGAGGCGGGAGGTGCGGCTGAGGCGCGACAGGGCCTGCTGGTCCTCGAGGGCAGCGGCCACGGCGCGCGGCGCAAGGTCGACGACGTGGGCGAGACGACAGTGCATGCACAGGTTGCGGCAGATGGCGGCGACGATCTCGACGGGCAGATGGGCGAGGGACCGCGAGCGAGGGCGCTGTCGCTTCGCCTCGTCCACGGCCACCGTGGTAACGGCGGCGGGGTTTGGCGAATTTGCTCCGTGGAGCAGATCCTGGTCGACCCTGGCGGCGAGATGCATTGCTCGACTCAGTTCGGTTGCGGACGCGGACGACGACGACGACGACGAAGACGAGGCGGGCGAGCTCACGACGGGCTCAATTGGCGACGCTGGCGACGAGACGGTCTCCGAGGCCGAGACGCGACGCATGAGAAGATGGCCTCGGGTTGGGTGCCGCCGAGGGTCCTTGGGTCGAGTCCTCGCGATGCGACGGGGTGGAGTGTGTTTGCTGTTGGGTGAGAGTTGCCAAGGCGAATTTCCTTGACACGCACGAGGCTAGTCGCGTTTATCCGCGCTGATGTTGGGCATGGGCATCAGGTAATCAAGCGGCGCGGGCGACGGCCACAGCGCAGTCTGCATCCTCGAGGCTTGGGGCACGATCCTGTAGCGACGAAGCCTATCTCGTCTACCTATACCGCGCGAATTGATTGAGCACCAGTCCATGGGTTCGGAGTTGCAGTCGGCCTCGTCTCTCGTCCAGGATCGGCGCCGAAAAAGGTATCCACTTGCCGAGTTGGTAGTTAATCCGGGCGCCGTTAAAGCGCACCGTTGCCACGTCAGATGTGCTTAGCAGGATTAGTTTGAGCGAAAGATGGAGAAGCAATCCACCAGTTCGTCTGAACTCGGGCCTCGCCTTGTTTCGTTGCTTTGTGCGGATGCATGATGCTGGGGATGTGGTTGGGGAAATCGGAGGTGGCAAATTCGGCTGCTGAGACCTGGCTCGACTTGAGCCGCCACGTCTAAGACTGGGCAATCAACCGGCTAGCCTCGTGCCTTCCCCAGATTCTAGCCACCTTCTAGACCACCGACTGCATCGCATGGTGGTAGTACGTGGCGGTTTGTCGAGGTAGTATCACGTGACTTCGCATCTTCCCGCGTCAACTCACAGCACGCGTTCGCGTAAAGCAGAAGCAGGCATCAACCTCACCACATCACTATGCCTGAATCCACGGGTACGTGTGCAGACTTCCGCCGTCGCAACCTGCTAACACCACAAAGAGGCCGATACCATCCGCATCCTCATCGCAACCGATAATCATGTGGGCTTTGAGGAGCGTGACGCCATCCGCAAGGATGACAGCTGGCGGACGTTTGACGAGATCATGAACCTCGCCAGGACCGAAGATGTAAGTGCAGGTGCAGGTGCTTGCGGCCCAGCTGACGGTTCAGGTCGACATGGTTCTCCTCGCTGGCGATCTCTTCCACGATAATAAGCCCTCCCGAAAGTCTCTCTACCAGGTCATGCGGACCCTCAGGAAGAATGTTCTTGGCATGAAGCCGTGCCCGCTCGAGTTCCTGTCCGACGCCGCCTCCGTGTTTGATGGGGCGTTTCCTCACGTAAACTACGAAGACCCCGACATCAACGTCTCGATTCCGGTCTTTTCGATCCACGGAAACCACGACGACCCGTCTGGCGACGGCAACTACTGCTCGCTCGACCTGCTCCAGGCCAGCGGACTGCTCAACTACTATGGACGAGTCCCTGAGGCCGACAACATTGAGGCGAAGCCAATCCTCCTGCAAAAGGGGCTGACGAAGCTGGCGCTGTACGGCCTGAGCAACGTGCGTGACGAACGCATGTTTAGAACCTTTCGGGACCACAAGGTCAAGTGGTTCCGCCCGGGCACTCAAATGGGAGACTGGTTCAACCTGTTGGCTGTTCATCAAAACCACCATGCGCACACGGCAACTTCGTATCTGCCGGAAAATGTGCTCCCTGACTGGCTGGATGTAGTCATCTGGGGACACGAGCACGAATGTCTCATCGACCCAACCCAAAACCCCGAAACCGGGTTCCACGTCATGCAGCCTGGCTCGTCGGTGGCTACATCCCTGATTCCTGGAGAAGCCGTGCAAAAGCACGTTGCCGTCATGAGCGTCACTGGCAAGGATTTCAAAGTGGAAAAGTTTCCTCTCAAGACGGTCCGGCCGTTTGTGACTAGAGAGTTGGTACTCGCTCAAGACAAGCGATTCAGGGGGCTCGACAAGAAAAAGGACAATCGACAAGAGGTAACGCGCAAGTTGATGGAGGTAGTAGAGGAAATGATTGTAGAGGCCAATGCCGATTGGGAGGCGATCCAGACGGACGAGGAAGCGCTGGAGGAACGGCCGCTCCCCCTGATTCGCCTCAAGGTGGAGTATACGGCCACGGACGGCGGCCAGTTTGAGTGCGAGAATCCGCAGCGGTTTTCCAACCGATTCGTCGGCAAGGTGGCCAACACCAACGACGTGGTTTCCTTTTACCGCAAAAAGACGTCGCAGCGTAAGTCGCCAGGTCCCATGTCCGACTCTGCTAACCAGTCAGGCAAAACCACCGCAACCAACCCAACAGATGTTCTAGAGGCTTTGGAGCAAGGAGACGACGCAGTCAAGGTCGAATCGCTTGTGCAGGAGTTTCTGTCGGCGCAGTCGTTGCGAGTTCTCCCGCAAGGGCCGTTTGGCGATGCCGTCACTCAATTTGTGGCCAAGGACGACAAGCAAGCCATGGAGCTCTTCGTGTCTGAGCACCTGACGGGCCAAGTTCGCCAAATGCTTGGCCTGGAGTCGGATGACGAAGACTTAAACAGCGCCATGGAGATTTACCGGACCAGAATCGAACGGGAGCAGGCGAGCGAGCCGCAGTCTGCGCGGGCTGAGAGGAAACGAATTCTCAAGCCCAAGCCGGCTACCTGGGATAGCGATTTCGACGGGGTGTGGGAAACGAGCCAGATGCGTGGGCGTACGAGGATGCCCGTGAGGATGCTCGAGAGGACCAGCCAGAAGAGCCCGAGCCGCCAGCTAAAAGAGGCAGTCGCGCAAATGCGGCTCCAAAAACTTCAAAGGCCACTGCAAAGACTGCAAAGGCTGCTCCCAAAAAGGCGCCCGCACGACGGGGCCGCAAGGCAGTGGAGAGTGAAGAGGAGGACGTAGTCATGGAATCGGATGAGCCAGCACCGCCGCCCAAGACGCGGAGAGCCGCAGCAAAGCCCAAGGCGACTACAACCAGAACGACCCGGACCACCAGGACACGGCAGACCAAGCTGGACTTTTCACAGGGCACACAAGCCAGCAAAGCTGTGGAAATCAGTGACGATGAGATATCGGATGACGATGCATTTGAGCCAGCGCCAAGGACGAGGAGGAGATAGATGATAATATGTTAATGACAAAGTTGATGTCCGAGAATATGTCAGCAAAATACATGTATGTATTGTATTATTGTATGTATGTATGTCCCTGACTGAATCTCAGCAAAAAAATCAATTGCAAGCACAGTGGGCAAAAAAAGACCAGGTCTAGGGACCTGTGGCTGGATCTCTCCCGCCGGGAATTGAACCCGGGTCTCAAGCGTGACAAGCTTGCATACTGACCACTATACTACGGAAGATTGCAGGTGTTGATCACCTGTTGTAGTGGGGTTGTTGGAGGGGGTCGTGTTATTCAATACTAAGAACTAATAGTCATGATTATGATAGTGGAGTTCAACTCTCTGAAAAAGTGCCTCGGCAGACCCTCCCGCCTTGTCATGTATGCAGACCTAGTCGTCGCTTAGACTGGCCCCGTCGAAGCTGGATAGCAAAAAGTCTTGCTATAGTTTGCAACTGCGGTGATGCCGTGAGATCAAGCGTCATGAGTGAATGGTCCGGACGCCACCGAGAACCTCCGTTGAGAGGTTAAATGAGCGCCAGCATCACATCACACCACGAATCTCCACAGACTCGTCTCAGACCTCATTGCACTCCACCAAACATCATGTTGATGGCGTCAGGTGGAGGTGCGGGCGGGGTAGCTCGTTCAGCGTGGCCTTGGGGTAACCCCGACGCCTCCGATGCCCCGTTTGACTTTTCTTATAAGCCGTGACTCAACGGTCTTGGTTCTGGCTCTCTACCCTCGACAGCCACCACCATGTCGACGATCCGTCTGGGAACCGCCTCCCCCGGCACGCAGGCCACCACGGCCGAGACCATTGCCCTTGTCGACTCGCTCGCTGTCCGCGCCGCAGCCGCCAAGATCGACATCCTGCTGCTACCCGAGGCCTTCATCGGCGGCTATCCCCGGGGCAGCTCGTTCGGGTGCATGATTGGCAACCGGTCCGACGAGGGCCGCGAGGAGTTTGCAAAGTACTTTGACGCCGCGATTGACCTGGGCGACACGGTCGGACCTGGCGGCGGTGGTGCGGGACAGAAGTGGGTGAAGCGCCAGCTCGGCGACGACGAAACCGTCCGCGGCGACGGGTCTCGTGAGGAGCTGGAACGCATCGCCCGCGACTCGGGCGTCTTTGTGGTGGTGGGATGCATCGAAAAGGCCGGCGGCAGCCTGTACTGCTCCGTCGTATACGTGTGTCCCAAGGAGGGCATGATGGGCAAGCGACGCAAGGTGCTGCCTGTAAGTGATTCGTCGGTGCGTGTCAACATTCATCTAATCCGTCTAGACCGGTTCGGAGCGCCTCATCTGGGCCCAGGGAGCGCCGAGCACGCTCCGTGCCGTCTCCACCACGATTCGCGGCGTCCGCATCAACCTCGCCTCCGCCATCTGCTGGGAGAATTACATGCCGCTGCTGCGCCAGACGCTGTACTCCCAAAACATCAACCTGTACCTCGCGCCCACGGCCGACAATCGCGATGCCTGGCTGGGCCTGATGCGCACCGTGGGCGTCGAGGGCCGCTGCTTCGTCGTGAGCAGCAACATGGCCATCCCCAAGACCAGGCCTACCGAGGGCTCGACCATCACTGAAGAAGGCTTCGAGATTGCCCTGCCCCGGTCGCCGCAGCGGCCCCGCCGTCGCAAGTCGGTATTTGACGAGGACGGCAACGAGATTGTCCTGGGCAAGGACGGCGACGCCCCTCCGGCTCCTCCGGCCCCGGTCCCGACCGCCGCCGAGTGGGTATCCCGGGGCGGCTCGGCCATTGTGACGCCGTTTGGCGACGTCGTTGCTGGGCCGCAGTGGGAGGACCCCGACGGGCTCATCTACGCCGACGTTGATTTCAGAGATTGCATTCGCGGACGACTGGATCTGGACGCCGCGGGAAGCTATTCGCGAAACGATGCATTCAAGCTTAGTGTTGAGGGCTTGGACCTGGATCCGCTGCCATACTAGTTATACAAGATAAAATCGCTGCTAATGTACAGTAAAAACAAGAAATTATCGCTTGCTGCGGTGCATGTCGCTAGTGTATAGTTAATCAATCGCTTGCTGGGGCTCTATGGGTCTCCTCGCGTCATTACTTCGTCTCGTCGTGGGGCGGACTCCGTCGCCACTTCTCCGCCGACTCCAGCACTTTGCGCTCCGCCTCTGCCTCCTTGCGTTGTCTCTCCAGCGCCGCCTGCGCCAGGATTTCCCTCCTGCTCATGCCTGCGGTGGGGTCCTTGGCTCCCCCAAGCACAAACTCGCCTCCAGTCCAGCCTCCGTGGTCCTGGTGCTCCTCCTCCTCCTCGCCTGACACGACGTAGTGCGACGACTCGCCAATGGTGTTGCCCCCGGATTTCCAGTCTGCGGCTTGCACTTCCCGCTCAATCTGGTGGCAGAGGTCCCAAAAGTTGCGGTCGTGGGGCCCGTGGACGTTGTGCGCAAGCTCGTGGCACAGCGTCTTGCGGATCGTCTTGTAATCACGGTACCCGTCGTGCGCATCGGTGCGCAGCCGCAACTCGATGACCTCTCCCTGGTTGCGATTTAGGCCTAGGATTCTCGAGGTGCCCTCGTGAGTGGTCTGGGTGTGCGTGAGGGGCTCCATTTCCGTGAGAAGGCCAACCGAAAACTTATGCTTGCGCATGGCGGCTCGGATACCCGGGTCCTCTTTGAGCCGCATGAGCAGCGCTTGGCTGCGTTCCGGCCGGGGCAGGCCCTGGAGCGGGTGGACTTGGAGAAACGTGTATTGGGAGTCTTCCGGGTTTCTTCTGTGGGATCTGGGCTTGGGCCGGTGCGCCATGCGTGCGGCGTTCCTCTTGGCCACTCTCTCGGCCATGCTCTGCACGGCCAGCACGTCGGCGGCCGGGGAACCCATCAGGGTCAACGTCTTGCCCTTAAGCTCCAGCAGGGGCATGTCTGGGTTTTTGAAAGGCGCCTTCAGCAGGGGGCATTTTGGAGCCATAATCTTTTGGTTAGACACGGGGACATCGAGACTGGCCTCAATCTCGTTGAACAGGTCGGTGATGGTAGCGTCCTCGTGAAAGGTAAAGTCGTAACTGACTTTGCGGTGCGAGACGGCAATGGTCAGCCACGACTCCGAGGAGTCGGACATTGAATCGGCATGGTCTGTCATGTTTGCGTAGGATTGTCTGAGCTGTGGAGATGCTTGAATCTGGAATCGGATGCGATGCAAGATATACGTCTAGACATGGGTTCGGGCACGTTCGGTATGCTTTGTAATACGTCACTCCAATTGCCTAGCCCGACTAAGCCACCCGACGCTCGTGACGAGGATGACAATGCCTGACATATATCGACTAGGTGGTTAAATCCGAGGGTGTGGCGGCATGGTCGCCTGGGACGAAGCCCAAGAGGGGAGCGATGCCGATCTCGCCGGGCCAACTACCTACCTATTCATAGAATCCATCCTCTGCATCCGGATGCCATCAACGCGAGGCGGCGAGACACGCCGCGCCACATTCCAGCGCACCGCCACACCCCAGTGCCAGCACACCCAACACACGGTCCAATGAGCTTGCAATCGCGTCGTGTCCTTTTTCCGGGTTCAAGGCCCAGCTCCCTGCCAACGCAACGTCAACTTAACTAATCCAGGCCTGCCCTTTACTCTTGATCATCATCTTCCCCTCCAATTGCAATCGCCTCGGCTTCATCGACATCGCCCATCAACAATCGAACTTTTTCCTCTTCAAGCGTCACCCGAGCTTCGCTCGCCCTCCGTCACCATGACCCTCAACCTGTTCCGCGTCGCTGGTGCGTAATGACGGCGTCCAAGCTCCCACGCTCACTAACGATGTTATAGCGGACTTTTCCCACCTTGGCAGCATCCTCATCCTGCTGCACAAGATGACCCAGCTCAACGTGCGTTTCCAGATCTCCTCTGCAAGCTTGCTCTAACCTCAGCAGAGCTGTGCCGGAATTTCCTTCAAATCCCAGGCCCTCTACTTCTTCGTCTACATCACTCGATATCTCGGTACGCCTCACACCCCTAGCTTAGCCCGAACAAACCTAACCCCCTCCAGACATCTTCTCCACCGACAGCATCTACAACTTCATCTTCAAGATCCTCTTCATCGGAGCCCAGGGATACATCATCTACCTCATGACCACAGCTTATAAGCCCACCAACGACCCCAACGCCGACACCTTCAAGGTCCAGTACCTCCTCGCCGGCGCGGCCATCCTGGGCGTCGTCTTCCCCTACAAGTACACCATCAAGGAGGTGCTCTGGGCCTTTTCCATCTGGCTCGAGTCCGTCGCCATCCTCCCCCAGCTCTTCATGCTGCAGCGAACCGGCGAGGCCGAGACCATCACCACCCACTACCTCTTCGCTTTGGGCAGCTACCGCGCCCTGTACATCCCCAACTGGATCTACCGCTACATGACCGAGGATCCCGAGCACCACAAGGTTGACACCATCGCCATCGTCGCCGGCCTCATCCAGACCGTCCTGTACGCCGACTTCTTCTACGTTTACTACACCAAGGTTCTCAAGGGCAAGAAGTTCAAGCTGCCCGTCTAAGCTGCTTCACTGGATGATGTAACTCGGCACAATGTAACACGAACGGCTATTTGGCCATCTCCAAATGGAACTGCATTTGATGGCGTTGGATCCGGGTGTGAGGCGGTAATAAACGGCGCCGGCGGGGTTGGGTACAGCTTGAAGGAAATGCGCTAGCATCCTACAGGCTTTCATGCGAAAATTCGCCAAGGTTCAGGGAACCTCGCTAGGGATAGATTGCTATGATTTTAATAGATGCTTGATTGATTGAATTCTCAAGGGTACGTGAATCCGCCATTTCCACGTCTCGATCCCCGTGTGTGCCTACCTACCCGTTTGCCTGCGCGGTGCCTGGCATCATGCACAATGTTTCATGTGTCACGTGATTTCCGGCGCGTCATCCCCGTCACCTCAACTCCATCAATCCATCTCCATCCATCATCACCAAGATGGCGAGCGAAGCACCCGAAAAGACAGATCAGCCTGCGGCAGTGCCAAATGGCCCTACCGATGCCCCCCACCGGCGCCTGTCGCCCCCGATTCGCGGATGCTCACGCGAAAGGATACGTCCCTGCGAGAGTTCCTGAACAAGATGGACGACTGCGCTCCCATCGTAGGTGCCCGGCGCTTGTCGTCGAACCGAGGCCTGACGTTTGCAGATTCCCGATGCCGTTACAAACTACTACATGACCAAGGCCGGCCTTCCCCCTCCTCCCCAGACGGACCCTCGCCTCGCGCGACTCCTGGCCCTCGCCACCCAAAAGTTCATCGCCGACATCGCGGCCGACGCATATCAGTACAGCCGGATCCGCGCCTCGTCGACCAACGCCAACAACCCCATGGGCTCGCTCGGCGCCGCCGCAGGCTTCCCCATCCCCGGCCAGCCCGCTGGCCAGCCCGGAAACAAGGACCAGAACAAGGGCGCGCCTCTAGGAATCCAGCGTCCTGGTTACGGCGGCGGCGGCCAGGGTGGTAGCCAGAACAGGACGGTGCTCACAATGGAGGACCTCGGCATGGCGGTTGGAGAGTACGGAGTTAATGTCAAGAGGAGCGAGTTCTATCGCTAAATGGGTCGGCACGGCGTTCAGGCTGGCGTTGGGATTTACTCTACAGGCACTTCAATACTGCTACGCACTTCACAGTCAATAGATGACTTGATATTCATTGCTGCGTGATGCTCCATGACAATTGCTAGTGAATCCAGTATAATACATTTTTGTACATTGCATCCAAATCTACCTCTTGTCCCAGATATTTGGCTTTCGGGTTCTGCGTCTATCAGCGTCGTCCAGGCTTCTAAGGGGATTACGTACGGTGAGAACTCTCCGAGCTTGTGGCCGACCATGTCTTCGGTGATAATCACCTCATGATAGTCCTTGCCATTGTGCACCTCGAACTTGAGGCCCACAAAGTTGGGCAGGATCGTCGCAGATCGAGCCTGGGTTCGAACGGGAGGGACCTTGTCGCTGGGGTTCTTGGGCCAGACGATGGGGAGGCTATCGAGGTTAGATGTCGAGATACATGTCCGTCGAGAGACAGGAGCTTACGGCACGAGGTGCGGGCCTGGAGGCGTCAGCGGTTCGTTCAGCAATGTCAAATAGCAGAGAGACTTACCCTTCCACACGGAGCGCTTGAGTAAAACCCGTGTCGGCAACATTATCGCAGACGCTGTCGCATGTCAACGAAATTTCCGCCAGCATCGCAGCTTGAATTGACGATAGCATGGGTGTTTTTCCGCAGTTTGCCCGATCACGTGACGTGTCGTGCGTGGCTGCGTGCTCATCAATCTGGATCGCGAAGTGGTTTTCGGAAAAACCGGTCCACCAACGAGCTGGGATGGGTTGTCTCATGTGCAAGACGGTCAAGAACGTGCAAGACGAATATCAGGACGATTTCTCTGTTTGTGGTCAAATTCAATGGAAGGCTAGATTGATGTCGAGGATGCTGCTGCTTATTTCATGATTCTCATGATCTCATCCATAATTGTCATAAGTATCATCATAGCTTCATCATTCGACTCGCATGTCAGGATCCCTACGTTTCAAACAAATAACTATCCGAATGCACCCCGGCTGATCGGTCAGTTGAAACGACAGATCCACGTATGGCGTTCCCGGCGAGCATATAACATGCTCGTTTCCCGTCCAGGCAGCTCTCCAGCGCCTTTCCTCTCGTTGACCGAGTCCTTCGTTGATTGATTTCTTTCTTGCCATCATGTGGTCCACGCTCCTTTTCGCTGCCGGCGCATCTCTGGCGTCTGCCGCCTGCGCAACAGGCGGGTTCCTGTTTACCGGCTCCAACGAGTCCGGAGGCGAATTCGGCGAGACAAACTTCCCCGGCGCCTTGAACAAGGACTATATCTGGCCAGACACCAGTGCCATCGATGTAAGTCCCTTGATGTTGGCATTTAGCAAGCGTAGCTGACCGTGTAGACGCTGATGGACACCGGCATGAACACCTTCCGGATCCCCTTCCGGATGGAGCGTCTTGTCCCGGACGAGCTGACTGGTTCTCTGAACGAGACCTACTTTAGCGGCCTCAGGACCGTCGTCACTCACATCACCGGCCAGGGCGCCTATGCCGTCCTGGACCCTCACAATTTTGGTCGGTACTATGGCAACATCATTACCGATGCCGATGCCTTTGGTGCCTTTTGGAAGACTGTCGCAACGCAGTTTGCCGACAACGAGCTGGTCATTTTCGACACCAACAACGAATACCATGACATGGAAAACTCATTGGTGGCCGAGCTCAACCAGGCTGCCATTACTGCAATTCGTGGCGCCGGCGCTACGTCGCAGTACATCTTTGTTGAGGGCAACTCGTACAGTGGGGCTTGGACTTGGGTGTCGAGCGGAAACGGCGACGCCCTCAAGAGCTTGACAGACCCTCGGGACAAGATCATCTACGAGATGCATCAATATCTCGACTCGGATGGATCGGGCACCTCCGAGACCTGCGTGAATGGCACCATTGGTGCAGAGCGCCTCAAGGCGGCCACGGCTTGGCTCAAGGAGAACAACAAGCTGGGCATCCTGGGCGAGACTGCAGGTGCCGCCAACGACGTCTGCATCGCCGCCATCAAGAGCGAGCTGCAGTATCTCAAGGACAACTCGGACGTGTGGACTGGATGGCTGTGGTGGTCTGCCGGGCCTTGGTGGGGAGATTACATGTTCAGTATGGAACCCCCAAGTGGCACTGCCTACCTGCAGTACATGTCGACGATTGAAGAATTCATCGAGTAGGTACATTCGTACAAGTAAACACATCTGCGAGTCATGTCTCAGATCAAGTGCACGCGTTCCATTGTAATGAACTTCCAATTGCACGTTCCACGAAGGAAAAGGCTGAATGAGTGAAATAAGAAATCAACGAAATAAAAAATGGTTGAAATCAAGAAAATAAAACGACTAAATAAAGGAGATAAAGAAAGATGATTATCTCATAACAGACAGATCAAGATGGGCAAGTGTCTAGGGTAACAGTGGGGCGTCACGTGGGTCGACTCGCGATGGTAACGTAGACCACCAGGATTGTCCGACCAGGCTGTTTTCATCTCATCAATCTCTGCCGACTCTGCGTCGCTATAATTACGCGACCGAGACCCCCGAGTGCGTGCCCCGCGTTTTTACTCTTGCGCCCTCGGTCAACCTAACCAAGCCACGACTATTCCGAAGAGGCCAGCTTGCACCCGTCGACACCCGCTAGAAACCACCTAATCCACATCGATGCCGAGCGCAACGGCCTCAGGAGCCGATACTGGTTCGGCTCGCTCTCGCGAGCACAACCAGGGAAACCAAGGACGAGGATTCACGCCCGACCAGGAGGCCGCCGTCATCCGAATCCGAAAATGCAAGGCCACGGCCTTCTACGACATCCTGGGTCTCGAGGCCGTCAAGACTTCATGTACGGAATCCGAAATAAAAAAAGCGTACCGAAAGCAGTCTCTCCTTACCCACCCCGACAAGAACGGCCACCAGCATGCGGATGAGGCCTTCAAGATGGTCAGCCGGGCGTTTGGCATCCTGGGCGACAAGGAAAAGCGTGACAAGTTTGATCGGTTTGGAACCGACCCCGACAGTCGATTCGAGTCTGCTCGGGCCCAAAATCCCTTCTTCTCGCAGCGGCAACCTGGTGGAGGCGGCGGCGGCGGCGGCCGAGGCCCCATGTTCGAGGACGAACTGACCCCCGAGGAGATGTTTGCCCGATTCTTTGGAGGACAAGGTTTTGGAGGAGGACCCTTTGGAGGTGAGAGAGTTTCGGACGCATCCCAAGATGGCTGCTAACATGCCCAGGCTTCGATACCGGCCCCCAGTTTGTATTCAACTTTGGCGGCGGCCCCGGAATCCGAGTACACCAGTTTGGAGGGGCTAGACCGCGGACGCGGCCGCGTGAGGCCAACCAGGGCGGCGGGCGCCAGGAGGGCAGCACCCTTCAAACGCTCCTCGGCCTCCTCCCCATCATCCTCTTCTTCATCCTGCCGATCGTCACGTCAATCTTCTCTGGCGAATCCTCAACCTCCTCAGCCCCCCGCATGGTCTACGACCACCCGCTACATCCCTACACCGAAGGCCGAACCACGCCAAATCTGGGAGTTGAGTACTTTGTCAACCCCAACGACATTGCCGCGTACAACGACGGCAAGCTCAACAAGCTGGACCGCACGGCCGAGGTGAACCTGGTGCGCCACCTCAAGAGCGAGTGCGACAACGAGCTCACGTACCGGCAGAGGCTCAGGGATGCGGCGCAGGGATGGTTTTATCAGGACCCGGAAAAGATGGCAGTGGCGGAGACGTACACCATGCCGTCGTGCGAAAGACTAAACAATTTGGGAATTAGTCGATGATTCAGCGTGGATGGTTTGTGTCTTGTATGGATGACGGCCTGGAGTTGGCGTTGGGTTTGTGGCATTTCGAGGGAGCGAGCTGGACAGCATACTTCTTATCAAACCCAGCTGTAATATGAATCAATATGTCGAGTGAACAACCAACTTGTCCGTGCCTTCCTTGGCTCTTTGCCATCGGCCCACGTCATCTGTGGCGGTGCGTGGCACAGAAACAGGTGGCGGGGACTTGCCAGCTGCGGCGACGCAAGCTTGATCCTACAACTACACGAATGCTATAAATCGGGCGCCTGAGACCATTCGGCGTTCGAAGTGCTTGTTTAATTGAGACGCCCAGGACGACAACCCACGTTGCACCGCCACAGGGTCCGCAGTGACGACACCGATACGAACAGTACGACTAGACAGGCAGCACCTTACAGCTTCACAGCTGCTACAGAGCGCAGGATTGCGAGGCTGCGAGACTGCGAGGCCGTCAGATTGCCAGACAGCGACCCTGCAAACCACGGCGCAATCATCATCGTTGTCGCGGGAATTCATGTCCCTGCTTCCGACGCTTCCACCATCACGACCCCGCTTACGATCGTAGCATCGCGCTACGTTGGAGGCCGTCATGGCCAGTCGAAAACCCCTCCCCGAATCTGCCCCGAGCGAGGCTTCGGAATCGCGAGGCGTGTCGAGCAATCCCTGGGCAGACGGAGGTGACGGATGGGAGGATGTTCCGCGTCAAGGCGGAGGCGACAAACCCACCGCTGCGTTGCGACCGGGCGGAGCGTTTGACACCATGGAGAAGGAGGAAGAGCAGGTCTGGGGCCAAGATGCAACCCCCGGAGCACCTCCGAAAGAGAGGACCGAAACGAATCCGTTTCTGCGGAAAAAGGTTGCCGCCCAAGCCGAGTCCGTTTCCAAGCTGACCTTGGAGCCCACCAACCCGTGGTCCGAGGCGTCGCAGTCGGGCGCAACAAAGGACGTCTGGGACAAGGCGTGGGCGCCTTCGGAGCCGACGCCGGCCCAGTACAGCATCCCCGACGCGAAAGAAGCATGGGAGAAGGCCCCCGCGCCGCCGCAGATGGCGTCATCGCCTGCGTTGATCTCGCTGCCCTCCCGAAGCGAGTCCCCCGCGTGGGACGAAGAGCCTCTCGACAAGAGCGTGGACCCGCTCGGCAAGAGCAAGGCCCCCGCGGTGTCTTCCTTCTCCGACGAACTCGCGCAGGAGACTCATGTCTGGGATGACCTGGGCTCGTCCTCAAAGGGCAAGGCCAAGGCCGACGACTGGAACTTGATTGACGCGGAACCCGACGAGTCCAAGCCCCCCCTGCCGCCGCGGCGATCTACCGACAGACCGAGCTGGAAGCCCTCGCGGCAGCCGGTGGACGGCGCAGAGACGTACCAGGTCAAGAACATCAAGTGGCACGACTCGAGCGCGCCAAAGAACCCCCGGACGTCGCCCATCCTGATCCAAAACGCCAACGGACCATGCCCGTTGGTAGCCCTGGTCAACGCCCTGACGCTCACGACGCCGGCTGATAACCCCGACACGGCCCTGGTGCAGGTTCTACGATCGAGAGAGCAGGTCAGCCTCAGCCTGCTGCTGGACGCCGTGTTCGACGAACTCATGTCGCCGCGGAGAACGAGCGACGAAGATGCGCTACCC
The DNA here is from genome assembly GCA_003415625.1 of Aquanectria penicillioides. Classification (NCBI taxonomy): domain Eukaryota; kingdom Fungi; phylum Ascomycota; class Sordariomycetes; order Hypocreales; family Nectriaceae; genus Aquanectria; species Aquanectria penicillioides. The sequence goes on along the minus strand of PYIU01000006.1, from coordinate 3,213,269 downwards.
GACGTTTCGGACCTGTACGCGTTCCTTCAAAGTCTACACACCGGAATGAACGTCAACCCACGGTTCATCCCTACGGACAAGATGGTCAACGCCTATAAGCGGACGTCGCTGACGCACCTCCACCCGACGGAGCGAGGCAATCTGATCCCCGGCACGTTTGAAAACACGGCCGAGATGAGCTTGTACGCCACGTTTTCAATCCCGCTGATCCACGGATGGCTGCCTCCAAAGTCCGAGCCGGCATACCAAGCCCTAGAGCGGCAGGCTGCCTCCTACGAAGACGCGCAAAACCTCTTGTTCCGAGAGGAGGAGCTTGAGGAGAAGCTGTCGAACCCGGAGGGCGGGCTCAACGAGTCGGAGCAGCAGCTGTACCAAGACGTCCTCATCATCAAGGACTTTTTAACCTCTTCCGCCACCCAGCTTACGCACTGGGGAATCGAAGTCATTGGCAAGGCTATCCGCCCCGGCACCTTTGCCATCCTCTTTCGCAACGACCATTTCAGCACGCTGTACTGCCACCCCGACACCATGCAGCTGCTGACTCTGGTGACGGACGCCGGGTTCAAGAGCCACGAGGAAATCGTGTGGGAGACGCTCTCCGACATCAACGGCGGGAGCACGGAATACCTGGCTGGCGACTTCCGAATGGTCGGATCCGGCATTGTTCCGGCAGACGACGGAGGCGAGTGGACCACCGTCCAGCGACGAGGCAAGGCGAGGCAAGAGGAGGAACCGCTCAGCCCGAGCACGGAGCAGGAGGACAGAGACTTGGCGCTTGCGCTGCAACTTCAGGAGGAGGAGGACGAGAGACACCGGGCGGCCGAGGCCCGGCGCCGCAGGGAGAGCATCCTTTCGGAGCAGTACATTGAACAGCAGGGTAGGGGGCCCGGCCGCGGACAACCCGAAGGGCGAGGGCCGACGGTGCAGGCACGCGGAGGAGCGGCAGGGCGCGGATCCGGAGCTGGGCTTGCTCCTGTGCGAACCAGCTCTGCGGCTACTCCGCCTCGAACCGGCCAGCAGGTGCGGTCGCTCATTCCGCCACAGACGCAAGGGGTGACGAGACCAGGGGTGACGAGAACAGCAGACGAAGGCGAAGATGCACCGCCTTCATACGAACAGGCAGCGAATGATCGGGCATACCAGCCTCCGGTCGGACACCCAAGCCATGCAAGCAGCCCAACCGTCTCGCGACAATCAACACGAACCAACATGAGCACGCCGACTGGGCACCGACAGATGGGGCGGACTGCAGCGCGGCCGCCGGTAAGTCCCAGTGCGGTTTTGGGACATGGGCCGTCATCTAGGGACCGAGACTGCGTTGTGATGTGATGAATGACATTGGAGGAGTTCTTGGTGCATTTTAGCCGGCGCTGTAGGATATAATAAAATTGACGGCACTGCGTAAGCCATCGGACCTGATCTGCACGTCAGCCCCATGACTGGGTACCCTCGATGAACTGCCGCGATTTTACACGTTTGATCGTAATGGATCAATTTATACAATTGCTTCACGATAATCTGCAGATGTCTGCGATGGGGATTAGCACAATAGGCAGGCGGTGAGAGTCGTCAGAATCCCTGTATGTTGTTGACATCATGACCACCCTGTAGACTCAACAACAACAATGGCTCTAATCGAGGGGTGGATGCCCCCTACGCGGGAAAACTACGAGCTGATTCTCAAAATATGGCAAATCTCATACCCAATCGTAAGAAACCGAACCTGTCTAGTTGCCAGTGCTAAGAAATACAGATTGGTTCGGTCCAATGGATTATTGGGTGGTACGGCATGGGTAAAACCTCAGTCGACAGCCGGCTCAACCTGCCAGGCCGCGTTGGCTGGCTGACGATGGAGTGCCCCGGATTCATGACGCTGCTGTACCTGATGAAGACGCTGCCCATGCAGCACGGCATCAACGACCTCCCTTGGCAGAACAAGGTCCTTGCCGGGCTGTTTGTGAGTCCACCTCGGACGAGGTGACGGCTAAAGCTGACCAAACGCAGGTGATCCACTACTCGTATCGGGCAGTCATGTTTCCTTTCCTACAGCCTTCCATGTCGCCCTTGCACATCTTGGTGTGGTTGGTGGCGATTGGATTCCAGCTGCTCAATGCGACGTGCCTGGGTGCGTGGCTGGCGGCGTACGGGCCGGTGACGGAGGAAGCGTGGAGCTCGCAGTCGCCACTGCTGCAGTTCTCGGCGGGCATCCTCATCTTCTATCTGGGCCTCTCGTGCAACTTTTTCCACGACGAGGAGCTCCGGGAAATCCGACGTCGGGAGCAGGCTCGACAGGATCGGCTCCGGCACGAGACCGGGACTTCCAAGGTCGTCGATAAACATTATCAAATCCCCCAGGCAGGATTGTTCCGATACATGCTGTTCCCGCACTACTTCAGCGAATGGGTGGAGTGGGCAGGCTTCTGGATGGCCGCCGGCTGGGGATGCGCACCGGCGAGGACGTTCCTGGTCAACGAGGTGCTGGCCATGCTCCCGCGCGCCGTGAGGGGAAAGCGGTGGTACATGGAGCGATTTGGAGAGGACAAGGTGGGCAAGAAATGGGCGGTGATTCCGGGCGTCTGGTGAGAGAAGCCGACGCTGGCATCCGTCAGGTTTGCCTCGGGCAATAGGCGGGACGGTGGATATGGGTTAGGCTAGGACGATTGCGGCGTCAGTTGGAGTAAGCTCCGGGACTATTTTTTTTCGTCCCTGGTGTCTTTGGTTTTGGAGAGGCGATGGATGCTGTCGATGTGGGTGTGGTCGGCCGAGTGTTGGTGTTGGGCCGTGGTTTCACTTGCCGACTCCAATTGCCGACGCCTCTTGGCACAGACCACAGGCAACACACCACCAAACAACCTCAGCATGATTGGGTCGCGCCAGCCTAGGAAAAAGCGGATTGAACGGCGTTTACCCCAGATTAGATGCAATCTGGGGTACAGGGGCTGGGGCAGCTGAGCTGGAGAGTCTGGGGAAGCCTTGTTCAAGATGTAGATTTGGTTGATGAGATCCGGACGTCCAGGGACGTAACCGGGGACGAGCACGGCAGGTTATACAGAGGTTGTGGCGCAGAGTCGGGCCTGCCACAGCGAGTCTCAGGGCAGGTGTGGCTTGACAGCAACTCAATGGAAGGGTTTCTGCGCGGGAAGGTGCAGTGAAACATGTTCCTGCCTGTGCTGGCGCGACTTGGGCTGGCCGGGTGGTTGCCCATTGAGCTTAATCGCACGTGGTCGGAGGATGTGGCTTATCTCGACTTACTGAACTCTTAGAAATCAGGATCAATCATCATCCCGTTAACACCCATTATACAGCAGACCTGGTCCTTAACCTTGCCCTCGGCGGTTCCCCGCACGCTCTTCTGGTCTAGTTCATCTCCTGTAGCATCTCGCAGTGGTCCATCGCATCTCAACGCTCTGCAACTGCTCCGCACGTCCACACCCTCCTCTGCCCTCCCCAGCCAAGCCATCGTCTCACCTGCGCGCACCACACGCGCGTCCTTGTCCCCGAGCTGTCCAATCCGCTCCCCAGCACGGTGGAGAGACATACTGCTTTGGGATCCCTCCAACTCAGATCGACGGCCCGGGTTAAGCTCCCGCGACAGAAGCAAGACTAGAGCGAAAGAATGAAGCCACCAGACGACAGACAGATACCGACATGGACGCCTCTGCGGGGAAAGGGGGGTTCCCAATTCGCCGAGGGCCACCAGGCCAGCCCGTCACCCAGGCAAGGCCTTGCTAGCCCCGTCGAGCCCTGTCGAGCCCTGACATTTGGTCCAGCACGACGTGAGGGGGAATAGATCGCAACTGTGACCAGGGTGAAGGTCCCCCAGCCCGAGGGCCGAATTTTGCTCTGGTCGTGTTTTTTTTATTTCAGTCGATTCCCCCCCCCCATCGAGAGAGCTTTTCATCAAACAATCACCGCACTCTCTCATCCCAACTTCACCATGACCCTCTCCGATAAAGAAAAGGGCGACGACCGCTCCACCAAGCAGGTCGAGGACACTGGCCACGGTGCCATCAGTGATGCTGCTGGCCGTGGTCATTTGGCGACCGACATGTGAGCCATCTTGACCGACTCCAACCCAATGCCTCTGCTGACTTTTCCCCCCTCCCAGTTATGGCAATGCCACTGTCCAGTTCGACCCTGCTGCTGAGCGAAGGCTTCGATGGAAGCTGGACCTTTGCACGGTCCCGACCGTTTCTCTCCTGTACCTCTTTTGCTTCATCGATCGCGCTAACATTGGTACGTTTTCGCTTTTCGTCGCTTGTTTCAAGGGTCCACACTAATCGTCTCTCCCACGTAGGCAACGCGCGTATCGCTGGCATGAACGAGGACCTGAAATTAGTAGGCTACGACTACAACAAGATCCTGTCAGTTTTTTACATCTCATATATCTTGTTCGAGATCCCCGCTACCGTCACCTGCAAATGGATGGGCCCAGGATGGTTCATCCCCATCACTTCGCTCTTGTTTGGAGCCGTCAGCATCGCCACCGCCTTTGTCCAGTCCCAGGCCGCCATCTGCGGCGTTCGTTTCCTGCTAGGCATCTTCGAGGCCGGCATGCTGCCCGGTATCGCCTACTACCTCTCACGATGGTACAAGCGCGCCGAGTTGACCTTTCGTCTGTCGCTTTACATGGTCATGGCCCCTCTGGCCGGTGCCTTTGGTGGCCTGCTGGCCAGTGCCATTCTCAAGCTTGACCACTTTGGCAGTCTTCACCAGTGGCGCATGATCTTTGCCATTGAGGGCATCATCACCATAGGCCTGAGCCTCATCTCCTTCTTCACCCTGACCGACCGCCCTGAGACCGCTTGGTGGTTGACCCAGGAGGAGAAGGATCTCTGCATTGCCCGCGTCAAGTCGGAGCGTGTCGGCCAGACCGAGGTCATTGACGGCATCGACAAGACCAAGCTCTTGCGCGGCTTGTCCAACCCCCTCGTCATCCAGATTGCCTGCATCTTCCTCCTCAACAACATCACCGTCCAGGGCCTTGCCTTTTTCCTGCCCACCATCGTCGGCACAATCTACCCCGAATACACCGTCATCCAGAAGCAGCTGCACAGCGTGCCCCCTTATGCGGTGGGCGCCTTTTTCGCTCTTGCCTTCCCGGCCTACAGTTGGTTCCTTGACCGCCGCCAGATCCTGTTCATCATGACGTCGCCGCTGGTCATGGTCGGCTATGCCATATTCCTGGGAACAAAGATTGCGACGGCCCGATATGCGGCTACTTTCCTGGTTGCCAGCACGTGCATGGTCCTCGGAACATTGACAAATGCACACATTAGCGCCAACGTGGTCAGCGACACCGCGCGAAGCAGCGCCATTGGTCTCAATGTAAGAAGCTTATATTCCTTCGAGCGATGCCGCGCTAACGTTTCTTTTTTAGGTTATGTTTGGCAACATTGGCGGCCTCATCGCGACTTGGTCCTACCCTGTGACCAACGCCCCTGATTATCCCATCGGCAACGGCCTCAACCTGGCTGCCGCTAGCATGATTCTCATCATCAGCACCTTTGGATACTTTTGGATGAATGCCGATAACAAGAAGCGAGACCAACGTGATGTGGAGCAGGAGCTGGCCGGACTGAGCCCCGAGCAGATTCGGGACCTGGACTGGAAGCACCCAGCCTTTAGGTGGCGGCTTTAGTTTGAGTCGTGATAGCCGTCCAAGATGTGCCCTAGTTGATGCAATTTTACTATCTCTACTTGAATCCTTCGAGCTCCTTGTCGAGTTCTTCCATGGTCATCAGAGGTTCTCTGACGATCTTTGAGGTCTGCAACCATATGTCGAGCGCCTGAGGGTTGATAGGCGGAAAGTTTTCCAGCTTGGGACTGCTAGGCTGTTGAGCTTTCGGTTGAGTGAGGTTGTCATTGTCGGGATTTGTCTTGGTCTTCTCCTGGTCACCTAACGCCTTTTTCTTGAGATCCATGCCGCTGGATTGTCTGTTATCAGCCTCCAAGCTGTCGTCTGTGAGGCAGGCCGGCAGCGCTTTTCTGTCGTGACGCACCCGATTCTACCGACTACAATCGACTCACTTTCAGCGTTCCAAGTGATTGCGGACAAAGTGAGGGCGGGAGCACCGCTGGGCAGCGCGACGAATAACCGAGTGAATGGCTAGTCGGCGAGTGATGTCGAGCTATCCGACATGTGGAATGAATACCGAAGACTGCGACCTGACAAATTTTTCGTGTTGTACGAAGCAACAACTCGGTTGATGACAGTTAGGGACCCGGCGATAACTGCTATGGGGGGCGTTTGCGTTCTGATACTCTTGATGTGTTGGACGAATAGCTGAACATGGTGTCTTGTTATTGCGTTCGACAAAGGCGTTGAGGTTGCTGCCGTAAACACTCGCATTGTGAACTCTGACTCCTTGTTCAGCAGCGAACAAAAAACTGCCAGCTTGTTTGCAGACTGGTCACTCTTGCTCGGGCTATATGATTCTCGACTGTAACAACCCGACACTCCTCCTCATGCACCCCGTCCCTACTCATCAACACCAACGTACCAAATCACCATGTCATCATCTGAGCACCCAGAGCGCAAGCCCGCCCCGAAACCTCGGCTCTGGACGTGGGAATGCCACCGTTGCGGAGGAACATACCCCCTCGGCGCCACCCGCCGGTGCCTCCGGTGCTCCCACCAAGCCTGCATCGGCCAGATGCCTTCAAAGGAGAACAAGTTCGGCGTGTGCCAGGCCACTTTCGACTTCAAAGGCTGGCAGGAGCATGGCGACTGGCGTCGCGAGCGTGAGATTGAATATGCCCCGTGGAACAGTGACGGCGGCATCCCCCGGAGGGTTCGCCGCCAGAGAAACAACATTGAGCGGATCCAGAGGCACGAGGCGCGCCTTGAACGCATCGTCAACCACACGCACGATTGCTCCAAAGACTGCGACTACCCAAGCCAATGCTACCGAGAACGATTTGCCCAGGCCATGACCGAGTCAGAGTCCGGGGGGAGCCCATGGACCAAGGTGAGCCAATGGACCTTGATTGAGCACCAGGAGACGAAGTCGGAAGGACTGCATCGTAGAGTAGAACGGATAGAATCTAGAGTAGCGAATCTGTGCCATTAACCAAACATATCAACAAATACCTCGATAAACACTGAATCGAATTGACTGACAATGACTGAGAAACTCGTATTCCGCGTCTACCTAACCAGTCCATCAGCAACGTCCCACGGCTCACTCAGACCCAAACAAACGTTGTTGTACATGCCCTTTTGCGGCACGAGACCCGGGCCACAGTGTTGATGTGACGACTCATGCCCCAACGGCTTCCAGCTAGGGCAGCCCGAGCTCCCAGCCAATGCCTACGTGGCTCTGGCTATCCAAGCCCTCTGGGGCGTTTGCCCAGCTCAAGACTCCTCGTAACGAAACAAAGCATTCCTGCATTACCGACCCAAACCAACAGCCCACGACTGAAAACTAAAAAAAAAGAAGACCAAATCCAAATAGTTCGTTTACCCCTCGAGCGCCTTGGCCTTCTTCTTCTGCTCGACCTTGAGCAGAAGGGCACGGTTGATGTGCGGCAGCACACCACCGTATGCAATTGTCGCGCGGATGAGGGTGTCGAGCTCTTCGTCGCCACGGATGGCGAGCTGGAGGTGGCGGGGTGTGATACGCTTGACCTTGAGGTCCTTGGCAGCGTTCTTTTCGAGAGTTAGCATGAGGGAATATTGCCAGTGCTGGGAAGCAAAACTTACGCCTGCCAATTCGAGAACTTCGGCGGTCAGATATTCGAGCACCGCAGTAACGTACACGGCGGCCTTGGCGCCAACGCGCATCTTGTTCTGGGTGTTTTGCTTGAGGAAACGCTTGACACGGCCGCAGGGGAACTGCAGAGACAAAGTTAGTCACCTTGGTCGTCCCGTTTGCGACCCGATTCGGCCGTTGTCTGCGCGCATCCGCTAGGGCCTGGCGCCCCCTCCAAACATCGAAATTCCGTCAAAGCCCGGTCGCGTGATGGAAAACACGACGTCACACGCCGAAGAAACCGGTGCGCCGGTGTGGAAGCAAAATTTTCTCGTCGTGAGGAGGTGATTGACGCGTCGGGCATCGAGCTTTCGTAGGTATGCGAGGGATGCGGCGGGACTTGGGGTGCGCGCAAAGGCGACGAGCTCTACAGCTCGCCAGAGTCAAAAAAAAAAACTCACCTGCAGACCGGCTCGCGCAGAGTGGCTCTGCTGCTTCTTGGGGCCCTCGACGCTCGTCTTGCCGCCGGAGCTCTTGCCGCCCGAAGACTTTCCCTTTCCGCCAGGCATTGTTTACCGAGTCGCGAGGGAGGGAAAAAAAAGGTGGGACAGGAGCGAATAGGAGATGGGGCGATGAAAAAATGCGAATTCGAACGCGGCGGTAACGTGGGAATCGGGTTGTCGATGGCGATGTTTTGATGCTGTTGAGATGCGAGTGGGACGTGGGACGTTGGACGCAGGACGTGGGATGGGTTTCGATTTGGTGGCAGAAATTTAGTGGAAGGCTAGAGTCATGTTGTTGTTTCCCATCTGCGCCTGCGTCTGCGTCTGAGGCAGCTACGCCAGTAAGCTGCGCGCTTGCCTTGGACTAGGCTCCAGTCCGGCGCCCGAAGTAAACCCGGAGCGCACTTTTGGTGGCCACCACCAAGGCTGAAGGGCTCAGGCGGATGATGAGAGGACGGCGGCAACTTTGCTTGCGGGTGTTTGCCCCGGATGAAAAGAAAGAGACAGAGTAAAAGAGGGCTGGGGATTCGAAAGAACTTTCTTTCGCGTTTGTCCGACTCGTGGCGGTCGAGATGCCGTGACTTACCTGACGCCTGTCTGTGACGTTGCCTGCTGTCAGTCGGGCAGTCTGACGGTTGCACGCATGGCTGCAGCGCCTATGCATCGAGGCCAGCGATGGAAGACTCGAAACAGGTCGGATATATTCTCTCGCCAACCGTTGCGGCAGCTCACCGTCTTGTGGCAGGTATCAGCGCATCTCGTCGCTGGCCGAGGTGTCGTTGTCGGCGACAGTTGAAACCACGGCTAGAGATGATCATGTCCCGCTGTGGCGGTGGTGGCTGGGCTGCCGTTAGCCGAGCATCTGCCAGGTGGCGTTCGTGCGGCGTTGCGGTTTCACAATGCATGTTTGCTTTATTGAGAGCACGTTGCTGGAAAAGGAAATCACACAAAAGTAAGGGATCCTGTTATTTCTGCCGTGTGACAGTGGCTGATCAGCAGTGATACCTCGTTGTGAAGCCGGTTGCATCTTCATTTCTGTAATCACTGCCGCATCAGACACTCTCAAAGGATGTGTCAAACCCGAGCCCGAGAGCGACTTCAGCTTTGTCATCACGCGGACATCGATGTTGTGCCCTTCCGTCCCCCACAATGCAGTCGGACGCCGAGCGGACCAATCGAGGTCGGCGCAACGACAGGCCGCACTACAATTCAACGGAGATAATCGACGACGACTTAATGATGTACGGATTTCGGGCTGTACGTGCGGAGAGCGAAGCGGAGATTCAGGATGAATTCGTGTATTTAAAAGACGATTGCTGCTTGCTGGACATGGTCAACTCGACCTCATCACGCCGGTGCAATAACTACGGGATACACCCAGAACAACTTTGACACCAATTACATACAACCTCAACATGTCTACTACTCACGGTCGAAAGATTGCCATGGTTGGCGGGACCGGAACCGTTGGCTCTGTTACCCTTTCTGCTCTCTTGGCCAAGAAAATCCACACAATTACTGCCATTTCCCGAGCCGACTCTGCGGCAACATTCCCCGAGGGTGTCGTTGTTGAGAAGGGCTCTTACGATGATCAACAGTTTCTAGACTCTGCACTCCGGGGCCATGATGTCCTGGTTCTTCAGCTGGGCCGATTTGCCATGGATGTCCAAGACGTCTTTATCCGGGCTGCGGTCAAGGCGGGCGTCAAGTACATCCTGCCTACGGAGTTTGGCAGCGACACAGAGGCCGCCCAGATGGTCAAGGAGCAAATGCCTCTCTGGGGTAAGGCCAAGCGTCGAAACTACATCACAGAGCTTGGCGGCACCTGGATTGCCGTGGTCAACAACCCGTGGTTTGACTGGTCCATGAGCACCGGAGCCTGGGGAATCGACGTCAAGAACCGCAAGGCAACCTTGTACGGCACTGGCAACACCAAGATGAACACGTCTACCCTCAAGCGCGTGGGCGAGAGCACTGCTGGGCTGTTGAGTCTTCCTGAGGCTGAGCTGGCCGCTTACAAGAACAAGCCGTTCTACGTCAGCTCCTTTTACGTCACCCAGCGAGAAATGCTCGACGCTGTGCAGAGCGCAACGGGAACCACAGACGACGACTGGACGATTGAGAAGCGGGATATTGAAGAGGTGGCCAAGGAGAGCGACGAGGAGGTCCAAAAGGGCAACATGATGGCCATGGTTGCCAAGTTCTACTCGGCCCACTTCCAGCCCGGATATGGAGGCGACTATAACCACAAGCTCGACTCGAGCAGGTTTGACTTTCCTCAGGAGGACATTGTCGAGGTTGTCAAGGGCGTTTTGGATTAGATTTTAACGCGGACGGATCCGATCATAATGATAGAATAATACACTTCTCTTATTATTGGTGGCTTCAGACCCGGAACCTTGGTTCGGCCCTTGATGCTGGATGTGGCCGCAGAAACGGCCGGTGGAGACTCACAGGTGAAGGCCAAAGCAAAGACTGATAAGCAATGAACAAAGAAAAGCGCGCCAGGACCTGATCACAGTGCAGGCTTTGACTCAAAAGAAAAAGCTCCGAGTGACGGCAGTGGCGATTGGGGCTGGGCCCTCAGCTGCCTCCGCATTTCGATGGGTGTCACTAAAACCAAAGCGTAGCGATCTCGAGCCGAGCGCGGCTAACCGACTTGCATATGCAGCGAGGTGCATGGCACTGTGAGTTGCTGTACATGTACGGCGGGAGCTGACAAGAACGGCCTTTGTCCGCTCGTGGTTTAAGGCGGAGACTGGGGCGATGGGATCTGGGAAATCTGCGTGGCAAAAAACCCCGATCCCACAGAGCTGAGCACCAAGGCCGCGTTGGTGGTTCCTGGGCTGCAGCTAGAAGACGACGAGATGTGAGTGGGCGTAGGCAGACGACGAGCGCATGACCCGATGTCCAGACACGTGCCGTCGTGAAATGCCACGTTCAGGGAGGGAGAGCCTGTCAAAGGCATGAAGAGACGCGTCTACATCAAGCATCCGCATCGTATCCGTAGCTGGCTTAGCTGCTATCCGCGGAGGTGAGCCGGATGGAGGCGTTTAGTGCTGGCCTGGCAAGCTATGAAGGGACCAGACAGGCACGAGTACGTAGGGCAAAGAATACAAAGGCAACCCTCCAGGCACAACTTACATAGTACGTACATGCTATGAGCCGGCCGTCAGCCAGGGCTCAGGGGCTGATTGACGGTGGAGAGCGGCCGCGTGACTTTGAGCCGCCATCTCCCGGGGGACGGTTTTGCGGGTTCCCTGGAGATTTGAGTCTGGGATTATGAGGCGAAATGGAAATGGGGGGGGGGGGGGGCACGCGCTAGCGGGCTTCTCGAATTTGCTGGTCGACGGGAGGCGAGAAGGAGAGGGGAAAAGGGGTGAGCCTTGCAAAAGCCGGGTCGGATCGCCAGCGTAGCCGCAGGCCATGTTGGTGATGGTGGTGGCAGTGGTGGTGGTGAATGGATGGATGGATGAATGGATGATTTCTTGAGCCATGACGCCTAGTCACAGTGCGATCCGCTTCGCCGGGATGCCACGAGATTGGAGGCGGAGGCCGATCAAGAGGCAAACTACGATAGTCTCTGTGTTCGCGACGAGCTCAAGGGCCGGTGCCGATGCTGAATGGCTGCTGGGCATCGCGACGGTGCTTTTTCCTTCTCAGGATTCTTCGTCTTCCCGTGTTTGCGGTGCCCCTAAACATTGCACGTCGGGCGGTCCTGATAGGGCAGACCAAGGCCCTGGACCCTGGGGAGCGGGTGGGTTGGGATGACCCCGGCTGGTTGTCGCGGCGGCGAGATATTTTGGTTCATGAGGTCAAATCTGAATGAGACGCTTGGAAATAGGGGGGTTTTAGATTTCCTCTCTGGAACTGGTGGTGAAGTGAAGGCGGCGTCTCCACGGTGACGATGACGCCGATTGGCGTCCGGCGACGGGCCGCTCTGACAAGCCGTGGGAGGGGTTACGCAGTAGGTGCTCCGTACGGGTACGGGGTCACGGTTTATTTACGTCTGGTCAATCCAATCTCATCGACGGGATCTGGAGTGGTGATTGTGGAATGCTGCAGGTGTTGGGCCGGAACGCTGCAAGGGAATGGACGGTAAACGCAACGGCAACGGCAGCGGTATGCCTGAGCCACCGCCAGATCTGTGCCTCATCTATCTACACGTGGCTTTCCTCGACGATTTCGTTCCGTCTGTTGTTGACTGGCAATGCTTCGTTGCCGGCCGGTTCGGGGTGGACGGGCAGGGGAATTTGAGGGAGATTTCAAGCGACGCCATGATCCATGGGTCAATGGCCGAAGCCAAAAGGGAGGGTTCCCCAAGACAAAGCAAAAATAATTACAAGACACTGGGACGGTAGATTGGCTTGCGAGGGTCTTGGACCATCTGGGACCTGGGACCAAGGAGCACGACAGAAATGGTCACCACCGGGTCGGCTAACGGGTCTTCTCTCCCCCTTGTGCGAGCTAGCAATAGGTAGGTAGGTAGGTATTTGTCCGGGGAGCAGGGCCGGCAGGTCTGAACTTTGAGGCCCGCCTGAGCTGAGCTGAGCTGAGCTGAGCTGAGCGAGTGAAAAAACCACATAAAAAAAAAAATAAGAACGAAAAGGAGATGGGATGAGGCGAGATGAGGTCGTCGTACTGGATCTGGCAGACAATCTGGGCTCTTTCCTCGACGCTTAATTGCGTTGGTTAATGAATGAGAGACGGTGAGGGTGAGATGATGTTTCAGAGGCCAAGAACAAGAGTCTTGCTTGAGACATGCGGAACAGAGTACTGCGGCAACAGGCGCAAAACAGGTCTTGGGACAGAACAGACTCGAAAGAAAAATGCACAAATGAAAGGACTTGATCGGTATCGCTGCGGCATCTGCTGCCCGGTGACAGATGCATGCAGTCGGTCGTTCTGCCGCGTTGACGGAGACGAAAAGGGATTGGACGTGGACGGCCCAAAAGCGGCCGTGGGGAGAGCTGCTGCACAACCGGAAGCACAACATAGACACACAGACCAACAAGGTCAGACCAGGCCAGACCAAACGCGGAAGACGCAGACAATGATAATCTGGCTTCAGCGTGCTCTGGCTCCGTGCCCTGGCTCTGTGCCTTGGCTCTGTGCTCGAGGCTATGTGTTCTTGGCCCTGGGCTATGGAGAAGGTTATTTCTGTTCCAATGGATGCCTCTCTCATTCAGTAGAGGACAGGAAGAAAAAATCCCACCGCTCATCCATCCCATCCTCCACTCCACCCGCCCGGCCCACCAGTGCCTGGAAAAGTAGCCAACCAGTGTGGCCTTGGCCAGGGCTCACACTGTGGGGCCATCTGCCACTGTCACTGCCACTGCCACCTGGGAGCCCTGAAAACCAGTCTCTACTGTGTAGTCAGAGGGATGAAGGAGAGCGCTAGAGCACAAAGATCACGCGGGAGGCGTTTCTCGTCGTTGCGTAGGTGGCAGGCAGATCACCGTCCGGGCCAGCAGCAAGATTACGTGAAATCACGCAGCCCTATGACCAGTGTCGTCGACGAGGCGAGCCTCGCGCATGCGACTGGTCCCTCGCCCCAGCGGCCAGAGGCATCCCAGGTATCCCATGGAATGAAGGTCAAATTGAAAATGGCAACCTATGCAAATGCATCTCGCTCTCCCCCCCCTCTGCAAACCGCTGGCCGGACATGGACCAGGCCGTCAAATCTCCACAGTGGGTGGGCGGCCTACAGCGAGCAGACCCACTAGACCGCTAACCAGCCCGCTAGAGACCAGCCAGAAGCAGCCAGGTCAGGGCTCGCAATAGCTTGTCGACTGCAAGCCGTAGGGGGAGGCATGCACCGTGCAGCGCATGCAGAAGAGCGTGCACCGCTGTGCAAGGGCGTGCAGCGGGGGCTCCTTTCAGTGGAGGGCGGTCGAGGGGGCATGGGGATCACAGTGTCGCGGGGCTCATCTCGCACGGCCGAAAGCCACTCTGTGACCCCCCTCGTCCCAGGAAAAAAAACCTCCACTCACCACCCCGTCTCGTCCTCTTGTCCCAGTTCGATTATTTCCCACGCACGGGAACCACTCTTCCCACTATCCCATCCTGTCCTGTCGTCTTCTTCCCGTCGTCGACTGTCCGTCACCTCCCCAACCGTAACCATAACCACACACCACCGCCCTGAGCTCTCTCTTCTCCCCCCCGTCCCATCATCTCTTTTCCCCTTCTTCCGTCTCCGTCCCCCGTCCCCATCATACCCATCCATCGCGGACTATTGCTGATCCCATCTCCTTTTCTTCTTTTTTTTTCTTCCTCTCTCTTTTTTTCCTCCTCTGCTCTCCTCGTCGCTCTCACCTCTTCTCCTCAAGCCCAGCCCAGTCGTCCCCGACTTCTTTTCCTCTGACGAACGCCGGCTGCCCCTCGACTCGAGGCGATCCTTGAATCCCCCAGCTACCCTCCCGTAGTGGTTCGTCCCGGCTGCTTTCTTCAGCGACCGACCGCGACCAGACCTGACGCTGTGACGCCCTGACACCTGCTCCGCCACGCCTGCAACTCCTCGGCCTCCTTCACTGTGTTGGTCGTCTCTGCTGCTGCATCACCGTCGCCACTCGGTTATCCTCGATACATCGACTGCGCGATTCTCGTTGGCTGAAGCCTCGCTCTAGTCCCCGTCTACGCCCATCCACTCAGAGTCGACGGAGACGTCTTTCGAATCCTTGACTACCGCCTCTGATTCTACTGAGCATTCATCTATATCAGGCAACACTGCCCCCCTCGTGGCCTCGTCCTCCCTTGGCTTGACCACCATCGTGAGATTCAACAACCGATTGATGCAGCCCAACTAACCAGCGCATCACCATCCCTCTCCCCCTATTCCTCTCGTCCCTTGCGCGATCGGTTGGCTGCTGTGGTGAAATCAGTAGTCGCTTGCCACACTGGATTCCCTCGGGACAATGACGCAACAACCGCACGACATAGGCTATCTGGACTATGGCACCTCGACCAGCCGTTCTCCAAACTCGTCGAGGCCCAACTTTGGCGGAGCCGGTGCGTTTGGCGCCGGTATGTCGCTTCCTCGCCAGTCGCAACGCCCTTTTGACAACCCTCTAGGATCCGCTGGTCTGTACCCGACCGAAAGGCTTGGAGCTGGATACAACCCCCGAGGCATGGACAACATGGCTGGAGGCATGCCCGGATACATGCTAGACAATGGCCAGGCCTGGAACTACAACACCTCGGGCGTCGCCACCGTCAACGGTGCCGTCAACGGCCCTGGCCAGAGGAGGAGCGTCAACCGACGAGCTGCCCTGCCTCAGGTATGTCATTGACTCTCGTCCCCATTGGATCCTTCACTGACGAGACACACAGAACTGGACCGACCACAGCGGTCTCGGCATCCACGGAGGCCTTCAGCCCTTCTCGGGCGGCATGGGCAACAACATGCCCAACGGCGGCCTCCGTGTCGACCAGCCCGGCTCTCACGGCTCCCCAACCGATCTTCGATCCACGTCTTCCGACGCCGACCAGTTGATTCCTACCGCCATCGTGATCAAGAACATCCCCTTTGCGGTGAGGAAGGAGACTCTGGCGTCCATTATGCTTGAGATGCATCTGCCCCAGCCCTACGCCTTCAACTACCACTTCGACAATGGCGTTTTCCGAGGTCTCGCGTTTGCCAACTTCCAGTCTGCGGAGGACACTCGCATGGTTATCGAAGCGATGAACGGCATGGATGTCCACGGACGCAAGCTGCGTGTCGAGTACAAGAAGATGCTTCCCGAGGCCGAGCGCGAACGCATTGAGCGAGAGAAGCGTGAGAGGCGCGGCCAGCTCGAGGAGCAGCACCGAGCCCCGATGCTGCACCAGCAGAGCTCTATCCAGTCCCTCGGAGGACTGTCTCAGGCCCAGGCGAGGGCTACTTCCCACCTCGGTATGTTGGGTATGAAGGTCGTTCCCCTGATGTCGTTCCAGACTAACCTTTTCAGGCGACGTTGACTTGAACGACCCCCAGACGCTCGAGTTCTACACCGAGCTGGTCATGTTCCGGCGTGACGATTCTCGAGAGATTCTCGTATTCCCCCCGGCATCGCCCCGGAGCACCGCCGATCCATCCACATCCTCGCCCACCACATGGGCCTGGAGCACCAGTCCATCGGCGAGGCCGAGTCCCGACAGCTCACGGTTCTCAAGCGCCAGCAGCCCTCGCCCACGACCAACGTGCACAACCAGCCCGCCAACAGCCTCGACATGCACAAGCGCGGGCTGAGCCGAGCCGCCACCTTCGACTTTGCCGCCGACCGCGACTCCCGTGCCGCCAGCAGCACCTACTCTCACGTCCTTGGCCGACAGGGTCCCACTCTGGAGCTCCCCGGCAGCCCCGACGGCAACGGCATCCCCAACAACCTCCGTGCCGCCAAGAGCTTTGCCGACCTCCGCTCCTTCACCCCCAGCCCTTCGCAGGCCTCCTCCAGCTACCTGGCTCCCTCTGGGATCAACAACATGGCCCCGGATCCACCGCTCGCTTCGGCGACTACATTGGTGCCGCGCCTATCCACCCCGGCAGCACCGGCACCCCCGGCCCCAAGAATGACCCTGCCCTCCTCAACAGCCTCAGCGGCCTGAGCCTGGGCTCCTTCGAGCCGGCCGCACTCCAGAACCAGCGGAGCACGCCTGGCGCCATCGGGAGCCAGCGGCCCAGCGCCAACGGCAACGCCAAGGGCGCCCCCGAGCGACAGCCCCGCGGACCCGAGTGGGAGAACGCCGCTGGGTTTGCGGGACGTCGTGCCAACGGTCACGTTCAGCGCGGCAGTGGTAGGTCTCCCGACTTGGCGTGACGGTGGCATCGTGCTAACGTCGTCGCAGACTCATCCGACAACGGCGCTCGCGTCGGATCCAGCTCTACCAATGCCTCCCGGTATCACTAAGCCGAGGCATCGTCCCCCGACGTCGCGACGCTGCTGACTGACCAGTGACGTTAATGAATGCGACGACCGACATTATGCACGGCACTTTGATTTTACGACTTGTAATACTGACTTGGCTGAGCTCGATGGAGCTCCTCGCATATAGTTTTACGTGGGATTTTACGACAAAGCCTGAATCGACAGAGATGTGTCTGGCGATTTGATGATGATGCAAACCGATGAGTATGGGATAGGAGATCAGGATACAGGAATTATTCAACAAATGGGCAACCATAACGGAAGGTCACGAGAAGCTTGCCAAAGGCGAGCTGGAATACCCTCAAAATATTGTACCCCGACAAAGACCTACGACCATTACTTGACGATTATGACGCTTTTACGACGTTACGTCTAGACAGCTACACGGGCAACCCCCCTCTGGCTGCTGCTCTGCGTCGGCGCTGAGGGGGTTGCTTCGGCGACGACAACGACTACTACTATACCCAACATAATATCCTGTCTGAGCGCCCGAGAAGACCGTGACGACGACGCGCGAGTCCCGGTTTCTTCGCTCTGGGCGCGCTTCAAGGGTGGTACCGCGGACGTGATGGCGATTTGAGATGGAAAGTGGCAACGAAGGAAGAGAAGGGCCAGTATTGGAAAGGAAAAAGAAAAAAGTTTTGAGAGTCGAGTCATTGCTGCATTTGTGTCCTGTTACTTTTTTACCTCGTTTTTTTTTTTGGTTATTTGTTTTACCTGTTTGTTCTCGGAGAGGTGTCTTGCTCTCGACTCCTCCCACTAATTCTGGATCCGCCTGGTCGCGATACGATACACGGGTCGAGTCGGGGGAGGTGTTTCGTGTCTTTTGTGCTGGATGCATTGTTGAGGGATATTGAACCCGGTCGTCTTTTTTTTTTTTTTTGCTTTGGGAGGTGTGGTTGTTGGTATGCATTAAGATATCTCGGGAGAGGTGGAGGACATGTATCTGGATATGCAGCGCCTTTGTGAAAGATATTGTCAGTTTTGTTGAAGAAGTCGACTGTTGTTCAGAGCAGAGATCAACGTGGCCGCCAAACGAAACGAAACGAAACGCGACGTGACCCTTTGAAACCGCCTAACAGCGATGTGCCAAAGCTAAAACTGACGTAAAACGCTGAGCTCCATTCGCACGGCAAGCCAACCTGGTGGAATCGGCGTCAACGGCCATTGCTTATTAATCTCCAGCTGCAATAATGGGTCGTATCCTGGTTTTTTTCTGATGAGGCCTAGGTCTGCGCCTGTCACTGTAGATTGGCAGTTTCGCGCCCCGTTGTGGACGTCTATGAAACCCTCATCCGTCATTCATATCACGATCGAGGAGAAATCCCCCGCAGGCGATAATGACCAGCTTCATCCAATCCATCCTCCCGTTCCGAAACAACCCAGCCCCCGCCATGCCGCTCCCGGACGTCACCCGGCAGTGGACCACAGGCCAGGACGGCATCGACAACCTCAAGTTTGGCGAGGCCAAGCTGCCAGAGCCGCAGGATGGCGAGGTCCTAGTCAAGGTACTGGCCGTGAGCCTCAACTATCGTGACACTGAGGGTGAGATGACGGCCGAGTGATTTTTACAATATCTGTGCGTGCTGCTAACCCGTGTGCATCTGTTAGTCGTCATGGGCGATTACAACCACCACAGTTCAATTCAAGACGCGGAGCCCCTGGTCCCCTGCTCAGACATGTGCGGTATTATCGTAGACAGCAAGTCCAAGCTGCTTAAGCCGGGTGCCCGCGTCATGTCCATCTTTAACCAGAGCCACCTTACCGGCCAAATCACCGAAGAGGACATGGCAAGCGGGCTGGGCCTGCCGCTCCCCGGCGTGCTGACAGAGTACCGCTGCTTCAAGGCCGAGTCTCTGGTGCTGGTCCCGAGTACATGGCCGACGAGGAGGCGGCTTGCTTGCCCATTGCGTCGGTGACGGCGTGGATGTGCATCAACGGCATGCGGCCCCTCGGGCAGCCAGCCAACGGTAAGGAGACGGTTCTGCTGCAGGGCACGGGAGGTGTGTCGATTGCTGGGCTACAGATCGCCAAGGCGGCAGGCCTGACGGCCATCATCACATCGTCGTCGGACGAGAAGCTGGAACGGGCACAAAAGGAGCTGGGCGCCGACCACGGCATCAACTACCGGACCTACTGGAATGGCAACAGCCGGTGCTGGAGAAGACGGACGGGAAGGGAGTTGACGTCATCTTCGAGACGGGCGGGGCGAGAACGTTGCGCAAGAGCTTCGAGTGCGTAAAGTTTGGCGGCTTGATCAACTGCGTGGGCTACCTGTCGGGCAAGGAGGACGAGGACGCGCCGGGCGCCAAGCAGCTCAACGTCAACGTGCTGGCGCTGCGGCGTAACGTGACACTCAAGGGCATCCTCAACGGTCCCAAGGACAGGTTCGAGGAGATGGTCAAGTTCTACGAGGCCCACAAGATCAAGCCCATGGTGAGCAAGGTGTTCTCGCTGGAGGAGGCCAACGAGGCGTTCAAGTTCTTGTCCAGCGGCTCGCACTTTGGCAAGGTGGTGGTCAAGGTGGCAGACAAGTAGTTGCAAGATAGAAAGTGAATAGAGGATAGTGAAGCGAGACGTGGTTGGCAGAGCCAAGGAGCGGACGCGCGTTTCGGCAAGAGGTTGCGGCCGAGCTTGTCGGTGGCTTACCTGTGCATCTGCGAGTGAGATTTGACTGTGGCTATGGGTTGTGGATCTGTACGCAGTGCGTTAAATCCGCCTTTACAAGGAAAAAAGAAACGGAGTAGTGAAACATGGGGTTTGGCAGAGCGGTATTCTCGTCTCCTTGATCGACAAGCCCTTAAGCTGACGTTGGCATGTCGTGAGGACGGGGGTGCGATGGTGTCTCGACAAGGCACACGCACGCCATTGCGTAACAAAGGGCCGTCCACGTATGAGCCGATCGACAGTTCCCTTTCATGCTTCTGTGATGAGCTTGGTGGGCAAGTCAAGCTTTTCTGTGCCCGGACCTGAGCGTCAACCCCAGCTGTGGATGCCCATGTGTGCGTGTGCGTATGCGTCAACTGAAGCTCCACAGGTGGCCTATCTACCAAGGCTGTTTCGTCGTCTCAGATCTGGGGGACGGGGAGGTGCTTGGAGATTTTTTGTTTGGCAACGGGAGAACTGCTGTGCATCTGGTCAGACCACAACATGAGATGGTTAGACAAGACCGACATTTGGATTCCGTGGTATCCGGACGTCGAGGAACAAATAAGCCTTTTCTAGTAAAAAAAAAGCTTAGGCATGTGCCCGAAGCAGTATTGGTGGCATGCGAGGGCCCCATCAGGCAAGGGGTAACACGGGTGTTTAATGAGGGTGGCCCGCCGGGATGGGCCAGGATGCGCACTTGGCCATCCCCCGCGGACGCCGTCGGGGAGCGGAATTTGAAGAAGCGGGTTGACGGAGACGAGACGATGCGACGGGGACAGAGAGAAGCCGAGGCCGATGACAAAAGCCGTCGGAGTTGAGAGCAAATGTGTCCTAACCTGATACTCTAAATGATGAAGTCAAAACGATGACGGTCACCTGGAGGACACTATTCGCCGGCGGGCTCGACTAGCCTTGGATGGATCAAACTGATCAAACAAGATAACCATAATATCCGCAGCGGTCAGATGAGATGGGAGCCGTCGTGGCTGAGCCTCGCATTGCTCGGACTTGTCAAATCCGTCGCATCCCGCGTACAACGAGTTGGGCACATGTATCCGCGCACCAAGTACGAGACCCCGGCGTTTGTGCGACGGCGTTGAGTTCCGAGACGCCAACAACTTGTCACCGCGTGTGTGCTGTTGGCTCGAGCCGTTTAGAGATGGGTGTGGTTCGTCTGTGTTTCCTGTCTTTGTGTGCTCGCTCGCTCTGTGCGTGTCTCGCTCTGACCGGCTAATATGGGGCTTTCCCACCACCATCGTCACCAGGCTAGGTTCGCTGATCTACCCCCGGAAAACGTGTCATTCCTGGGATGCAACATCCTGACCGTGGCATCACGGCAAATGCGTCGTGGGGAAAAGAGTAAAGGGGGACGAAACACTTGGCAGGAGAGGATATCTGTGCGAGGACCTGTGGGAGGACCTGTGCGAGAGAGCAGGGCAGGAAGGAAGGAGTGAGACAAAGAAAAGGAAACTCCGGCTCACATTGGCACCCGGCTGTTGCTTTCTTCCGCCTGCTATACCCACCACTCCCAGCCTGCATACATTTGCCAAGCACACACGCATGCCACACCACAAAGCATCGCAGCTCTGACAAGTCCGCCTCCGACACGGCGTTTTAACAATCGGCGGCCGTTGAAAAATTTGCGCGAGCCCAAACCCGACGCGTATGATTAGGAGAGACACTTGGACCCTTCCCGAGACCCGAGGCATCCAGCAACCAACGTTCAGCACCCGCGAGCCTGGGTCCGGTCAGTCGCATGCGACATACCGCAGCGAGGCCTAGGAGCATTCGTTCTTCAGCTCAGGCTCCCTGCCTGTTACCTACCACCCAAGCTCCCAATATCGCAAAAGACATACATCGGCACACCAGTCCCGACGGCACTGCGCCGACCTTGCCGCAGGCCAGGGGGGATCTAAAGGATGGGATCTAGCTCCCCTCGCGCCCCCTTGGGCTGCCCTGATACTTGGCAGCGGGATGCCATCTGGGGTGAAGCCGTCACATAGCGCAGGCCCGAGATGCCTCCCTGCGGCACAATTGTACAGCCCTGAGGGTGCTGGGCGCCTCGCTCTCAGTGATTCGATGTGATGCACGGAGCATTAAGGGGAGGGGGGTGCCGGCTGCCGTGTAGTGGGTGCGCGCGCTGGGCTGTAGCGGGCGATGGGCATCAATGTGTCCTGGGACGAGGCCCACGGCGCCCTGTGGATGGCCCAGAGCGAACGGGACCCACCATGTGAGAACATGGAACCTAGGTTATTACCCAATTAGGAAATTATGCACGTGGAAGTCTCGGTACGCGGATAGCCAGCCAGGCAAATACGTGTGTACCCGTACCCCTTGTCCGTCTCATGCCCGAGTGTCCGGCGGACTGCGATGCCGTCGACTGCTGCGTTGTGCTACGCTACGTTGTGCTCCGGAGTCTGCCTCAACCCCGTGTGAAACTCGGACGCGCTGCGAATCTCTCGCTGTCCCTATGTGTCAAACCCGGGCTCGCGGGCTGACAATTGGCACCCCCGGTCCGCCTCCCCCAATCCCCATCATCACCATCCCCATCGCCACCCTTGGCACCATAGGACACCCCGGGGCTCCCGTATCCTCAACAAGCCTTGCTGTCCACCCTGGGGCGGATCTGGTTGCATGCAAAAAGTGTAACAATTGGATCCCCGGAAGCAGATGAGCTTGATGATGGGCTTTATTATTAGCTCTCTTCCCTCCGCCGACCCCCCCAGCCATCCTTGATGCATCCTCGAGGCATCCTTGTGGTATCCTTGTGGTATCCTTGTGGTATCCTTGTGGTATCCTTGTGGTTGCGGTGCCCACCAGGCGCCTACCAGGTGTCCGCTCCGCTCTCCGCGATGTACGTACGCACGCAGTACCATTCTGCGAGAGCCGCTGTCTATATCGGACGGGCGCTGTTTCTTACATAGGCAGGCAGTGAGCCTCCGTGCTCATGTTTCGTTCCTGTCTCGTGTCTGTTTTCTTGTCTTGACTGTGCCTTGCTTCCATCCGTCATTCGATTCGTATTCCTTCCTCCTACATAATTACCCGTCCTTCCTTTTCGTCCATCCTTTCGACGCCCGTTCATCCAATCCCTTTCCACAGTTCCATTCCGTTTGTTATTGTTGGTGTTTACCAGTCGATGTCGTAATTGTCATCGACCTCATTTGGCAACTCCAGACTATTCATCATGGTTGTCTGCATGAGGACCTTTCTCGAGCCAGCCTGTGAGTTCGCCATGGCTTCTCGTCCGCTCGCTTGCTAACAGTCCAGTCATTGTGCTGGCTTTCACCGCAGGATGCCTCATCAACCGACGCCGTGGGGGCCAGCCTCTATCGCAATCCTCGTTCCGCAATGACCTCGAGTCCGGCGAACGATACACTGACGCATCTCCTCCCCTGAAGCCAACCGTCATCCACTCCGAGATCCCCGCCAGCAAGACCCCCAACGTCTTCTTCCGACTCCTCTCCCGCTTCTTCAACGCGTACCCGTTCTTGATCGAAATCTGGTATTGGAACATGACTTACTGGTAATGATGGCTGCCCAATGGAACGCGGGCAACCTGCTAACACTCTCCAGGATTTACCAACTTCTCAGGGCCTTTTCCGCTCGAATGATTGCCGGCAACGAGTCCGTATTCAACAAAGCCCGTGACCATGCCATCCAGATTCTGTCCATCGAGGGCTTCTTCGGCATCGACGTCGAACAACGGTTCCAGGCGTACATCATGAACTCCCAAACATGGCTAGTGCCTTTCCTTGCCAACATCTACTACTCCCACATCAGCGTCGGCATCTGTTTCCTCGTTTACATCTACACCTTTCTGCCGCCCGCCACCTTTCAGCGTATCCGTCGTACCATTGCCGCCGACAATGCCATCGCTTTCGTCATTCTCACCCTGTGGCGATGCTCGCCCCCCCGCTTGCTGCCCCCGGACTACGGATTCATCGACATCCTCCACACCAAGGCCAACACCGGTGGCGCCTTGAACAACAACCGTTTCCAGCTGACCATTGCCGCTATGCCAAGCTTGCACTTTGGCACCGCGCTGTTCTTTGCCGTCTGCTTGATCCAGTTCTCCCCTCACCGCTTCATGCGCATCATCGCCCCCCTGTGGCCGGCAGCGATGCTCCTCACCATCGTTTCGACGGCCAACCATTTCCTGATGGACGCCATGATTGGTGCCATGGTCCCCTTCCTCGGGTGGAGGATTAACGAGATTGTGCTGATTCTCAAGCCCGTCCAGGACTGGGTTTTTGCGCCCCTGATCAACCGGCTGGAGCTGGTTGATCCCGCAACGACGAGAAGCACCCCCAAGGCTCTGTAATAAAAAAGCACATCTTGCGTTTTGGGAATGATGCCGGCGTGCATTTAGCAACGGACACGGGCATAGACTTGGCTGGATAGAGAGGGACCGGATACCCAATGCACATTCGAAATGGTTCAATCGGATCTAATGCACTGTCGCGTGATCAAAATTTAATCTTTTTTCCCCTGCTTGTGCCATGACCTGATTCGAGACTAATCGCCGACGTTAGAGAAGGGGAGCCGCAGCCGTAGCCGCACCCGCTTTCTCGGCCCCAATGTCGCCGAATTTGGACATATCCCGTGTTGATGGCTTGGCGGCTGAAGCAGGGTGGAGACGCGGCTCGGTAGTTAGCTGGCTATTTGTCCGGCCGAGAACCGGGATTAACCTCGCGACGCCACGCGACGAACGAGCCTTCATGTTGGTTCGAGGAAGAGACGTTGAAAGAAGGTTAGAGTTGAAGGCATTGTGAACGGTTATCACGTGGTGAGTCTCATGCAGAACGAGTGCCTCAGGTCAGGGACGGATACGAGGCATGACTAACGAACAGCGCGTTCAACTCCTTGCACTGAACGTTGCCAGACATAGCTCTGCTTTATGAAATTGATGGGATAGCTCAGCTGCGAGGCTCATCGCGGCTGCAGGCTCCATTCAATCATGAGTGAGTGAGAAGACCAACTGCTGCGGCACAACCTGGCGTTAGCTCGGTTGGCTCGGTTGGCCGAATTGTTAGCCTCGTGGGTTGCTCATTGTAGCAATCATGCATCAGGCATTGCCTAGGATTACGTCGAGGCTCATGGTTGGCTTTCAAGGAAGCGATCTTGGTCATTGCAGGTGCTGACCTCTGAACATTGCCCAATACCATCACATAGCTACAATTATACATTGTGCACGCGCACGCCTCCGCCCTTTTTACATCTCAAGAACTGTCGTGTCTTCATCTAGCAAGCATCATTGAACAAAAGAAATCGAAATCACAGCTCCGCGTTACGCTTCACACAACATGACCTAAACTCGTCACTTTACCCGCCTGTATCACGTACACTAAGAAACATACATGTCCATCTCCACTCCTCTCCCCCTCTGGGGTATCATTGCATCGTCGAAAGCGTCCACAATCATCCGAGACGACCGACGAAAAACAAGACGCGCAAAGAAAGATCCACTAGTAATGCAATGTTGCTCGCACGTCACCAAAGCCCCCTATGTGAAGTCCAACTGATGTACATCGTTCATTCATTAGTGACCAACGGTCAAGGCTCTCACCCGGCGATTACTCGTAGCGTCTCGCGGCAAAGGACTCGAGGACCTGCTCAGAGGTTCGCACAATCCACTCAAGCTTGACCTTCTCGACGTTGACCAGGAAGGGGTCGGTCGGGAAGCCGTCTTGAATGCCGCCGAGAAGCGGTTGGACGCGACCAATGAGGAGTTGCATAGTCTGGGAGGTGCTTCTCATCACATCCCTGGAACCGTGCTGCTCCCATTCCTGCAACCTGTTAGTCGTGTTTGGACGGCGGCGTTCGCGTGGTGGGGTTGGACTTACAAAGGCCGGTAGGTTTTCGGCAAAGGCGCGCAGAGCCACCTCGATCCACTCAACCTCCTCCTTGAGGCGGGGGCTGGGTCGGAGATCCTTGGAAATCGTAGCAATGACAACGAGCAGCATGAGCGGCGGCAGACTCTCAAACTTGGTGGGGGGGAATCGACTGAGGCATCTGTGGAAGATTTCCTCTTCGCGGCCGCTCTGGATCCACTGGATCATGGCATCCTGGTAGCGGCCCTCCTGAATGGCCTGCTCGATGAGTCGGATTCGCTGTAGCAAGTCATGGTCGGCCTCCGTCTCGGACTTGCTCATCTGGTTGGCATAGGCGCCGGCGAGCGCGTTAACGTTGTTGGTGGGGGCAACGTAGTCGGACGCGGGAGCGGACGCCTGGGGGCTGCTCAGCTGCTGGTGGCCTCGGACGTACTGAGGGCTACCCATGTACTGCTGGTTGCTAGGCGCCTGGCTGGCGTTGTAGCTGCCGGCGTTACTGGGCGCGCCCGAGTAGTGAGGCATGTGGTGGCTGGGGTTCTGAGGGCCGGGGACACCGGGCAACTCGTGGACAGGAGGCTGCTGCTTGAACTTGAGGAACTCGGCCTGGAGAGCAGACTGGGAGGCAGCCATGGTCGAAACCATGTCGGTCAGGCGAGTGACGTATGACAGTAGCTGGTCGATCTTGTTAGCATCGGCCACGTGCTGGGCCTTCATGTGCTCGAACTGATCGTGGTACTGCTGGTGAAGCTCGCCGGCAACCCGCTGCGAAGCCTGGGTGGCGATGGTGGTGAAGGTAGGGGTGAGCCGCTGGGTCAGGGTGGCCAGGACCTCCTGCTGCACGGTGTTGGCGACGGCGCTACCGACGCGATCCGAAATGGCGTTGATGAAGTCGCCGGAGCGCAGGGACCGGTTGAGGGCGTGAGGCAGTGAGCTCTGTATCTCCTTCTGGACGGACGTGGAGACGTGGGGCTGCAACTTGTTGTTGAGCAGGTCGGTGACAGCCTCGCCTGCCTTCTCACCGATGGCGGGAATCATGACGTCGGTAAACTGGTGGTGGATGAGAGCCTCCAGAACCTTTTGGGTGTTTTCGTTCAGAACCTCGGAAACCATGTCCAGCATCTTGAGCTGGTGGTTGTGGAAGTTTTCGTCCCGCTCGCGAACGCCGTCGTCAATCTTCTTGTTGAGGTTGCCGAGAGAGGTCTTGAGAGTGTCCGACATGCTGTCCCGGAGGCGCGACTCGAGGCCGGAGATGGCCTGGTCAAACGTTTCCTGGGAAACAGTGGCGGCGGCGACGGCCTTGGGCTCCTTCGTGCGAGGAGTGTTGCCGTTGGTGGTCGCGTCCTCCTTGGCAGCGTTCTTCTTCTTACGAGACTTGCGCTCCGGCTTCTCGGACTGCGACTCCTTGGCCGACTGGACAGGCGTCTCAGCCTCCTTCGGCTCGTTCTTGGGCTTGGTGGGAGCGGCAGCCTCCGGTCCGCGATGGGGTGTCTCGGGTTGGGAAGCGGCGGGGATGGCCTCCTTGGGGATTCCTCGGTTGACGACGCGGACGGGAGGAACGCCCTCGCCGTTGGGCTCGGCAGGCTGGGGCGACTTGAGCTTGGAAACAGTCACGACGCCCTGCTCGACGGCGTCGACGGCCTCCAGAACCTTGTTGTCCTTGGACCAGCCGAGCTCGTTCTGCTTGATGAGCAGGCAGGCCACGCCCTTGGAGTGCATGGCGTAGAGCTCAAACAATGTGGGCTCGTCGGCGTCCTGGACCATGGCAGGGTTGCAGAGGATGTCGAGGCTGCGCAGGATGCCGCGGTTCGCAAACGAGTACTCCCTGACTCCACTGATGACAGCGGTACTATCCGGCTGGGGGATCGAGGAGTCCTGCGCGACGAGGCGCTGGATGTACTCGGCCTGGGAAACGCTCTTGAGGTTGTACTTGGGGGCCGACAGGTGGGCAAAGTAGATGGAGTTGCGGGTGGGGTGGCCGATGACGATCATGCCGGTAGCCGAGTGGTACATGACGCTGCAGACGGCGTCCGACTCCTTGCTGTGGGGGAGGTTGAACTCCTGGACGGGCTTGCCGAGAGCCAGATCCCAAAGCTGGAGGGTGTGGTTCTGTTTCATACCAACAATCATGTAGCGCAGGGCGCACCGCTTCTGGTAAGGGCGCTGCTTGTCAAGGAGGAGGACCGACGTGGGCCAGGCCTTCTCGCCCTCCGGTGTGCTAGCCAAGGTCATCAAGGGCTCCTTGACCTCGAGGGAAGTCTGAGCGGGCATGGGAGCGCGGGGATCCGAGCCCTCCTTGACGGCGGTCAGGTCACGAACGTCCCAGAACTTGACCCGACCCGACTTGTCAAGGGAGACAATGACGCTGTCGTCCTGGCTGAACGTAAAGTCCTTGCCGGCCTTGCCTGTGTTGATCTTGAGGGAGCACTGCTTGGAGAGCGTCTCCGTGTCGACGACGCGGTCGTGGCCGTCCTTGAGGAGGTTGTTCTGCAGAATGTACGAGGGCCAGATGATGTTGATGGACTTGCCGCGGCCGACGGCAAAGTACTCAGGGTGGATAGTCGAGGTGCGGGCGCGCGTCTTGAGGACGCCGCCGGGGGCGTCTCCGTCCTGAGAAGGCATCGGAGGCAGGGCGAAGCCGTACTGCTCAAGGTGGGCATCCTCGATGTGGTCCTTCTCGCCGTCCTTGATCTGGACCCAGTAGACGGTACCGCTAATGCCAGTTCCGATAATAGCCTCGCGGTGGGCGCCGGTGTGGTCCGAGGGCGTGACAGACATGGCAACGTTGAAGATGCGGTCCTTGGTGTCGGTGAAGATCTTTGCGTCCTTGCCATCCTCCTGGCGAATGACACGCAGACCACCTTGCTTGGACATGCCGTAGGCCATGTAGTTTTCTGTAGCCGTGTATAGGTTTCGGTCGATCTGGTCAAACTCCTTCTTGAGGCGAGCAATGTCCATGATGGCCTCGTCGCGGAACTGGGGCCGGGGCTCGGTGCCCTCCTCGAGAAGGGTGATGGAGATCCAGGGCTTCATGGGGAAGTTGAAGACCTTGACCGGCGACGGCTCCTTCTCCTCGATGACGACAATCTCATCCTGGTCGGCGCTCTCCCAGCTGTCGGCCACGCCCTGGGCGGCCTCGTCGACAATCTCGTGGACGGTCTCGGCGACGTCGGAGGGAAGGGCCTCTTCCAGGGCGCCCTCGTTCTCGTCGCGGTCGAGGTCCGACTGGATTGTCTTGGCGGCGGCCTGAGCGCTCTCCTCAAACTCCTCTTCCGTCCTGGCGTCCATCAGGGCATCGAGGTCTTCGGCGATCTCAGCCTGGACCTGCTCATGCTCGGCTCGCCCAATGGCCTCACGGGCTTCGTGGTCGGCCTTGTCTGCGATGTCGCTGATGGCCTCGGAGACCGTCTCCCGGTGCTTGTCGACAGAGACGTAGCTGTCAAACTCGGATGTGGGAGGAGTCTGCTTGACCGACGGATGCGAATGCAGAGACGAGGTGCGCGTTGCCTTGCGGCGGATGTTTGGAGAAGTCGGATTGCTGCCGTCGTAGTGCTGAGAACCAGCCGGCGAGTCCTTCTTGAGAATCTGGAAGGGGGCAGCGGCGTTGGGAGACTGGGCAGGGTGACCTTGGCTGTGCTGGCTCTGGCTGTGCTGGCTGTGAGGCGAGGACTGGGCCAGAGTGCCCATCAGTTGCTGGTAGAGGAAATCGGCGGGGGGGTCCTGCGACGGAGGATGCGACGGGGGATACGACTGAGGATGCTGTTCACCGGGGTACTGGTCCACCTGGTACTGCTGAACAGGATAGGGATTGACCATGGGCGGGTGAGGCGGGTGCTGGTATTGACCATAGTGGCGAGCTGGCTCGGAGGAGGTGTTTTCGGGAGACTGGGGAGTCAGGTTGGTGGATCGCGAGGACTCGGTCAGCAGTGGTTGGTCACCCTGGCTGGGCTTGGGCCGATTGAGCAGGTTGAGCAGGTAAGATCGAGTATCGGGAGGCGGCGAGCCGTTGCCAAACTGGCTGGGAGGCTGTTGGGCAGGCGGCGGCGGCGGCGGCGGGGCGGCCTTGGGCTCATCGGCATCTTGAGCGCCTCGCATCAAAGCGGCGAGCAGACCGGTCGGATCGGCGGCGGATGGGGCAGGCTGGTGGATGGGAGCCTGGAATCTTTGGGAGACGGCCGGTTGGGGCTGCTGCGGCAGATGCGGAAGCTGATGCTGATACTGGTTCTGTTGATACTGCTGCTGCGGAGGCTGGGGCTGCTGTGGTTGCTGGTACTGTTGTTGCTGGGCCGGGTTCTCGCGCGCAGCCTGGTTCTGCAGCTGCGAGGCACCCGCGCCGCTGAACTTGAGCAGGTTCAGCAGGTTTGCAGTGCGATCCGAGTTGGACGCGCCCATGTTCATGCTGTTGACGGGCGGCGTCGGCGCCGGAGGCATGTCCATATCCATGTTGGCAGCCGGGGGTGGGCGGTGACGAGAATTAGAAGGGGGAGAAAAAAAAAAGAGAGAGAGAGACAGGAAAGGCTGCCCGATCGGCGGGTACGTCAATGGAGGAGATCGGACGGAAGCAAAACGCCGAGGCGAATCCGAATCCGACTCCAGAGAAGAGGAGGGATGAGAGGAAAGGGAGGAGATGCCTGTGTTTCAACGAGGCGAGGCGGTGATGATGTTTGAGGGAGGTTTGGTGTTGTTTTCGTTAGTCACCTCACCTGAGAAAGTAGGCAAGAGAAATAAATTTGGGAAGTGGCCGGGCGCGGGCGCACCTACCCGCGGGCTTTTGGCGATGGCTGGCGATGCTGCGTGGTCTATGGCAGCCCAACGCTACGCTACCGGCGACCAACCAGCAAAGCAGTGACCAACCAAGTCAGAGCTGCAGAGCTGCAGAGCTGGATCGCCCCAATGATGGCGAGTGAGAGCGAGAGCTGCAGCGGGTGACGGGGATGAGTGACGTGGTAGGAGACTAAAGGCTTGGGCAGGTCCCCAGCGAGTGATGCCAAAACCCGCGGCCGCGGCTGAATGAATTATTCCGCCCTACACGTCTTCCATCTCCCAAGGATCCCAAGTGGGGCCCCCTGGCTTTAGGGCCTAATCGCCTAAACCTCAGGCGGTAGTTGGGCGGTTACAGTAGTTATCCTAGTAACTGGAACGAATTCCGGCAGCCAAAATCGTTCCAGTTATAGGGTAATTCCAGTGACAGGGATTCCCGACCCACCTGAATGTAAAGACAGGTCACAGTGGCGGCACCAGCCAAAATGTGTCTCAATTTATGATCTTGAAGGGGATAGCTGTCTATTGAAGGGGCTGGAAGAAGTCCTTGATATCGGTCTGGCGGGCGTTCTTGAGGATGTGCGCCTGCACCCGATCTTGAAGCCGTTGTAATACTATGAGTTCCTCACGTAAAATTAAGCTCTCCTTGTTCTATGCTATGTATAATAACTCTATGATTAGCTTTTTGGTATTGAAAGGGCTAACTGAAGGCATTTCCTCTATAGAAATATTATTATTATTGTCTTTAGTGGTATTTTCTGCCTTAAAGGAAAAGAAGTCATTAAGAACTTATTAAAATACCTTATTAGGCATAAAAGGCTTATTAGAAGGGGTATTTTTATCGAGAGGGAAGAAAAAGCTCTCTTAATAAAGGGGTTTATTATAGAAGTTATAGACTTAACGCTAGAGCTGCTAGTCCTTAATAACCTTAATATAATTAGTTAAATTAGCTATTAGAAAAAGCCTAACTATTAATGATTTTTTCTAATAGCTTTAAATAAGCCTTTAGCTGGCCTTACTAAACTAGCTAGTATAAATCCACTGCATTATTTAATATAGGTCTATTGCCTTAATTGAGTTGTTTTTTGGCTCTTAATTAAGCATCTAAATAAGCTATTAAAGGTATTGCTAGCAATAGGATCTTTTAAAGCTACTAATAATGCTTTAGTCTATCGATTAAAACACTAAGGTTTGATTTAAGGGAAGGAATTTAATTATAATATTGGCTAGCAGCAGCAAAAGCTATATAGCAGCTTAATAGGTACTAAAGTTATTAAGGATTAGCAAAATAGGCTGCTTAAGCTTCATTAAATTAATATATTAATAAAAGTTAATTAATTAAGCCTTTATTATAGTAATTGTAAATTAAGCCTTCTTATTTAACCTCTATTAAATACTATAGGCTTCCTAATTAAAGCCTTATAAGGCATAAGGGCATTTTGCCTTTCTAATAGCCTAAATCCTAAATAGATTATTATTAGTATTATTAATAGTAAGCCTAAAGGAGATTTAAGTCTTTTCTGCCTTAATGCTAGGCTAAGAGGAAGAGGCTAGCTTAAATTTAGGTATTGCCCGCTAAAAAAGGCCTATTTAATCTATATTGTATTGATTTCCTACTGGAATTTAAGCAGCAATAAAGCAAATAGCTTATATCCTCTTTATAGTAGTATTATTACTAAAAAAAGCTGCAAAAGCTGCCTCCCTATAAAAGTGCTATACCTTAATGCTATATCTCTTTTTAAATAATGCTGCCCATTTTAGCCTAAAGCTAAAAGGACTGCTAGACTTAAGCTTATAGTTCCTTACTGTAAGGACTGTCTTCTAGAGCTTTACTGCTTTAGCCTAAAGCATTTCTATTATTAAAGAAAAGCTATAGCTTTTTACACCAATCTACTATTAATAAAGAAGGTATTTAAGGACTAACTATTATACCTTTTAAAGCTAATAACTTAAATAGCCTAAATTATTAGTAAAAAGGTCATTAAAATGCTTATATTGGTCTTTAAGTATACGGCTAAAAATAGATTTTAAGAGCTATAGATTAAACTCCTGCATATAATATCTTTATGCCTCCTCTAAAGAAGGCCTTTTCTTTAAATTCTATGCCTAATGGCAAAGAAAAATACGCTGCTATATAGATAGAGAGCTAGATATTATGCGAGCAATTTTTCCGACCGTAAAATGTGCTGTTGGCGATGTTTTTTCTCAATTGAAAATGACTGTTGTAATGATATTAAGGAAAAGGGGCCTGCTACACCAAAAAACGAGCTCTCTATGCTATGCCGCTAACCCCTGCGGTTATCCCTATAACCCCTCTGTATGCAAAAACCTATTCCAGTTTCCAGTTTTGCAGTTATCCTAGTTAAAATTCGCTGTATGGAGAAATAGTTCCAGTTAACGGGGTTTTTGCACTTATTGGCGTTCCAGTTACTAGGATAACTACTGTAGTGCCCTGTTTCAGCGCATCCTTTCAGGCCCTTACAGGCCTGTTCTAGTGACCAGGCGACGACGCCGCTTCTCGCGTCCGTGCCTCGACTGTCTCAACTGTGGCTGTGGCGCATGTGTGGCCGTCCGACAGGTGGCAGGCAACTCGCTGCACCTCAAAGTTTTGGCACGGCCGAGCCGGATCCAGTTAATCATTGACGCCGTGTCCATTGCTCCCCAACATTCTTATTCCTGGACAACTTCTACGTCTCCCTATTCGGGACCACGACTATCGCTTGCTTGGGTCCTCACCGCCGCCCCGCCGCTGCCTCCCGCCTGCGCCCATCACATGTCACTGCACGAGTGACGTGACCTCGACCTCACAACCTCAACACCACCCAGCGCATCGCGACGACTCTCAGCCCTCATCGCCCATCATGTTCTGCCTCAGAAGGTATGTCGCCCGCTGCACCCTCCTCCAGCGACCGTCGCTAACCCAGACAGCTGGCTCCCCCTCCTCTTCATCCCCACAAACGCCTCCCCCGCCTTCATCTTCCTCTTCTTCGTGTGCTCGTACTTCCTCAACCGGCCATGCATCTACTGCTCGATCCTCCTGCTCATCCTCTTCCTGACCTCCTGCAACTGGTCCGACCGCTGCTTCTTCGACTTTGGCAGTAATTGGTTCCTCCCTCGACCCGGGTCCAACCCTCTCCCGACGGACGTCATGCCTGATTCGGCGGACCTGTTCAACGCGAGCGTCGTCGAGATGATCAACTCGACCGCCACCGGCGTCGCCAACGCCGCCATCGAGGCCGTCACCGAGCGCAAAGCAGAATGGACCGGGCTAGGCGTAGAGTGGTTGCGCAGCCTGCTGGGGAAGCGGGAATGGAGAATCGACTGTATGGATATCTACATCCGCTTGTAATTCTACGTGGAAAAGGTATTATATGGGGTGGATCGGTAATCAGGACATGGACATACGGCGGCTATCACGAGTCAGCATAGCATGGCGTTGAATGGCATATGGTTTCACAGGTGAACTCGCAAATGCTTAATACATGACTAATCTCTATTCGTTGATCCTGTCCACCATCCTAATTATAAACAATCCCAAATCGCACACTGTCTCGCTAGGAAAACCATTCATCAAAAACGTCCAGGTATATCCTTCATGGCACTTGCATCAGGCATGAAACATCACAGTTCTCGCTCGGGTTTCGATCCCACATGCTCCAGCTTTTCCTCGGCCAACTTGGCCTTGCCGTCCAACGCAATCTCGGCCTTGGGTTCCATGCTAGGCGCGACGAGGGCCTCGACGGCTTCGCTAGGCCCTTCCACAGGCTCGGTATCCTCCACGTTTTGTAAGCTCTCCAGTATGATAGATTCTTGGGGGGCAGAAGACTCCAGCTCGGCTGAAGCAGGCTGCGTGGCTTGCGAGATGATTGCAGTCTCGGTAATCTTGACAGTGGCAGTCTCAACCTGCGTTACGGTCTCGACGATGCGGACAATCTTCTCTGAGATGACCGTCTCCGTCTCGCGGAGGGGCTCGGGGGCCTTGGAGGCTTGTTCTAGAGGCGCCGGGCTTGATGAGGCCTGGGCGTTGCGGGACAAGGAGCATTCAGCACAATGATCAACAACCGAAGTTGTGGAAGCGGTCGGGTGTCGACTGACCTTGACTGAGCTCTCGGCAACGGACAGGCCCTCAGCAGAGGCGACAGTGTCTTGAACGATGGGCTCCTCCGCTTTGGGAGTGGCTTCGCGCTCTGTGACCTGGCTCTCCTGAATCTGGCTCTCCGTTGTCTGGCTCTCTCGAGCCTGACTCTCCGTAGTCTGGCTTTGTTCAATCTCCTTTGGCGCTTGGGTTTCTGTCTTGATCTTTGCGGGTCCCATCTCGATCTGGTTCTCAATGGTGGGGACAGCGTACGTCTGGCTCTCTACCTTGCTCTCCGCGGCCCTCATCTCGATCTGGTTCTCGATGGTGGGGATAGCATACGTCTGGGGCTCGACATGGCTCTCCGAAGCCCTCAGCTCGATTTGGTTCTCGATGGTAGCCATGGCGTGGGTCTCCATTGTTGGCACATGTGTCACGGTAACAGTTGGAACCTCTGCGCTGACCACCAAGGTCTGAAACGTCCGGGGATCGGATTGCGGCTGGCCGCTGCGAAGGGCCAGCATCAAGATGAGAACGCTGAGGAGGACAATCAGGACGTTCTTCTTGTCTTGCATGAGGACCCGACCCGACTCGAGAAGGAGGTCTCCGAGAGACTCGTTCTTCAAGTCGCGGCGTGCCTCTTGAGGATAAGCGGAGGGCGCGTCTTGGTGATAGTTGGGCATGGGAGCCGAGCGTTGCTGTTCGTAGGCATGAGCTTGTTCAGAGTGTTGAGGGGCCTGACCGTAGAATTCTCGATATCTCTCCTCCTCTCGCTTTTGCTGTTCCTCCGGGGTCTCGACGTGCGGCTCAGGGGTAGGCTCTCGAGCAGGGTCATTCGCCACGAACGAGACCTCTCTGTCAATGTCGTCGTGGTGCTCAGACTCGACCTCTACACACTCCTCGACACTCTCTTGGATATCAGGCTCTGAGAGGTGGTCCGCATGAAGGCCTCTTGAAAGATCCTCATTAAGTTCGTCGTGAATCTCTTCAAGCTCGTGGTGCTCGATAGTCTCGTCATGAAGCTCCCGCTCCCCGTGACTCAGATGCTCCGGCTCAAGCTCAGTGTGGTCGAGGTCCTCATCATCCGAGTAGTCGTCCTCGGGGAGGTCCTGCAGTTCATCATCGTATTGCTCCTGCATCTCCAACTCTCTCTCGCGCTCATCCAGCTCGCGCTCTTGTTCAGCCTCCAGGCGGTTCATCTCTTCCTGCACCGCGGGCGCAACCAGCGGCTCAATCTCGACGTCGACGCGCTCCATCTCCTTCCAGCAAGCCTCCCAGGCACCGGCCTTCATCAAACCGTTCGAGGCGTACACCTTGACGCGGAAGATCTTGCCAGGGCCAAGCGAGTCGTAGCGGATCTCGGAGCGGCACGTCTTGCACCAATGAGTCTTTTCGACGCTGAGACGAGAAACCCGTCGGTCGTCGTCGTATTCGTCCTCTTCGCTGTCGGAATCCTCGAGCGCCATCTCGTTGGATGGGCCGAGGTAGTGGCCACACTCCAGGATGCGGGCACGCCGCCTCAGGGGCAGTTCGAGAGCCTCGAGGAGCCGCTCCTCAAGAATCTCATAGTCGTTCTGAGGGTGAGGCAGCAGGATACCTCGCTCAACAGTCGTATCGCCCATGCGGTCTTGGAGCTGGCGCCAGGCATCACGCACGGTCTTGGTGTCTTGGCTCAGATCGTCCGTGGCGGCGCGTTCCAGAACATCACCCCAGCCCCAGGAAAGAGGTAGCAGGGTGACGTGGAGCAGCACGAGCGGAGGAGTAGTTCGCCTGAAGCGAGGCGGTGTCTTTTTGGGGAGTATTGGGCGGAGACGCTGGGGGATCCCAGGTGAGAGCCGGTAGGCAAGCCTCGTCTGCTGGAACGAGGGGAGCCGTAGACGGATGGCGGGGGGAGGACATTTGCAGCGCCTTTACCGATGAGGGCGACCTGAAGGCAGGGCGGGGAGCTCCTCGGATGGTAGGAACAAACTCTTCCTCGTGCTCGTACTGGCTCATCTCCGAGATGCCAGAGACAGCAGACATGCGAGGAGACCTGTCCATGGCGGCCATCTTCTCCATCTTCCTACGGTCCGAGTCGGACAGGGAGCCCATAGAGCTTCGAGAGCTATGATCGCTAAACACGTCGTCTTCGTTTTCGTTGCGAGAGCTACTACGCTCGTCTTCGGTGGAATGGTGGCTGTCTGCCGCTACTGACCTGTGGGTGTCCGACTGGCGGCTGTGCATGGACCCTCGCTGGTTGGGGATGGATTCCTGGAGGCTGCGAGAGGACTTGTGGCTGCTGGTAGAGTCTCGGTGACTGCGAACGGACTCATGACGGCTGCCGGTGGAGTCGCGATAGCTGTGAGTTGACTCGCGAGGGCTGCGAGCTGCCTCTAGCTGACTTCCAGTAGACAGTCGATGGCTGTGGATAGACTCGTTGTAGCTGCCCGTGGATTCTCGGTGGCTATGAATTGATTCGCGAGGGCTACTGGTAGACTCCCGGGGACTGTGAACCGCCTCAAGATTGCTACCGGTAGAGTCTCGGTGGCTGTGGACAGACTCATGCAAGCTGCCAATAGACTGCCGCTCGCTGTGGACCGACGGCTGGTCGCTTTCAGCCATTGAATGAGCGTCCGACGGCCGAGCGCTGCCGAGCTGCGAGTGAGACACGAAGATATCCTCGACTCCATGGTCGGTGTGCATCGACTCGCGGTCGCCGTGAGGGGATTCTGGGGCATGGCTGCCGAGAGACTCTCGTCCCGGGCCCGAGGTGGCAGAGTGAGCGTCCGAGGGACGATCGCTGCCACCCTCATAGTGGGAGACGTCGCTGTCATCCGTCTCGGAGACAGTGTTCATGGACTCTCGGCCTCTGTTTTGCTCAATCTTGTTGACAATGTCCCGGGCAGCCGCCTGGATCAGTGCCTCTGTCCGGCGAGACGTCCGGCGGTGACGGTGTGAGACATAGGAGCCCGTTGAGGCGGACTCTAGAGATTCTCTTCTGGAGTCGGTCACGGCTGACTCCTCATCTGGATAGTTTGCTTCCTCGTCTTGAGGAATAAGCTCGTCGGTTTCTGGGAGGTTGGACTCCTCCTCGTCATAGAGAGCCGCGGCGTCGGCCTGGACCTCTGCCTTTGGTATCTCAACATCCTCTTGGGTCGTGTCGTCAACATCTGCTGGTCCATCTGCGTCGTCTTGTGTGTTGTTGATCGTCTTCTCCGGCCGCTCGAGCTCTTCGTCCTGGGGCTTCACCTCGGGCTTGGCCTTGGACTCGGTGTGCTCGGTGTGCTCCAGCCCGGTGTCGACCTCGACCTCCTGGGCCTTGACCTGCTCGTCCTTCTCCATCTCGTGGTCGTCCATCGGATCGCTTAAGCAAGAACGGTCAACGTGAATCTCAAAATCGAGGTCCTTTGCCCTATTGCGTCGGGGCATGGAGGGTGGTGGGTATTGTTGTAAGCAAAGGCCGCTCGCAGACAAAACGGTAACACAGGGCGGCCACAAAAGAAAAGCACAGAAAACAAAGAAGGGTCTTCCCTGGGAACGTGCAGCAGTTATTTCGTGTCTGGGGAGCCTCTAAGGAACCGCCGATGAGTGTGTCCTTGAATGGTTGGCTGGTGCTGTGCGGATCGCTCCAGACTTTGTTTACAGCCGTTGCTGGGTCGACGGGCCACCGACATGGCCTGTTGGGCCGACAGTACGGTCGCACATTAGGCACGCGGTGACAAAGTGCAAAAACCCGAAAATCCAAAATCCTAAAATCCCGAAATTCTGCCCTACCTTCACATACAGTCTACATTGCATACAGTCATAAATTCGCCTATATTATTACTATATAATAAAGTTATTTAGATCTAACAATTAAAAAGGCTAGTTTTTGCTTTATAAAATATATTATATAATATATCTTGCTATTAACCTAAAATACTATAAAAAGGTACTAGCTATTATTTTAGATTAGCCAAAACTATTAACTAATGCCTTTATATATAGCCACTTAATTAAGGCTTTATTGGCTATATTATGCATACAAAAGGGTAGGTAATTAAGGCAAAAGTAAAAGAAAGAAAAGCTAATATATATAACTATTTAATAATTAAAGGATCCTTTTAAAACCCTTTATTAAAGACCTTAATAAAGTCTTTTTAGGTTCCTTCTCCTTTTAGCTAAATAGAGTT
This sequence comes from Aquanectria penicillioides, assembly GCA_003415625.1. Taxonomy (NCBI): domain Eukaryota; kingdom Fungi; phylum Ascomycota; class Sordariomycetes; order Hypocreales; family Nectriaceae; genus Aquanectria; species Aquanectria penicillioides. The sequence goes on along the minus strand of PYIU01000006.1, from coordinate 3,174,705 downwards.
ATCTATTAAAGTCCCTAATCCTTTAAGCAATAATAGCTAGCTAAAGCTAAAACCTAAACTATTATATATATGCCTACCTTTAAGTATATCTCTATTATTGCATTAAGTAATATAATTTAGCTATTTGCAATTACTGTAATAGCCACTAAAATAACCTAAAAGATATATATAGTAAGGGAAGGGCGCTATATATACATTTAAATTTAAGTGCATTTTATTTGCATAAAATAAATAAGGAGTTAAACTAAAAATGCCTTAACTTTAAATAAATAAGGCATTTATATATAAGTTCTTTATGCCTTAAATTTAGGCTAATTATATATAGTTATAAAGGAATCAAACTAAATAATTAAATAAATCTAAAATAGCATACTAAAGTACATTTTTAATATATAGCTAAAGCTACTATTTTAAAATATTAGCCTTTATAAGGCAATGCTTATTAGGCATTTATATAAGATGCACTTAAAGAGGCTAAAAAGATATTAGCTTATATATAAAAAAGAATTAATTTTAAGTTATATATAATATATTAATGCTAGCTAAAGGGGATTCTTAGGTTAGGACTATATATATAGTTAATAATTTAAAACTTTAGCTATATAAAAAGGAAGGGATATTAGCAATAATATATAATATATTATTATTATTATTATTGCTATTATTTAAAGGGTTAGTATATATATTGCTTAAAGGGCTTATATATATTAATTATAGTAATAGTAATAGTAATAGTAAGAAAAGAAAGGCAATTAAAATTATAATATTTTAAATAAATAGTTTTTTAGTTATTTAACTATTAATTAATAGTTAGTTAATAGTTAAGTAATTAAATTTCTATTGATTTTATATAATTAATAGTATTGCATTTAGATTATTAATATATAAGATTCTATAATATTTTAATTAAAAAGTAAAATAATTGCTTATTTTATATAATAAAACTAAATCCTATATAATGCTATTAAGTTTATATTAAATCCCTTTCTTTTTTCTTTTTTTTTTTTTTTTTTTTTTATTTCTCTTTATTATTATATATAAAATACTGCTATTTTAAAGAAAGATTAAATGCCTAAAAACTAATTGCTACTATAAATAAATTTAAAATAAGACTTTTAGCTCTTTTTTTTGCCTTTATTATAATATTATATAATTAAAATTAATTAAATTAAATAATTTTAATAGTAAAGTATTTTTATTTTATATAACTTCTTAAAGTTCTTTATAGTTTATTGCTTTTATTTTATTAAAACTACTATTAAAGCTTTATAATTATATAATTAACTTTAAGAAGAACTTTTAAGTATAAGCTTAAAAAGCTCTTTAAGTTTACTAATTATAAAAAATAGCTAATCCTTATAAAAATTCTATTAGGCTTTTAGTATAATTAATTAATTTTATAACTTTTAGTTAAACTTAAAATAGGTTTTTTATTTTTAAAAAGATAAATAAGCTTAATATATATAAATTACTTAATATTTTATTAAATATTAATTTATTTAGGTACTATTAATTTTAATACTCTTTTATTATTTAATATTATAATTAATACTTTTAAGTTTATAATAAATAAAAAAAAATAGATTATATAATTTATTTAGCCTAGCTTTTCTAAACAATTTAAGGTAAATATTTTATATAAAATTAAAAAGTTTTAATTAAAGTAAGCTAGATTTAATTAATTGCTAAATTTATATTCTAAAAATATTTATACTATTATTAATCTCTTTACTAAAGGGTTAATTAATTAAAAGATTTAAAATAGTTAGTTTTTTATATAATTGAACTTTTTAATTCTTAATAATAATTAACCTTTTTATACAATAAAGTCAATTAAGGAAAAGAAAGATATAATACTAAAATCACCTTTAGAAAGTTCTTTCTATATGCAATAAGAGCCCTCTTTAAAGATATTACCCTTTTTAATCCATTTAATTAAATGCAATTACTCTAAAAGTCTAATTCTATTTATATTATTTTATATAACTACCCTACTAAAAGAGTTAAAAATAGGCCTAGCCTTTTACACTTATTAAATTTAAACTTAAAGATTAGTGCAAAAGAAAAGATAAGGCATATATATAAAGAGGTAGGGTGGCATGCCCACTCAACTAATAGACCCAAAAGATTAAGCAATTTAGGCACAATATGCTAGAATTGTGCTATATAACTGTATATAAGGGGCCTAGTTGTTGCATATTTATATACGCCTAGCGCTATCCTTATAATTATCCCCCCTTAATAGCAGTGCGTCTTGAGCTGTAATGCTGTATTATAGGGCCAAGCTACCCCTTCTATAACCTTTCTAGTGCGCACTTAAGGAAGCTAGGGTTTAGGATAAAATGCCTATAGGCTAGCTTTGTAGTATGCATTAACTTGAGTAGGCCGGTTCTCTATGCCTAGGGATATATAATAGATGTCAACCCTTAAGGCTTGGTTGCAGCAGGCAACTGCACACCTGCTTTATGAGCCTAACGTAAGTATATAGTCGGACACTCTATTTGTTCTGCCTTGCAGGTAGGATTCGAACTTATAACCTTATACAGCCAGAAGACCTACGTTATGCCTGAATAATTGTGAAGAGGTGGGGTGGCATGCCCACTTAACTAATAGACCTAAAAGATTAAGCAATTTAGGCATAATGTGCTAGAATTGTGCTATATAACTATATATAAGGGGCCTGGTTGTTGCATATTTGTATGCGCCTAGCGCTATCCTTATAAAAATATATAGCATTAATATATAATTTAATTATTTATAATAGGATTTTTTAATTAAAAGATTAATAACTATTAATAACTATATATTTTTATATATTTAACCTTATGCTAAAAAGTTTAAGAATATTAATAAAGTAGTTAGCTTTTAATTTTATAGTTAACTAAAGTCCTATTAAATAAAGTGCATAAATATATATAGAAATTAACTTAATTTATATAAAATACTATTAATTTAATTTAATATTAACTATTTAAATATAATATTAAACTTTAAGTTAATCTAAACCTTAAAGGTAACTTAATACTATATGCCTTATAGACCTAACTTTAAGACTTTTAAAATAAAGAAATTAAAGGATTTTAGGTCTTATATATTGTAAGGGTTGGCTGATTAAGGTAATATAAGATAGGTCTTTAGGTAACTTATGTATTATATATAAGCTTTAACTTATTGAGTATTGGTCTATTGCTTAATAATATATCTTTTATTTAAGGTATAGTAGTGTATCTATATAGCTATACTTAAGAGCCCTACTATCTATTAAGGTAAGTCCTTTATCTCTTTATAATTATTCTCTTTTTTTTAAGCTTAATCCTTTAGGCTTAAGATTATTATTGCTTATATATATATTATAATTGCCCTATAATTTATTTATATATATGCCTAAATATTTTATAATTATTTATTAGTTCTATAGTAGTTATTTTAGGTTATATTTATATAATATTATTATTATTATTATTCTATATTATAATGGTTTATTTTAGTTAGTAGTAACTTACTATAGTATAAACTGCTTTATAATATTTAGTTAGTAGCTTATTATATAAACTTTAACCTTTTCTTTTTCTCTTTATATTTTATATAATAGTTTAATTTATTTATTGTACTTTTATTAAAACTTTTATAATATCTTTTCTTTTTTAGGCCCCTTTAATATTAGCCTATTAAAAATAGTATTATAGCAATCCCTTTATTAATTAGTTTATAGATAAAAGTCCTTATTTTTATTGCTTTTTATAAAAATATAATAATTTTTCTTTTATTTATTATATTAGTTTATAGATTACTTAATATATAATTTATTAAAGTATTAATTAGTTTTATAGTATAGTATATTATTTAATATTTTTTGCTTATTTTTTATTTATTTTATTTAAATCTTTAATAAGCTTTAGCTAATTGCAGTTTAGTACTAAAATTACCTTACTAAAGCTTACTTTATTAATAAATTTAATTTTAATAATAACTCTTTTTTATGCATTAAGCATTAGCACTTTATATATACTATTAAATTTACTGCTAATATTTAATATTATATCTATAATACTATTAAGAAAGGCCTTTATTGCTATACTATTTCTACTATATAGTCTATTTAATACTAACTTAAAAAAGTAGCTTTACTTTATAATCTCTTTATTTTAGATTTTTAGTCTTAAATAAGTATTTTTTTATTAATTATCTATTAATTATTTATTATTAATTTATATTAATATTAATTTATTCTTAATAGTCTTAAGTACCTTTATAGTTATTTTACTTTAATTATTCCTTTTTATACCTATAATAATAGTTTGCTTTATAATTTAAATTGCTTATTTAATGCCCTTTAGTATATATATAAAACTTCTATAAATATTATTAAGAAATATAGTCTATTTAAGTGGCCAATTATAATAGCCCTTTATATATTAAAAGCCTTATAGCTCTATTATAAGAATTCTACTTTTTAGGTTACTATAAAGTATACTAGCTACTTTTCTATTTATTATAAAGCAATTAATAGCTCTTTATTTAGTAATATTAAGGGTTTTAGCCTTAATAATAAAAGTAATATTTCTAATAGTAAGTTATCTATAGCTAATAATATAGGTAGTATTTCTATCTATACTATTAATAAATATACTGCCTTTACTATACTTTCTATTAAGTTTATTAAGTCTTAAAGTAAGTCTATTGCTAGGCCTAAAAAGCTTATAGCTTTATTAATTGCTTGCCTTTTTATAAATATTTAGCGCTTTACTTTAGCTTTAGAAACTAATGCTATAATATTAGCCTACTTAAATATTCCCTTTTTATTTAATAAGGATTTATATAAGGCTTTATTACTCTCTTTTTAACCTTCTCTTAAAAGGCAGGCAGCCCTTACTATTATACCGCCAATACCTATTATTAATAGTATTACTAGCCTATTATATACTTAATAATCTATTATACCCTTTTTAATTTTAGCTTAATCTTTTAAAAGTGCATTTAATTTTACTATTAGTAATAGCAATAATAATAATAAAGATATTCTTACTGCTATTCCTATTTATAAGAGTAAGGGTAAGTATTTAGTAAGCGCTTATTGTTTTTTTAGTTCTATTATTACTGCATCCCTATTTTTTTTAATAGTTTTAAAGCCTTTTGCTTTTTCTTTTGGCCTTATAGTAAAGAAACCTAAAATTGCTTTTATATTAAAAAAGGCTAAAGCAGCTCTTACATTAAGAAAGGCAAGGGCTACTTTTGCTATTATAATTTATTATAGTGCTTATTAAATGCTAAAGAAGTTTATTTAATTATTTATTGATTTTTATTAATATATTTTAGTTTTTTATTTAATAGTTAATTTAGGTATAGCAATCCTTAATAGTGCCTTTTTTATTATTGTATTATTTTGCTCTTTTTGCTATATAGCAATCTATAATAGCATTAAATATAGTTTTTTAATAAATTAATTAATAATTAATCTTTTAGTTAATTAATTTAATATATATTTATTAATTATTAATTAATTATTTAATATTATAGTTTATTGTTTTATTTTTAATAGATTTACTTTACTTACTTATAGTATTTATACATTTTATTTTATATATTTATTAAGTAACTTAAAGGCTTTTAGGTATTATATTCTATTAGCTATTTTAACTATTTAATTTAATAGAATTTATCTCTTTTTATCTCTTTATAGAATATTATTTTCTTAACCTTTTACTTATCTTTTTTATCTTTTAGCTTATAAAGGCTAGTTAATTATTTATTATTAGCTTAGCATGCCTTTAATTATAGTTTTAAAAGCGCTACTAAAAATATATTATGCATTTTTTAGTATTATTTTAGTAAATATATTTAATATACCTATTTATTAATTCTATTAACTATTATAACTTTAATAAATCTTAAAGCTAGCTTTTTATTTTTAAAGTAGAAATTTTTAGTAAATAGCTTTATTATATTTCCTTTTTTATACTTTTTAAATATATAGTTTTTATTATAATATTTAGCTTAAAACTTTACTATTTATTACTAGCATTTTTATGCTTTATTATATATTTATTAAATAGTTATAATACATTTTATAATGCCTTAAACTTAAATCTTTATTTATTATAGAATATATTTTATAATCTTTAGGTAATAACTATAAAGGGCTTATATTAGCAATATACTAATAGTATTATATTGGCTATTATTATATATAAATTCTGCCTTTAGGAGTTATACTGCCTATTTTTAGGGTAAGCCTTTAGTATATACTTATAGGTACTTCTTTAGGATTTAATTAATATACTTTATTTAGCTATCTATTTAAGGATAGTGCACTATAGATAGTTAATAAATAGTTGTATGCTTTTTTATTAAGTCTTTTTAAAACTAGCTAATAAAGAGCTTATCTTTATTGCTTATAATGCCTTTTAGGGTATTAAATTAGCATTTTACTTACTTATAGAGTAATTTTACTAATTGTATTACTATAAGTGACTTTTTAATAAGGATAAATATAGTATACTTTATTATATAGTATATAATTACTAAAATTATATTATATTCCTTACTATTAAAGTAGGCACTATTAAGCAGCCTTATAATAAAGTTTATACTTATTTCTTAAAATAGGTATACTAATAATAATAGTAATTAAAGTTGCCTATAAGGCCTATACCTTAATATATATATACTTTAGTATTATTAATATTATAGTATATAGTTTTTATATTTTCTATAATATTCTTTTAATGGAATTTTTAGCTAATAAAATTTAAGGTTTTAGTAGCTTTTATATACTTTATTTTAGGGTTATTATAATGCCTTTATAGAATCTTTATTTATAATATTCTTTAGTTAAAAATTACTAATCTTCCTTTATAGAAAAGAGTATTTTATTTATTATAGTAATAGTTTCTTTTCTTTTTAGCTATTAAGCAAACCTTTATTATTTACTATTAATAAAATTTATTATTAGCTTATAGTTTATAAATAAAGTCTTTTAGCTTATAAAATAATTGCAATAAAAATGCTATTTTACTCTTTATAAGCTTAATTATAATTAAGTATAGAATATATTATTTTAGTATAGTAATTTTAGCTTTAAGCAGTTTCTTTTAATTAATCTTTTTTATTGCTATTTATTAAGTATACTTTAATTGCTATATAATAGCACTACCCTTCTTTTAGGTATATATAGTAATAATAAAAATAGTTAAGCTTTAATAGTAACTGTTCGATCTAATAGTTAAATTTAGCCTTAAAGGTAAAGGCATTTCTTTTCCTTTAATTATTATAGGCTTTACTCTTTTAAGGCTAGCTTTTATAGCTTATATATATGCCCTAGCAGTTAGGGTTTTGCCCTTTAAACCTGCAATTATTTTATATATATTTAGCAATAGCTTATCTATTAATTAGAGCTTTATTGATAGTATAGGGATTATATTTTAATAGAAGATTTCTTTTTGTATATAATTAGGATGTTTAAATAGTCTATTAGCTAGGTTTAATTTTTTTAGCTAATACTATATATTAAAGTTAAAGGGTATTAGTTAGTAGATTTAATAGGCAAGCCTTTCTTAAAGGTTCTATATTAATATAAAGATTATGCCTTTTAGGGCTTTATAATCTATTAGTATTAGGAACTTTTTTAATAGTTTTAATAGATAATAGCTTTAATGCTTTAGGCTTTCTATAATAGCTAGAAGCTTTTATTAGCCTATTATTTAATATTATTTTATATTTAAGAGCTTTTTTAATTAATATATAATTAGTTTCTATTAATTCTCTATTAATTAAGATAGAATGCTAGCTATTGCTTTAGGGGATGCATCTATCTTTACTTTAGTGTATAGAGTAGGGTTTTAGTATTATAGAATAGTTATAGAATAAAAAGCCTTTTTTAATTTTTAAAATGCCTTTTTAACTTTTAGGCTTTAAATAAACTCTTTTATTTTATAGCCTTTTTTACTGCCTTTTAGTATTGCTATTAATAGATTAGTTATATTTAAGTATTTTAAAATAAATTTTCTATAGAAATTGTAAAAGCCTAAGAATATTTAGACCTTTTAATATATTTAAAGTAACTTCTATTTAATAATTGCTTACACTTTATTTAGCTTTATTTTTAGGCCTTTTTAGGTTATTATATACTTTAGGAACTTTACCTTTTATTAATAAAATATATATTTAAATAGCTTAATATATAATTATACCTTATAGAGTCTTTATAGAACTTTTAATATATTTTTAGTATATTATTTCTATATTTTAAAGTATATAATAATATTATTTAAATATACTATATAATATATATTTAGCAATTTAATAAGTATTTAATAGATATATACTTAAAAAATGGCTAGTGCATTAATTAAACTAAATAGTATTACTATATATTTAAAGTATTTATATTTTATTTAAAATGCAATCTTTTAGTAATTACTAGGCTTAATATAGATCTAATAATAGGCATTTTAAATATTAATCTTTAAGATTTATTTTATATTAGCTAGATAGTTTAATAAGTCCTTTATTAATAGCAATAGATAGTAATTCTTAATAGTTATAGCATTAAGATTTTAGTAATTTATATATAGTTATAGTATTTTATCTTTTTTAGTATAAATAATATAGGGGCTTTTGCCTTATTTATAGAGGTATTAATTTATTTATTTATTATATTCTTAGCAATATACTCTTTTAGGGCTTTTGCCTACTAGCTATTAATTAAATATACTAGACTATATAGTAGCTTTTTGCCCTTTTAAAGGTTAATGCTATACTTTACCCCTTTTAGAAGTAATAGCCTTTTAGTGGCTTTTTTACTAAATGTTTTTTATTTAGACTTTAGCTCTAAAGGCAATACTTTTAAAGTTAGCTTTAGCTTTTTGCTTAATTTAGCTATTAATTGCTTATTTAATAATAGTATACTATATATATATATAACTTAAGCTTACTCCCTATTTTATAGGAATTCTTTTGCAAATACTTTTAGGTTAACTAAAAATATAGGCTTATAGTTTTAAATTGCAGTTTAGGTATTAATCTTTATTTCTTCCTTTTCTATAGAAGCATTAAAGAGAAGTAGATTGCTAGCCCCTTTAGGGTATAGCATTTTAATAAATATTTGCCTAATTTTTTAGGGAAAACCCTTTAAATAAATTAAAAAGAATATTAATATATATATACTATTAAGGAGAGTTACTTTACTTTAGAAATTTTATAAGCTAAATGCCTTTTAATTTTTAGCTAAATATAGATTTAGCTCTTTAATTAGTTTTATATTAATAAAGTTAATTTATATATAAATATTTATATTTATATAGACCTTAACTTTAATATGCCCTTAAAGGGCAATTGCCTTATTTATAATAATATTTTTAATTAAAATTATTTTTAGTTTTAATATAGGAACTTTAGCTATAGTCCCTATATTTTCTTATTTTTTAAGAAGTCTTAAGGTTCTTTAGGTATAATACTAATAGATTAGATCTATATATATTTTTATAGTTAGGCTAGCTTTAGCTTATAGCCTTAGTCCCTAAAGCCCTTTTTAAGTAATCTATAGTCTATAGTTAGGTAGTCTAGCCTATTGCAGTTATAGCAGTATAATTAATTTAATTTACTGCCTTTTAGCTTATTGCTATATAGTTATTATTTTTATAACTTGCCTAAAGTATATAAATCCTTTAGGCTATAAAAACTTATGCCCCCTTTAGATAAAGGCCTTAAATAGCTCTTTAAATAGATTGCTTTTTAAGATTTATTTAAGCTATTAAAAGAATAGCTTTTTTTATAATTCTTATTTAAAGCTTATTTATTTTTTTCCTTAATATAGGCCTATAGCCTTTTTGCCTTATAAATTATATCCTTTAGTTTTAGGAGGTTTATTTACTTATAGTTTATCTTTTTCTTTAAAGATTTCTATAAGCTATAATAGTATTAATAGGCCCTATTTTTACTTTCTTCTTTATAATTTAGGGTCCTTAAGGATAGATATATTGCACTTTAAGTGCAAAAGTAATTTATTAAGGATTGCTTAATAGACTATTAAAGTTTTAGCAGCTTATTTTATAATTCCCTCTTTTAAAGGTTTAAGTCTATATGCTTTTTTTACATAAAGTTAATAAAGTCTTACTATAAGGGGCTCTTTAGGCTCCCTTTATAGTTCCTTTATTAAGTTTATAGGCTAGGGTTAAATTTAATTATTGCCTATTATATCTTTTATATATTAATGCAATTTAATTAAAAATTATTTGCTAATTTAATAGCTTTTATTTAGTTATTAATCTTTATATTTATTGCATTCTCTATAAAAGTTCTATAATTATAAAATAAGGGTTTTTTATAGTTCTTTCTTAAGTTTATTATAGGGTAGTTAACTAATTATTTTAAGATCTATATTTATATTAATTGCTACTTTACTATTATTAATTATTATTTAATAAGCATTTAAATAATTTATTATAAGGCCTTACTTTATAGCTCCTTTATGCTTTATTATAAGGGTATATTATACTTATTAAATGTTTTTTAATAGGTTTATTTGCCTTAAGATATTAATCTTAAGTTATAGCCTAATTAATATATATAAAAGTCTATTAATATATTTTATCTTAAACTCCTTAAAGCTTCCTTAGCTATTAGCCTATTAATAGAATTTTAATTAATTAATTTTAAGGGCTATTAATATCCCCCTTCCTTTTAGAATTAAGGAGTAATTAGCTTATTAAGGTCTTATTGCTAATATATTAGCAATCCCTTAAGTTATTTATTAATTGATTATATAATTCCCTTTATTTTATGCTATACTAATTATCCTATAGGGTATAGAAATTAAAGAATTATAAGGGTTAATTGATTAAGGTAATATAAAATAGGTCTTTAGGTAATTTATATATTATATATAAGCTTTAACTTATTAAGTATTAGTTTACTGCTTAGTAATATATCTTTTATTTAAGGTATAGCAGTGTATCTATATAGCTATACTTAAGAGCCCTACTATCTATTAAGGTAAGTCCTCTATCTCTTTATAATTTTCTAAAAGAAAGGAATTAATATTAATCCCTTATATAGTATTTAGCATTATATATAAAACCTTATAATTAAAAGCATTATTATCTTCCTTTAATAGAATGCCTTAATTTTAAATACTTTTTATATAATAAAGGTCTATTAAAATCCCTAAAATAATATACTATTAATTCTTTTATATATAAATCTTATATTTATTTTAAAGTAATATAAAATTAATAAATTTATTTTATATTATAAAAGTATAAATTGTATATAATGCAATTTAATTATCTATACTATTATTTAAAAAAAAAGTATATTAAATAAGCTTATTAAAGTAAAAAATCTATTAATTAAAAGCTTTTAACTAAAGTTAATACTATTAGCTTTTAATATAGATATTTTAAGTACTTAATCTATATATATAGTATAATTAAATTTAATCTCTTTAATAATAAAAGTAATAATTTCTATTTTTATTTTTATATAATATTTTAGCTAGTTTAGCTTAAATAAGGCTAGCTTATATTATTATCTATAAAGGCATTTTAGTTCTATAGTTTAAATAAATAAAGAATAGCTTTATTTTAAAATACTAAATTATATAAAGGTATTACTTTAATATATTTAATTTAATTATTATAAACCGGCTAATATAAAACTAAATTATATATTATAAATATATATTAATATAGCTATAAATTTAAAATTTAAACCTTTTTAATTTTTTATATTTATTTAAATACTAAAGGAAATTTAATTTAGAAATACTAAAGTCTATATAATACTTAAAATTCCCCTCTTAATGTTTTTAAACCTTCTTTAGAAAGATTAATTAATAAAAGTTATAAAGTTAATTTTAAGAAACTAAAATATTTCCTTAAATATATATATAATTATATAGATATCTTTATTTAAAATAATAAATTATTAATAACTTCTAAAGGTCTTATTTAAGAAATTAAATAATAATTTAAAGAGCTACTTTTCTTTTATAATTTATATAGAATTATTATTTTATACTATATTAATATTAAATCTTTTAAATTATTTAAAAAAAGACTTATAGTCTATTTTATTTTTAGATATCCTAAAGGATAGATATATTAAAAAATCTATATAAATAAAAGTAAAACTATATACATTTAATAAGTTCCTTTATTATTTAGCAATTCTATTATTATATAAGACCCTATTTAAATAGCTATTATTATAAGGTTTAGCAGCTAATTGCTTTATAGTTCTATATATAAAAAAGCTAATTTATAGTCTTTAGGATCTACTAAATAGAAATATCTAATATATATAGCTCTAATATTTCCTTATATAATAGATTAAAGGAAATAGATAAATATTATATAAGACCCTAAGAGGCAATTTAGGATTTTAATGTATAAAGACTAACATTTAGCAGCCCTTATACAGAAAGAAGATAATTTATTTCAGTAAGAATCTATAGATAGGTTTGACCTTCATCAAATAAAGAATAGATATCATCTCGTACGGATAAAAGGTCTTTTGCTGGCCGTGGCATTGTGATCTTGTGGAATGTAGTATGTGGTGTGTAAGGGATTTCTAAAGGTAGGGTAGAATTTCGGAATTTTGGGATTTTGGATTTTCGGGTTTTTGCACTTTGTCACCGCGTGCCTAATGTGCGACCGTACGACAGGGCCTCGCCACCGAAGCCGCACCGCTCGTCACAGCTCGTCACCGCATGACATGATAAATTTGCAGAAAGCGCCTCTTGATGCATCAATTCGTCTGTCGTGTCAATCGTTGATTTATTCTCTTTTTTTTTCAGCCTGTCTGGCTGTCTCAGGAAGGACCTTTGGCCGCGCTGGTATTTACTCGCCAGTGGTGATGTCATTCTGGTTGCCGCGGCGGAATGCCCACTCATGACTAGGAGATGCGATCTAGGCGTCCGTAGCTATGCTGAGAGCACCGAGAGTCCCTGTCCATAGAGCCCGGAAATTAGCCTTAGGAATGACGCGAAGGTAATTTGTGTGCACCACATACACCTCACTCAGTAGATCCAGGCCCGACCCGTCAGTGACAATCCGCATTCCTCAACAACGTGGACAACTATTAATAGGGGTTCTATTTCGTGCCACTTGGGCAACAACAACCCAGTATTATTTACTCGTGCAAGAACAGAAACGCGCAACACACTCCTCTCCAGCCCGCCTCACTTATACTTCCCAGCTCCATCCATGCTCTGCATACGCCTCCCGCAGCACCCGGATAGCGCTGTCAAACGCCCTGGCCTTCATCTCCTTTTTGACGACAGAATCCGGAACTGTTACAATTAGCGGCGCCTTTGACAAATGCACGTAGCGGGTGTGTCCCGGGGTAACTTACGCTCTAGGTAGCCGTGGAACGCTTCCTCGTCCTCAACCACTTCCACTCTCGGCGCCTCACCGTTCTGCTCATCTTCCTGGTTTACCCGCTCGGCAAAGGCCCTCAGTTTGGATACCAAGATGTCAATACCTGCAATGATAAGCAGAATCCGCGGCGGCAGCGTCTCCCTCCTTGCCAGAATGGGGCTCATCCTGGCGTCATTGAGATGCTGCGCGCGCTTGGCGCTTGCATAAGCATCGTACAAGGGCAGAAGCACAGCAAGCGGGTCGGTTTTGGGAAAGTTCCCTGACCGTGGCTTTTCCACTGGCTTGAGCCGCAGATCGATAGGTGCATAAAACGTAGCGATGGCTTTCAGACCGGTCGGAGATTGGGGTTGGCAGCTTGGTTGCTGAGTGGCGGCGAACGCCAGATTTCCACCTGCAGACGAGCCGCTCACCGTCATCAACGTCGGGTCTGCGCCCCATCTGGCCTCGGCGTTCTCGTGCAGCCATTTGATCGTGGCGTCTACGTCGTCGATTGCAGCCGGAAAGATGTGCTCTGGTGCAAACCGATGCGTGATGCTCACGACAACGGCCCCGGTCTCTCTGGCGATGAGGTTGTCAAAGACGGCCATGTTCTCCGGGAGACCGGCGATGAAGGCACCGCCGTGGATGTCCACATGCAAGGGCCTGAGCCGGCGGCCCCGTCCCGCACCGGGGGTCTTGAAGACGAGTGCTTTAAATGTTCTTCCTGAGGCGATCGTTATATACTCAACGGTGTAAGGGGCCGAGAAGAGATACGGCAACGTGCCGATGACGTTGCTGAGCAAGGCCACTGGCTGCAGCATGAGGAGTCGCCATCGGAAGGGCCATGGGATATTAGGTTTGAAGAGGGCCACAAGCGTGGGTCGAAACCACGAATGCAACATATACAGAGTTGATTGAATCATTTCTTAGAAATGTCTATGGTGATTGTAAAACAAAAGTCGCTTTGAGACTTAAATGTGAGTGTTCTTTATTTGCAACCTGAGGCGCTAGATAAGCGGCCCAATATCAATCCGACTTCGCCAGCCGATGCGTGCTGTACTTCAACGCATGCAACCCCCTTCGACTTTGGCGAGGCAGGGTTCAAGCCGCTAAGCTTGCGGCTCTGGAGAAGGCTCGGTGCCGCCGCTGCGATAGAACTTCCTCAGGAGACTAAAGTTGATGGGCTCCTCCGTGTATACCGAATATCTCATACCATGCGGGTTCATGCCCAGGGAGCACTGCACCGCGTCAACCCACTCGTGTACCTCTCCCTTCCTCACTGTTACCACCACAAATCGTGTGGGTGTTGCGGGCGTCTGCGGCTCCAATTCAGGGGATCCTGTAAATGTTGTCTACGAAAAAGTCAGCGTCAGCGCGGCCAACCAAGCCAGGGGCATGTCAAGCTTACCTCTTGAAGGAATGCCTGGATGCTCGGCTCTGAGTCTCCCATCCTGAGCTTCGAGGGACACCACACTTTCTCGCGGACCCGGCCCTCGTGCTTTTCATTTACCGGTATCGCCGACAGAATTCCCATTCTTTCGAGAAAGTCCAGCGCCTCCTCCCGGTCCTTGGGGTTGCGGTGAGAAACCTCGGCCTGGCATATTGACCACGGAATCGTGATGCACACAACCAGTTGCTTGTACGCGAACCGCCCGATTTTGTTCTCAAGCTCTCCTCCAGCACTGACCAGCTCCTTGAACCGGTCACGAACCTTGGGGCCCCTGCAGTCTTTGAGGTTCCAATGCAAAAGCAGCTTGGGTGGTGCACTTCTGCCGTGGCGCAGTGGGTATGAGTGAAGATGGCGAGGCGGGTCTGTCACCATGGACATGGTGTTGACCAAGGCTCCCTTGGTCCAATTATCCGCGCCGACGGGGAAGTTCTTGATGTGCCACAGGAACAGCTGCTCCGGCACGGTGATGCCCATCAAAATACCGTTCAGGAACTTGTGCTCCTCGCAGAATCGTGTCACCCAGTTGCTCCCCTCAACTTGCAGCGCTCCCAGGTCCAAGCCTGTTGCTTTGAAAGAGCCCGCAACAATCTGCGAGAACTGCTCCGTCACATGCCGCGTGTCCTTTTCAATGATGGCCTTGGAGGTGTTGCCGGAGCCGATGTACGAAGGTGGCGATGGGGGGCATTCCTGGTCTTCCTGGTCGTCAAAAGGAAGAGACGACGAGCTGGTACGAGCAGTAACAAATGTCTCAAACGCGGATGCGGCGACGATGGTTTGGGTGCCACTTTCTGTCATTTCAGGCCTCTCTGTGGTGGCTAATGTGGTCAGGAAGATTCTTTGGAGGGGTGGACATTACGGATAGCTTACTCTTGGTGCCCGGAACAAGTGTGTCATCGACAATCCGGCTATGAGGCGTTGCCATTTCTAGCGTCTTCTTCCCCAGAGCGTCGTCGAGCGTGGTGGGTGTCTCTCCCATCCGCTTAGGCTCCAGGCCGTCTGAATGCCGTTTCTGTCCGTCCCGGATTCGACTGTTCCTGTGAATCGTTTCAGATGTCACTGGCTCCGCTTTTTTGTCCACATCAGTCTCTTGTGTGGGCATGATCTCGGTGCTTTGAATGCCGCTCATGGCCAACTCGGTCCTCTCGACGATACCTGGCAGGGTTAGCAACGGATTTCCGAGAGGGCATAAAGCCTACCTCCATCTGAGTTCTTGTCAACAATGACAAGATCTGAGTCATCAATACCACCCTTTATGGCGCTCTGGTCGAGCATTTGCAACTCAAGACCAGAAAACTGCTTCACAAAGAACCAGTAGTCTTCCCGGATTTGACCAAATGACACCGTCAGCATGTCCTGTGACTGCCTCAATTCATTTAGCGAGATTCCTAGTGTGTTGATTGTGTTGATGTGAATGCCCATCGTCTCGAGTCCAGCTCCGATGACTTTAAGCTTTTCCATCATTTCTGAGTGCTGGGGTGCTCCCTGGGTATCATCCTGGGGCTGGTTTCCCACGTGGTGCGCGTCTCCGGACTGCTGAGATTCAGTGGCATACTCTTGAGCATGGTTTTCAGCCACACGAATATCCTGCACTTGGGGCTCGAGATTTGAAATGGCTTCTTGCACGCGGTTTGCCATCATTTGCATGGCCAATGGCTTTTGTCGAAAGCTGTCAAACACCTCTTGCGCATACATTCCTGCCACCTCGGAATCAGTAGTGCGATACTGAAAGTCCGTGAACGGATCCTCCAAGACGCTTTCTCCGCCCAGGTGCAGGTCTTGGAGTTGATTGTGAGGCACGGTGGTGCTGTATGCGTTTTGGGCGTGCTTCCTAGTCCGTGTTAGATCAAGCATCCACGCCCATGGGAATTACACTCACCTAGCTTCAACTAGCCACTTCTCCATCTCTCCGCGTTG
The DNA here is from genome assembly GCA_003415625.1 of Aquanectria penicillioides. Taxonomy (NCBI): domain Eukaryota; kingdom Fungi; phylum Ascomycota; class Sordariomycetes; order Hypocreales; family Nectriaceae; genus Aquanectria; species Aquanectria penicillioides. The sequence continues at coordinate 3,157,983 of PYIU01000006.1, read as the reverse complement.
ACCAAGGAGCGATACCCGAAGCATGTAAAGCTCATGCACGGCCAAATAGCTTGTTTCTGGGTCCGCCGACGTCTCAGACAACTCAATGTTGTGGTTGACGCCAGACAGAGTGCTTGCATACTTCCTGCAGAGGACTTGGCCATCGTCAACGAGGTCGCTCGCGGCGCCTTGGCCCGCCTGGATTTGCAAGCAGTTGATTGTTTGCAAGAGGCTCAACCACGCAGCGACTTCATCGCGCAGTTCCTTGGCCGTCTCCAGGTTCACGGCACGAGCCGCATGATCGTCAAGGGTCCTGCATAAAGTGGATGTCGACTCGATCAACTGGGAGATCCCCAGCGACGCGACACCGTTCGAATCCATAATTGACATCAGACAAGAGAGAACTGGATCCAAACTCTGCTCTCTTCTCGGGGGCCCCTTTTGTTCTGGCTTGACTCAGCTCAGCTGCCCGATCGTCCAACTAGAATACTGGGGCCAGGGCATACATGCAGCAGATCTAAGGCGCCCAAGAGGCCAATGAAACCCCACATCCGAGGAGTTCTCCCACCATTCAGCCACGTACTCAATCGAGCCGAAACGAGCGGTGAGGTGCATATTATCGTTGCCTCGGCGAAACGCGTCGACGTGAGTAACAATCTTCTTAGCAACTGAGTCAAAGCAATCGTCGCCTTCGTCAGGCCAGAATGCCACGAGCCCCACTCCCGAGCGGTTGCTTAGGTTCACCGCAAGTGAGCTGTCAACCGCGTAGCCCAACGACGCAGCGAATTGACTCGTCCACATGGTCCAATTGAATCATTTGCGGGTAGGGGGAGAGAATTCTGCTCACGTGAGAGCATCACGGCTGTGGCCGGGTGTCAATTAGCTGGCAGCGTTGACAAATGTTTACGATGCCAACCTCGCCACGGGCTGGGCCGTCATGGTAAGGCCGCACTGCAAGGCCCCAAACCGGGTCAAGACACTAGCTACGGATACCTAACATTAGGTAAGGTAGTTATGGATAATTGTATATTTGCTACTAAACTTGTGCAGCGTTTTAGTCATCAGTTCTAATTCGCCCCAACCAAGACCTTGGGCTCTGCCATTATGCTCCCCGATCCAGGCCCAATAACCATAGGCTAGTGAATAATTCCGCAATGCGATTGTGACGTGTTAAAAGGGGCAAATCGCCAATATTCCGAAAATTTCTTAACATTCCGTAAGCCCCTGTTAGCCCGAAGCTCAAAATAGAAACAGCACCTTTCCATCATCTGTTGGAATAAGCTCAATAACACCAAGGCTACTTAGCATGCTCCTTCAAACTACCTAGGTAGCATGACTCGGACATGTACCCAATGCACCTGTGCGGATCGAATACCCCAAGGCCCCTCCCAGCAAAATCGATCAAAAAGTTACAAGTGGTCATCATTCACGGTTCTGCATGAAATCCAGCGTAACATTGGAGATCCTTTGGCCAATCACTATTCGTTACAGGACCAAGCTTTCTCAAACGAACGCACCTCTAAGCAAAATCCCATACTGGTTATATCTATTCCCACTAGTTTTTATAATTACTCTTCAAAGAAGCGACTGAATATAACATAGCAGTGGCTCGAACAATGCTAAACATTGCATGCACCTTGCAGCAGAGGTCCGCCTCCAAATCGTTCCGGAACGCCAACCACGGTATCACCTAAACTCCGTCCGCTTGTTGATAAAATACGACAAAATCATCCCCGTTCTCCCTGGGTCTCGTTATCGTTCCTTTCCTCCCTATCCTGGTCCGCATCGTTGCCTTTTCCCTTATCCTTATCCCAGCCCGCCGTTCCTGGTCGGTGCGAGTCTGTCTGGCCCACTAGGTGGTCGGCCGGCCCGTGAAATCCATGCATCTCTTCGTCCACGACATCCAACGGCGGCTGCGCCATCGCCAAAGACTCGCTCCTGTTCCTCTGACGCGAATGGCCTGCTGTCGGTCGAGGCGCTGCGGGTGTTGTGCTGCCGCTAGACCGCCGTCTGTCATCCCGCGGGAATGCCACAGACGACGGGGAGTTTGGTAGCTCCGGCACGTATGGAGCTCCTTCGAGCTCCGAGACAGTCGATTGGTTCCATGCCGGAGCTCCATCAGATCCATCCGAAGCGTTGCTGTAATTTCGTACATGCGTGTACGTCCCGTGGGAATCGTTGCTCCTACGGTGCGTCGTCGTCGGGGCCGAGACTGCAGAGAGCCGGTGGCCCCCGTTGTTAAAGTAGTCCTCATTACCTCCCGCGTCGAAGCTAGTGTGTCTGCTATTTCCCGCGCTAGTAGACACTGGCTGATAACCCGCGACGCCACCGCTTGGCGTGTGGTCGTTGGAGCTATAGTCGGGGCTTGCGAGGTTATACGGCGAAGGACTCGATGTTTCTGGCCCTGGCGCGGCTGGTCGTTGCATCAAAAACGGATCAACGCTCAATGTGTCGACCTCGGAGTCCGCTTGTTTAAAGTCCTTCATAGGCGGGCGGGCTTTGGACCCTTCAGATTGCTTCGACGTGCTGACGGCGGCAACCACCTTGTTGAGATGGCGGATGATGATGAAAGCGGCCACCAGGACAATGATGAGGAACGCAACAGACCCGGCAATGATCCCACCGAGCGCCCCGGTCGACAGCCCACCGCCACTGTCGCTGTTGTCAGACGTGGAAGACGGCGAAACTTTGGGAACGGCGGTTGGGAAGTATTTGAGAATGTACTGTTCGCTATCGCCACCCACGTCTACCGTCGGGAACGCCGTGGGTTCGTCTGGCGTCGATACAGTCACTTTGGTCGTCTTGTATGTCGTTTTGCTCCCGGATTCCGTCGTGGTAATGGTCATGGTTTCGGTTTTCGTCACCGGCTTAGTCGAGTAACACTGGTTCGTCGCACAGGCCATGCCGTTTGGGCAACAACCGTAGCTAAGTGACGACGGGCACAAATATTGGCTCGTCGGGCATCCGTACGTGTACGCCGAGCCAGAAGGAGGTATGCACTGATCCGCCGTCTGGCACACGTACCCGTCCGGGCAGCATCCACCTGTGAATGTGAGCAGAATTCGCCGAATGAAATGGTTGGCGACAAACCTCCGTAGACAGCATCGCAAACGTACCAACCGACCTTGGTGCCGCATGTGGACGGGCCCTTGGTGGTGGCGTAACAGCTCTCCTTTGCACAATCGTAATCATCTGGGCAGCATCCTCCGTCCATGCTCGACGGGCAAAGCTTCGAGCTCGTCCCGCAGACTTCGGCCCTCCGCCCCAAACGGGGAGCTTCTGTAATCTGCGGGTGCTTTTCCACCCTGTGAATGCCATCGTGTCTCCTGTAGTCGGCCGCCTCGATGGTAACCGCCCAAAGGGCCGCCATCAAGGAGGCGACGCATAACCGGCACCCCCATGGCCTCATCCCGACGGGTGCGACCGAATCGACGGGTTGTGCGACGTGGGAATAGTAAGCAGTGCCGATCGCTGCTGCGCGCGCAGCTGAGAGCGGGTAAGGCTATCGAGTCGTGCGTTGCAGTCGGTTTTCGCAGTCATTAAATTTCGCAAATTCGCACAAATCCAGCGTCGACTTCGCGGCTTTGAGAGTCAAGAAGTAAGAATAAGGTGAGAAAGAAATCAGACCGTCAGCAACGGAGGCCTTCGAGAGTGTATGGCCGATGGCCGGGGTGACGGATGCTACGCCACGAGGGGGGCAGCAGCATTCTTCAAGGATCTAGCCCCCCAGACCTATCCTAGAGCTCGCAACGCCTATAGGGCTGAGCAAATGGGTCAGAATCCAAGAGCGCGGGTCTCCTGAGTGGGTAAACTGAAGCGACTGCGCCGCTGGCGAAAGGACCAAGTGAGCCTTAGCACAAACGAGGTTTGGTGGAAATGACACCGCCATGGATGTAAGATGGCAACCGGAGACTTTTTAGTAGAATGGGCAGGCAGGCGCTGGGGAGCCGACACGTCGCGGCTCAGTCTCAGCGGGGGCCAACGCAGCCCAGAATAGAGCCGGCATGAGAGAGGCTCAGACTAGGAGGATAAGACTCGCAGCGGCTCAGACTCTGGGCGCACTGCGATTTGCCCGTTGTGGTGGTGGAGGAGCAGTTGCACCACACTGGAGGTCCAGCTCCAGCTGCTGGTCTCGGCGAGCCACGGCATCCATCGCAGCCATCTTCTCGGACATGCGTTGCGTGGCTCGGTGTGCCATTGGCTGGTGAATCCGCAGGATGCAACTATGGGCAGCAAACAGGGCATGGCGCTGTGAGATGGTGTGCCGCGATACGTGGACCGAGGGGTGGCGGCGGAGGGAGGGGGCCCTATTCGTCTGGTGAGACCAGCAAGGCCACGAATCAGAGCAGTTGGACGGCGGACACGAGGACGGCAGTCGAGAAGGGCCTCACTCCGACGGACTGGTGAGGATGGGGCCGAATCGGGATCAAGCAGTATGCACATTTGGAGTCATGAACTCACTACTGAGCTTGAAGGCAATAAGGATCAAACGGAAGGTCAGGTGACTGAGGTTGCGATATGAAATGACAGGTACAGCAAGACGGATCCGATCCGAGGCGGATACGAGGTATTGACGGCATTCACTTCAATCAGGCGTTGACATGTGCATCAATATCGACTTCCTATCAATAATGTTGGTCGTTCTTGAGAATCCTTGCCGGAGGTGTTTCAATTCATGCCCTGTGACGATGTTGGCGAACCTCCCGTGGCAGGAAGCCCCACTGAGTTCAAGGAGGTTTAGAAAGTTTAAAAAAAAATCCTTCTGCATCCTCTCTGACAAGCGCTTCTCTTTCGCTATCATGGAGCTGAATTTATCAACATCATCCCGAGGGCCTGGTGCGACGCAACAGACCAGTCTGATCCATGAGATCCATGAGCTTGGGTGAGACAATGCCAAATTTCAGCCAACCAGACCACCAGCTAGCACACATCAGGCAGGAACCGTTATTGGCCTCGAGCCCTATTCCAACCTCCTGCAGAGTCCTGGTCTAGACTCTGAATCGCCCACCAGGACTCCCACTGGAATCCACTGAGCCGTTGCATTGTGTGCCCTTATTGCCTCGGCCTCACAATGATGACCGACCCAGAGACCAGCAAAACGGCCGCCGGGGGTGGGATTCTGTGGGATCGTGGCCCATGAGCCCACACCAGGTCCGTCGGATGGGAAATGACAGCCATCAGCCCAGTGATGAGATCACATAAGCGCGATTGAGTGGCCAGGAGACCGATTACTGAGCATCAGTCAAGGGCCAGCCAAGGTCTCGTCAAAAGGTCTTAGGACCGAAGTTATTGCCGTTCTGGAGCTCTCCGCCCACGTGAAAAAAAAACGGTGGTGGCATCTCGAGAGTGGGGGGGCAGTTTTGCTTGACCGACATGGCAACTCCGCCTTGCCCATCGTTTGTCGTCTCGTCTCGTCTCGTCTCGGCTTCGCTTGCCAACTAGCTCATCGATTCGGCCCACGGCTGAAACTGGAGAGTAGCCAGGGACGACGGAGAGCGCGTTGGCGAAACTTCAGCCAGCTATCCCCATAGGCATTTCTCTGGGCATATTAGAGTTCTCGTATTTCCCCAGGATCGCCCTCGTAAGATCAGCGTCGTCGTCTATCCGTACGCTGTAGAAACCGAAGAAGGTTGCTCGACGGTGGCGGAGTGCCAACTGTCATCTCGACTCGCATGCATTATCGCTCAACACACAAGTTGGAACAGAGTCTACGGTGCACATCTCATCACGATGGCTTCAATCTGCATCAGCGGGCCGGTAGGGCGTCTTTGGCATGTCCGGCCCGGAATGGCATCTGATTGTTTTTGCTTTCTTTTTCTTCCTTTTCTGTTCACCTTCTCAAACCCCCCACCCCTTGTCTGCAACAGCCGTACCATATTACAATACATATACGTAGGCTAGAAAATACCGCGGCGGCTCCAACCGTGGACTCTGCGCAGGTGGTTCCCATGATCTAGCCCTGAAGATCTCTCCCACCGGTTGAAGGCAAAGGCGGGGCACGACGGATAGCTCGTGGCGCCCTGGTCGACAGACTATGGGGTTGAGTTTGCCGCGCCTCTCACAGCGAGGAGCCCATCACCATCCTCGTCCCGAAAAGGCGACGGTGTTGCAAACTTACCCCAGATTTTCCATCGAACCGGGCGGCGGGCGGCGGCCAGCGACCGGGTGTTTTGGTTTGTGATCTGGGTCAGATGCAGGGACTGGGTTTTCAGTGTTGTAACGATTGGGTTGTAGGATCTTTGCCATGTGGTAAATTGCCCTCGATGAAGATTGATCGATGTCGGTGAGGATGTTGCATTCGTCGCCCCCTCCCCCCGACCCCCGGCTCAGTGTTCTGGTGATTCAGATGTCGAGGTTGCAGACAACGGAAGACGGATCCCTGGTCGCGCACAGTGGGAACTCGCCAAACGCCGAAGCCCTCCGCCGTGGCTGCAGATGTCATTGTCCGTCACTAACGAGTCACCTGCTGCTTGCTGAAGCGGGCGGGGTCGCTCCACTAAAAGCACCGTCTGTCTTCGCTCCAGTCACTGTGATGCGCCAGAAAAAGGGAAAAAAAGGTTCCAACGAGGTCTGTATCCGGTGATTAGCTGTGTCGGATCCCCTGTAAACAGCCTGGAAGCTCGAGCACTAGACGGCAACCCCCTGCAAATCATCCCCCCCAACGGGAACACCCCAAGCCCCCCTCTTTCCCCCAAGCTCCCCGGAGGTAACCCCCAGACACCCCGTAGCGCCCCGTGAGAGGCCGTCTTCCCTCCCCCCTTCAGGGCTCTTAGCGGCTGTTGACCACTCTTTCATCGCTGTAACCCCGCAACTCGGTGGGTTCCACTTGGCCATTCTATGCCTACCTACAGGGAATGGTGCGTCCACCAAGTACGGCCAGGGTGGCCCGGCGCACACCCAAGGTCACGATGCTGTGCAGAGATGGACCGAACCATGACGCCCCAACCAAGGTCCAGTTCCAGCGCAAGGCATCCATTTTTTTTTTTTTGGCATTTCCCTTCTTCCTTTTCCCGTCTTTTCTAAACCTCGGCCTCCATCCTACCCTGCTACGATCCCACGCGGCGTTGTCATCGTTGTTGTCGCCCTCTACTGTGCTGTGGCCAAACCTCCAGATCCTCCGTCTCGACATTCTATCAAACATCGCCACTTTCACCTCGTTCCCCTGGGTCCACGGCTACTCCCGGCTGCTGCGACCTTACATTACACGCCCCCCTCCAGGGCCTTCTCCCCGCCATCATCCGACTTTCGGCCGACTGTTTTCCTCGAGTTCCATAGCATGGACGACTGAGAAAACGTCGCGCACCCTCAGATCAGCTCGTGTCTGTCAAGTCGACCATGAAATATTGCCTGACCGGACGGATGGACCACGAATGATTGACCGGTTCCTTTGATCACCTCACCTACCTTGCCTTGGATTGTCCGATACCCAAAGTCCAAGATCATCATGTTGCTATTCACACGACTCGCGCCACCCAAGATTCCCAAGAAGCGCTCTCGCGCAGGTACGTTTTTGCGTCATGTCGGAAGCTCTAAAGGCCAGAACTGACCGCCGGAACTTGATCGCGCCCAACAGGATGTAGTTATTGGTGAGTATCCCGGCTCCAGTTTCTCCATCATGACATGTGCTAACTGTCCACCCCCCCACAGCAAAGAAAAGGTAAATGAACCTCACCTCGCGACAACCCGGCATCTCCATGTTCTAATGCGCGCCTTCAGAAAAAGAAATGCGACGAGATCCGTCCCCAATGTGCTCGCTGCCAAGAGCGCGGCCAAGAATGCGTATACGAGCCTGTTCGGCCTCGCCAGCGTCGCAAACGTGAAGCCACAAGCTCCTTCCACGATGCACACTCTTCCTCCTCAGGCTCGGATCGCGCCCTCCAGTCGCCTGATACGACGGCTCCTCCTCAGTGGAAGGCAGAGACTCCCGGGGCCGAGCCGCTCGTAGATGCAACGACGCTGGCTCCCGAGGCTGTAGATGTCATCACCACCAAGCCCATCCCGAGTCCCATGGATAGCATCTTGGCCTGGAGTCCCAGTGATCTCCCGATTGTGTCTCCTATTGACCCTCTCGACTTCCAATTCCCCGGCTTCGAAGACCCTGCTATCCCAACACTCGAGGATGACGAGGACGACGTGGAGGAGGTCGTTCGCCAAAACCTCCCAATGCCTCTGGTCTCTCAGAGCACGCGAAGTCCGTCCCTGGCCCTCATCGCACCCGTCCCTACATCGTCCCCCTCTTCGAGTTCTCTTCTCCCAGCTTCTCCGAGTTTTCCGACCGTACCAACCGACGTGCTCTGGTCGACCACTTCTGCAACGTCCTCTCTCACCTCATCGTCTTTCGGGAAGAGCGCGGCAACCCGTTCCAGCAACTAGTGCTGCCTCTGTGTCACAACAGCCAATCGGTAATGAACGCAGTATATGCGCTGGCAAGCGCGCACCTAGAATACCGCGGCGTCGAAAATGACGAAAAGAGCGTCTACTTCCACAACAAGGCCATCCAAGGATTGGCGCAATTGATCAAGCAGGGAGCTGGCGTCAACCAAAACGAGCTATTAGCGGCCATTATGCTGCTTGTCTACTACGAAGTGGTATGTGACTTTCCGGGGTTTGCTGAACGACACGGCTGATGATCATATATAGCTCGTTCAAAAAGGCCGCTCAAACATCGTCGACGGCCATCTCAAAGGTGCCTTGACTATCATGAGCAACAGCGAAGCTGCTAGTGACCCAACCGGCATATTCCTGGAGCGTGTACGTTTATTCACGGTCTCTTTTTTTTTGGGCTCCTCATGTGACAAGCCACTGACAAATGCAGGCATTCCGCTTCTACGACGTGATTGCGGCCCTCTCTTTTGGGACAGCCCCTCTCTCGAGTGCACCCGGAGCCAGCTTTCTGACGCCGTTCCCTCCGCTCGACTCCCTGGCCGGCTCGTCGCCGTTGAGCAATGTTGATACCCTCTTGGGCATGGCCACTTCGCTGTGGCCCATAATTCACCGGCTGTCAAACCTCCTTGCTCTGAAGGATCAGCTTGACTCCGCTGTCACTCACGGCGAGCTCTCCAAGGTGGCGGTCCTGCGAACCGAATTCGAAGTCACGGCATCATCCATCGAGACGGCGCTTAAAGATTGGCACCCGGGTCTCCCTCCGGACTCGGTGTTGACCCAAAGCCCGGAGGATCTGACCGCGGAACAGGCCGCGCAGAGGGCCCGGCTGCAAAGCATCCTCAATAATGCGCTGGCGTACCGGCATTCGGCCTTTGTCTACCTCTACCGCACAATCTACAGCTACCCCCGCACTCACCCGCTAGTGCAGCGCCATACCCATGTCAGCCTGACGCACTGTGTTGGAACCGTCAGCAATGCCGGTCCGATGGGAGCTCTGCTGTGGCCGCTCTTCGTGGCCGCCTGCGAAGCCACGAGCCTCGGTGACCGGGACCTCGCGCGCCAGGCCTTCGTTGCCATCGATCGCCGACAGGGCATGACCAACATTCAGAGGGCGTGGTACATCGTTCAAGAGGTGTGGAGGCGGGCTGACAAGGCCGACTTGATGCAGCAGCAGGAGGAGGCCATATTGATGGGGGTGAGAACCGGAGGTGATCTGTGGAGGAGGGTAAGCGCCGACATGGGCGTTACTATCGTTTTCGGATGAGATTTGGGGGTTTTGGCGGCGGACTACGATACCCACAACGAACTTTGGAGTTTGGTGACTGAAACGGCAAAAGGGTTGGACCGGCATCCATGTCGAAGGGGATGGGGCAATGGGTTTGGCGATCTGCAATGTGTGGTTTTGAATGTTATTTGAGCTAGGCGTATCTCGGGTCTAATTCAGGAATCACGTCTTGATCGGCCCGCTCGGCGGTTGGCTAGACACCAAGGAGGGAACTTGGCAGGCGGGGAAATTATGGGTTCGGTTTGGCTTAGGATTATGGTTTAATCGTGGTGAAATTTAAATGATGGTTCATATTTGTGTCGTCGCGTTTGCTCCAAGGGGTAACGTTTGACCTGCCAATTACTAGAACTGAACATGTGCAGATATCGCTTTTCACAACCCGCCGGGTACGCATGTAGCTCCTACTTCAAAATGCCGTATGCTGATTAGTTTATGGGGCTTGGTTATATGGCCAAACCTTGGGAGAATATGAGTTCTCCGAACCAGCACTATAGGGTAGGCTTGCATATGTATTGAACCACAGCACCTCAGCAAAAACTTGAGGTACCCCCTTGCTGAAGCAAGTGGTATTTTATGTCCTATGCTTTCAACACAATGTGATTGGTAATGTAAGGAGGAGCTCCAGCAGGAGCTAAAAGGAATCAAAGACTGGACTGTGTATGATGATTAGCATGCCTCGGTGAGGATTTTGCACAAGAGGCAAATGCTTGGTCAAGCGGAGCGGGTATGCTAGCTAGTATATAGAGTCGGACTTTTGTTGAGACCAATGCTTAATTCACAAGGGACGTCGCCTAGACCGAGGACTTGGTGACAAACGGTATCTTTCACCACCTGGATCATGACCCCACCGAGAATCTAAGGGCCCTGGTTTTGGAACCTCCGGGGGCATCGGGTGGCTGCCGGATGGCCATGGTAGCATTGACTTTGGTGGCCCGCTGGGGACAAAGCTACCTGGCAAGCCATGTTTTCCCGTCCATGTCACTGGGACTAGACCCAGACTACTGTATAGACCCCTGTTGGGGTTCGGCTATTTTGGACGACACAAATCTTGGACGCCGCTTGAGATGGTCTATTTTTTCTTATGAATCTCGCGTGACCTGCGATCAACGGGGTTGACCAAGAGGGAGACAAGAAGCGGGTTCTGGCTGGGATGAGGACGACTGGCGCATCGTGGTGGGTTACGATCAGGGAGCGGAGATTTGGAGGGCGAGCACCGCGATGTGAGCAGACAAACCGGGTAAAGGAATCCTTGAGGGGGTGGTTTGTAGTTATCGTGATTCGTGCTTGGCAAGGGTGATGGCAGGTGATGCCAGGCTGAAATTGGTCCGGACGAGAGGGGGAAGTTTTGTCTGGTGTATGTCGGGGCGATGCCGTTGGTGGACCAAGTGTGGGAGGATTGTGGAGGGGGACATGGAGGGATTGCGGAGGGCATTTTTCGGAGCCAAGTGTAGGTAAGGCACGTTGGGGGACATGGTGGTAGTGCAGCAGGTGCAGCATTTTGATGGTCACTTGATCTATAGCCCGGGGGGGGGGGGAGGTACGAGGAAGGTAAGTTGTAGCGGGAAGGCCGGCGGCAGGGAGGACGACAAGTAGCGGTCGAGAAGGCAGGTTGAGGAAGGAGAGCAAAGGATTACGAAAGTCAAAGACCAAAAGGGCCAAGAGAGAGGGCGCAGGCGGAAAGAAGGATGCATGGAGACATGGAAACATGGGGACAAGACGGGGAAGGTAGGAGAAGGGGAAAGCTGCGCACATCCTGCCTTGCGTCGTGGCAGACGCACGCGGTTGTTGCAGTTGCGGTTGGGGAAAGACCAGCCCGTACCACGTCCTTCGCAGGGGAGGGACAAGGGGAAGGGGAATTAAGGCTATTATGATGCCCAAGCCAGGCCAGGCCCCAAAGTCCCACGTTTTAGTCTGGCAGAAGAAGTGAGTGTGAATCTCGCTAGGTACCTACATGTACGTTTCAATCGCCTGCTCCGCGTCCCTGCTGGAGAGGTTGTCAAAGTATTGTATTGGGACACCCTCCCCAATAGTCCGTAAACCTTTCCAAACACAGAAAGCAGGGAGAAGGGTGAATGCAGATGGCCCCTTCACTTCTCCACATCAACTGTGGTCCGTGTCCCGCCGGGTGCCTTCCACTTCTATGCCTTGGACCGGCTGGTCTAGGTCGCCCCTGTCACTGTTGACTCGTCGTCCTAGAGCCTTCCCACTTCGAGGTGAGTTCATCGACCGCGGCATCTTTCTGTCTTCTGCTTCAATCCTTCCACATGAACCTCTAGAATCCAACAATATCCATCGCAACCGACGTAATTTTTTTTGTCTGTTTGTTGTTTCCTACTGGCGCAGTTCTTGTCCCAACCATCCGGTTCTAATTTCCTCGTCCTTATTTCTTTTTACTTCCGCCTCCTGAATCCTTTGCAGCGCCACTCTCCTTGTTTCCAAGCGATCAGCTCACATCGCGGCTTCCACTTGCTTACGCCCCATGGTTGAAGTTTTGGTTCCGACGCTGATGATGCTGCTGGGCTACTGCCGCGCCCTCGTCTACCTTTAATACCCGGCTCCACCAGACATCATCCCGACGCCTCTCCCGAAACTACACGCGCCCGCCGCACTCCATCTCGACCTACCTGTGGTCGATCCGGCCTGCGACTCTTCTGCTATACCGCGAACCAAGTGGCGAACCCCGCTGTCGACATCCGTTTAGAGAACCGCTCATCCCGTCGACTATCCGCACCCAATCCTATCTTCATCGCACCACCATGTCCTAGCCATGACCACCTTGATCAACACGTCGGATTCGGTTCCACCACCGCGCCCTATTCGTTTTGTTCACAACCAAGGCCAGCCGCCCTCGAAACGACGGAGGATAAATGCTGCGTACGTATCTCTTGCCTTGCTCGAGAACCTGGCTTGCTAACTTGCAAGCAGCTGTTTGACGTGTCGAAAACGGAAAACAAGATGCGCCGGCGAACGACCGCTTTGCTCAACATGTACGAAAAATGGTCATAGGTGCTTGGGGTACCCCGAAGAGATCAAAAAAGAAGAGGGCGAGAAGAATGTAACCGGGATGAAACACGAGGTTGACGAGCAAGAACCCCCGAAACCCGCGGCGAGGATGAAGACGACGTAAAACCCCATAAACCTGCGATACGCATAAAGCCAGCGGCTGAGGTGCCTCCGGAGCCTGTTGCGGAAGCTGTTTTGCCGCAGAAATCGACCGAACCAACCGAAAATGTCCCAGCCGCGACACCCCAAGCCGCCCAGCAGTCACAAGGCCTCGAGCACGAGCTACCGAGCTCTCCGACAGCTGTTCGACGTTCCGAAAGCCACCGCGTCCCCTACTTCCGATACTTTGGTCCGACTGCGATTGTTCCCGGGTTTAAACAAATGGTTGTTTCGGTGCGGGACCGTCGCCGCTCGACGGCAGGCTCAGTGTCTGGAACGTCGCCCTTGTCGACCCATAGTGGCCCTCTCGGGAGCAGCTCAGCTGCCGACAGCGATGTGATAATCGAGGATCTACCCATCTACGACCCAAACGACCCGGCTCCCGTTCACCCTTTAATCATCAACCTCGTCAAGACCTTTTTCGTCCAGATGGGCTCGAGCTATCCGTTTCTGAAACAACCTCGATTTCTACGCATGGTCAGGGAGAAGAGGGTTGAACCGATTCTCGTCGACTCCATCTGTTCCCTGGCAGCGAGATTCTCGGATTCACCTGCCCTCACTGGCGGGAACGAAAAAATGCCCCGGACTGAACGCGGCGCCACCTTTGCCCAAAGAGCCAGGCAGGCCACCGTCGACACCTTCCCGTGCCCCACCGTCGGTGCTGTCCAGGCATGTTTATTGATGGCCTATGAGGGATTCGGAGCGAGCCAAGATAGCGCCCTGTGGATGTACCTAGGCCTTGCGATCCGGATGGCGGTGGACCTCGGCCTCCAGAAGGAGGTTGGAGTTCAGTATCAGGGAGAAAAAGATCCGCTATACAGAAGCTGGAGCAGGAAACCCGGCGATGAAGATAGCCCTGTGGAAAAGGAAGAGGCGAGTCCGCCCAACCCCGAGGAGCAAAAGGAGGTAGTTCAGGAGCGAATGGATACGTTTTGGGCTGTCTTCATTCTTGACCGCGTCATCTCTTCGGGAACGGGTAGGCCCGTAACATTCCGCGACGACGACTTTGAGCTCAAATTTCCAGAGCCCTCCATCGACCCAGTCACCAAGTGGCCAGCGTTGTTCCCCATATTCCTCCAGATCATCCACCTCTACGGCCGCGTATGCGACCTTTTGAACAAGATCCGGGATTCCCAGGACCTTAACAAGGATACCTGGGCCAAACTGGGCGAGATGGAGCACGAACTCACCCGGTTGTACAAGGGCTGGGACTGGCGGCTGCAGTTCAACGTTAGCAACTTCAAGGCATATCTCGGAGCCGGCCAGGGAACCACGTTTATTCTCCTCCACTTTTGGTTCCATGCACTGTTCATAGTCCTCCACCAGCCCACGCTCATGACGCCATTTGGCGAGCTGCGTAGCGAGCTGCAACTGCTGCCAGACAGCCGCGAGCTCAGCATGAGCAGCGCCAAGACGATTTGCGACATCCTATCATTTGCGGATCTGATTGATCCAAAGAGCTTCATCGGGAACCCGTTTACAAGCCAACCTATCTACATAGCTGCATGCGCATTCCTGATGGAATCGAGCGCGAATGCGTCCGAGTCGCCCTCTAGGGCAAATTCACCGCCCTCCACGAAACGACCAGAACCCCCCGGAAAACAGGCAAAGTCGAGGCACTCGCTTCTCGCTTCGGCGGCAAATCAAAATTACCAGCGATGCTACAATTCGCTTCAACAGATCCAACTGTATTGGGGTGGCGTCAAATACATTTTGACTGCGCTCGACCAAAAATCCAAGGGCATCTGGGACTGCGAGACGTACACGTCGGAAGAGTACGAGAGCACCAAGGTGACCCGGCGGGATAGCAGAGGAGCCATGAGCAACCCATTTCCCAGGTTTGAGAACCAAGCCCCGAAGGTCTCGGGGCCACCCATAGCGTGGAGTCTGGCCGGGACGGCCAACTCACCCAGTTCTAGTCTCACCTTGATGTACCAGAACTTGGATAATGCCGCGGTGGCGGGTGCGCACCCCCCGCAGCCCCCGCAAACCAGCACTCCTCCTGGGAATATGGTGTACGACCCAATCAGGCAGAGCCTGCCGGAGTCGACAACGCTGCTTGCACCATCATACCCCCAGCCGACCGCGTCCGCGGTGAGACAATCTCCGCGACCGCCGATGCCTCGTCGACACAGTAACATGTCTGCCACGAGCGGACCGAGTCGGCCAACGGTGAAATTCGACACGCTGCCCGAAGGCTCGGACGGTGCGGAGCTTTACGCGGCGCCCAGGTTTACGCCGTCGAGCCAGCACTCGAATGGGTACGACGGCTACAGCGCCTCCCCACCCAGCACCATGGCTGAAAATGGGGTTCCGGCGACAACCATCTCGGGCACCCCCACTTGCACGGCGAACCAGATGTACTATCCCCCCGGTAGCGTCCCGTTCCAGATGCAGTGGGCTCCTTCGCTGGGAAACATGGATGCCATCACTTTTGACAGTCAGGATATTGATATTGGGGCTCTGGGTCTGCAGCAGCCGGAGCTGATGGGTCCTTGGCTCGAATACATCCCCGGTGACGTGTTGGGGTTGTTTGATAATCAGGACATGGGGCAAGGCCCCTAATCATGTGATACATGTTTGCAGAGGAATGACTACAATGGTGCTTTCGTCGCGGGATGGGTCGAAGAATACCAGGGATACGGTACGGCGTTTCTGACGGGTCTTGGGAAATCAAAATGGGTTGCCAAGAAGTGGACGAGTCAAAGGTTGGTTGGCTTTGGTCTAGCTGGTGTCCAGGTATGGTCTCATGTATATCAGGCGTTTCAAAATGTAATGGACCGAATGGCAGGGAGTTGGATGGATTTGCCAGAGACGCTGCTCAAATATCTTGGAGATGATTACATTTGCGAAGCCCTGCATATACCATATAAACACGCACATACATATATACATGGCAATGGGTTGCTAGCTTCTCTCCCGGTTTCGGTCCGGGGCTATCTAATCATCTAACTAGTAATTTTGAACAGACATTTATTTATGGTATTGATACGCCGACCAGCTAACCCTTATGAGGGTCCAACCTCGCTTTTGTTTTCTTCTTCTTATTCTTGGTCCTCCATCCCTCCCCCCTTCCCCCCTTTTTTTTACCTTTTTTTTATACTTCCATTTACCTCTTCAAGCTTAATCCTTTGCCAACTTCGCGAGCGTGCTGGGCCATGATGGCGTCGGCGATAACCAGCGCGGCCATGCCCTCGACAATAGGCACAGCACGGGGAACGACACAAGGGTCGTGACGGCCCTTGGCAGTGAGGACGCCCTCGCCAGCGGCGTCGTAACGGGCCGTGGTCTGGTCCTGGCTGATGGTGGCCGGAGGCTTGAAGGCGAGCTTGAAGAAGATGGGCATGCCGTTGGAGATGCCGCCCTGGATACCACCCGAGTGGTTGGTCTTGGTCTGCAGACGGGAGCGGGGAATGCCGGTCTTCTCGGCGGCGGCATCGAGAGCCGGGGCGGCGACAAAAGGATCGTTGTGGACGCTTCCCAACATCTCAGCGCCGTGGAATCCAGAGCCGATCTCGAAGGCCTTTACGGCGGGGATGGACAGCATGGCATGGGCAAAGAGGGCCTCGAGTTTGTCAAAGCAGGGCTCGCCGAGGCCAACGGGGGCGTTACGGATGACACAGACGACGGTGCCGCCAGTGCTGTCGTGGGAATCACGCAGCTCGGCGATTCGGTCTTCCATGCGGCGGCTGGCGGCTTCGTCGGGGCAGCGGACAGGGAGGAACTCGTCGACCTTTTCCCTGGTGATGGACTGGGCAAGGCTAAGGAAGGCCGGGTCGGAGCTCATGGAGTCGGCATCCTCAAAGATCTTGATGTTGCCGACAGAGGTTACAAATGCAACAATCTCAACTCCGTAGGCCTCCTTGAGCCACTTCTCAGCGACGGCACCAGCAGCAACGCGGGCAATGGTCTCGCGGGCACTGCTGCGACCGCCGCCAGACGAGGCTTTGACGCCGTACTTCTCCAGGTAGGTCCAGTCGGCATGGGAAGGGCGAGGGTAGAGGTCGATAGTCCGATCGCCATAGTCCTTGGGGCGCTGGTCCTCGTTGGGGACGGTGAGGAGGATTGGAGTACCAAGTGTGACGCCCTTTTCGGTACCGGAGTGGATGGTGACGCGGTCCTTTTCGTTGCGGGGGTGGTGATGCTGGACTGACCTGGGCGACGGCGGTTGAGCTGGGGCTGGATGTCAGCCTCGGTGAGGGCGAGGTTTGGAGGGCAGTTGTCGATGATGCACGAGACGGACTTGCCGTGGGACTCGCCCGCGCTGAGGTTTGGGGATCAGTAAGTATTGATGTGATCAAGTGCAATTGCAGACGTACGTGGTGACGCGGAAGTAGTGCCCGAAGGTGGACATGATTGCAGTGGTTGGAGAAGTGAGTTGTGTGGAGGGACAAGTTTTTTCTGTGTCAGGCGTTGAAGTTTTGGGAAAGGAGTCAGAGCAGGGGAAATCCGATCTCGGGCAGCCAAGTTAAACGGTGTTGAATATTTTTTGGCAAGAGCGAAGGGCGAGGAGGGGAAGCGCGGGGGAGGGGCAATGGACAAGTTAAAGTGGAGTTCTGTTTTGGGCCAAGAGGTAAGTCACGTCCACATTCTTTCAAGGCGCTTGGGAGAGAAGAAGGAACGCTGAAGCCCAATTTGAACGACATCCGTTCTCCCTTTTCTGATGGATCACTCTCAAGCATGTAGACTTATCCGTCAATCTTGTTCACCTCACCGACGGAGCAATGGCTCGATTGTGGTGACTCAAAGGCTGGGTAATTCCTCATCCTTACTGATTCCAGCCAATAACGCATCGCCCATTCCTCGGCGGAAGCTTCTCCAGGGAACTCTGTGGCACGTACCCTGGAAACCACAGCGCTGTTCTCCCGCTGTCGCAGTTGAAGCCAGGCCATGCAACCCCCAGGAGCTCCCTAAACCCACAGCGGGTCGGGTTGCCGCCTGCGGTTCGTCGCCTCCCTGCAAGGCTGAGAGTTTTTGACTCCCTCTCAACAACCCGAGTCTCAACAGCTGCTCGACATCAGTCACTGTTGAAGGATCTAGGGCTCGGGCTGTCAAATCTTCTCATTTCTTCATACCAGGCCATGCTGCGCTGAACCGTGGCACAATCGCCCGTTCAATGGCTTTTCCTACGCGACTGACCAGGCCATCATGCCGCCTCTTCGGCTTTACTCTCCCTGCGTCGATTTCAAGACGCTGCTTCACCGAAGCCGCCTCCCACCCGTCAAACAAGACCCAGGTCTACATCTCGGCATCCAATGACCCCTTTCTAAACCTCTCCGTCGAGCACCATCTGCTTCAAAACACCCACACAGATTCCACAATCCTCATTCTCTACACAAACTCCCCCTGCGTTGTCTTTGGCCGCAATCAAAACCCCTTCATGGAGGTCAACCTCCCCCGGCTTGCCCAGATCAGAGACTCGCCCTCCAGCATTGGTTGGACCGCTGGCCCCGTTCAGCTCATCCGCAGACGCTCTGGCGGAGGAACTGTCTTCCACGACGGCGGCAACATCAACTTTAGCGTTATTTGCCCTCCGGCTCAGTTTGACCGCGACAAGCACGCCAACATGGTCGTCCGGGCCCTGTCATCTTTGGGACGACCCAACACCCGTGTCAATGAGCGTCACGACATTGTAATGGACGTTCCCGACGACCCCGTTGGCACGTACAAGATCTCGGGCTCCGCCTACAAACTGACGCGGCTCCGGTCGCTACACCATGGAACCTGCCTACTTGGCAGTCCCAACCTGAAGAATATCTCGGGCATGCTGCGCTCGCCCGCCGAGCCTTTCATCAAGACCCGGGGCGTTGACAGCGTCCGGAGCCCTGTGCGTAACGTTGACGTGGACACGGCAGCGTTTGAGAATGCTGTGGTAGAAGAGTTTGGTCGCATGCACGGCTTTTTTGACGTGCAAGAAAATTTCGACCAAGGAGCCCTGGATATTCCTAACATTCGCAGAGGCTACGAAGAGCTGCAGTCCAGAGACTGGATTTATGGGCAGACGCCCAAGTTCACCTTTTCAACTACGCCACACGGGGATGATCCTCGCGAGAGACCTGCATTGTCCTTTGCCGTAAGTACGATTGCAACCATGTCAACGAGTTACCTACTGACGCAGCTCAGCATCAACTCTGTTTTGATGCCAGGCAAGGAATCATCGGCAAGTTTTCTGTTGATGAGAAGCCCCTGGGATTGTCCCCGCTCGACACAGCACCCTTTTATGATATCTCCGACTGGACTGAGCAGCTCACCGAGCGAGGCATGACCCATGCCGATGCAACCAAAGTCGGGTCATGGCTGAACCAGGTTCTAGGAACCCAGTTCACCAGGTCCACGCAATAAAATGACCCATCCAGCAGGATTTCATGTCTAGGCTGCCGGCTGCGCAATCAGGCCTTTCTTACACACCATCATCATCACATCAAGACGGGAACATTCAGTTCCATGGTTCCAGGCATCCGACACACCGGGATGAAGGTTAAGACTACATTATTTAGTCTACAGCCCGCATCCTCCGTTACACAAGCTCGTAAAGTCAATAAGCATCCCAGTCTCCAAGCTGAGCCGCACCCTCGTCGCCACTCGACGGATGCCGCACGCTTTACGGCCAAAGCCTGGCCTACTTCATCTCCCGGCCTCACCCGGCCAAGGAATGAGCCTTGCATCCTACCACGGGGATCCGACGAGGACCGAGATATCACATGGCTTGTCAGCCGACCCCGGGTCTCTCAACCTCTTTCCACGACACCCAACCCCTTCGTGCGCACACTCCTTGACTGCAATGGTTAACTAACGGACGCCCTGTGTCAGCGGTGCGAGAGACTACTGGTTGCGAGCAAGAAGGTGTGGCTGCAGATCAAGGCCGCGAGGGGGAGAGCTCGTGACGGTGAGACACTGGGGAAAGAAGGCATCCACGGCGACCGCAAAACCTAGGAGGCATGATCAAGATCGGTAGCTGGGGGATAAAAGGGGGCCGCGTGCTGCATTGAGGGAGGGTTCGTGAAGATGGGGCAATCGGGAACGTAAACCCCGAGACATCCGCACGGAGCGACGATCTCACGCACGCTTGCGAAGTGCAAGATGTATGGTACCAATGTGTGAAGCGTTATAGTGGTGTCGACCAGGGGGTGTAAGAGGATGGCATAAGATGGGATATTGGAAAGTCAGCAGAGAGGGAGGCTGGCTGCCATGAGCTGCCTCAACCTGTGACGGGTCCCCGGATGTCCCTCCGAGACCTGAATGCTAAAGCCCGTCGTCGCCAGCGTCGTCGCCAGCGTCGTCGCCGTCGTCTTCTCGGGTGTAAGATGCTAGATTGAGCTTGATTCTCAGCCTTCCACAACTGGTCCACATTCCACCGCCTAACGGTCGGCACCACATAACGGTCGACACCGCATGCTCAAGCCCGCATCTCTCAGACCTTTTATCAAAGACAAGAATTCCTCAAAAGTCCAAAAGTGCCGTCTAGCCACCCTGACGGGGTGTGAAACAATTGCTCTCCACTGTCCCGGTAGTCACACATATCTCCCACACACGTGCATGTCCCATCACATCAATGATCCTCAACGCGGGGATGACGTGCAGCACGTCCCTCTCCCAAGGCTCAACCAACAGCCCGTCCATAATCGCGGTTTGGTTTCCCCTCCCCCTTGCGATCAGCGCCGAGTACATAGTAAAGCTCGCACGGCATCCATCCCAGACGCCACACCATCGTGGCGCAGTGGCTCACCCCTCCGTTATCATCCTTTCTACATACCTAGTAAGCCAGCCTCTTCTTTGTGTTACCCCCCGCAAGCGCCGCAAGGCTCTGTGGAAGAGGGGCCTTCCGGAAGCTGTCCTGATTGGAGGGCTGCCCTGACCTGGACGAGGCGAGGCAAACCCAGCCAGAGAGAATTGGGGAGAGGGAAAATCTGGCCCTGTTCATCTCTCACGCGGGGAAGAGGGCTCCAAGCCCGGTAGGGACGCGATGCACTCTATCCCATGTACCGTGGCACAGCGCACCCGAGCCTCAACTTCTCCGCATATGCCCCAGATTTCCGTCGCCAACCGCGAGACAATGCCTTGCTTTTTCCTTTGCCGTCTCTTTTCGCTGACAGCGGCCCTTTCCCGTTGTAGTGTTTCCTTTTTTGGAAACCTCCTGCTGATGCTGAGATTGCACATGTACCATGCTGCGATCGAACATCATTCAGGGGAGCGTTGCACGGCGTCAGCATCGGCGCCATTGATCCGTGCTTCTCTTATCAGTGTGTCGACATGAGTTTGCATCATATCTCGCGGGCCTACTCCTTAGGCCGCCCAAGTGCCATAGTGGCTCCCGTTCCGCGTCCGCGGTGGAGTCGCGGCGTCGAGTTTAATCGGCTGGTTGATCAATAAAGTGTGTTGTTTTTTCGGGAAGTATGTGTTTGCTGGGGACTCTTGAACTTGGGGGATCTGCCCACGCTATTTGGGCTTTGGGGTAGATGCATGCAGATGAGGCCTGAACACCACGTTACGTTATGAGATGGGGTCGGCGTGTGGTAGCCAATCCATGTGATGTAGAGTGCTGCCATGGCGCCCCTTGTGGAGTACCCCAGATACCTAGTTGTCGTCGGCTGCTCGCTTCCCGTTGAACCACGAGGGTCCGACGCTTGGGTCCAAGCACGAAGACACAAATGGAGATGTGTGTAACGCAGCAGGGCCAAGAAATGGCGGAAATCAGGAAATCTTGACATTTCAGGGTAGTTCCCCATCACCCGCATGCTACATCACGGCCGCCGCTTCCGTCAGCGGTTCATCTTCATTTGACACAAGGGATAGGAGCATCGTACCAAACGGCCAAGTCATGTCGGACAGGATGGAGGGACTGGGGGGAATGTGACGAATCACATTTTGTGCCGTCGGAGTGGGTTGGAGGGTGAGAATGATTTTATTAGCCGTCGGATGTGGTGCGACGACGCACTACCATTTTCGAGAGCACGAGGAGGTATGGGTGGGAGTTGTTGGGCTTGGGTCCAATGGCACCTGCAGGTAGTGAGAGAATTATGAGGCCTCGGACTCAGGGATTGGGAAACGTGCAAATTGGGCGACGTGCTGGAGATGTGATGTGAGATTGGCGCTCTGACTTGATGACATTCGTTGCCTGCCGGAATATGTGATGGGGAGCTATGTCTTCCTTGGAACTGATACCGAGCATGATGTTGTCCCAATGCAACATGGGGCGTCGACTTCGGCACCTTGGCCCGCAGTTCTTGACACGATATCACGCACTTCGTTACGGCGTCCCAACCGTACACATCTCTCCGTTACTTGGCGGCACACGCCATGAGTCGCGTAAGCCATGAGGCACGATGACGGAACGGCTGCAAGAGGAAGATATGGCGGAGGCTGGACCGTCGCTTACGGCGGAACAACGTTTCCAAGGCGTTGCCCAAGAAACTGGACTCCGTCAAGTTGCGTGCTACGGACGCATCACTTGCATGGGGGTGGGCGGCTGGTTCAGGGTACAGGGCTGTTCAGTCGCGCTAAAGGTTATCGGGGGCTGCTTCGCACGGTGCCGCCTGGTACCGTTGGATTGGGAGCAGTCGCCAGGCTGTGGTGGTGTTCCTCGGCGTTTCAATTCGCTCCAATGCGTGCGATTTTCTTCTGCACTAAGTGCATGGCTGTTGTTGACTGGATCCGATAACTCGCCGACTATCTTTGGGCTGGGTTTTTTGATGGCCTGGGCTTCCACCACTTCAGATCAGTGAGCATCTGCCACGTTGGATGCAGGAACTCGGGTCGCCATGCCATTGCCAGGCCCTGATGCACCAGTGGACCTTGCACAGCAAAACAGGTCGAGTCGAACAGGACCACGGGGCATAGTGTTATGCGTTGCTGGCCTCAGCCCTTGCTGCAGAGATCTCCCCACCAGAGCCAAGCGGTTCGCGGGCGGCTTTCGTCAAACCCAACATTAGAGGCCACCTCTCCACGCTGGCCTGGACGATGACGACCCTGGGGATGAGAGGGGGACCACAGAAGTGACTTGGGGGGCGTTCCGAGATGTTAGTCCCCGCTCGTCTTGGTTCAAAACGAACAAGAGTTGGTCCGTGGCCTCGATCGTCGGCTGTGACTGGGACGGAGCGAGGAACGCACAGGCGTAACGACTGGGATGATGGGTGCGGGCGGACGACCGGGGGTTTGCTCTGGTCCACTTGCACGCTCAAGACTGAGGGGCAACCACTCCACTATCCACAGGACGCTGCACGCTAGGTGCTGGAGCAAGCGCACCATCTCGAGGGGCTATGAGTGGCTGGGTTGCGAATGGTTGGAGTCGAGACTCGTGTGTAGATATCGCCGACTAGGGTTCGTTACAGATGCATCCCTTTGTGCAGATAGATAGCTCGGTCATCTCTGTGCGCTTGTGGAAGCTTTCGGAAATAGATTCGTTGGGTTGTATCCATCGTGAAAACTCCAGCTTTCTATCACTGCGACGTCATGCGATGTGATGGAGTCGAAACGGACCGAGACCGTAGTGGCCTCAGAGACCTAGTTCCCGCAGCATGGTCCAGGGATTTAACGAGAGGTGGAAACGGGGTATTGGAGCTTGCCCGATGGTATCGAGAAGCGACGCCATGGTCAGCACGGGGAGCTCCAAGAGGCAAGAGGCTGTCCAAGCTGGTTAGCAAAGCTGAAGCTGCGGCACCGCTTCTGTTAGAGGTGGGCAACCACGATAGGACCATGGGCCCTGGTCCGGTAACAAGCCCATTCTCAGGAGCTGGCGGCATCAAGGGATGGAGAAGACGACTTGAATCGATAACGCCGGTGGGTGCAGATCCCCAAGAACATGGAGAGCTAGGCCTGCCGGCCGCCACCTACCTCCCTGCCTCACAATCTGGAAGAGGGCCCCACTAGATGACACCAAGGACCATTCATGGCTCGTTGGTAAGGATGGAGGGAGGGGAGGGGAGGGGAGGGGGCCCGCTTGGTGCTCCACTTGGAGTCCGAGCCGGGCCGGTCGAGGTGGTGATAGTGGTGTTAGTGCTGGGGCCACGCTGTCGCAGCCGTAGCTTAGTTGGGGACTTTGCCGCAATCAGGCTCGCGTTCGTCAACGAGGGAGTTTTCTGTGACAGACGGGAGAGGCATTGCCCAATGGATTGAGGCTTGAGACATATGCTAGCATAGCGAGTTATTGCCTGCGAGGCTTTTGATGGGAGGGTCGTGAGGTCATACGATGAAGCGGCATCTGGTGACGGGGTGATGAGAATCGACATGTAGGCAGGTACAAAGTATGTTGCAGCCGGGGACCAAGATACATGGCAATGGGCGGTGACGCACTCGGCGTGTTTTGGCTGAACTTCCGACGATGGCAGGCAATTGCATGTGCAAGCGTGTGAGCGTGTGTGTGTGTGTGTGATTTCCAAACTGTTGGAGCCACTCAGCTGCGAGACACATTCAAGGTGTAGCAGTCGAGACGGCGACGGTGAGACTCGAAAGTCGGGAGAGGGTGTAGTGGGTTCAAGTGTGCTGAAACATAGGCCGTGTTTCTCACGCAGCGTTGTCTGGTAATTCGTACCGCCGCAAGGCACGGTTTTCGTGTTGCATTCACAATACCAAGGCCTTGTCGAGATAGGCGGCAAGTTTCTTATCGAAATGGAACAATTTGGAGATTGAATGTCTTGGATGACCAGCCCGATGTCTGGTCTTGGTCTTGGATGTTGGATATTTGGACTCGCCCAAGACTCTGGTTCACTCGTCTATAGAGCCCAGAAGCAAGCTGGGAACGATCGCAGCTGCCCACAGCACCAGGCCTACGAAGACACAGTTAAAGGCCAAGCAAGCCACAGGCGAGAACAGAGTGGCACTCTGCGCAGAGCGCGCGCGTGTGTCGTTTTTGGAACTGGTTAAAGATCAGTTTGGAATGTTGGGTCCTTGCCTCGGGAGGTACCCGTGGCAGCCACGCCCGTCGGGACGGAGAGCGACCGGTCTTTGACTGTCGGTTTTTGGCGTCCTTGGACATGGCCTATTGCTGAACCATATGATGTAGTAGTACCACATCCGTATGCTCCGCTTTACTTGTCTCTGCTGTTGGGTGGAAATGGAACTTGGTGTCTTTGACAGCTGAGGATGGGCCACAGTGAGCCAAGCTGGGTGTTGCTTGGCCTTCCTGGGCGTCTCTTGGCTGGCTGTGGCGTGGAAGGCGCGGAGGCGAGACCGGCGGAGACCGGACGCAGGTCTTGCGCAGCTGCATGGGCGAGGAAGGAGCCACCAGCACTAGGTGCAGCTGCAGCTGCACCAAGAAGACCACAGAGGGAGCAGGAGCAGACGTGCATCAAGCGGCAATCAAGAATACAGCACTGCTACTGGCCAAACAAAAAACGCCAATTAACGCCATTGTGCTTTCGCCTACACCATGACTTTGGATGCAATTAGAACCATTTAAGTGCACGATGCATTTCGACCACACACAGCAGTAGCTCAACAGTAGGAACCGAGATGAAAAAAAGCAAACAGCTAGATGCAGCGAACGAATAAGAAGAAAAAAGTGAAAAAGGAACACCACACAACCCAGAGGAAAGGGAAAAAAAAAAAAAAAAAATCACTACCATGGCGATTTGCTGTGGTATTTGGGTAGAAGCGGCCGGATTTAATCGATAGGGTAAACCTTTAGCTTCCCGTTGGCCTCGCATCGCCAGCCGCTGGTGCAGCAGACTAAAATGAGTCCAGGATGACAGCACACAAGACCTAAACTCTACATGCTACTGTTGAGACGTGAGCGGAAATGGCCAATCCATCACTCGGTTTTCAATGGCAGTGGCCGCGAGTCGGGCGCCATATGTTTTGCTTCTCGTTGAATCAGGTGTTGGGCTCGTGGATCCTGGTTTCTCGAGACCCTGAAATCTCGAACGACCGCCTGTTCCGCCCTGGTCAAGAATTGCAGATTTGCGACGGGGCGACTTCGTCGGTCTCAAGCCGGGCCGGGCCATAATTTGACTCGGAGCCCACGATTCAGGCACGCGAGCATATGAGAAATCCCAGACACGCCAGGGAATCGGTCTGGCTGACGAGAGGTGGCAAAGGACGCATTGCTGGGGCAGAGAGACAAGGTCAATGGCGATGGGCATGAGCAACTTCCCTTTTGGAGGGACGTTGGAACGGGCGGCGGCGGACTGTCCCAACCCGATGGTTCATCGCGAGAAAGCCCATCCAATCCTAAAGTCAGGCACGGGCTTCTGGACGAGTATCTGTATCCACAGTTAGATCTCCCCATCTCTCTTTTGCGTTGCGGCCAAGCGAAAGCCTCAGCCCGCAGCCAGGTCCGACATGGCAGAAAAAGCAAAAAGCCTCCCTACCAGAATCGCAAATCTTATCTGGGATGACTGGCATCGCAAGGTCCAGCCAAGCCACCGAACACAACGGGAGCCATTTTGGTGAGACGAGGAGAGAAAAAGAAAGGAAAGCAATCATGGACAGATACGGTGGATCCGAGCCCACCATTCGTCCAGAGCTTCCAAGGCATCCTATCCTGGTAATCCATCCTTGGACCAAGCTAACCCTGTGTTCAGGAGCGGGCTGTTGTGCTACGCCTCTGGTACATGAGTAGGATGCGACGGGATGGGATTGTCTTGATTGATTGATTACCTCCCTCCCAACATGTACGTAGCCATGGCAATTCTGCAAGGAGCACGGGGCATCCATCGGGCATGGATGAATGATGGCAAGGCAGGGCAATGCAAAGCATGGGCGTACTGTAGACATGGGCATGGATGTGTGGGAGTGCGACAGTACTACAGTGCCTAGGTATTACAGTGCAGCTGGAGCTGTAGCCGTGGTCCGTAGCCGTGGCCGTCTTGCTATCTCCTGCATCTCGATGGAGCACGCATCTGAAAGGTAACAGACTTTCACTGTCGCAGCAATGGCCACATTGCCACAGTCTTACGCACAGTGCGTAGAGCTAGTGCCAAAACAGCCTGGAGAGAACAGGCCGAGCCTGACTCCACCGAACGTTTTGAGAATGTCTCCCGATAGAGACCCAACAAGCCTGAAGCTTACTTGGAACCTCCGGCGGCGGAAGCCCGAGGCCGGGAGCTTGCCCTGACTAAAAAAGCCTGAAGATGAGGATGAGGCTAGATGGTTTTCAATTGGAGGCGAGAAACACATCAAAAAGGAAGTAAGGATGGAAATCCATATTATACACTAGAAGCGAGAATCTAGAATATTGGGATAGTGGCGGCGACTCGTCTCGAGGGATGAGTGCAGTGATGAGCTGGACGGGCGCGGGCGGATGGTCGACGCGGCGAACTCTGGAAAGCAAGAAACGATTGGTGTTACGCTGGACTGTCGTAAGAAGCAACAGACCCCGGGAGGATTTGAATCGCATCGCCAAGGATTACCATGCCGGCGCCGGGTTGACCAAAAGCGCTCTATGTTGCAGCCCCCGGAGGCAGCTCTGGCAAGCCCAGCCTGGGGCTGTCGTGTGAGGCATTACAATAGACCACAGCTCTTCTAGACATTGCAGCATGCTAAGTTGTCCTGCGACTCAACAATCTAAAGCATGAACTTGCGAATACCATGGAATTCTTGTAGTCACTATCGGGCCATGGCTGATTCTAGACTACTCTGCGCTATCTTTCGCTGATATCTCTTATCTATCTTTTTTCCCCACTAGTCAATCATTTGAGGACAACAGGTCAATGCGTCACCGTTTGGGTGGCGAGTGGATTCCAGCTAGTGGATAACACAGCACAACCCAGCGCAGTACTGTGTGCAATGGAGATTTTGGAGTTTACACAGTGTCCTCTCAAGCGATAGTGACACCGTGTCTGTGCTTAAGCCATGTCTCCACTTCACCCTCATGCTGGCGCCATGCTTCCCATTCCGACCTCACCCACACCACAGGCACACACACACTCACTCGCACCCACACACACATACGAAGTACATACGCGCACTCACCTTTTTCTCTTTTCTCGCTCTCACCCGCAGGCTTTGCGCCCTTTACACACACCTACCAACCCACACACCACATCAATCTGGCACACACCCTCCATCTTCGCACGCCTCCTCCAATCCACCAACCGTCCCGCCCATCGCCGGCATCCCCAGCAAAAAGGCTCCAGTCAATCATGTCGCCAACACTGTAAGGTACCACGAGCTAGTACCGGTACCACTGGCTAGTACCAATCGCTAGTACCCCCAGCGCAAAATCACCACCGCCTGCAAGTCGACACATCCAAAGTCCAGCCAGAGCCTAGTCAGAGCCCACCCAGAAACCCACCCGCAAAACCCACCAAGACCAACCACCCCTGTCGCTCGATCCCTCTTTTTGTCTGCGCTGTCGGCCGTGAAGGAACGAACGCTCGCTCGCTCGCTTGCTCCGCGCCCACACCACACCCTCGACCCTCTCCACCTCCATACATCACCAACCGGGAACCCAGCCCACCTGCTAAAATCCCCCCCCCCCCCCAAAAAAAAACACGACCTTGCTCTTTGCCCTTCTCCACTCCCTCGTCCCAGTCACTATCTCGTCGTTAAACCTCCTTCACCTCTCTCGCCTCGCACCACTCCTTCTTCCCTTGACCTCTCCGCCGTTTGGCGACCTCTCGCAACCAACAACTCGATTTGCTCGAAACAATGGCACGATAGACGTTCCGTCACCGTCGCTGTGACCCCCTCTCCATCCTCAGGCCCGCCTCTGCGAGCCCATTTCCCTTCAGTCCAGAATGTCTATTCTGCCGACGTCGCCATCACGAACTCGTTCATCATGGATTCCTCGCATCATCATCATCACCACCACCACCCTCGACACCACAAGTCGCTCTCCCAGCAGCAGTCGTCCTCGTCCCTCGCGTCGAACCGGCCCACCCCGCCGCTGCACACCCACCTACCCCCCTCGGCTTCCATGCCCTTGAGAACTGCCAACAGCACTCCCATGTCTTCCCCAGGCCTCTTCAGCCCCGTGGGCTCGCGACAGAACCTCTTCACCTCCGTCTCCGAGAGCAATAGTCCATTCCACGTGGCTGGAAGCCCGCTTCTGCATCCATTGCAGATGCACCGAGTCAGAGAGTGAGTTGAATCAGTTTTTTTTCTCCCTCCATCTTATGCACGATCGCGTCCGCATTCGTGCACCTCGCCTGGCAGAGACAACAGATGAGGGGGGCGCCTGACATGGCCAAAGACTAACCACCATTCCAGAACCCACAAGGCTCTTATCGACTCAGACACCATCACTGGCCGGAAAACCATCAACCAGTATCAAGTGATTGAGGAGATTGGCCGTGGCATGCACGGTAAGGTTAAGCTGGCTCGGAACATGGAGACTGGCGAGAACGTGGCCATCAAGATTATCCCCCGTTTCTCCAAAAAGCGACGACTGGGCAAGGTCACCGCCAAGTCGCCCCAGGACAAGACAAAGAAGGAAATTGCCATCCTGAAGAAGATTCGTCATGAAAACGTCGTCGCCCTCCTCGAAGTCATCGATGACCCGGAGCTTAAGAAGATCTACATGGTCCTCGAGCATGTTGAACTCGGCGAGGTCGTCTGGCGCAAAAAGGGTCTCCCCCATATCTCTCAGTTCGAACGCAGACGAATCGAGCGCGAGATGCGAGGCGAACCGCCAACTCCCGAAGAGGAAAAGTACGAGCAACTCCTTGAACGACGCCAGGCCCTGAAGCAAATCAAGAGGGCCAAGATGGCCCAGGCCTACGGCGGCCAGGCCAACTACTGGAGCGTCGAACACGGGGCCGCCGACGAACACGGCAGCAGTCTGAGCAGCCAATCTCGCATATCCTCCCGGGATGATTTTGCCATCAGCGACGAGCCCCTTTCTCGCCCCATTTCGCGACAGGACGCCAGCCCCGATTCGAGACGTCATTCTCGATCTCGATCGACAATCTCGTCTACCCGGGCAGTCGAAGACGACGAGCCTCCCATCTGGGATGATGACATGGAGACGCCTGGCCCTCTCCTCTCAAACCAGACGTCGAGCGTCGCTCTCGACGGAACCATGTATGGCGCCTACATGGAGGATGGCTTCCGGGGCCGCTCGCCAAGCATGGCCGACTCCATCATCTCTCACATGTCGTCGATCGACTTCAACCCTCAACAAGTCCACGACCCCTTCTCCGATGACTTCTCCTATGTCCCCTGCTTCACCTTCGACCAAGCCAGGTCCACGTTCCGAGACACCGTTTTAGGCTTGGAGTACCTGCACTACCAGGGCGTTGTCCACCGAGACATCAAGCCCGCCAATTTGCTTTGGAGCAAGAACCATCGCGTCAAAATTTCCGACTTTGGTGTATCCTACTTTGGTCGGCCCATTCGCGACGGCGAATACGATGAGACTGTTTCTGAGTCGGAGGCCAAGGACTTTGACGACGATCTCGAGCTTGCCAAGACTGTTGGAACCCCTGCCTTCTTTGCCCCGGAGCTGTGTTACACCGACATCGACCAGGAACAACCCAAGGTTTCGGAGCAAATTGATGTCTGGTCTCTCGGCGTGACGCTCTACTGCCTCATCTACGCCCGTATTCCATTCCTGGCGGAGGATGAGTTCCAAATGTTCCGCAAGATTGCCACAGAAGATGTGTACATCCCTCGCCGTCGCCTCAAGCCGGTCCACCCTTCGACCTCCCCGACTGTGTCCTCTCTGTATAAACGACAAAACATGCACCCTTACAGAGACGACAACGACCTGGAGTACGAGGAGGTTGATAACCTGCTGGTCGATCTTCTCCGAAAGATGCTCACCAAGAACCCTGAGAAGCGCATCCGGCTCCGTGACATCAAGCGACACCCGTGGGTGGTGCAGGATCTCGCCAACCCGATTGCGTGGATCGACGAGACCGACCCCGCGAGGCCCTCTTCAGGCCGGAGGATCCAGGTCGATGAGAGAGAGATGTCGTCAGCCGTCATCCCGCTCACCTTCCTCGAACGCGCACGCTCCGTTGTCAAAAAGGCTGTGGGTAAGGTCATGCATCCTTTGGTGGAGCGGAGCGACAGCAAAACGCGTCGTCGAGCGACAAGCAGCGCGGCCAGTGACGCTGGTGATAGCATGTACAATAACGTGCCGCCCACGCCTCAGCAGAATTTTCGTGACCACCGACGCAAGAGCCTCAACGTCGACGACTACTTTGCAAACACCATCCGCGAGGCTAGCTCGACTCCGGAACATCCCCTCTCCATTAGCCAGACGGTCAGCAACCACCCGGAATCCGTAGTGTACGACCCTTTGGCGACGATGCTCCCTCCAGCCGACACTCCCCGAGGTAACTCTCACACTCAGAGCGAGACGACGGAGTCGCCTCAGGAGCCGGAGCGAACCAATTCGCCTGCGTCTCTTTGGCCGTTCCATCGGCACGTTCACAGCCACGGCCACCCCACAGGCCAACCAACAATTGGCTGCATCTGGCTCCTGCCTTGCCTGTCTCGCGCACCACTCCTACAACGCCCGTCTTCCCTCCCCAGATGGATGGCCTCGAAGACTTGGCCGAGACGGCTCGCAAGACGCGCGACATGGAATCTTGGAACGACGAGAGCTCCCGAGCACGCTCGGTTGACCGGGCCTCTTCGCCAACTCCGACAAGCGGGCCGGGCCTAAGGTTGCGCTGAGCACTACTGTGGCCCCTGGCAAGCCTTCGCGCCACAGCCGACCCATCAAGTCGGTTGATCTCAGCAGGTACATGCCGGAGGAGATCTTGGGATCCCCTCTCGCTTCGTCCCTTAAATCTGTGGCGGGATACCAGCACAGCCAGCCGCGGTCCGATCCCAACTTCCATGGTCGACCGCTTTCCATGACTGAGGGAAGACCACCCACTGCCCATCGTGTCGAGAGCACGCCTGACACAAGGTCCGCTCTTGGAAGTCACAGAGAGCGCAGCGTGCCCAAGGCCAAAGCCAACGCCGACCCTGTTGCTATCCCGTGCCCCCCTCTCCAGACGCTGACGAGTGGGCACGGAACCAGGCTGCGCCGTCGCGAGGAGACACAATGACAACGACCAAGTCGTCGAGCACTGAGTCGATGGAGGGCTTTGGAACGCCGCTCACCAGCCCCAGTGAGCTAACCAGCCCCGTCTCAGCCTTGCCCTCGACCGCAAACGCGTCTGAACGGATGCTTGCCTTCCAGTCGGATCCATCCCTGCCTGCATTGCTCAGCGGTGCCAGCTCCGTTTCTGCCGACATGGAGGCCGAGCTGCTCGGCAAGCCGGGGGTCGTGAGCGCCCAACCATCATTGCTCGAAACTACCGATTCACTTACGCCTCCTGCCATGGGTAAAGAACCGGCTTCTGGATTCCCCATCGACCAGGTATTCGCGAACTCTCCTGCCATAGACAGCGGCCCCCTGGCTTTGCATCTTGAAGGGGGCGGATCCCGCGACTCGGTGACGAGCACTCCTGTGGTGCGACCGGTGGATGACGACGACGACGACGATGGCAGCGACGACGGCATCTTGTTGATGGCAAAGTCCAAGAAGAAGGCCGTGCCGTCTTCAAGCCAGCTGTCACGCCCCCAGCCCTTCAATCCCAGGCGACGTGACACCAACATCAGCATTGCTAGCACGGAGACGGCCAAGAAGGTTCCAGTACACGGCGACGAGAGGATTCCATATTACGAACAATGATACCCACCCTACTTTGAGAATTTTTGCTTGGTTTTTTTTTCACATACACTATTGTCAGACATCAGACCAGCGATGAAGGACTGTTTCTGGGGCCAATTTGCATTTGAGCCATATTTTGGAGACATGAGAGGAGCATCGGTCGCATGAAGCCGTGCGTGTTACACTAGACTATCGCTTTCGGAGGGCAATTCCCTTCTACACTTCTTGATTTTTTACCTTTATCCTTTTTTTCTCTGTTGCACGGGCGGTTTAATCAATGCACCCAGTTACGGAACTGGGATTCGGAGGAAGATGACAAACGAATGGATGAGGGATATGAGACGATGGGTTATGAGAGTTCTGGGCTGAGCGATGAAGGAGCGAGAATTTGGGTTGGGGTCGGAATCGCAACAGACGAACCTCGAGGGCATTGCATCACCATGAGGGATGACCAACAGCCCATGTATATGACGGATTCATCCAATTGGGGTTACAAAGACTGTTTTGAGCATGGACAGAGCGTTACCATTATTTCCGAGGAACACCATGGGATTCAGATTTGATTGGGTTGGGAAGGCTATCTGCACATACCAGAGTGTCATTTTCTCTCGTTTGCGCTGCCCCCGCTATCTTCTCGACCTCGTTGCCGAACGGGCTGGAGGGAGCCTGGAGGGTTGTATTTTGGTTGGTTTGTGTGGGACTGTGACGGCTTAGCGCCGAGGAGGCGCGACATGGGGAGCATTGCATAGGTTCATTGAGGGGGGAGCAGCGTTGTTTTGTGTTGCCTCATCTTTTGTGTAATAGGCTGGACATGGCCGCCGGCGCCAGAACCAGCGTGATGAATCAAGCGAAGCGGTCATGAGACTGAACTACATTGTGCCACTCCCTGTGCTGTTTTCTGCATGCCGTGTAGGGTTGTGGCCTTGAGAAATTCCATCGAGCACGACTGGTGCTATGGAGTGTTTTATTTCTTTCTATATGCCCGTTATACCCAAGTCAAATCTATGCATCGTACAGTCAGTTTGTTACCCGACTATCGCCTAGGCTCCCCGCGCTAGCACGCTGAAGACGACCAAACCCAGAGTGCAGAACAGCGCCATGCCAGCAACGCTGACAATGGTGTTGAAAACTGGCGGGGACTGCCTGTGGCCTACAATCTCGGTGAGGATGTTGTCCAGGCGTTCCGCCATGTGGTCGCGGCCAAAGAGATCGCGAACTCGTTTCGCGCCGTTCTCGCCCATCTCGGCCAGCTCTGCGTCGGACATGGTCAGGGTGCGCTGCATAACCTTCGTCCATGCGGGCACGTCGTCGGGGGAGCGCAACCAGCCAGTTTGCTCGTCCCGGATCGTCTCAACGGGACCCCCAGAGTCTGCGGCGAGAACCGGAGTGTGAGCAAGCATGGCCTCGAGGGGCACGATGCCAAAGTGCTCGTTGGCCGGAGTGTAGACTAGAACACGAGCTGAGCGGAGGAGGGCAGCCTTGAGGGAGTTGGGAATAGAGAGGAGGAAGAGGACAGGGATGGAAGACGGGGCGGACAGGGCGGTGATGAGCGTCTTGGTTGTGAGATGCTCGAGCTTGAGCGAGGAGGCGAGCTGTTCGAGTTCGGTGTGGTATTGGACGTTTTCAGCGACTCTAGGGTCATAGCCGCCTTAAAGGTTAGTTTTGATGCACCATGAGGGAGGGCGTGTCGGTCATACCTGCGAGGATGAGGCGGACGCCCTTGCGCCTCCCTTCCGGGATAGCCGCAAAGGCCTTGATGGCGAGGGCAATATCCTTCTTCCTCTCGAATCGGTTGATACTGAGGATGAGCTTTTCGCCTTTGAAGACGGCACCGCCATCCTGCCCCAGCTCCTCTCCATCCACCTTGGCCTCGGTATCGACGCATGGGTAGACGACCTTTGTCTGGACATGCCTCTTCAGACCAGGCCATGTGCGCTCAACAATTCCCTTTGTAAATTCCGAGTTGACCGCGACGGCATGCGCAAAACCCATGCTCCACTCTTCGATCCAGTCGAAGGGCACACGATACAGGCGCTTGAGAGACGACTCGCGACCGCGGGCCAGCAGGAGATCAGGGAAGTGGCAGTAAAAGAGGATGGGCTGTGCTGGGGAGAGGTACTGGAGCAGCGGTAGACCAGCGGAGAGTTGATCGACGATGAAGGCCTGGGGGCGCAAGGCGCGGAGTTCGCCCGTCGCAGCAATGTGAAGGAGAAGGTGGATATGGCGGAGTATGGCGCATAGGATGGTGAGGCGAGAGAAGATAGACATGGGAATGAGCCAGTCGCCGCGGACTCGGACATCGAGGGTGCCTATGGCAGTCAGTCGCACAAACCCAGACGAATTCACTTAGAGGGAGATCCGTACCATCGCGACACTCGTCGAAGCAGTGCTTGGGATCGCAGTGGTTGGTGAAGATGACAACGCGATGGCCACGGGTCTGCAAGCCCACGGCGGCGTCGACGACGAGACGCTCGGCACCACCGATGCCGAGGTCCGGATGGAAGAAGACGACGGCGCGCTTGTCTTCTTGACTGCCTTGAGGCATGATGAATGACACGCGCCGGGGCGGTGGCGGTGGTGGGAGCGAAGGTTAGATGTGAGTTGGAGATGTAGGGTGAAGTTGAAGTTGGCCGACGGAGCTGCCAGATCATGTCAGAGCTTTGCGCACCTGCGGGAACAGCAACAGCGAAGGGCGGCAGGAGCTCCACAGCCTTTGAGTAACGGTGGGGCAAAACTTGATTGGCCACGGCACTTAGTGGGGGCTCATGGCAACACACCTTCCCCGGAGTCTGACGTCGTCAATGTCACATGTAATAAACACCAGGCTCATTGAGTCGAGAGAGTGAGCGAAGAAGATAGACAAGGGGTTATTAAATGCACGAGTTGGGTGGAAGCAAGGGTATCCTCATCGAAAGAGACAGGCGAGGCGCCCGTGACTTCCAACTTCCCAACAGCAGCACCCACTGGAACCCCCACAAGCCACCGGCCCATTGTCGCTTCCCCGGATCTTCGGTGTCGACATGAGCCGAGGTGTTGTACCTGAGGGCTTGAGACACCCATCGACACACGGACAACCTCTTAAGCCGCGCCGCGCCTCTCTTCTTCAACCTCTCTCTGTTGGATCCATCCGCACCTGTAACCCCTCTCGCGCACTCTCTCCGCAATGGCCCAGCTCTTCTCGCTCACCATCCCGCCGCTGGACGCCCACCCCGGCGGCACGCTCGTCTGCACCGAGCCCCAGCACGCTGTCTACCTCCTCACCCTCACGTCGCCCCCGGACAACCGCCTTACAACGCCCGTCTGCCGCGCACTGCTTGAGGCCCTCGATATCATCGAGTTTGGGTACCCGCATGGCGTCGTCGTCACCACTTCGGGTATCCCCAAGTTCTACAGCAACGGGCTCGACCTGGACCACGCCGTCAACACGGATGGCTTCTGGGCCCTTCTATACAGCGTCTGGCGGCGCCTCCTGGCGTACGGGACCCCGCCCTCTGTGAAATCTTCCGTAGTCGATACTAATGCGCCACAGATACCCAATGCCCACAGTGGCCCTCATCAACGGCCATGCATTTGCCGGCGGCTTCATGCTTGCCACAGCCCAAGACTACCGCCTCGCCCCGTCCCCTCGCGGCTTCCTGTGCGTCAACGAGCTTCTCTTTGGCGCACCCCTGAAGCCGCCAATGTCTGCTCTCTTCCGCACCAAGTATTCGGCCGTCACCTACCGCACGCTGGTGCTGGAGGCCCGGCGGTTCGGCGCGACGGACGCCCTGGCCGCAGGTCTCGTGGACGCAATCGCAGAGAACCCCGAGGATCTTGTAGCCTTCATCAAGGAGCGGGATTTGGCGGCCAAGGCAAAGTCAAGCGTCTATGGCGTGCTCAAGGCGGAAATGTACCACGAGTTGATCAACTACCTCAAGAGCCCGGGCCTGGAAGCCCACGAGGCTAGATTCGACGAGACGCAGGCGTTGGAAGCGGAGCGGAAAGAGTTTGGCAAGGTGTGGTACGAGCAGTGGCTCAAGGAGACCAAAGCCAAGCTTTAACGGGAGTCTTGCACACGAGATGTGTAATATTCGCCTTGTTATTGCGTGTATACCATGATTCTATAATCCAGTTCTAAAGATGGTTCTGCTCGCCAGTGTTTCAGACGTGGGGGATATCGCAGTGCTTGTTTAAAAAGGGAAACCAACCCCATCCAGCCAGTCCCCAAGTCAAAATGAAAAGTAAAATAAACATAGGACCCCGTTCCATACCATTCCGAAATGTGACAAATGAACGCCGCAATGCTGACTCCGTGGGTTGCCGTGCTTTCCAGCTTCTCCTCCAACCGAGGGGGGAGGGGTATCTTGGCCTGTGATGCAAACTCCTAACATGTTTCCTGTCCAAATGAAAGTGCCCAAACTCGTCCTCTCCGCGAACCCGTTTATCTTACTGAGGATCCGCCGCCACAATCTCCTCGGCCGACTTCGTCCTGATGGAATCGTTTTCTCGTGCCGCTATCAAGTCCTTTTCCGCTTGGATCGCCTTTTCTCGCCTCTGCTCCACGTCCTCCCTGCGCACTACTCGTCGCAACCCCTCGCTCGCCTGCATCAGGCCGTCAATGCTGATGGCATGCTCTGTCATCTGGTGGCTAATGTACGTGTAGACCCCGGCCGGGGTGTCGCACTGCAGCAGGTTTCCCTCGTTGAGCTTCAAGAGCGCCAAGGCAACTTGGAAGAGGAACGTGCTACCGTCGTTTGTGCAGAGGACCACATCCCAAACGCGGAACAGGGCTTCCGCGCTCAAGCAGTCGGTGAAGACGGAAAGGAACCACTGGAACGTCAGCGCCTCAAGCTCGATCGACAGCGAGTCCAAGTGCGCCGACAGCTTGGGGAGCACGGCCGACACGTAATGGCGGAGAACCTGCTGGTCCGCGCGTGAGGCTAAGAGCGAGTGGTCATAGTATCCGTGAGGCAGGATGTTTTCAATTATGGATGTCAGGATCCAAAATGCATCCTCGGCCGACGGCATGATGAGAAGCAGGTTGGCCGTGATCAAGTTCATGCCCTGGCAGTACCCAACATCCTTGTTGCGTCGGGAGTAGGCCAGCAACACCTCGTTGAGCTTCTGCACGCCAGGGCCCTTGCGGAAGAAGATGTTGTCCGTCAACGTCCGGTGAATGTCCATCTGGATCTGGCTCACGACGATGGGGTCGTCGGCCTTACCGCTCTGGGATACCAAGTCCTCGTAGTAGCCCGGAATGCGCTGCGCTGCGGCGCCGGAGCACTCAGACCAGACCTTAGCGCGGAACGCAACGGGAATGCCACCCAGCACCAGGTTCTTGAACTCGGCCCATTTTGCGCGGCCGACCTTGCCTTTGTTTCCAAGCCCAGATACGCCAATCATCTCGCCGTCTGCAACGCGCGTCTCGGGGAGGATAACGGCCGGACGCTCGTACCTAGCCTCGGCAGCAGCTGCAGCGGCGGCGATGGCTGCTTCGCCCTCGCGGCGCCGCTCTGCCCGAACCTTGCGAAGGAAATCGTTCCACCTGACCGTCTTTTCGCGCTGAAGCGCATCATGCACTTCGCTGAGCTGCTGAAGCAGCAGCTTGACGGGCTCGGCGTCCTCCTTGACCAATGCCGTGGGTGTCGATTCCTGAGACAGCTGCGAGGTCTCGCTGTCAACAGCCGACGTGGTTGTACTGGCAGAAGGGACCAATCCCGAGTCGGTTGATACAATGGCATGCTTCGGCGGGTCGGCCTGCTCAGCCTCCGCGTCCACTCCCTCCAGCACTTGCAGCGAAGGAGCTGCGATGCTGGGGGTGTGGCTCAACAGCTCCGTGGGGAACGTGGCGATTTTCAAGTAGTCTTGCCAGCGCTTCGTCTTGCCCTCCTCGGCGCTCCGCTCTTCGAGGCTGCTGGGGCTCTCGGGGCGCCCGTCGCTCGACACGCTCCACTTGGGGCTCGGGGACTCTTCTATCGAGTTGGGGGAGATGCCGGAGCGACCGCTGAGGAGCATCTCGGTGCGGCTGCCCTTGCGAATGTGCCGGGCCATCTGTGCAGCCTCTCGCTGCCGCTTTTTGCGCCGCTGGTCGTAGATGAACCCAAACTGGTCCGTCAGGTACTCGCTGTTGGGGAAGTTGTTGTAGATGTGCGTGAGCGTGGGCGGCTGCGTCTCGGGGGGAGGATAGCGTCCATCTCGACGGGCCCGTAACTCTCCTGGCGCGACGACAGGTTGGCCGGCGGGCTTCCTCTCATGCTGTCCCAAGATTCTTGCGCTTGTGTCCTAGTCGTCGTGCGGTCAGCGGGCACCGGGGTCGGGCGTCGCATTGCCATCAAAGCCTTGGGCCCTCCGGCGACGGACGCGGCCCGGGGGTGTGCTCTGCTGCTTGTCGTCGATGCCGCCCTCAGGGAGTTGTGGGTAGACGTGCTCGTGGTGCGGCCCCTGGTCTCGGCCTCACGAGTGCTAATCGCGCCGCCCGCCACCAACCTGAGAGCGAGGCTTGCGAGCGACGTTGATGCCTTGCGCTCGCCGGCGGGGCCAGAGTAAATGCTGGAAGCTCGACTGGAGCTCTTGACCGAAGCGGTCTCGGGGGGCTTGAACAGGTCCTCCTGCAGGGTTGGCCGGCGTTCCATGCTAGAGTGCGATCGGATAACGGTCGAGGGATCGAGTTCCCCGTTGATGCTGTTGGTTCTGCTGCCGCGTTTGGCAGTGCCTGTGCCCCAAAAGTAGTCCTTCCATCCCCTCAAAGTGCCCCTGCCAGTGTCGGTGTTGGTGCTGACAGACTGGCTGCTGGCGCGGATGGTGGAACGGTTCGTCTCGCCCAAGGCATTGGCAACGACGGTATCCTGCATTGCGTCGCTCATCATATCGGTGAGGCCAGAGTCATCCGTCTGGGCGGGCTTTCCGTTGGTGCGCAACTCGGCCTCGACGGCCCGCAAGCGCGTCTCGAGATCGAGGTTGGACAAGCCGCATTCCCGAATTATTCTCCGCAGCGCCCTCTCGCGCTCGTCGGCTCGCCGTCGCAGTGTCGCAATCTGGGCGTCCCTCTGTGCGAGGTCCTCCGAGATCTGCCTGACCAGTCCAATGGCGCCGTGCCTAGAGATTAGACGCTGGATGTGTTCGTCGCCAGCCTGGTGGAGGGCACCAGGGATCTTGTGCATCAACGGAGCATCTTCGAACAGGGCACTGCGCGGATTGGAGCGACCGGTCAAGTTGTCGACAATGGATCCGCGTGTGACTCCAGAGCCCGACACGGAACGCTCGACTCTGTTGATTGCCCGGGGCTGCTGGGGGACGGGCTTGGCCCAGGCAGGATCCTCGAAGCGGTCGCCAGCGGGGCTGTCGGGGGAGAAGCTGGGAAAGCTGGTCAGGGATTTGTCGCTTGTGGCGACGCTGCTCGCAGAGCTGCTGGGTTGGCTGAGGGGCTTACGGCCGCGAGGGCCTCGGACGGTGGTGCTTCTGGCGCTGCGATTGCTGCGGGCAGAGCGTAGGGACGTGGTGCTGTGCTGGGAGACGGAACGCTGGAGGGGCGAGGACGATTCGGCCACGTCCAAGGCCGTGGCCGTGGCCATGGCAAGGCGGAGGCGAGGCCGTAGCGGATGGGGAGACGTTGGCGATTGCGGTTGTGGTCGAGATGCGAATGCTATATCTGGGATGCTTCTCGTCCTTGTAGTTTGGGAGAGGAAAAGAATGCGCGAGGGATGAGCAAGCTGAGATGGGACAAAAGGTGATCAAGGGAGAAGGGGAACCAGGGCGAGGCGTTACGTTGGCGTTGCGTTGGTGTGGTGTTGGCGTAGGCGTAGGCGTTGGCGTTGGCGTGGGCGTTGCGAGGGAGAGAGCAAGTTCTAGCCTTGAGCTGAGGGGCATAATAGCGTAGGTAGGTAGATTGCGTAGCGTACCTAGGCGTAAGTACAGTAACTACCGCAAGCTGCGAGAAGCAAGCAACGGGCTGGGGGCGGGAATCGGCGGATGACGGCGATTGGGGCAAAGTTGTCGGCAGGGCCAACAACAACGACGACAACAACAACAACAACAACAACAACAGCAAATAAAGAAGATGAGGAAAAAGAAAAGAAAAGGAAAGAAAAAACTTTTCAGGTGGAGTGCGATGAAAGCTTCTCGTCCGCGTTGTGGCTCTGCGCAACGTCCTGTAGTTGTTTTTGGAGTAGAATTTCCTCTGTGGGAGTGTCGACTTAGTTTCAAATGGCCAGCGTCATGGACGCTTCGTAGCCGTTGTTTGGCTGGCATGCGTCACCGTTGTCGGTACCCGATTAGCGAACCCGGTGCCCCCAAATTGCCCTCCGTCGCGCCCTACCGTGCCCTACATACCGTTACCACACCCTGCCGCACCGTCCAGCTGCTCTACAGGGTAAGTTGCTGGGTGCACAGGTGCCCAACAGTGGATGACCCCCGTATCTCGCCGCCGCGCACTCAAACGCCCCCTGCGAGTTGGGCACCCCGTTACAAGCCCTTCCCCTGTATTACCGGCCGCCACTTGCCCGCGCCAGGCCGCTTCGGGGCCTCTCGGCCCCAGCTCAGTGGTCACAAGCCCTCCACTCCATCCCGTGGCGTCGAATTCCAACCCGCCGGAATCCCCAGCAGGGATCTGCTCGACTTTCTTTTTCCTCTCGTTCATGTCCTGTTTCGCTTGGAACCGGCCGGAGAAAAAAATAAATGAGAAAAACCTCAAGGGGAGAAGAGAACTTTTTTCTCATGCTGTCGCCCAATCCTCCTGGACATGCTACAATTTTGACAGGGTCATGCGACACTTCCCCGAACCGAGATTGTGATATATCTGATGTAGATGCGAGACAAGCGGGGGTTGTTGCATTGCATCCCTCTATCGTGGTGACTTCATTCTGCAGCTCAAGCACGCACTTCAACCA
The DNA here is from genome assembly GCA_003415625.1 of Aquanectria penicillioides. Classification (NCBI taxonomy): domain Eukaryota; kingdom Fungi; phylum Ascomycota; class Sordariomycetes; order Hypocreales; family Nectriaceae; genus Aquanectria; species Aquanectria penicillioides. Next base: position 3,116,759 of record PYIU01000006.1, on the reverse strand, counting down.
GGTACCCATGAACAGGCTTGCTTTATCTCCTGTCCGTCATCTCTCCCGTCTCCGTCTCCCGCCTTCCCGTTTGTTAGATCCGACATCTCCACGCACTCTGTTAGCTGAATCAATCTTTGCGACATGATGGCGAGCATCTTTCAATCGTCTCGAAATTGTCCCTTTTCTTCTTGCTAGCAATAGTCATATCCTGTAATTCATATTTATACACCGCAGGCATGCATAATTTAAACAATCCTTTCAACACCGTCCATGTAATGTCCTAATATCCCCCCTACTCCTCCACGACCCAGCCCTCTGGCCCCCTTCGGCCCATCCAAAGTATTAAACATTCCATAACGCCAGAAAGTGTGCATGACAGTCATTAGTGCCCCTTGGTTCATTTTGCGTTGTACATGGCTTGCCTTGCTTCAAGCAAAGCTGTCCTCTGCGTTCCACCGACTACTCCTCAGGGAGTCAGTTGGGTACGCCAAATCGTTCTCCCCCTCTTGTCTTTTTGTGGCGAGGAATTCTCCTCCACCTCCACCAAGGTATCGTCTGGCAAGAGGCCTTCCGTTACAAGTGTGTGATAGACATCATCCCTGGCAAGCACAATGCCGCGTTGGAGCGGCAACCCGTCCAGCCTGCGCAGTCGCTTGCAGCTCGCCGCGAAAACAATGTGGTGCAACCTCCGCCGTAGCCTTGTCGTCTCGTCCAGTCGGCTTGCATACAATTCGTTTCGCTCCACATCTGCATCGGGAAGCATGAACGGGTCGATGAATCCTGCGCGGTCCATGGCAACCATGACCTGCACAGAAGGATAGAAGCCAATCGTGACAGGGTTGTCTCGCAGATCCAGCTGTGTCAAGTGCGGGAACTCAATCAGCAGTTCCGTCACCGTGGTTGAGTCCGCAAGTCGGTTTCCTGCCACCAGTAGTTTCTTCATCCGTGGGATGAATCTCAAAGGCGACAGATCAGAAATGGCGTTGAAGTTGAGATTAAGCGTTCGGAGGTTGGGCATCAGCTGACCCACGTTGGCGGGCAGTGACTGGATGCCGCAGTTGGCGAGCTCCAACAACTGAAGATTAAGAAAATCAACTGTTGGCTCAAACGCTCCCAGATAGTTGCCGGACAGGAAGAGCTTGCGGACCTCGTATGCTGTTGAAAGGAATCCGAGGTCTAGTGCCTGCTCACCGCGCTGCTCCCGCAATGACAAGCTGTCCAGCCGACGTGTGTGGCTGAAACCTTTCAGGTCGACGATGCGGTTGCGGTCTACGTGAAGGGAGTGGAGGTTTGGCAAATTACCGACGTCGAGGCAAGCGAGATCGTTGTCGCTGAGTTCCAGCTGCCGCAGGCCTTGGATACTTGACTCAACAGCAAAGCTCTCTAGACGGTTCTTTCCAAGCTTCAACAGCGCCAGCGCAGGCACCAGCTCCAGGTTACGAACCGACTTGATTCGGTTCCCGGCTAGATCCAGCTCTGCCAGCCGCTCCATCTTAATAGTTGCAAAATCCAGCTCCTCAATCAAGTTGTCCCTGGCGCGGAGCGACAACAGCCCGTCGTGCGCATCCAAGCCATCAAGACTGGTCAGTTGGTTGTTGTCAGCCTTGATACTTCGGAGGTGCACCAGACCCTTTAGCGCCGAAAGACTCTTGACCTCGTTGCCAGAAATGTCAACGTACTGGAGATTCATCAAGTGATTCCACGATGTCAGTTCGGTCAGCAAGTTGTGGGACACCTTGAGTTGCCGCACGCTAGATGGCACACCATCGAGATGGCCCAGGGCGTTCTTGGAAACGTCCAACGTGACGAGCTTGCTGCAAAACTCGTCCAGCATATGCAGAGAGCCCAATCGTTTTTCGTGAAGATCCAGCTCCGCAATGTCCTCCCAGTAAGGCTCGAATGGCTCAACCTCACTAAGCCTGTCCACGAGGTCCCGTATCGTCATGGTCATGACCTTCTTAGAGCCGTCGCCGGTCGCCATGTGGTGGCGGCCCATGACGTAGCTAACTTCGAACCCAAAAGACTGGTCCGAGTTGTTGAGGGTAAACTCGGAGAGCGGGCTAAGAGAAAGTTTGCCGACATTCTGGCCGATGACGGCGCTGTCGTCTGCCGGGACCGACAGATAGTTGTTATTAGGTGTGTGGCCGACGAGAAAGCTAAGGCTGGCTTGACGGCCGTCGGGCGTCTTATGGCTCACAATGCTTGTCTCTCCGATGATGCTGACCTGTCGCTGGTCCTCGGCGGGGATCTCAATGGTGCTTTCTTCGTCTTGCTCATCGATTCGAGAAACCGGCCGGGGAATAAAAGCCGGGCCATTGGCCCCGATGTGTCGCGAGGCAATCCGGCCGCGAACCGATCCTTGATGAGCATTCTTGAGCGCGGACTTGCCCAGGACGTGACCAGGAGATTTCCTTGGGGACGTATCCGCAGAGGCGTGTTGGTCCGGCATCTCAGGGTCGTCCTCGAGGCTATCCAAGTCCTCCGCAACGACATCCTGGATGAAAGATGCTACAGGAGATGAAAACGTAATCGTTAGGTTACGTTTCTTGGTCGAGGGGGGTCGCTGTCTTTCCCCTCAATGCTCTCGTCTCGCTCTCGCTCAACCAATTCGTCTAGGTCCGCCTCGGAGCCCTCCATCGCTCGAGCGTCCAACTTCTCAAACTCTTCTCTGGCCAAGGACGCCACCTCGGGACTTAATTGACCGTTTGGAGACAGCGTGACGAACCCTCTGCTGGACTGCGGTCGATTCTGGGATGGGCTGGTAGGAGAGGTCATCTGGCTTGGACTAGCAGCGTTGTTGGGCTTCTTGGCCGTGGTCAGTAGCAGATTCTGCAGTTCCTTTGTGAGATCCACAGAAAGATCCGGGATACTGGCGAATGGGTCATCCTCGCTATCCTCTGAGGGAAGAATATGGACTGTGCGCCGTCGGGGTGGCGTCTCCTTCTTCTTGATCCAAATGTTGTTTTGTTTGTCGAGGTACATGCTACCTACGCGGTCCGGGATGAGATGGGACACGCTCTCCGGCATGATGATCTTCCTCGAGTCAGAGCCCCGAGAGGATCCAGTGGGATATGTCCTGTTGGTCCCTGCTGACGAGTGGGACGGATAGTCGCGAGTCGGGCTGCCGGGCAAGTCGTGCGCTGGGTTGGTAGAGAGACGGATGTTGGGTGGATCACTGACGACGAAGTCATCAGTCACGTATGGAAGGTCTGAGCGGCTACGAGAGCTGTCCTCCATGTGTCGCTCAAGGTCCTCGGCGGCGCGAATCGCATCCTTTGCGAGACCCATGGACCGCATTGATGAAGAAATTACGTCACCCACATCGCTCAACTCCTGGTACTTCCTCAGCCGATTCATGAGTTCGGGGTCCTCTTGGCGGACTGGAAGCCTTGGCATAGGTCGTCCTTCACGGCTGGGCGGCCGAGAGAGGGGTTCCTTGGTCGACTCCTGGTACGAGTCGTCGTCGTCGTCGTCGTCTGGAGTCGGCACCCCGTGTTCGGCTTCGGATTCCTCGACGCTCGAAAGACCAGGCGGTCTCACCTGGTTCCGGATCATGGCCATGATTTGGGCGGCTTGGTCAACAAAATCTTGCGTCCTAATGGACGGCTTTCGATCCATCTCGCTGGGAGCGTCGCTTGACAGCGCAAGGCTCTCATCTTGAAGGGCTCGAATTGGCGACTTTCTTGGGAGCTGGCCAATCAAGCTTTCCGGCTCGAGCGAAGACGTCCGCGAGTGGTTGCGCGACGATCCCCTGCTAAGGGACGGGCTGCGAGGACGAAGAATTGATCTCATCGCCAGCACGCTGGGGTTTGCCAGGTGGAAAGTACCCGGCCGAGCATCTTTTCGCTTCTTTCCCATAGCCGATTGCATCTCGCGATGCGCAGAGTCCACACCAGCCAAATGGTCCTCTCGGCCAAAGGCTATATCCGACCGGTGGAGCGTGCGCCGACGCTTGGGGGTTGGATCCTTCGACGGAGAAGTTCGGGGTCTTTTACCTTCAGAGCCATCGCGCAGCAGCGTCACATCGAGAGCGGGTCCTCCCTTGGCCGGGTTGAGGGACTTGCGAATTTGGCTCGAACTCGAAAACGTTCTGTTGTGTTTGCTTGCCGACGACGATAGCGACTTGTTTCGTCTCCTGCGAATAACCAACTCCGAATCCTCGCTAGGAGAAGGCTCGCGCAGAGGGCGCTGGAACATTGGTTCGATAGGGTGGGAGCTGAGGGAATTTGGAGATGCGTTCTCCTTGTCGGAAGCTTCCAAATCTTCGAGCGACGCACCTGAAACGTCGCCACTGAATTCATATCCTTCAAGGTCGCCAGCGCCGAACTGGCTAACTGACCTCAACCCAGGGGATCGGTCTAGTTTGATAGGGCTGGAAAGGGTCGGCTGGGACTGTGCATCGGGCGTCGGGGAATGCTCGTGTTGAATGACCGAGCCGGTTGACTGCCTCGAGGTGGTCCCAGACATTCCCTCTTCAAATTGGCTGATTCGTCGAAGAAGTGTCTGGTTGGTAAAAGTGTCGTACGGGCCAAAGAGCTTCAGAGGGCTGCCACCAGAGGGCGCCCTTTGATCGGCGGAAATTTCCTTCTTGTCGGGGCTGGGGAATGGTGCCCGGGGCATAGAAGGGCTGAGAGGGAACTTACCATCCGGGAACGGGTTGGTGGTTTCGGTTCGTATTGAGGGGAACTGTTTTGGGGTGCTGGCCTGCAAAGATTCTTCGGGAAGCATCTCAGAGGTATCGACGCCCAGGCCGGGACTGAGATCCCGGTAGCGGAACGAGCCGTCGCCGGATCTTCCCCCTCTTCGCGTGTTGATATATCCTCCGGCCCGCTGATACTCTTCGCTAGTGTCCAAGTCGACCGAGTTGTTGTGGTCGGGCTTATCAAAGGCTATCTGAATATCCGCATGGGGATCAATGAGCATCTGGTTGATTCGAAGTGCCTCGAGTTTGGATTTCAATTGGTCCACGGGCAGTTCGATGGGCGCGAAACCCAATTTGCCATTCTGGTCGCTATGTCTGCCGATGAGGATTGGACTGAAATCCTCATTGCGGATGACACTCTGGCCGCTGGTTTTCCGGACATTGGGGTCCTCGTCGGGCACACTCAGGCAGCTCTCGTCGCGGTAGATTTCAGGTTGGCGTGATGGAGTTGCATCCTCCGGGCTGCTGAGCTGGCTAGAAAGCCCTGAATCATCCGTGTTCAACCGGTAGGTAATTTCCTTCTTCGTCCTCCTTGGGCTTGGGCTGGGTGTGACATCATTGGGGTAGAGAGGCTCGTCATCTTCGAGCTCATTGAGGTCGAGACCTTCCAGGTCATGTTCAAGATCGCGGCTAGCGATACGCTGAGGATACGCAGGAGGGCTAGAAGACATCGTCGTCTCGTTTTGCGCCTCGTCGATGCTGTTTGGTTCGGATGTAGAAGGCGGCTTGAACATGTCCTGCAAACCGGCGGCGGCGGAGCAGAACAGGTCGCGTTGCTCGCCGTATTGTACGCCGCCATATAGCAGACGGCGCTTCCATTCGGAGTTTCGCTGTTGGCCTTCTCTGGTGACGACTTGTGCTGTACTGTATTGTGGACGACAGAGGCGGAGGTGGAGGCGGAGGCAGATCTACTGCCAGCTGCCCCACGTGTATGTTTTGATTCTCGTGATGCTCTCAGCAGCCGCTGCCTGGAAATGTTGATGTCGTTTGCACTACGCTCACTCAGTATGGTGGCGCTAGTGTCATGAGGATTAGACAATTGAGACCGCGGCCCAAACGTTCTACGCGGTATCCGGCTTGGTGTTTCTTTTAGCTTTGCTGTCGCGTCGTCGCTCTTGAGGGGTGGAAGCTGCGCGGCAGAGGTGTCTGACCCAGGTTGGGAAACCCAATCCTCCGACAACGAGTCCAGCCAAGCGTGCTCCATGGCGACGCCTTTAGAGAGAGCGAGTTATCGATGTGTTATTCGGGCTCCATGCACTAAGTCAAGGTGATATTGCCCGTGCGGGGTCGCGAAGGTGGTGTGTGCGGTTGTGTCGTCGTTGTCGTGGTCGTGTTGATCGTGGTCGTGTTGATCGTCGTGGTAGGTTTGTTTGGGCGCACGGGCAACTTATGGATGGGAGAAGAAGGATGCACTAAAAACACGAAGCTGTTTAGGAGTTCAAAAAGTAAGTATGAAGGCCGGCGCAAAAATCACATTGGGAGGCATCTAGAGGTTGAGGCGCGAGCCAATGTTGCGCGTATCCTTGGCTATAGTATCGAATAAACAAGACAGGGGTGGTGATTGGAGCAGGATCGTTGCTGTGTCAACGAGGTAACATTCGTTGGGCTGTCACGTGTACGGTCACGTTTTCAATCCTCGGTCTACTTTCAGAGTTGTTGTATTGAGCAAACACAAACTATTACATCAATGAAATGCTTACAGGCGGTCCGAATTCACCTTGATGTGCTATTTGCATGTTTAAACTTCAACTGTATCTCTTTCTATGGTCTTCTGCTGCAGTCCGAGGGTATTTTTAAAAACCACTATACGCGCTCTCACGTGAAGAACGCGGGGCGCGTCGCCCATGGGGACGGCGTGAATTTCAACTTTGTCCCAGCAACCCCCCTAGTACACAGTGACGACATCAATGTGGGCATGAGAACCGCTCACCAACGTGCGACAATCTACTCCGAGACCCTGCCGGTGCCCTGTGCACCTTCTCACTCTCCGGGAACCTCATCTCGGACATTTCTTCCCAACCAGCGTCGCCATGCAACGCGTCGACCCCCCAGCAGAACCGGTGTCGTGGGGAGCGGACACAATATATTGCGAGGCAGCATGTGCACCTGAAGATGTTTTCTACCATGGATCCGACGACGAAGACTACGACTGCCCCGAATCACGAAGACTACGGTACGAGGACGCTGGCCAGCGGTTCCTGGAAGGCCAAATCCCACTCCTCCTCACGGCAACCTTGAAGGGCCCCTTTGACGAAGCTTCTGGATGGGTCAACCCATGGCGATCAAAACGTCGTACGGCTGGGGCTTCGCAGGGTACGAGGCAGTCTCCTGAAAAGCTATCCAGGAAATCAAAACATAAACGGAGTGTATCCATACCCGAAACCCAGCTTGGGCTGCATGACAGTCTCGAGTGTCACCTCCCCAGTCCCGAAAGCCTTAAGCAGGCTCCCGTCGCAGCGTCACACCCATACCTGGAAGAGAACGAGCTTTCCATGGTTCAGAGATGGAGGAGCGCCGTACAGCCCGTTGCGAAGGATGAGTTTTGGGGGTCTACCCCAAAAGGGAGGAAATCGGAGAGAAAGAGGAAGGCTAAAGGGTCCGAATGGCTTAGGAAGCTAGCAAGCAAACGGCGGCGGACAGAGCTAATGGACTCCGGATTTATCCATACCCCGATTCCAAAGCGACCAGGTTCATCACATGAAGATGAGGACGGCGAGATGGAGTTCCACACCTCATTCAGCAGTCTTCCCAACAGACTACCATCTTTGGCTTCGGCCGCATCCCGTGCGCGCCAAAGCCACGGAACTAGCGGTTTCTCCCGTGCTGCGCAGGATTTAGGCGAAGATGACGAAGTTTACTCTTTGAACGATTCTTTCAACAGTGCACCCAGTCGTTTACAGTCACCAAGGGAGCGAACATCACCCAAGCGGAATCCGAAGACACACCCTATATGCGAAAAATCAAAGGATTCGGAAGATGAGCTTACTAGAGATGAGATTGCTACCATAAAGGCTGCGGCAACACTCTCCTCGCCTGTGTCTCAACATCATTTTTCGCAGCATCTTCCCCGAAGGTCGCCTCGTCATAGGTTAGCTCAACAGCTTCGAGAGAAGGAATCACCAAGTCGGACATTGCCGCTGCAGAAGTCTAACAAAACCAACGTGGGCGTTGTCACAATGGAATCGGTTGGCGATGAGCTTGAAACCCAGAGAGACAACAGCTTCTGTTTCAAGATGCGAGCAAGGGCCGCAAGGGCCAGTGTTACTCAAAGCAATGACATCACGATGTTGGAGGAGGAAACCAATGCCACAGACTCGGTTTCATGGTCTGGACTGTCTAATCCGGATGATCTAAAGCCTTCTGTGGTGGAAACCGCTCGAGATGAATGTACGGAATCAAGGGATCTGTCGAGTGCAAAATCTGAAGCTCTAACTGCCCTTAAACTTGATTTGATGGAAATTGACAACGAGTTAACGTCCAGCGAGCTATCATCCGTTGCTAGCGCGGGCTTTGAAGGGCTTGAAATTGCCACTCCAGAGGATGCCGACGCTCACATGACAACCAAGACGGATACATCCGGTGCTTCAGACACAGCAAGCACAGCGAGTGAGGGGTCCGACGAAGCCGTAGAAACGACCGAGTTTGGAGATGGCATCGAGGCCAGGGAAATGATGGAGGTCGAAAGTGGCTTGGTCCGTGAGGCTTTTGCAAAGGTTGATGAGGCAGTCGACAGTCGCAAGATTACGCAAGATGAATCCGTTAATGCGCCTACGGATGTCCCCACGCCGAAGACTAATGTGCCGGTTTCCCAAGACACCGTGATCAACACCGCTCTAGAAGCTGATGCCAAGTCTGCGAATGACAATACGGAGAACGTCCCCTCGGAGGCTCAACTCCAAACCAGGGCGAATATATTCCCACCCTAACACAGCCTCTACGGCTAGAGCCCCTGAGCCTGTTGAAAAATTCCGTGAGACGCTTCGTGCCTATGACTTCTTGGGCGAAACTGTCTCACTTGACTGGGCAAGCACATCCGTCACCCGTCCGAGCGAGTGATCCCCAATCCGGCGGACCCTCGGACATTGTCTCAAACAAAGTTTTGCAAAGCTCGGCTTCACGGAAATCGCCAACAGAAGCTGGAGATGCCAGAGCCCCTGAATCCGCGAAGCAGGTTCAAACCACCGATGCCAATAAGAGCCTTCCCAACTCTGGCTCGACGCTCGATACGCAGAATCTTTTGTCGATGGCTCCCCAAGATTGTCAGCCCATGCTACGAGACGACGCCATGGAGACGGCCAAGTCGGATCAAGAACCTCTTCCGGCCTCACAGCAGAGCCCATGGGTGAGCACGAAACTTTCCCAATATGCATGCCTCGTCATGAACAGCATCTCTGAGAGTCCAGACTTGGGTAGACCTCAAAATACCGATGCCTCACCCTTGGCATCATCAGATGTCCAAACCCCTTGGGCAGACGAATCCGCCATTAAACTACCAATGGAGCTTCAAGATGATACCTCAAACATTGATGATGCAACTCAGCTGTCAGCGTTACATACGGTCGCCGCCGTGGTATCTTCTGCTTCGAGCCAGTTGCAGAATAACGCCATGGCCATCACACCGGCAATCTCACCGGGCATCCCGGTCCGCGCATCAACTCCCGAACCCCAGTTCTCATTCAAACCGTTTGCCTCATTCATGTCCCCTTCCCCAGAACGTCGCCCTCGCTCCAACAAGCGCGCCGCGCGGGGAGACTCTGGGTCCCGATTGCCCAGCACGCAAGGCATCCTCGCATCCGCGACCAAGAACCCTTGGAACGCCGATGTCTCGCAACGCCGCGTGTCATGGGCGCCACTGCCACACCAGATTTCGAGCGCGGCGGGAAGCCAAATAGCATCACCAAGGGAGTCGATTGGAAGACGAGAGTCGCCACCACCGACGACGCCGATTGCTGAACTGCCGACATCTGAAGATGCCAAGTTTCACGATCACTTTACAGCAGTTGCGCGGAGATCCAACAGCCTACGGGACCGCCTCCTCCCTGGTGCTTCTCAGTGCTTCCTCGGCAGCCCAGCTCCTCAAGCCATGGCCGAGACGTTCCTGGCTGCTGACCAACTCCGCAACCCATCCTCGAGCCATGAAACACCCGAAGACACCGGCACTGATCGACGTGCCGAGCATGCCCACGAGCTGCAAGAGCCAATTGACATCGTCGAAGATGTCATGCGCGAAATGGGAGACTATCTGAGTGCGTGGGACGTGGACACGGAGCTGGACTTGGCCCGCAAGGGAGGTGGCATGCAGACGCCCCAGTTGACCCATCGCTTACAATGAATGAATGACGAAGGAACTTTTGGGGCCAGTCAAGATTTTTTTTCTCCCTACTCAATCTGTTTCGTCGATTTTTTTTCCTCAGTCTCCCTGCGGCAACCTATAATAATACCCGGGGATCATCAACGAGAGGTTAAATGGCTTGTGATTACGAGTTACATTGATATTGAGCTGTTGAGGCTCGGCAAAACTTGTCAGGAGTTTGAAAGGGGAGTGGGTGTGCGTATGGTATAGTAAAGCTTGCAGCACACAAGACCGAAAGACATATGGTATAACCAATGGCGGCAGCATAAGATAGCGTTTATAGGCAGAATGAGGCACAATGAAACGAGATACCTACCCCTACCTCTCGTATTAACTTCTTCTCACGACTCAGGCTTCGGGAACCGTGCTTCCGGATCGCAACCCGGCGCGCGAAAGATGCTGGAATAGTTTAGATTGAAATAACCCGTCGACACACTACCACAACACCGGAAGCAAGGTCCTGGCGCATCCGCTCCATTCACTGGTTGTTCAGGGGCCAACCACCCTGACGGCGTAGCTCTCCATCGCCTACCACACTCGCGGGCCTCACCTGTCCTCGGCATGAGCCTATCGAGGCCCATGAGTTTGCGACTGGCTCGCTGATTCGCCAAAGGGCTTCGCCCAGCTACGTGTATGGCAGAATTCCGCGCCAGAGCGTCAATGGGTTGGTCTGATATTTTCCCCTTGTCCTACTTTGCTATTTTTGCTTTGCTCGACTTCCCTTGCCAAATAAAAGAACATAGGTGCACCCCCCCCCCCCCCCCATTCGGGCGTTGCGGTGTGGTGACACTAGACGGCAAGGCTTGAGGCCCGCGTGTAGGATCCTAGGAGCACATGGCCGCAAGGGCGGACGTCTGTGGATGATTTGGAAAGCCAGAAACCTCCTGGTTGTTGTGCGGTGAAGCTCTGTGCGTCGGTGAAGCAGGATTGCGCGGCGTCAAGCATAGGGTGTGTCAGCAGAGGATCCGAGGAATTGGACCGTCGGTGAGGTAGATCCAGAGACCAGGCTTCGCGAAGCCAAGGGGCCCGTGGCGACGGGACGGGGCTCTGTTTCAATAGCTTGGGAGAAGGTGATCTACACAAATTCTAGGGGGCGCTGCTCGGTATCTGGGCTGGATATCTCGGAGGGATGGCCGCGGAGCGAGAGTGGGCTCGTCGTCCATCCAGTCCGGGCCCGGGACGGCATGCCTGCGCTGAAGCGGACAGCTCATTAGTCAATCCGGACTGCGGCCCACGCAATGTCTGGTTGCAGTCCTGCTACCGTATCCGTTGTCGTACTGCTGCGGAGGTGCTTGGTGCGAATGTGCAAGCTTGATCCAGTATGTCGCCTTGCCTCGGTATGGTCTCGGTGCTGGGACGGGGTTGGGGGTGGGTGCTGCAAAACGACCCCGTCACCGCGTCACTTGGTCATCCCATCGAGGACAGAGTCGAACGACCTTGAGGATGGCTGAGAGGAGTAGGGTACATGTGTCCCTTGTGTCCGCTTTGCCCTCATCCGGGGAGGGCAAAGCATATGTCCAACTAGATGGGAGAATGCAGGGTGCTATGGATGGATTTTGGTCGGACCGTTTGTTCGTCAGCTTGTGCTTTGGGACTCCAAAAGCCATGTGAGAGAAGAGAGATCTAAGCCACGCTCGGTAAATCTCCCCTTTTGATACATATGTCTCATGCTAGTTCAAGATTATCCACCGTGGCGGGTTTCTTAGTTCTGAATTCAGTGCATCTAGCACACGACCGCCTCCTCGTCTTGCCGGCACAGCGCAAATCTCCCCTGAAAACGTCTACTGTGCTCAACGATCTCGATGTCTCGCTTGGGACATTCAGGAGGAGCCAGATGCATTTTTTTCTGATTCTGCGTCTCAAGGGACATTAGACTCGGCAGGGGGTGAGGCTTTCGGTTGGCAACTCAGGACGCTGGATAAGACCTTCGAGAGGCACGTTGTTGCTGGGCGGATCGCGATTGGCCATCGCGACTAGGTGGGCGATATGCACATCTTCAAGCTGGGACCGCCAGAGCATGCCTGAGAAAAGAGCCTGTGTCTCGCTAAAAGTCGGGGTAGTTGAGCAACGACCTCAATTGGGCGGCCTGGTCAAGGGTTGGTCGGCTCAAGCCTTGGATTATCTTGGTCAGACAAGGGAGGTCAAGTTTTAGTTGTTGGAGATGGTGTTTGTTTTAGCTTGGAAGCAGACCGCGGGATGGGACGTGCCGCTTGTACTTGTGCTTGAGACCGACGGGCTACGGCCTGGGGCTTGCAGTCTGGTTTGATTTTCTTCTTGCTTGCTGTCAAATGGGTCTTCGTCAACCAATTGGGGAGCGACCCCCCGCTTCACCCGAATTACCACGGATTTCCTTGCTTTGGAAGTGAGGTCCTGCTTGACAAGGCTAGCATCCCATAGCCATCGCTGTCACCGGGCCGCCAGGGAGACCGGGCGTGATGGGTGCTATAGTATTCAGCGCCTGCAGTGGAGTGTAGGGTAAATGCCTGTGCCCTCTGTGTGTGCCCGCTTCACTGTATGCTATGCAGTGCGTCGTCTCAAGGGTTATCTGCAAAAGGTTGCAGGTTGCAAGGTCTCCCGATTCCATCGCTTAAGGCCTGCAGGATGATGTTCCGTTGTAGTGTACTGTACGGATAACCATGCTGCGCTGTGCCGCACTTGGAATCGCAACCGCAAGGACGTTGGGAGCAGCGCAGCGTTGTGTCCATCGGGTCAATCTTGCAGGGCCGGACGACGCCATGAAAGGGCTCAACCCGCTCTGGGCTTGGGCGGACGCTGCCTCGTTGCGTGCTCGTTTGCTGAGACAATGTCTTGCGGCCTGGCCTAGCACATGCATGGCAATGGCATCGGCATGGTCTCATGGATTCGCCGTCGTCGATGGCATCCCGATTAAGGACACGCCCCCTCGGAGCCCTGGACCCTGGGTTTGGGCCCTTGGGGTGGCGGTGGGTAGTCGTGCAGGAAGAAAAAGAAAGTAGACAATCAATGGTCCTTACTCCGTACCTAGGGTTTTGTCCCCGTCCACCTGTTGGCGAGGAACGTAATGGGCACGGTTGCGAAATGACGGATGGGGAGTTGGTTCGCCGCCCGTCGGAGTTTGCCATGTACATGTAGGGCAACTTATCGCCAGCTAGGGCTGATTGAAACATGCTGAGGGTGTTGGGGGGGCTTTCCGTTTTGCAGGCATAAGAATAGAGGAGGGTGTCATTCTAGAGTCAGCGAAGGCGGGAGCCATTCAACAACGAGAAAGGAAAAACGTGTTGATGACATAGTTTGTCGAGTGTCAGTCAAGCGTCCGTGTTCCGCGGTGATTGTGTCATGACAGAAGCGATGCGCTGGCAATGATGGCATGGCCCGGAAACTCGGTCAATGATGAGGGATGTGTCGAGGCAATGTGCGATCAAGCCGGGATGGCCCAATGGCTAGACACTGGCCTCATGCCGTGTGTGGTTGTGGTTGTGGCCGTGTGTGGTGTGTGTGATTGTATGCCAGGACTGACAGACCATCTGGAGCATGGAGCCAATCCAGACCAGGCGTCTCCCCAGAAGCTCCGGAAGACGAGACCGGGAGGTGAGTTGGGGGACACGGGGAAATCTATCTCGTCAGTCTTGCGAGGGGCAAGTGGGAGCGGGGAGTGTGTGTCTGCCGATCGGATCCCTGACATTGACATTTGGAAGAGATGGACACGAGATATGACTCCGCAAAGGCACCGGCACTGGTGCTGACACAGGCACCGGCATTCGGTCTGAACCGTCGCTGCACTTGTTGAGTTTCTGAACTGAACATGGGAGAGTCTGTGCCGAGTGCCTGACCCTTATCACAGTGTCATGACTTTGGCCGCATTAGGACCATCACATGACACCCACATTTTGGCCCCGTCCAAACGGTTGGGAGATAAGCCCCGCACTAGTCCTAATGAGGACACCGTTTAGGACCGCCCACCCATCGTCTCGGAGGCGGCACAGAGGTGGAAGACCTAGAGCTGGAGCTGGAGATGGCCGAGAGCTGCAAGGCGACTGGCAGTGGAGACGGTGCGATAACAGCACGATGGGCGAGGGAGGCAGAATAGCCAGCAAGTGAGCCGACAAGTGGTCAGTCAAATGCATGCACCACATAGCACCGCATCGCACCGCAGCGTCTCTCCCTCTGGGGTGGCGCAAACGGAGCAGCCTGAATAGGGTTAGCAAGGCTTGGGTCCTGTGGTGCCTCGAGGGCTGCCCTAACACACCCAACTTCGAGAGCCGCCACCGGCTGTCATGCGCATTCTTGTAATGACAGCACGGAGATTTGAGGGTGTGATCGACCGGAATGATTAAGCAGACGGTTCAGACAAAGGACCACCGACCAATCACTGCAGCCAATTGGTCAGAGGCCTAAATGTCTTACCAGCCCTTGCCACTCGTCCGTTGGGGGTTCTTTTTTCTGTCCTCATGACAGAACCACGGTCACGAATGACGATGATCCAGGGCGGGCCAAAGGGCCCAGAGGAGAGAAGGGTTAGGTAAGATACGGGGAGGGAAACGCAACGGGCGCGTGCGAATAGCATTTCCCTGTCATTTGGCCGGCGGAGCCCCTGTTCTCGGTGTGACCTCGAGCATGGAGACCCGGAGCTCGAATTGGGCTCTGTGGATGGGGCTCTGGCGGGCTTTCGGAGTGCCTTGATGGAGCAAGGGAGCCACGATGGAGTCCAAGTATGCTGTAGGAGCTCACGACGACTAGCCGCTTGTTGTAAACAAGTCAACGAGGGGGCTGGTGGCGCGGCGCGGCGAAGACAAAGCGGGTCGGCAACAGGCGGTTGTCGAATTGTGAGAGGGCCACCAGTTGACTCCATGATAAGGTCATGCATGGGGGATCTGACGCTTGCTGCCGATGTGGGTGTGGTGGATGTGGATGTGGGTGTGGATGCGGAGTGTCCGAGAGCGGGACTGGCATCGAGAGGAAGTGGTGACTGGGCTAATATGGGCGCAGGAGGGGGAATTCGAGCAAGCAAAATGTTGACCAGTTTTGCGTCGCCAGTCCCTCGAAGAAGAACTGGGTATCCCGCACAAGCATACGGATACATGGGTACTTATGTACAAGCACAGTAAGCCTCGATGCGGCGAGACACGACAAAGCAAGACCAGACAACAATACACAACAATCGAGACAAGACAACGCCGCCCAGTCAGGGTTGCGCTTGGCGATAAAGAGCCGACACAGGCGCAAACTGGCCATGACTTGATGGTTTAATGCATGGGTGCGTTGTCACATGGTTCTGAGTGCAGGCCGAATAAAACCATACATACATACAAACATACCAATGGTCAGGAAGAGTGTCGATGGGATGAACTGATCCGATGCGATGCCATGTTGATGAGATGATGTTGGCTTGTCGGTCTGGAGTCACATTAATCACAAGACAAACAAACTGACTAATGGCATGAAGGGAACCTGGAGAAGGAAGAGCGAAAAAAAAAATAGGTCAGGGTAGAATCAAGGTTGTTGCATTTCTCTGTCATGCTTGAGACAAACCAACCTAAATCAAACCTCCTTGCCCAAGATGTACGTACTGCGGTCTGGAAAGAGGAGTTATCTCGATGATATGCGTTTGGCCAACATGACAATGATGCTGTGGATCAGGACACACCCCGGTCACGCACACTCGTACTCCCGGAGGTCAGTTTACTGGCCCTACACCCCTCGATGACGACTTCGACGATGGATATAATTAACCTCTTGTCATGAAATCGACTCTACTAATCCCGAGTTTCACACCGGTAGCCCCTCCACCTGGTGGGAAGCTTTGGGCAATCGTCGCGGTCTCTTGCTTGCCTCAACTTTATTACCACGAGGAGAGATAACAAGACGACGGGCGAGCACTGCAACTACACGTGGTGGAGAGCCGGGCTCCCTGTAACTCTCAGGCGCTCCAGCTGGCTGCACCCAGCGTAGCGTGGGCGCCGACGCTGGACAGTGGAGGTATTAGTGGGCCCCACCGGCCGGGCTAATGAATGAATGAATGAATGAATGGATGGATGGATGAACTGGGGGAGAAGGGAAAGGGACCTGGCACAGCCCTGCACAAGTGGCCGCGGAGAGCGGAGGAGGATGAGGGACGAAGACCTCCCCATCGCCGCCCAGAGAACCACCCATCCAGACGCCTGGAATATTCCCAGGACACTCCTGCGCTTCCTGCCCCCCTGTCGGCTGGCGGCCTGTCAATGCACTCCCAGGGCTTCAGGTTGCGTTCGCTGAGCGGCACCAGTGAACCACTAGAACCCCGCGAAACGCCCCTGTGGCATAGTTAGTGCTCCGCTTCCACTGACGGAGCCCTGTCCATCCACGGGCATCCATCTCTCGCAACCCGGGTCACTCTTTTCACTGCCTAGCCCGGTTCCCACCCAGCCAGCCCAAGCCTACCTACAAGCCTGGAACTGAGTTTTGGACCCAAGATCATTCCTTGGGCAGTGGAAGAAATCAATATTTAGTAAATCGTGTTGTTGTCTCCCCCTGGAGGAAACGGAGCTAGAAGCGAGGCAAACTGTCATGCCGAGTTTCCCCAGCGAGCTGTTTGACAGCCTGTGCAATGTTGTACCAACGCGAGCCGCAATGCCCCTTCTATCCGAGAGGCAAACAACAGAAAGTTGTTCCAGCCCAACCCAGCCCAGTCTAGCCCTGCTGCTTTACACCGATTCGTTCGTGTGTTGATCTGCCGAATCCAATTGAATGATACAATACAGCAAGCATATAATTTTGCTTTCAAATTTGCCCACTGCGACGATGCGTTGTACATTTGTATTTGCCATTTGAGAAATTATCACGGTTTAGCTGCGACTTGTCACTAGAACTAGAGACACTCCCCTCCCTAGGCACCCCTCATGGATCCGCCATCTTCCCAACCGAACACCCCCTGGGCTCCTCCTCGCGCCTGTCCCCCCGCTGGCGTCCCCTTCTAGCGAGTGGGTAACATGCATTCCATGGTTTTTTTTTTTTACTAGCGGTCCACTGGCCCTCCTCACTTGTGACCATCATCTGCAGAGGGCGAATGCCATGGCCATGGGCACGAAAACACAAAAAGTGGAGGAGCGAGAAAGTAGGTAAGAGTGCTAGGTGCTGTAAGTGGCCGCCCGGGCCATTTTTTGCCATCTCTACGGGGGGATCAAGGACCACAAGGACCCAGTGAGATGGCCCAGTTAGCGTCTGGTGCAACTGCGAACGAATCATTCCCTCGTCCCTCCTCACACTCACACACGCATTCTCTTTCACCTTTTACTTTCTTCCCGTTTCTTCCTCTCTCTCTCTCTCTCCCTCACTCTCTTCCTCTCTCCCTCTCTCCTTTTCCCTCTCTTCCCCGTTCCTTCGACCGATCAACCTCATGCCTGAATCTGAGTACTGAGCCGAAAAATGCCTCAGCTGCTGTCATCATGAGTGCATCTTCTAGCAGAATCAACCATAATCTGCCAGCCGCGGCAGCGGCGGCGGCGGCGGCGGTGGTGGAGGAGGCGGTAGTGATCCCCCCCAGGCCAGCACACAAAATCCCACCTGCCGGAACACCGCTGCCAGAGCTCCTGAGGGAGTCACTGAAGGAACCGCTGGAGCGCCCGCTGGAGCGCCCACTGGACCATTTCCCTGAACAGTCACTGTCAACACCCCGGGGCGAGGATTCACAGACGGTCCTGGCGCCCCCCGAGGTGTCCCGGGTGCCCCCAGACGCCCCGGCAGACGCTGATGCTGGGGCTTCAATTCCCACTCCCTCTTCTTGTCGCACTCCCACCTCCGTCACCACCACTCACACTCGCACTCCCACCACCACCACATCTTCTCCTCCAGCCAATCCTCCCACCAACGTGCCGTTCCAACCCTCCCCCGTTCCCGATCCCGCTCCCGCCTCGTCTTCGACCTCCTTCCTTTCTCTCTTCTCTCCTTCTCCCTCTCCCTCGTCATCCACCGACAACGTGCCCATACCCATGCCGGTGCCCACGCCGGCCCCAGCGCCCACGCATGCTGCCCGTGGCGATGCCAACCCCGGCGACTCAGACGTCAACTCCAACAATAAAAAGCCCCGAGGCCCCGGTCCGCTGCCGCGCCAGTCTGGCCCATCACTTCTCTCACAAGCCTTGGCTTCGGCTCGTGGCATCCCGTCTTCCTTGAACATCTTATCCACCCCTACCGCCTCTAACACTCTCGCATCTACATCCACGTCCACGTCCGTAACTACTTACGCCTCTACCGGCCGACAATCCAGACAGAAACCCCCGACTCCCCCGTCCCCCACTACTCCGATATCTCCCACGACAATCCCGATCGCATTTACGACGGTGGCCGCTACCGCTACTCCTCTGCAATCCGATCAAGACATTCCCATCACGTTTACCAATTCGTTCCCTCAAGATGTCCTCGCCCAATGCGGCGACCCTACGCCGCTGACAGGAGTCGCTCCCCAGCCCACCAACATTGCCGCTTCCACCGCCGTCGCAACCATGGCTGCCGTGGCCTCTCGCGAGGCTGCCGTTAGCGTCCCCTCTTCATTCACCCATTCGACTCTCGCAAACTTTCGGGATGTGGTCCTCGACTGTCGCCACGATGTAGACGTCCCCAGAGGACGCCCCTCCACCTCCCTCGATATCGAGCGCGCTGCGCCCTATGGCCCCCGCTCCATCTCTATCTTGGCGCAAATTGGCGACCTAACCCCAACGAAACCCGAACACAACGGCCTCAAGCCCCCTGCTGCATCTCTGAGGCAAGATGATGGAGTCAACGACCACCGGCAGGGGCATTGGTCCAAGGCCCCCCCCATTGGCTCAACCTGGCCTCCGAAAAGCGAGAGAAGGTTTGGTCCATTGGCTCTGGGGAAGGTGACGAAGAGGATGGCCTGGTTGAGAAGTCAGTCGCTGAAGCAATGGCTGGCGTCGAGCCCAATGCGAGGAGCCGAAAGTCGAGTTACAGCCTCCGCTTCTTCAAAGAAGGTCTTCCTCCCGAGGACAAGGCTCGTCGAAAGGATTCAAGGCATGCCAAGGATAAGCTTTCTCCCACAACGGAAGAAGTCGGTGACTCGAAGCTGCCCGCAACTACACAACCTACCGCGATTCGACTACAAACCGACGATCGAACCCCTGCTCTGCCATCTAGAGCGCAACCGACACCTTCGAATGGTGTTGACGAGCTCCCGGTTCTCAGCACCTCGCCCGACGAAGATTATTTCACTGTCGCACCTAGCATCTCCATAGCCGAAAAAGCAAAGCCGTCGGCTTGGGCGCAGGTGCCCAAGTCATTGCCCACGGATGATCACATGGCGGCCAAGACCGTGGGGACTCCAGGGCTGGCGGGGCCGACCCCGGTTGTCGATGCCGATGCCGACGGCCAAGTCGAGAGGGTGGATTCTCGACGGAAGTCAGGTGATAGCTCCAGTACCGAGGTGGCAGGATCTCACGATGACGGAGAAGCAGACGAATCGGGCGAGGAGAAGATCTCGTCGGCCGTTTTCTTGCCCCACCAGGAGCTGCCGGAATCTTGCGTAGGCGAAGCTCACACGGACAGGGCTGCTGCGAGGGCAAACCAGACTCGGGCCCTGTCTCAGAGTAAACAACATCCGTGGCTCGTTAAAGCCGATGAGCCCGAGCCTGAGATTGAGACTCAAGAAAAAGACGAGCCTCCGTATGGACTATCTCGTTTTCCATCTCGTGAGAGCCTTGCCTCACGGCGCGGGGACCTCGTTGCCGAGAAGCTCGATGAGCATGCCCCTGTCGAAGATAACCTTGAAGTGAACGTTGTGCCTGCGCCCAAGCCGCCCCAGGCTATGACTCCGTACGAAGACCATGTCCATGAGCACCAACACTACCACCTGGAGCCCCTTCAGGCCATTGAGCTCATCCCATATAAGCACCAGGTTGGCGGGCACACTACATTGTGGCGCTTCTCTCGCAGGGCCGTCTGTAAACAGCTCAACAATAGGGAAAATGAGTTTTATGAGACCATTGAGAGTTATCACCGTAACCTCCTGCCATTTCTTCCTCGGTACGTTCTCCTAAGATTTTTTTTGAGGCCCCCCGCCTCAGCCTTGTTTCAGATCCTCCTGAGACTAGTGTCTCTCTCTGGAATGGCCTGGCTGATATACCTTTAGATACATTGGTGTTTTGAACGTCACATTTCACAAGCAGAGTCGTCGAAAAAGCATTTCCAAGAAGGAGGATGGTGTAGCCGTGGACCGGAAGAAGGTTCAAGAACACGAACCCAACCGTCAGGAATCGGAAAAGAGCGGGCATAAGCTAACTCACGGGAGGGTCATCAGCCAATCCCTGGCCAACAGCAATATCCCCATCCCAACAGTCACCTTTGACGACAACAAGCACATTCTTCCCCGCAACCTGCTCCAACCTACCCCACTCCCAGACTCGTTCCGCCGCCGAAGCATCTCCACTCCCAAGGTCCCCAGCTCCTCGGCATCAGGTAACCCGACTCGACCGCCAATGGAGGAGCGGCCCAACAGCTGGGGCGCTACGACGGTCAACAAGCGGCTCCGAAACGAAGTTTTCAACGACGCGTTTCTAAAAGAGCCTGTTGAGATTCAACGCCATCGTCGGCCCCATCAAAGGTCCATTCCTCGACCGACCCTGCAGCGCCTCCTCCGCACATCCAACTCTGATCCTGCACTTTTGAATGGACGAGACTCGACTCTCGGTGAAGATGACGCTACTGCGGGACAACTCCCGAAAACGCCAACTCTTGTGTACACGCAGAGCGACGCTGGTCCAGACGTGGACTGCGTGCAGTCTGACCCTGAGCAAAATGCGCCGGAGGGGGTTAAGGATGTGACTGGAACTAGCGCTCCTGAACCTGAAACGCTCATGATGAGCCCCATGATGACCAAGAAGAAGCGAAGATATTCGGCCGGTGGCCTCAGGCGGAAGCCACAAGATGTCAGAGAGTCCCGGGGCGACCTCAAGTACTTCGAGGAAGCCGACGATGCGGGCTACAAGGGCGACCAGGAAGACGCGCCAGCTTCATCGCCTAAGCAGCTTTCTCGCCCAGGGACACCAAAGTCCAACGGGGTTAATCATAAAGACCCCAATTTCAACCACAGCATCCAACCAGAGCTCAACCCCGAACCAGCCGACTCTGCCTACAGCTCGGCTGTTACGTCCGCAATGCCTAGTCCGTCTTCTGAATTCAAAAAGATCCCTCGACCCCTGAACCCCAAGGAGGCTAAGACGCGGCGAAACCGAGTCGAGTACTTTCTGTTGCTGGAAGATCTGACGGCCGGTATGAAGCGGCCATGCATGATGGACTTGAAGATGGGCACCCGGCAATACGGAGTTGAAGCTGCTCCTATGAAGCAAAAGTCGCAGCAAGAAAAATGTCGGACCACAACCTCGGCGGAGCTAGGAGTTCGCATCTGCGGGCTCCAGGTTTGGAACGCGAAAACGCAAACATATGATTTTCAAGACAAGTACTACGGGCGAAAGCTGAAGTCGGGCAAGGAATTCCAGGGGGCCCTTCAGAAGTTCTTGTTTAACGGCGTGGACCTGCACAGCATCCTTGGTCACATTCCTGTTGTTTTGAAGAAGCTCGCCCAGCTGGAGGAAATTGTGCGCAGCCTGCGCGGGTACCGATTCTACGCGGCGAGTCTCTTGATGTTCTACGATGGCGATACATCCGAGGACACTATCGATTACGAGACAGTGTATGAATCGATGACTGACTTCGCGACGGACACGGAAGAGACGTCACGAAGAAGGAAGAAGAACAAGCGAGAGATTGATTTCAAAATTGCCGACTTCGCCAACAGCTTGACCCCCCTAGACAGGATCGAGGATAAGCCTTGTCCGCCGCAGCACCCGGATCAACCGGATGGCGGGTTCCTCAAGGGATTACGCAGCTTGAGGCGATACTTTCTCCAAATACAGCGAGACGTGAGGGAAGAGCTGGGCCTCGATCCTCGCGGCCGCTTGTCTGCAATGGCAGACTATCCTCAAGAAATTGACGACGACGAGGGAATGATCAGCGTGTGACTGATGTTCGATCCAGTGGTAAAGGGAGCCTGATACCTCACATCTCATAATTCTTCAGCCTGCGTGTTTTACTTTTGGGATTATTCATTTCTCTCCCTGTTTGCTTTTCTCTACCCTTTTTCATTTCTTTTTTCTTGCTCATCACGGGCTGGTCTATGGAGTTCAATGGGGGCTTTCCGTCTTGCAGGAATGAGCCAAAAAGAAAAACCACCAAAACGGCCAATGCTACTAGGACACGCGTCTCATGACCTTTTTTTTTTCTCTTGTTTGTCAAACAAAACAACATACCCTGCATCAATTTAGGCGCAAGCAAAGGAGGGAGATGTGTTTGTCTGACCGGACCGGAATGGAGTTTTTTTTTATCTTCTTTTCTCTAAATCCCTTTTACTCTTACCTCTTCGTGTTCATTTTAGTTTCTTTTGGTTCTCTCAGGATCATATTCCTCGAGGACCCAGGGGACGGAGGCTTGTTGATTGTAAATTTCTGTGGGCTGGTTGTAATGAAAGACTTGCGGATAACGTACGGAACCAGAATGATGTCTCTTCTCGTTCATGGGCTTTCTGGGGTCGTTCCAGGACCGCCATCGGTTTGGGTGCGACTAGGTTGGGTGGAATGGGATAGGTATCTAGTGAGAACACGGAAAGGAATCTAGAGTGTTAGAGAAAATGTGACTAGAGAAAGGTCTTTTGATTATTGTTTGACGCGGTTTACGTCTGCTGTGATTGATATGCTAAGGGGCGATAGTTTGGGGATGGCGTGTAAGTGGGCGCGTGTGGGCATGAGCATCCCTGACGTTGGGAACTAGACGCGGTTCTCCTGTACGTCATTAAGAGGGTGTCATCTTACCTAACTATGACCTAATTATGTATCGGACGAGCCTGGAGTGCAGTCTGGCAGGAGATACGAATAACTTGGACAAGCAGACATGTTGAGCTCCATGCGGCAAAGCTATCACGGTAAATGGCTCAACTTGTCGATACTGTCAGCTCGCCCAAAGATGTTTGAAAATAAAACAAACCCACTTTCCCCCTGTCCTGACGCGTGGGCTCATTAGGCTCTATTGTAGATGCAAAACACAGGCCTCGGGTAAATGTCAACTAACAAGCCTAGGTAATGTCAATATCCATGGCACAAACGCTGCCAAACAGGCCGTTTCAAGGCTACGCGGAGCCGCAATCCTCAATTTAGCAAACGAGATTGGTCATAGCTGAGCCGTCATCTCCTGTTTTCCCCACGAGTCGCGAGACCTGTCGCGGGGTGGAGGCGGAGCTTTTCTGGGGTTGTCTGGCGGGGGAGTGGTGTGGTTTCTGTGAGATAGGAAGGTCACACGAATGCCAGCGTCGGGTTGTACGGAGACAGTATCCCCATGATGCCCCCATGATGCCCCCATGATCCCTCATAATCCCCGAGGGTGCATAGGTCAAAACGCCGGGGCTCATCGAGAGCCCGCGTCCCACGTGATAAATGCCGATGTCTTCCTGATCCCCCCCTTCCTCCTCCGTTGCGTCCCGGACACTCCATGTTTGCTTCCTCCACATCCATGATTCCTGTCCTGTACTCTTGCAAAGACGAAAATCATGATGACCTTTGGTGACGACGAGTATATCCCCGCGCACTGCATTGTGCCGCACTGCGCGCTGTGCCGCCAGACGATAGACGATGGCGATCAAGTTGTTGCGGGTGCGTTTTGACGCAAACCTCCACTTACAACATACCCCATCTGACTCGAGATAGTGACCCAAGACGGACGCCAATCGGCGCCGTTTCAACTTCCATTTCGCGGAAACCACGTTGACAGGCGTTTGCGCATGAAATTCGACCGCTGTACTTCGCATTGCGGTCACAATGTAGGCCAAATTCCGGGTTGCCATGCCCCATGTTTAAACTTAATGTCGCGCTTCAAGACTTCAATGTCTAGCATGATTGCTGCCACAAGGAACTCCTACATCCCCCACTTGTCAGAGGAGAAAGACAGCTATGCTGGGTCTGTCGGCCACCTTGAAAAACTGCTGTATCACGAGGTTGGCAGACTGCCTCCGGAGCTGTGGAGCATGGTTGCCCCGGAGCTCTTGCGTTCTTTTGCCTTGACAACCCTTGCCAAGGCCCCCAAGAGCACCGACTGCGAGATTGACATGGCTCAAGACATCTGGGCGACTTACCTTGTCATTGACGGCTTGCGATACGTCACCAGGCTGTCCAACCTCGCCGGAGACGAGCTCGTTTCCCCAGCCGCGACACAGCCGTTGGAGAACGACACGTTGCATGTGCTAGAGGACCATCTGGGAATCAGACAGGTTATAGTATCGCGAAACGACGCTACTCCTCCAGATTTCGACCATGCTCATCGGCAGGCCTGGTGGCGGTCTGTCCCCATCACCCAACGACGAATTGAGTTCAAATCCGATGTGAGCACCGCGGGCTCATCACTTATCCATCTGCTAATTCTGCCTCAAGGGCACCAAACTTAGGAGGGTTTCTACGCCCTGGACGAACAAGGACATGCTATGGTCCGTCCCTTTGGCTCGGTCCGAGATGAAGACGCTTTTATACCACACCCTCGCCAGCAGAAAGGACACTAGAATGGTCCCGCTACCATTAAACGATCCAGATGTCATTGGCTACTCGGCCATTTGGCACCAGGGATTGAACTATCTCCACGCCCATCGTGCCGGGGAAAGCCTCGACTTTTACAAAGATATCGACGCGAGCCAGAGCAGGCCGCTCTGGACATTCATGCCGCTCTGGCCCGGAGAGCACATTTCTGAAATATGGACTAGACAGGGCATGCTGAGCCTGGATATAGCCCTCGCTGTAAGTCCTGCCTTTGCCACTCTTGCGTGCATGTGTGCGCGCCAGCGACTAACTTTACCCTCAAGTTCAAGACGAATACGGGACGAATAATGAAGACCGGTTCATTCAGCTCACCAGGGGCGAGAAAACACATGTTTTGGTCCTCCATCGCACAATCTCCCGCCTCGAGCCCAAGCCGAATCTTCTTTAGCTACTCGAAGCAGGGCATCCATCAATTCGCCACCCCACGACCGTCTCGCAGCGTAACGGGACCTGCGCCAGTCGACAAATCCTTGACCCCGTTCCCGAAATTCTCCTCCGTCGGGCCGATATTCCACTCTAGCGCACCGCTGGAGGGAGTCACAGAAGTCAGCGTTTGCCGAGAAGACGGCGAGAGCGGCAAAACCGCTCGAGTTATTGGGCTGCTCTTCCGGTACACAAACGGAAACCTAATAAGCGTCGGCAGTTACCGCCTAGACCGCGCCAGAACAACGCTCTCGTTGTCTGAGGAAGGCTCATCGGGGCTTTTCCTAGGGTTGTGTAACAATAATTATCGGTGGAATGTGCACGAGGTTGAGCTGTCAAAGCCAGATCGAAATCCCGAATCGTCGCTGGAGTGGCGGGAGTACCCTTGGGCGGGGTGTCTAGAATGGTGGTTCCGGTACGACGAGTGTTTGATTACACACACATATAACACGATAGAGAAATAAGAAGCGGCCATTCCAAGTACAATCCACACCGTCTCACGCAATAGTATCATCAAGCTTCAGGCCTTCGATGGATAGAACACATCTGGACCCTTAATACATATAGCGTTTTACTTCCTTTTCCTAACCTCGAGAGGGTCGGGTAGAAGCGCAACTTGAGACCTATGCAGTTCTTCTTTGTGCATCCATCACGTGGGTGCGGATAATCCCAATTTCCCCCGCCTAGATGGAGTTGATACGGTCGCACATTAGCTAATGTTTGCACGAGTGCAAAATCCCCACTTACCAAATGGCACACACACCACAATGTACATAGCTCATATTGTGTTGAACCGAACCAGTTGTGTAATTGTGTGTATTCTTGTTTTTCTTCTTGTCCCTCCCAGCCTTGCTTCATCGCTCAGGCTCTAAAAGAGGGGTCGGGTTGCGCTAGACCTAATAGAGCTACGTTGTATTCACATGACCTTCATCCAATCATTCCGAGCTTCGTTTCTATGATCCGAAGTGCGTCCTGGTGTTTCCCCGTGTACAGGATACCTCGGGTTTAACATATTGTGCAGGTTGGCTGGTCTTCGCTTCATTGGGATATCGTACGCATATTTGCATACAATATCTGTTGAACCGAACCAGTTGTGTAATTGTGTGTATTCTTGTTTTCTTCTTGTCCCTCCCAGCCTTACTTTATCGCTCAGGCTCTAAAAGAGGGGTCGGGTTGCACTAGACCTAATAGAGCTACATTATATTCATATAACCTTCATCCAATCATTCCAAGCTTCATTTCTATAATCCAAAGTGCATCCTAATGTTTCCCTATATACAGGGTAATGGCCTTGCTAGACGCAAGCGTCAGACTCCGCGCCAGGGCAGCCTTGAGGAACGAGGGTTAGGCGCGGGACGGGATAGAGGCGGGATACGTGATAAAAGAGAGGAAGTATCATTAAGCATTAATAAATAAAGGAAAGAGATTAAATTGATTGATTAGATAACTAGAGTAAGTAACTAGAGGAATGGAGAAGTACAATGACGATTAGTATCTAATGTAATTTAGGTGATGTATTTCGATTTAATGGCAGACTTATTTATCCCGCGATGCCTCAGGTTCTTGCCCGGCGGTGGGAAGTCTTGTTCTTGTGGCTCGGCGTCGTCGTGCTGTTGGGTGTATACCAGGTCCACTTCGTCTGTGTCCAGGTTAGGCATCGTGGAGGAGCTTCCAGTTGACATCTCTGTTGTGGCAGAGTTTGGTTGCCTCGGCCTCTTGGAAGGGGTCTGTTCTAATGCTGCTGGCAGTAGCCTCTTTGCGGATGAGGCTGGCGACAAGGATGCTGGAGGCGTCGACGGTGGTTGTGGTGCCGCTGCTGGGTCCGTCGGTGTTGCCGGTGGTGCTGCGTCTGCTGTATCGGTAAGTTCAATTGGCACCGCGGCCATGGTTGGGACCGGTTCACTTAGTCCCTTGCCCTTTCGCTTAGAAGGCGATGAGAACTTTGCCATCATCTCGGAGTAGGTGGTAGGGACCTTCTTTGGCGTCTTCTCCATTGTTGTGGGGCTGTCGACGGCCCCTGCGGCAGATACGGCGGACCTGTCTGGCAAGAACCAGTTGCCCGGTACAACGATAAAGACGTAGTCTTCTTTATCTGCTGGTGGGTTCACCATAAGGTCATGGTCAAGTAATCCGACGACCCTGCCAGTGCAGTGGTACATGGTGCCTGGTCTGAAGTATGTGTCTTTCATGTCCATCATTGATTTGCAGAGGTACTGGTACGGGTTGATGACAATTGGGAGGAGTATGAAGACTTGGAAGGGGTATCGACCGGGCCTTGGTTCTTTTTCTGGCGATCCTGGCTGAATGTATGAGGCTAGTTGGACAAAGCCGCAGCATTTCAGTTGAACGTCGGAAAATTCATTGCCAAGCTTCTCCTTTAGCAAAAGGTCTCGGCCTGGGCCAATAATGGGTCCAACGAAGCTCACGCCAGGGTTCGTTGTAGGGAAGTCAGGTTGAAAGGCAGTTGTTCTGGCTAGGATGCTATGTTTTGTGTTATTATTAGGGACTTAAGGGAAGTATGGGGGGGGGGGGGGGCGTACGGTTGGATTGAGAGCTCCCGGACCTGGACTGATGCAATTTCGTAGTCATGTACCTGTCCGATTTCATCCTCGGCTCCATCGACGTTTGTGATTTCCCATCTCAGTTTATATGGGTGCACCCTGCCGTCCATGTTCCACCACTGCTCTGTCCAGTCTTCTTCCCTCATGGTTTGGCCGTAGAGGTTCAGGATCAAGCTAAAGAAGGTTATCGTTGGACTTCTTTCTTGGTCGTCGGCGGCTCGAAGGCGTTTGTAGGACGCAGTTGTGAGCCATGGAGGGGGGGTAATTTCGACAACGCCGATGGTCTCGGCGCCTAGTCCTTTGAGCCGATGGTCTCGTTTTTCGAAGTAGAGGGTAGGCATTCGCTGTGTCTGGACGGTGAACCACATGGACATGTCAGAGCCAAGGCCTCCGGCGTGATCAAGTGGGCCTCGCCGTTGCGGGGGATAAGAGGCTTTTGAGGAGGTCATGGTGTGGTTGATGAAGTTGAAGTTGACGGTGCCTGGGGGACCGTATCCTTCGCGTTCTTTAGGGCTATTTGAAGTCGACGGGTGCATTATGGCTTTATGCATTGGAGGTAGTGTTGTGTATTTGTGGCGGCCTTGTGTCGGGTCATATGATTGTGTGATGGCGTGTCTTAGGGTGATTTTCTTTTCTAAGGAGGGGGGTTGAGGCGATGAGCAGTTTTCAGTGGTTAGTGACTTGGTGTTGAGTGAGATGTTCTATCTGTACTTGTGACATTTTGTTCTATTGGTCTTTGCCTGCGATGTGGGTGATATTGAGTGTTTGTACTTGTATTGTGTTCATTGAGCTTAGATTCGGTCTAGAGTTAGGCCGAGGGCTATGTCAGTGGCTCTTGCCCATTTGTTTGAGGACGCCTTGTGATGTGTTGTGACGCCTTGTGGTGTGGTGGTGTAAGGCTCTTAGAGGTGCTTTTGTTGTAGTTGGGTTGTATCTTTTTGCATATATAGTTGGCGTGCGAAGCTGCAAAAGCAAAGGTGTGCGTTAGTGCCGGACGGGTTGTGCGCAGAAGCAATTATATGTGTCAGCGTCCGTTGCGCCTGTCTATATTGCTGTATATGGAGTGTGTTCGCTGGGGATGCTTTAAGCGGCTAGTAGGTGAGTGACTATCTTTATAGTGTTAAGGTGCCCGTGTGCAGGGGCATTGGTTTCTGGTGGTTGTGTTCCAGTCGTAAGATTATTGTCGTCTCGTCGTATCTTATGATGTCTCAAGGTCCCAACAAATCGCCCGAGGATTCGAAGTCGCTGTCCATTGTCGAAGAGTTATGGCGGCAGCGCCGTAACAGATTGATTGGAGATCTTGGCCTGCGGACTAGCTTTATCGATGCTGGTAACGGCCAACGGGTTACTAGGGCTCTACAGGAGGCGGTTCCACAGGAGGCCACCGATCGGCTGATTACAGATCTCGGGCTTCAAACGTCATTTGTGGCTGTAAGCGGCCAACGGCTAGGTGTAGGGCAGGGAGAAGCTATCAGTAGCCAGGTAGGCGTAGGCAAGGTCGCTAGCGAAGATGCGGTTTGGCCTTTGCGGGGCTTAGATCAGGCCAATCGGTCTAGGCTGTCTAGCAGTAAGGATTGTAACAATGCGTTTAGGCCGAGTGTGTACGTTCGGCATTTGGTCAATGGTTATATATGCGAATTGTGCTAATTTTAGTTAGGCCAAGGCAATTGTCTCCTATGCTGTCCTCGGTTCAATCTGTGAGAGTGGTATCGCTAAGTAAGGGTTTGCAGTTGCTAATGTCTTTAACCTTTTCTACAGCAGGTCTCAAAATCACTCAGGTATTCGGATCATATGTTTCGTCCAGTGTTGCCAGCGCCGCCAAAGCCGCCAGCGTCGCCAGTGCCAAGTTTTAGTCCAGCCATGCAGCAGACGCCTCGACCTATACAACAACAGGTTTCAGATCAGTTCAGGTACTCGGATCGTATGGTTCTACTAGATGTACCAAAGATGCCAGAGGTGCCAGAGATGCCAGCAGAGATGCCAGAGATGCCGGAGCCGATATTGCATCAAGCTGTGCCAGGTCCGCCGGGGCCGAGTATGCCTTTGCCTCGCGAAAGTTCCATTGCGGCAGAGTGGACACAGGGCGAAGTGGCGGCTTGTCATTCTGCAGACGCGGTGTTGAGTGCAGCGCGGCCGAAGCGCAAGCGACATTCACAGATCCAAGGAGGAGGAGGGAGTGCGGAGAACAAGCGTAGCCGTGCTTCTGGTCGACGGGAGTCTACCGTCGCGGAACAGCATGAGAAGTTGCGTGAGGCAGTTAGCTACTTGGAAGAACAGTTTGTTGAGAAGGAGAGGCTTTCTGATAGCCAGGAGTGGTGTAATGTTGTGCCGCTTGAGCGACAGGTTGCGGATACGATCTCTTTCTATAGCGCTTTTCATGATGCGGATACTCTCCCTATTAAGACGTGTCTTTTGTGCTATCGAAAATGCAGCAAGCGAGAGCTGCGGTTGATTGGGTGGGAGGACTGGCTCAGCTTTCCTCTCGATAGAGCACTTGGAAGTGTGTGGTCGTGCGGGGACTGCTTTGTCCCTGGTCATGATGTAGAGCTCTGTGCGGAGTGCGCTGCCAAGATCAGTGGAGGGAGGCTGAGCCGTCACGGTTATCTTCATGAGCGGCTCCGGTGCGAGCATTCCTTTCCCGAGGTTCTCGATGGCCTGACGTTGGTGGAGGAGAAGCTCATTGCCATCAGCTCCTCGTTTGGCTTCATTACGCGGGTTAACATTCCTAATGGGCCAAGGCAGAGCGCCTATGCCCGTCACGTGCGGGGCCACATCCACGTCTTCCCGAGCAGTGTGCAAGATGTAGTTACTAAGGTCTTGCCTCATCCCTTGGTGAAGGTGCTTGAGGATATTTATGTCTCTTGGCACGGGTCGGAGAAGCCGGCGCCTCGGGATCTGTCCAAGATGATGTCGGTGCGGCGGCGGGTAGTGGAAAGGGCTTTGCGGTGGCTGATTCTCAACAACCCGCTCTATTCCGAGATCCGAGTTGACCAGGCCGAGTTGGATAGTTGGGAAGATGTGCCTCATGGTGTTCCGAGGCTTTTGTATGAGCGCATGGAGCGGCAGGAGCTGTCGGCGTGGGAGAAGGCGCAAACCGCACATATCGTTCCTCCAAGCGAGCGCGGCTTGCCAGACGATCCCGGTCCTCACATCGATGATCTCGCGCTCGAGTTACAGGCCGGGGAACAGCGTGTTTTTCCAAGGCTGGACGGTGGCGGCGATGGCGATGGCGATGGCGATAGAACAGCAGAGGAGGGTGGCTTTAGTGAGCTGAGCCGGGACGATTTTGAGGCGGCAGGGCTTGGTGCTTATGCTGATGAGATATTGTCTTCCGGTATGTTTTCGTTAGACGCTGCACCTGAGGTTACAGATGCCGAGAAGTTGCAATTTGCTGTCGATGTCATTGCGGAGCGCGCCGATCTGGCGGCGCCAGGGTCGACGGAGTCCGGGGCGGGCGGTGCGAGCGCGCAGGTCTGTGAGGGCTCCAGTAGCCCTTACGTCCGTCTCGACTGTGGTCAGAGGTACGTCGACTCAAATGACCCGTTGTACTTTCCTAAGGTGTTTCCGACTCTCTTTCCCCGGGGCGTTGGAGGTCCCCGCTGCGTCGAGGAGGCAGCTGCGCGTCGGGCAGCCAGTGAGGTGGGAGAAGAGGTTAGGGACCAGGGCCAAGGCGACGGCGACGGCGACAGCGACGGTGAAGGCGGTGGTGGCGGGGTTGACGATGCTCGAGGTAGCGCAGCTGGCGCTACCGCTGGGCATGAGCAGGCGCAAGCGAATGGCGGCCTCGGCCTCGTTGATTCCCGGAACATGACGCTGAGGGTGTGGGCTGAGGCGGTGATCAGGCGTCATGGCGGCCGGTTCGGGAGCCATCACGCCTTTGCCTTCCTCGTCTTCAATATCCTGGTGCGGTCTCGCAATCGCGGCGTGAGCATGGCAAGCGTGAGGCGGTTTGATTTTCCTAGGGTCGAGGCGATCGTGCAGTCCCTGACGTCCGAGCGCCTTGCCCAGGCCAGCGTGGAGCTGGAGAGGGATGGCAAGACCGGCGACGAAGAGGTCAACAAGCTCCTGCGCAGTTTGTCCATTTACGGGTACCGGCAGCCCATGTCTAGGGAGGCGCAGCTGCACACGCGGAAGGAGCTGCGATCCAGCATCATCTGCGGAGGTACGCCGGCGATCTGGCTGACGTTGAACCCTCCTGATGTCATCGGTGCTGTCAAGTTGCGCCTGGCCGCATACAACAAGTATCATCCTGAGGAGGCGGAAAGGGTCTTGTCGAGTCTGGGCAGCGACGATTATGACAGGATCAAGCTTGCGATCTCCGATCCGGTAAGCTCGGTGCTCTTCTTCCATCGGGAAGTCTCCTTGTTTCTCGAGCACTACGTGAAGATTGGTCAAGATTCAGTCTTCGGCCGCATCGGGCAGTACTATGGCGTCGTGGAGACAAATGAGCGCGGTGCCTTACATATCCATTCTCTGCTGTGGTTGCAGGGTAATCTTGGCTTGACCTCTTCGATTGCTGGGGATCCCGAGATGGAAGATGATGCCGCCGCGGTGTTTCGCCATAGGGTTACGCGGTATGTGGACAGTGTCTTTGCTGAGGTATGCGGCAGTCCTGGCCTAGGAGACCGGTCTGGTCTGGGGTTTCGGTTAACGAGTCGAGTTGATGCTGACATTTAGTGTGGGTAGGATCTTGACGAGGATGGGGTGTTTGATGACCCTAACCGGATGTCCGCGGCTGACGATGTCAGTCATCTAATGGTGTCGCCCGCTCGGCTCTCTGCTGTGTTCGAGAAGGAGGCCAACTTCGTGGCGTATAGGACGCAGCGCCATAGGCATACCCATTCGTGTCTGAAGTATTCGCTTCGCAAGTCGTCGACGAGGCGGCGCAAGGGGAGGAAGAAGTGTCGCTTTGGGGCACCGTGGGACCTCGTGCCCAAGACTTTCTTTGATGTCGATGGCGTCCTGCGGCTGATGCGGCGGCATCCGCTTGTCAATCGGTGGAACAAGGCGTTGGCGGTCGGCCTGCGACATAACCATGACATCTCGTTCATCGGCACTCAGACTCACACGCTGGCCCTCGTGTACTATCTGACGAACTACACGAGCAAGGTGGAGGATCCGCTGTGGAAGCGGGCCGCGGCCGCGGCGCAGCTCTTCTCACAGTCGTGGTCGCGCCCTGTTGCTGGTCCCATTCCGGCTTCGGGTTCGGGTTCGGCTTCCGCTTCCGCTTCCGCTTCTTCTTCTTCCATTGCCGCTGCCGCCGCCGCCGCCGCCGCCGCCGCCGCTCCCGCTCCCGCCAATGCTCGGGTTCTAGGCGATGAGACCGCGGCCAAGGCGAACAAGAGTCGCCAGTTCTTGCTCAAGGTTGCGAATCGCATCTTCACAGAGCGGCCCCTTTCGCATGTCGAGGTTATTGCCAGTCTCTTGCAGTATCCCAGGGAGTACACCAGCGCGAACGAGTGGTCGTTCATCAATATGACGGCTCTATATTGGAGGTTGTTTCGGCGATGGGCTCGCTTGCGCGCAGCTAGTGGCGTGCCGACCACAGAGGCAGATGCCCAGTTTGGATCCGAGCCTATCTTAATGGCCGCTGCGGGTAAGAAGCCGTCGGGTCTCGATGCGTATCCGCGTCGGGGCCCTGTGCTCCGGGACCTGTGCCTCTACGATTACCTTGCCATCGTTCGCGTCCAGAGGGGCTCCTTGTCCGGGCGAGGGTGCCGCGTGCCGTTCGAGGCCGACTGGACCCGCGGCGTCGGCTGGGTTCAGGTGCTGCGCCCTTCCGCAAAGCTCGCCACGCCTTGCCTGGATGGCTATGTAGACATGGACTTTGACCATGAGAACGAGGAGGAGGGCTACTTTCGAAGGTGAGTGAGCATCGGTGCTAGGCGGGGCCTTGCCGTGCGTATGGGCACGGGAGGGAGAAAGTTCGGGGAAGTGGTCCAGGGAGCTGGTTCGGGTAACTGACGGATAAGCCTAGGGCTCCAGTCCAGCACCTTGGGCTCCTTGTCCCGTGGGAGGACTTCTTGGGCGACAGCGGCGAGGAGGACATCACGGCAACTTGGCACAGGCACCGGGCGGCCCTGAGCAGGCGCCTTCGCTTTGTTGCGGGCAATATCCAGGCGCTGAAGAAATCGGCGGAGGACGCGCGAAAGGATGCGAAGCAGTGGGCGGCATACGGGGGCGACGAACCCGGCAGGGCCGATGCCGATGCCGATGCCGACGAGGACGAGGCCGAGGCCGAGCCTGGCCGCCAGTTTCCCGCGACGGGACCGATCGGTCAGTGCCAGTCTGACCGGCTAAGTGGCGTCGTGCGGCTTGAAGATGCTCTGAGGGCTGCGGCAGGCTTCAACCAGCTCACGGCTGGGTCGCCCGACATCCTGGCGGCCCTCCGACAGCTCAGCGAGTTTCGATCCGAGATGGTGGAAGCTTCCGCCGACGGCGCGGAGGTCGACGACGCCTTCTCCGCAGAGGCGACCATTGCCGGGAGCGGCGGTTTGAGCGTGGCCGGCGTGGAGCTGCCCGGCGCCGCCGAGCTGCAAGCGATCAAGTCCGCCCAGCGCGGCGCCTCCAAGGAGATCGAGCAGCGGATCCAGGGGATCAGCTTGGACACGGACGCTATCGCGGGGATCGCCTTGGAACCGGGTGCGGCCGTTGCCGACGTCTTGACCGGGTTCGGCGAGGAGCCGTTGGCGGTTGATCGGGCAGACGCGGAAGAAGCCGCTCGGGGGCCCAGCGCCGATGTTGCGTTTGGGCCTTTCGCGACCTTTACGCAGGCCGGCCGCGACCTTGCGGCGAGCTATACGCTCAACGAGCGGCAGCGCATGGCCCTGCTCCTCGTGTGCCGGCACCTCGATCGCCTCGAGCAGCCCGGGGCGAGCTCGGGAGCGAAGACGATGCGCAGCTGTGCATGTTCCTGGGCGGCGAGGGCGGCACGGGCAAGTCGCGGGTGATCGACGCGCTCTCCGCGCTGTTCGAGAGGAAAGACATTGGCTACAGGCTCTTGCTGACGGCGACGTCCGGCGCCGCCGCCGCCCAGATCAACGGCGTCACCATTCACTCGGCCTGCGGCATCGGCAAGGCGGCGGCCGATGCGGATGGAGCTGGTCCCGACGGGTTCGGCGCGAGCTCGCGCGTCGTAGACGGCGAGAAGCTGGCGCGCTGGCGCGATAAATGGGCCCTCATCGTCGACGAGGTCAGCATGCTCGGGTCCTCGACCTTCGTCCAGGTCAACCGCCGCCTCAAGCAGCTGCGCGGCAGCGAAGCCGACTTTGGCGGCATGCCGGTCGTTCTCCTCTCCGGCGACTTTCATCAATTCCGCCCGGTCCAGGACAGGTCCATCATCCTCCCGGCCTCTTCGATCAAGTGGTACGCGAGCCAGGGCAAGCAGCGCCGTGTCCAAGACGAAGCCCACCTGCTGTGGTCGAAGTTTACGACCGTCGTCATGCTCAACGAGCAGGTTCGCTCGGCGGGGGACGCCGAGCTGCAAGCCCTGCTGACGCGCATCCGCCGCGGCGTCCAGGACCAGGCAGACGTTGACCTCCTGAACCGGCGGTGCTACCGCGAGGGCCAGCCGGTCCCGTGGGAGACGGGCATCACGATGGTCACGCCCCTGAACCGGGACCGCTGGTGCCTCAACTTTGAGGGATGCCTCGCGTTCGGCAGGAACCACCAGCGCCCCGTGCGGGTCTTCCTGTCGGAGCATTCGTGGAGGGACGGCGGCCCCGAGGAGGAGGAGGCCTTGCTCATGACGGGGGTCGGCGACGACAGCGGCATCCCCGTGCCTGCCGTCTTCATCTTCGTGCCTGGCATGCCGGTGGTCGTGACGCAGAACACCCACCAGGGCCTCAAGGTGGTCAACGGGGCCGGCTACGAGGCCATCGGCGCCGTGCCGGACGAGGCGTACCCTGGCCATTGCGTCTCCGAGAGCCTCGTCGTGCACTTCGGGCCTCCCGCGGGGCTGCTGCTCGCCAGCGAGACCACGGGCAGCTTCAAGTTCGAGTGCATGCCCCGAGGCACGGTCTTGCTGACGCCCGTCTCCGCGACCATACCGTGCGCCGGCAAGGAAGCCAGGAAACGGCCATGGCAGCAGCACGACGTCACCCGCCGCGGGTTGCCGTGCGCGCCGGCATTCGCCTGCACGGACTACAAGGTGCAAGGTCGCAGTCTGGATCGCGTCGGCCTCGACTTGCGAGGCACGCGGACGGCAACGGTGGACGGGCACGACGTCCCAAGCGCGTGCGACCCGTACAGCCTCTACGTGCAGCTATCGCGGTGCCGCACGCTCGACGGCATCAGGCTCATCTCAAAGGTTCGGGACAAAGACGTGGTCGGCAACACCATCCCGCCGGAGATGGTCGCGGCGGAGGTAAGGCTAGAAGGGCTCTGCGACATCACTATAGAAAGAGCGCGGGAGCTCCTCTCTATTATTTAATTGTTTTATATATATAATTTTATAATTTTTTAATTTAATAAATAAATATATATATATTTAGGTATATATGACGTGATGTGATGTGATGCTATCGATAAGGACGCTATCGATAAGATCCAGAAAGATATATGCTACCGGTATATTTTTTTTTTTATTTTTTTTTTATTTTTTTTTTATGCCTTTGTGCCTTTTATGGACCTATGGATCCACAAAAAACCTAAGATCACATGATGCTGCCATATAAAGTCACGTGAAGGTCACATGATACGAACCGAAGCAAATTTCCTAATCGGGCAGCAGAAGGAAGAAGGCCGGCCCAACCCCCTCGCCGCCGCCGCCGCCGCCGCACGCCAACCAACCAAGCTTGCACCGCCCACCAAGGCAAAGGCACAAAGGCACACACACGCGCCGCGGCATTACTGGAAAACCTCTCGTTCCTCAAGGCATAGGATACCTTAGGTTTAACATACCCCCCAAATTTACTAAAGGCAAATCTAATATATTTCTTATTTACTATTTATTTATCAATTCTATACCTTATTTATAGCTTTCTATCTTTATCTTGCGCTCTTATTTTATTTTTGTATTTATTGCATTTTTATTAATATTATTTGCTTAATGTTTATTATTGCATATAGGCATTTTTAATCACTTTATAAATGCTATCTATTTAATAGATAGAAATAATAAAATGGTTATAAATTACAATAGAAAGCATTCTTTAAATTATTTTACTTTAATCTTACTTTTTATCTTTATAGAAGGATCCTTACCTATAAATAAAGCAATTTATTCCCTTATTTTAAACTTCTTTTCTTTCTTCTTTCCTTAGCTCCAATACAATTTTATATATATATCTTTATAGTATTTTTAGTCTTTAACTTATATATACTAACTATAGTTATTCTAGCAAATACATACACATATATATATATACATACATATATATATACACACTATATTGTAAGTTAATTTTGCAGTTTAGAATTAAATTTTATAATTTAAAATTAAATTTTGCAGTTTATTTTTAGGTTTTGCAGCTCTTTTCTTGCTAACCACTTATAATAGTAATAATTCGTCTAATAAGCTATCCCCCCCCCCGCCAACTCCCTATTGCCCCTACTATAAGTTATTTTACAGCTTAAAATTAAGTTATGCATTACTAACTTTATCTTAGCGGTATAAATTAATGGTAGGGTTATATATAGGCCTAAGCTGCTTGTGCAGCTCGGGCAAAAGAACTTTCTGCTATAGCTAAGTATGCCGCCAAACTATAAGTATTTCTAAATTGATTTTTAAGCTTTATTTAATAGTTTTACTTTATATAGTGCCTCCTGGCAGCGGCTAGTGCCCTGCCTCATCTATCTATTGTTAGCCCTTGCGGGCTAGAGTAATGGCAAGTGCTAGGAGCACTTTAGCGCCTTAGGGCGGCGCTATAAGCGCTATAACCCTAGTGGCTGCTACTGCCCTATATAAGTGTATTTATATTGTTGTTTTGCACTTTATTTTGCTATTTTGCAGTTTGTTTTGCTAATTTAAGTTATAAAATAGCCCTTCTATTGCCCTTTTTATAGTATTGTTTTTCTTAAATTATATTTAAGGCAATAATATTAAGAAGAAGGTAAGAGTTTAATTTAGCACTTTATTTTTATATTTTAAACTATAAAATTAATTTTTGCATTATAAAAAAAGAATAAGCAATGCATTGCTATTAAAGTTATATTAAGTAAGTGCATTATAAGCACCTTTCTATTTACTAAAGACCCTTATCTTTAGTAGATAAAATAATTAAAATTATTTTAAAGTTTATTTTGCTATTTTATAGCTTATTTTATTATTTTGCCTTTTAGCTAATAGCTACTATAATGGCATTAAATTAATAAATTTTATTGTATTAATACTTTATTTCTTTACTATTTTTATAATATTAAACATTAAAGCTATAAGCCTTTTAGTATTTCCTTAATTATATATTTTTATAAATCTTAACTTTATTGTATTTAAATGCATTTTATTAAGTCTATAAGTTTAAGTTGTTTTTAGCTCTTAAGAAAGGTTTTGCCTTATAATAGCTTTATTAAACTATTGGCTATTAATTTTGCACTTTATTTATATAAAATGGAGATTGTTCTTACTATTATAAATTGCCTTAGCTAATAATTATATATATTAATATATTTAAGCTTAATCTTTAATTTCTTAAAAGGATTTTAAATAAGTTTAATTATTTATTAATTATTATAAATAAGTTTTAAAATAGGATTCTAAAGCTTAATTCTAAATTCTATAAGTAGTCTCTATTAATAGAGTCCTTCCTTTATAGCTTAAGAGAGAGCAAGCAGTTTTGCCTTTATAGTTAATATTATAACTATATTTTATTTATTTGCATACTATTTAATTAATCTACTAAAAAGTTTTATTGCATATACTTATAAACTTTTCTAATTTAATATATTATTAGCAAAAGATGCATTACTATATATTAAGAAGTTATCTCTACCTTTAAGCTATAAAGTAAGGAAATAAATTGCATAAAGATAATATAATATTTAGTTTACTGCCTTTATATATAGTTCCTTTAGATTTATTATAAATCTTGCAAGATATAATACAGTAAATGCAATATTTAGTTAAGTAATAACTGCTATATAAAGGATTAAGCTAATTACTTATTTATATTAGTTTATTGTACTTTATTTAGCAATTTGCTTATTTAAAAAGAGTTTTATTTTCTCTATTAGAGTTGCATTTCCTTTATTTAAAGTATATAATTTATAAATCTTCTTTAAGTATAAGTTTTAAGTTATTTAAATTAATTTCTAACTTTATTTTTAGATAATCTCTATCCTAAGAAATTACTATAGCTTGCTTCTATTAGTTAGTTTATATTTTAACTTTAAACCTATAATTGCTTTATTTACAATTTATTTATATCTTTTAGTATATATTATTATAATATTATCTATATAAAAAAAGATAAGAACTTTACTTTTACTATAGCAATATAGTTTATAAGGGATTGGTTTAAAACTAATATTTTATAATATTATTTTAAGCTCTATTTGCTATAAAAGAGATACAATTTTCAATCTATAAAGTGCTTTCTTAAGTAATAGCACTTAACCTTTATTTTTGCTCTCTTTATATTTTAATAGAGGTCTTATAAATATATCTATTAGCAATTTTGCATTTATAAATATATTTACTGCATTAAATTATAGTATCTTAAGATCAAACCTTACTGCAATTATAAATAGGGTTTTAAATGATTTTTCTATTAATATAGCAGTATATATTTCTTTAAAACTTGCCTTTTGCTATTAATCTCCTTAAACAATAAGTCTAGCTTTACATTTCTATAAGTATCTATATTTATTAAACTTATATATATAAACCTATATATAGTTAATAAATTATAAGTTGCAAAACTTGATTTTGCTCTTTAGTGTTTTAATCTAAGACTTTATTTACCAATAACTCTTTAAATGTATTTTCTCTACTTTTAGGAATATAGCCTTAAACTTATACCTAAAAACATTTCTATAAGAACTTAATACTTAAGGTAGGTTCTTTTAATAGAGTTTTTATTTCTTTTAAATAAGGTCTATTTTATCCTTTTGCAGCTTATATTTTAGTTTACGCTTTCTATATTTAATTCTAATATACATTGCCTTAATTATAATAGTATTTCTATATTTTCCAAATAATATAGCTTTTATTTCTATAAAGAAGGCTTAATAGAGCTTAACCTATTCCCTTTATAAGCTAGTATTTAGTATTAAGGGTATTAGGTATTTTCCTTTTTATTCTATTGCTAAAGCTAAAAAGGCAAAAGCTAGACTTTTTGGTAGAGTTAAGAAGGGTTTAAACTATAGTTAAGTGTATTTTTTATTTTTAATCTATAGTTTATTTATATCCTTTTCCTTTTTAGTTTTTAAGTCTTTAATTATATTTTAAAGGCTTATTTTAGTAGTTTAAAGCTTATCTTATAGTTAACTAGTATTATCCACTTAATTAACCTACTTAATATTAAAAAGAGCTTTCATTTATATTTATATTTCTTTAAGGGTCTTTTTACCTACAGTTTCTCTTATTTTAGCATTACTTACTAAAAAGAGGTCTTCTTTATTAAAGATAATATTTTAGGTTATATATATTTAATTAATAATTAAATTCTAAATGCAAAAGAAATTTTAGGAATTATATTCTATAAAATAATCTATTTAAGCCTTTAGGCTTATTTTAGATATAAGTCAATTTTTCTTTAATTAAGTATCTTTAATTATTATAAATAATTTATAATTAATTATCTTAAGGTAAGTAATTTATAGCTTATAATTTTTATTTAAGCTTTAAATTAATAAAAAGAAGCTTTTATATAATATTTTCTATTTAAGTCCCTATTTTAAAGTTTAGTTTAATAAATATACTACTATTCTTACTATCTTTAGCTATAATCTAGCTAGTAAACTACTCTTAATTATAAGAACTTTTGTTTTCTCTTTTACTACCCCCCTAAAATATTCTCTTAATCCGTTTTATTGCTATATTTAAGGGGCACTTTCTTTTACTGCTATTTCTCTTTAATTTAGCTATATATAGACTAGATTGCTCTTTTAAAGCTTATTATCTATTTCTATTACTTAAAGTTTAATTCTATATCTTATTTCTAATATTTAAGTAAAGTTTTGCAGTATTAATAATAATTATTTTTCTTTTTGATTTTTAAAGTAGTAGTCCTAGTATATTCCTAATATATAGTCTATTATAATAGTGCATAAGGAAAGGTTTATTATATTAGGTTAAAAGTTATAGAAGTCTAAAGAAACTTGCTCTTTAGGAATTAAGCTTTATATTTATAGTTTATAGTGCTTTTAGCATTTTATCTTGCCTAATCCATAAGCATTACATTTAACTATTATTAGGCCTTTAATCTTTGCATTAATAGTATAGTTAATTAGGTATTTTAATGCTTTAGGTTCTAGATAATTTAATTAGCAGTGCTATCTTATAGCTTCTGCTTATTATAAATATTTTAGCATCTATAAGTTATAATAAGGTTTATTTATTGTAAATAAGCTTTATTTTTAAGTAATAGGCTTATAATCTAAAATATATTAATTATAGGCAATCTTTAATCTATATAAAGCTTATTTACTTTTATATCTTAAAATATTATCTTTATTTCTTTAATCCTACTAATAACTATATTAATAGAGTCTTCTTAATAAGACTAGATTTATTTTAATTTATAGGCAGTAAGTAATATACCTTAAAATAAAGAAATAAGCTTTACCTTATAGGTTTTAAACTTTAATTTCTATATCTTTATATCCTAAGATTAAAAGGTTCTTTAATCCAATAAAGATAACTTTATTAAATAGAGCTAGTTTAAGATTCTTAAATTTCTTTTTATTATTAAAAATATATAGTATTATCCTTAAATTAAGTATAATTAAGATTTATAATAGATATTTGCTATATAAAATAAGGAAAATAGCTATAGAATTTAAGATTAGGATTTATAATATTAATTATTAGTTTAAATCCTTAGTTGGTTGTATGGTTTGCTTCTTAAGCTTTTCATACAGTTTTTAGACTTTAATCTAATCTTTTAACTATATTTTCTATCTTTTGTCTATTTACTTTTGCCTTTCTATTTATTTAGGCATATTTTTAGGGAATGCAATTTAGCACTTTTAGGTATTAGCATTAAAGTGTGATTTCCTATATAAAATATAGTAATTATCTTCCTTTAGAGTTTATTTTTATTTTTTTAATTTAGGTTATTTAAATTATAAGCTCTTTAAATAAGAATGTTTTTTAGAAGGTAGGTTTAAGCCTTAAAATATAGGTCTAAAGTTCCCCTTTTATACTAAAGCTTTATATTGCTTTCCTTTAGTCTCTTTTCTTTTCTTAATCTTATATTTAAAACTTAAAGCAAAAGCAGCTAGTATATAGGTACTTTTTTTAATAGCATCTTTATATTATGCTTTAGTAATTTAAAGGAATATTTAAAAGTAACTTTTAAAGTATTATTTTAAGTCTATAAACTATACATTTAAGTATAAGGCTTTAGCAATATTTCTTATAGTTGCAATCTTTATAGACTATTCTTAATTGGTAATTTAATTTTACTAGATAATTTTAGGGTTTAAAGTCTATTTTAGCACTTTAAAATAGCATTTTTAAGCTTATTTTCCTTTTAGTGCATTATTAATTCTATATATAGCTTTAAGATTATTATAAAATTTTGCAATATTATTATTATTATCCCCTTTATTTATTATAGGTAAATATATTTAAATGTAATAAGGGCTTATTTTCTCTATTATTCAATTAAGGATATTATAGATTCTATTTGCTTTAATCTTATATTTTTCTTAATTATAGTAAAATATTATAAGCTTATATTTTAGCAGTTTTTGGTCTTTAAGAAGCAGCTCTATTATTATAGTTGCCCTTTATATTAACCAAACGAACTTTAATCTTAAGCTTTTAGCTTTAGCTTCCTCTTTTATAAAGTATCTTATAGCGGTTAGCATTATAGGCTTAGAAATTTAGGTAGTCTTAAACTAAAAAGAGTCCTTAAGGATTTTAAGCTTTTTAATTCATTCTATAGTGATTTTCACTTTATAGCTTTATTTAAAGGTTTTCTAGTCGTTTAGGTTGTTAAGGATATAGGTCTTAAAGGTTATCTTATGTATTTAGTTCGGAATTAGGATATAAAGTTCGTTTCTTGCTTTTAGAGCTCGATTGGATAGTTACAGCTGCACTAACAAACATAGCTCTAAGACTCTTAATTGTTGAACCGAACCAGTTGTGTAATTGTGTGTATTCTTATTTTCTTCTTGTCCCTCCCAGCCTTATTTTATTGCTTAGGCTCTAAAAGAGGGGTTGGGTTGCACTAGACCTAATAGAGCTATATTGTATTTATATGACCTTTATCCAATCATTCCGAGCTTCATTTCTATAATCCGAAGTGCGTCCTGGTGTTTCCCTATGTACAGGATACCTCAGGTTTAACAATATCCTTAGCTACTAACCTAAAATACTACAAAAAGGTGCTAGCTATTATCTTAGGTCAGCTAGAACTATTAACTAATGCCTCTATATATAATCACTTAATTAAGGCTTTTTAGGCTGCTACTTATATATAAAAAAAAAGCATTAAAATAAAGAAATAATTATATATACTTTAATTAATAATAATAGGGTTATCTTAGGTTCCTTTTTTATTTAGCTTAATTAGCTCCTTTTTAGTTTTTAATCCTTTAAGGAGTTTAATTGGCTGGGCTTAGGATCTTAAGCTATTGCCCTAACTTCTACCGCTAAAGCCGCCCTTACGTACACTACCTATAGCCGAGTCCCTATTGTTGCATTAAGCAGCGCAATCTAGCTGCTTATAATTGCTGCAGCAGCTATCGAAATGGCCTAAAAGGCAAATGCAGTAAGGGAAGGGACTTGCGTACGCATCCCTATCCAGAATCATCTTGTTTTGATAAGATGATTTTGCACTCATGCAAACATTAGCTAATGTGCGACCGTAAGTTGATCAATGAATGACTGCCCAATGCAGAACAATGCAACTCCTTACGATGACAACTTCTATGAATTGGGCCAATCTCATTTTGGCCTTCTTGGACATGGCATGTTTCCCGATAACGACAGGCCACCAAGTTTGGATAATTGATCCGATCCAGGAATATTGATGTTGTAACAAAGCCCAACACGACATTGCCAGTGCTAAAACACAATGGGGTCTTTCATATCCACTCTCCGAAACGCCTTCTTCGCCATCTCCTCAGCCATCCAGACTCTTTTGTCTCTCAACACTCAATTCAACCTTCTTCTGCAGAGAGCATCTTCTGCACAAGGGTTTCCGGTGGAGTCCCCGACGTCGTCCTATTGGCTTGACGACCTCCTTTCCCAGCGCTGTGCGATGTAGATGGCAATCTGGACGCCGAGAACGGCATTGTCATCATTGGCAGCGGCATTGCCGGTACCTCTATAGCGAACACTCTTCTTGAACTTTCCGAAAAAGATGGGAAGCCTTTGAAAGTGACTGTGATTGAGGCGCGGCAGTTGTGCAGGGGCGCAACTAGGCGAAACAGCAGTCACATTAAATCCACACCCTACGAAATGTTCACATTTTACAAGCGCAAAGGAGGCCCGGGGCGTGCGAGAGATCTTATTCGGTTTCAAATGAGACATCTTCCAGCTCTGCTGGAGCTTGGCAAAAAATTCCCCGTGGCTGAGGCGAGAGTCGTGCAGACTATGGATTTATTCCTGGAGCAAGAGGATTTGGACAAGGCAAAGCAGCAGGTCAAAGAAGCGAAGGAGTGGCTGCCGGAGA
The DNA here is from genome assembly GCA_003415625.1 of Aquanectria penicillioides. Taxonomy (NCBI): domain Eukaryota; kingdom Fungi; phylum Ascomycota; class Sordariomycetes; order Hypocreales; family Nectriaceae; genus Aquanectria; species Aquanectria penicillioides. The sequence continues at coordinate 3,072,354 of PYIU01000006.1, read as the reverse complement.
TAGAGCACGAGGTTTGGGATGGTGTGGGGGCGAGGAAAGAGGTGAGAGACTGGAGGATAGCTGTCCGCCATGATACTAAATCAATGACGACATAGTTTGGCGCCAACAATGCCGTCGTCGGTGCTCTCTCTTACAAGGCTGGTGCCATTTGGCCATATCGGTTTGTGACCAGTGTTTGGGACGATTTACTCCAGCGATATCCCAGTCTGGCCATCAAGACTCACACCACCGTTGAGGCCGTTATCCATCAGCCGGGTCGGTCTCCATATGAGTACGAGGTCCAGACGAGCAAAGGCAATGTCAAAGCTCGACATGTCATTTATGCAACCAACGGCTTTGCGCCGCAGCTTCTCCCCTTTTTACAGGGTCGTCTCACCGGCGCTTTGGCTCACATGTCTGCCCAGCGTCCTGGAACAGAATTCCTCACGTCCCACGGGAACCGTTCTTGGTCCATTATCTACGCACCGGGATATGATTACGGGACACAGCAGCCAGACGCGAAAGATGGGACCGCCGGGGACTTGATGGTGGGCGGGGGGGGACTGTTCCGCAGACGCCGGCAAGGCATGGACCAGTTGGGCCGGTGGGATGATAGCCAAGTAGATACGCTACCGGGCATTCACATTCGAGGTGTAATGCCGATGGTGTTTGAGCCCAGGTGGGAAGGGGGAGACTTGATAAAGAGGGCATAGACAGGTATTCTTGGCTTTACTGGAGATTTGCTGCCCTTTGTCGGATAGGTCCTAGGGCATCGCGAGTCCAAGACCTCCAACAAGGCGAGCTGTGGTCGTTGGGTGGCGGCGGGCTTCAACGGCGAGGGCATGGTCTGGGCGTGGCTCTCTGGGACGGCGCTAGCAATTATGGTGTTGGGAAAGGAGAACGAAGAACTGGAGAGGGGTGTCGGAAGGCCAGGAGGGAAGCTCAAAGATTGGTTTCCAAAGGAGCAGTTCAAGATTGATGTGCAGCGGTTGGAGAGAGCCGAGCTGACGAACCTAGCGGGTGCTCTTTGATATCAGAATAAAATTCTTCTCTAAAGCTCTAGGAGTCATTATCACGGGTGGAGCGACTGGCTGTTTGTCAGGCCTTGACAGTTGCTTTGATTCACTGCCAGCTGCCAGCCCCTGCCGCACATGGGCTTGACCACGCAACAACAACAACAACAACAGCAAGCAAAATGCCAAGTTATTGCATTGCCTACATTTTATTTTCTAGGACAGCCTTCTACTGCCAAATTTGAGGGGTTACATTTTTCCAATTCACCCATCGATATCAACTGACATGAATCTTGACAACCGCATCGACATGTGGCGTACCCGTGTACCCAGTCGTCTCGAGCGCGAAGATCCATTCGACGGAGATGGCTTTGATTCCCGTCCGGCGACACGTCTGGCGAGTTCGTGGTGACCTCGTGGGGCTGCTTCATAGGCTGACGTGCCAACCAACAGACCTTCAGGGAGCAAGACCCTCCGCTCCGTCGTCCCTCCACCCGCCTCAGCTTCCTTCGAACTGGGACACCATTTGGTCGGTCTTCTCGGGCTTCCAACCGGCCTCCAATATCCAGTTTAGATAATGGGTCTCTTCGAAAGCGGAAAAGTCTCTTGGAACTCTTTGGCTTGAAGCGCAAATTCCGAACTCCGTCGCCGGTGCCCAGTCCCCGAGAACCTGTTCGGTTAAGTTTCCTATTTGTTGGCAGTAGCTCTTGTGGACAAACTTCTTTGCTATTGTTAGTGCGAGGCGCGTGGGTTTTCCTTGGCTAATTTCTTTTACAGTCGCGCTCGATATGGCTACTTTCCAGACGTAAGGAATCTACTCTCATACTCAGGTCCGTACTAACATGCTAGACTCGCGCTTTTGCTCGTCCCTTGTATGAAACCTATATCAAGGATTGTTCATACAACGGTCTCCCGGCTCGCATCGACTTGTGGGACACCTCGGGCGTATCGGATCTCAACACTGTCGAACGTCTCACGTACATTGCCTAGGATGCTGTGTTCTTGTGCTTTGACATTTCAGACAAGGTCTCCATGTATACCATCATGCAATGGGTGAGTTTACTGCTCGTAATCCAGAAGTTTCCTAACGAGAAAAGTGGCACCATGCCTCTAGCCAAGGGTTTGCTAAGCCCGATACGATCCAGCCACTGCTTTACCTCTTGGGCATGAAGAAGGACTTACGAGATCAATGCTTTCTGGAGGATCACCGCCAAGGCGCTGCACACGCCTCCTCCGAGATTCAAGTGTTTCCAACATGCTGCGTGTGCTCATCAGAGGTATTGCGTCCCCATCCGAGAAACGCCAGTGTCATTGACAGTTCCAGGCACGTTGGCATGCACAGAGAATCGGCGCAGAAGATTACTTGGAGTGCTCAGCCGCAACCGGCGAGGGAATGAAGCAAGTTTTGGATGATATTGGAAGGGAAGCTATGAGGCGAATCATTGGTGATGGCGTTGAAGATGAAGAACCGAAGAAGAGAAAGAAGTTCTTTTGATGCCGGAAGGGGGACAAAACACCAATGGTCATCAGTCGTGCTGGTTGAAATATGATGAACTTTGGAAAAGATGGCCATAGAAGCTTGCTCTTGTACATCTTCTTGGGCCATTTTATCTGAAGAAATACATAAGATTAGTCATGTGCGTATACACCTAGCTGCGTCCAGTCCAAGCATCTGAAGGAATACCTTCAGGTTGATTGCTAGATAAGCAACAGAAAGGTGGTGACGGAACCCATAATTGCGTTGAATGCCGTAACTATTTTGATAACTAGGTAAAAAATTAAATAAATACATGAATAGATAAATAAATGGTAAAACAAAGTTAAATACAATGTTATCAAACGAATTATATACATATTATGCTTCACTATTATGGAACCTATGCATTGTCACCACCTCTCTAGGGTAGGGGCTGGGGCGATTGACCATCGACCCCAGTGCCACTAGTCCGTGCAAAACAGTTCCGTTCGCGACCTGGATGCCGCGATACAATCATTCATCAACCAAGCTGTGAAACTTGGTTGGCCAGCGACACAATACACAGTTTCAATATAAAGACCCGGTATTGGACGATAACTTTGGATAGAGGAGCGCTTGGGCATGATCTATTACTGGCCTGCAGGATTCGATGCTCTGGTCGCACCGCCTTGCGAACACTTGTCCTGGACGCATATAAGTCGGCCTCATCTCCAGCCACAACGCAATCACACACCATGCCCGTGGCTGTGAAGCTTGGCTCGGGCCTGGCCTTTCTGGTCGGAGCCTTTGCCGTGGTCTCCACTGCCGGAATCGCATCAGTGCTTGTCATTCCGTCGTGGACATACATCATCCTCACCTACGCGCTGCTGCTCGTCGGGTTGTGCATCTTCATCACGGTAAGAGCCCATGACGATAACATTTATGAACGCCCTCTAAAGGCAAGGCAGACCCGGCATGTTCAACTCGCCAGACAGCATCGCGCTGCTAATGTAAAATGGAGAGACGCCCAAGCTTCGCGGAGCCGTGCGGCAGACTACTACCTGTTCGTTCTTGGGTCAGGGGGCCACACCAAGGAAATGCTCATGATGATGGACGACGGATTTTCCAATTTCTCCAATTTCCACCGACGATACTTAATATCAAGCGGCGATGGGATGTCGGAGAATCACCTCGAAGACTACGAGGCCGACCTCAAGGTGCTCTGCGACTCACAAGGCCAGAATGCTGGCACTTATGACAAATGCATCGTCACCCGTGCCCGCCGTGTCCACCAGCCGCTCTGGTCTACCCCTTTCACTGCTCTCCTGAGCGTCCTCGACATATTTCCCGTTCTTCTCTCGCCGCCAACCAACCCATTCGGAACAAAGCTCCGGTACCCGACGTACATCTTCTCCAATGGGCCTGCGACTGGCTTCTTCGTAGGCATGGCAGCCTACCTCCTCAAAATGTTATACATCGTGCCAGAGGGTAGCATGAAGTTTGTGTACATTGAGTCGTGGGCACGCATCTCAACTCTTAGCTTGACAGGTAAACTCTTCCACTACACGGGCATTGCGGATATTTTCCTGGTGCAGCACAAGGAGGTGGCGGAGAAATATGGTGTCGGCAACGCTGGTGAGATGGTCTTTAACTCGAGACGACCAGAGATATAGGCTAGGCATGGGATGGAGAGAACGTTTGGGTTCTGTTACATGGATAGTTTTTACAGAATGTGTACACGAGGGGTTTCCCCTCAAAATATACGACCTCATGCCGTCTTGGGCTCCGCAACCTCCTTTGTTGGCGCCGCCTCAGCGTCGGCGTCCACATCCACCTCAGTTTCTTCCTCTAGACCGAAGCTCTCAATCTCCGAGTTGCGCAGCGCCTCCTGCCTCTCCGTCTCCTTACCAGCCCAGAGTTTCCAGTTCTCAAACTCGCGGTCTTCGAGATGGTGACCGACGTCGATGCGGGTCTTGCCAAAGTAGGCACCCACATGGCGGGCCTCTTCGACGGCCACGCGGTTCTCAATCTCTTCCTCTTGTCGAAGTCGATAAAACTCGTGTCGAGTAATATCGTAAGCTTCTCTCTCCGGCAACCCTTCGGCCTCCATCAACCACATCTGGCGTTGCACAACACTGTATGTCTTGTTAGCTAGATGGCCTGATGCAGAGCAGGAAACCATAGAAGATAAAGATAAAAAGACACAAAAACGGTACTTGCCATTCACCCGTCAAGGGGATGCCCGGCTGTCGAAGCCCCTTGCTCCAATCGCACCGCTGATAATCTTTGCCGTCCAACTCGAGAATGATACGGGGTCTTGCGAGCTCCCAAGGGTGATCTTTGAAAAAGTCACGACGTAGGCGGTCTTCGAGGTAGTGTAATTTCTGTGGGCGGAAGAGGTTCTTGGGCTTCTTTGCTTTCCAGGATGGGTGGCTATGGGAGACAGCAACGGGTCGCACAAGGGTTTCGGCAGGAGGCACCGAGGTCATGATGTTATACCATGGCGGCGGGCTGGAAGGTGAGCTCGCGAGGATTCGGTGGTTGAGCTGCTCAGTGACGGTCTGGTAGACCCTTGCGGGTCTGATCTGTCGCCCACCCATGGGCAATGTCCTGGAAGAGCGGTGGTTAGAGAGGCGGGAGGGGTTGAGGGGATTCGTCGGCGACGTACTGTTGGTCAATTGGCAACGTGAGGCTGATTGGTACTGCTGTTGTTGCGCCGTCGATTGTCCCGTGGTGGTGGCCGTGGCGTCGCATGGAAATTTTGGTTGTCGGCGAATCGTAAGGCCGGCCGGGAAACGACGCGGGCGCGGGAGGCCGGAGCTTGGCACCCATGCTCCCGATTTGCTTGGTAAAAAACCATCGACGACAGGTTCCACAGCAGGCTCGTCAACATCAACTCGCGCAGGTTTTAGCTCCCTTGCCTGTTATACCTTGTCCTTCGCCGTTCTTTCCAATCTTCTCCCGGCCTTTTGCGCAGCAACCCGCGATTTAGCTCTTCGCCCCGCCGCACCATGAAGACGAGCTCATGAAAATCCCCAGTCGAGTGGACGGCTCCGTCTGTGCGGTGCTCTCAAATCGACCGTCGGCCAGCTTTGGCGTCTCGACTGCGAGGAGGAGTCTCTGCACCGCCAAGGACGCCGTTGTCAATGGGCCACGAAAGAGTAGACCGGGTAGCAACTTCTTTTGCGCAAGGAGCTCGCTATGGTTGCTCTCGACCTTTACTCCGACCACCGACGTCCGCCCTCCCAGAGCAATTCGGCTTCAACGAACTCGACATGTTTCCAACGCTTACAGCACCGCTGCTGCTCCAGCCGGGTCTTCGTTCCAGTTCCCAAACCACCTGCCGAACCTTCATCCGAGGCAAGACCCGGAAACTCTCAAGTCTTTCGTTGCCGGCCATGGTGACATAGGCACTGTCGATGAACACCTCGACTTCCACCGCGACCCATATCGCAGAGGCTATGCCCAGCCCGACGGGCCTGACATACGAGTGTCGGACAAGGACCGGGATATTCAATACCCATCAGAGGCGGAGATTATCAATGTTGGTGACGAGGTAAAACCATTGATCGGCGAGCTTTGCCTGGCCATCGCCCAAAAGCGACGGCAGTTGAACCAAGGAGCTCTGGAACCAATATACGACCTTTACATGCAGCTCCCGGAGCCGAGGATGCTGAATCTGACGTGGCAGTGGCGAAGCAAACTGCTGTATGTCATGGGGATGCCCGAGAAGCGAGACTCGAAGTCCATGCTGCGATACTTTGGGCTGATTTCCGACGTCAAGGATGCAGGGCTGATACTTGGCCGGTCCCACTGGAACTTTGCTTTAGCCTTTGCTGCGCAGTATGCCACACGCATTACGTCGGAAGAGATGGAAACGACACTGCGGTTGTGGAAGGAGATGGAGCGAGGTGCCAATGTTAAAGGTAACGAAGTGACGTTTAATATTCTGTTTGACATTGCCTCCAAAGTTGGAAACTTTGCCCTCGCCGACATGGTTTATAAAGAGATGGAGAATCGTGGATATCGATTTAACCGATACCATCACGTCAGCCTTATATATTACTTTGGACTCAAGTTGGACTCCGATGGCGTCCGGGCTGCGTACAAGGACATGGTCGAAGCCGGGGAGATGGTTGATACGATTGCTCTCAACTGTGTCATTGCTGGGCTTCTGAAATGCGGAGAGGAAGATGCTGCTGAGGAAACGTACCAGCGTATGAAGAGCGCGAACAAATTGGCTGCTGATATGCCTCAGAGAGACTATCTGACCAACAAGGTCATTACTAAAGTCTTGATGATGTTTTCCAAGGTTGGCAAGAGACACCCAGAGCTACGGCAGTCGATGCAGGAAACCACACCTTTGGTGCCTGATTTTCGCACCTATAGGATGTTCGTCGAGCATTATGCCATTCGAGTTGGTAACCTAGCCAAGGTGGCGCAATACCTGGACGAGATGAAGTATTTCAACCTCAACATCCACCCAACCATATTTTTGGCCCTACTCAAAGGATTTTACTCCCACGGGTCGCACGAGGACTCGGACTGGAGTGAAAAGCGTCTTAGGGGAGTGCTAACAGCCATGTACCAAGCCAGGGACGAGGGCGTAAAGGGCTTTCGCATTGATCGATGGATGGTGATTTGGGCTTTGCGAGCTGTGAAGCAATGTTCTACGAACGAGGCGGTTTTTGAGACGTTTGATGAGTTGGCCTCACGCTGGGATGTCGAGGCCGACCGACAGTTTGTCATGTACTCGGTGCTAGATCAAGTCATCCTCGACAGGGACATGATGGCGGAATTGGGCAGTTTCGAAGGCCCATCCTATCGCAGATACAAAAAAGATGGTTCACGCCTTTGATGTATCATGTATCAACAAGAGATATGCAAATCTGTATCAATTGTACATTTGAATGCTAGAGCATGGACATGGAATATACCCTAGGGCTAGATGAGAGATATCTTAGCACCCTGACGCCACTATAATGAATTGAGTTGTACCCCTCCAATTGGAAAGAGTTCTGATGTGGATTGGTTTGTCATGGTCATGGAGAAGCTTGAGGAGGGTTATCGGAGGGAATATCACTTCGTTCAGTTAGTCAACATATGAAATTGAGTACAAGGATCGAAGGTGACCGATGATGTCTATTCGAGTATATACACAACAATCCACCACCCGAGCTCCCAAATCCATCAATGGGCAAGCGCCATGCCCATTCCGCTAGCCGCGAGTTTACTGGGGCTTGACGGTCTGCCAGACTGTGCCGCATGTTAGCTTTTGCCTCGAGTCGAAGTTAGATAGTTAGAAACCACGCACCAGCAATTCCGAAGGGGGCAAAGAAGCCGGTAGCCATGAAGGTCCAGAAGTAGACACCGAAGAGCTTGGCACGGGGATTGAAGGGGATGTTGCTGTAGGCGCCCTCGGGGTAGTGGTAGGGGGAGGAGAAACGGGCGCGGGTGGTGTGGAAGCCTCGGCGGGCGACCAGCTGGGTGGTGGTGCGAGCGGCGGCGCGGGAGAGCATCTGGAAAATGGTCAATTAGGTCTGGACAACAACTGGGAAGCTCAATTCGAATTGGCGAAGGGAGCTGGACGCACCTTGGGCGTGAGGAGTGGCGATTGGAGATGCGACGAGGCGAGCTTGCAGAGTCAGACGTCGTGTATGACCTCGGATGAGGTGGTCTGAGGTTGAAAGGAAAACGCCTGGCACGGAAGGTCACGTGGATAACCAGGTGACTAATCTAATTGAGGTGTTGTGGTTGGATCGTGCTACATATCGGCAGGAACCGCTTGGTTGATCAAGGTACCACCTTAATCTAGTGCCAAGTACGTACCTCTGCACCTGCCTTCACCGCCCGCTGCCCATCATTGACATATTTTTTTTCTGCCGCCCAGCCCACTTCTTGGGTTCTATCCAACTTTTTAGCCAGGCTAGGCCCCATGCTCGCGTCGCACGCATTGGGATTTGCGATCGAGAACTTCTTGTGTCCTTTGTACCGCACTACATTGCTCCGGCCCCCGAGTTTGCGTGCGTGCCTCTGGAGCTTGGATTGGCTCTGGGATATTGAATTCCGTCTCTTCTCCTTATCCGCGTCGCGAATTTGCCAACGACAGGCACCACCTTTCCAAGCCATCGAGCCCAGGCCCGGGGATCGGGACCATCACCACGGCCATGGATGAAATGTTCGACGTTTTCGAGGGCAAGGCCGATGCTACCAGTGCTAGCGATGATGAGCAAGCCCCCAACGTTCGTAACCGCGACAAGACGAAGAAGAGAAAGGCCGACGAGGCCATCAACGGCGATGCAAACAAGCAGGACCAGGACATCGACATGGACCACCCTACCGAGTCGTTGCAGGAGGATGCCTCTGAAGAGGAAGAATCTGACACCCCCAGCCAGCAAGACAAGAAGCGGAGGAAAAAAGAGGACGATGCCGGGCCCGTCATGACTGATACCTTCCAGACTGCCGAGTCGAGAGAAGTTGCGGGCGCAGCCACTTTCGTGCCCCAAGACAGCTCCCTGGTCCTGTCGCATAACATCCAACATCAAGTTGCTCTGCCGCCCGACCTGGACTACGAGTATGTTCCCCTGTCCGAGCACAAGCCCCCCAAGGAGCCCGCGAGATCCTATAGCTTTAAGCTTGATCCCTTCCAGAGTCTGTCTGTTGCCTCTATTCAGCGTGAGGAGAGCGTGCTGGTGTCGGCGCACACTTCCGCCGGAAAGACCGTCGTTGCCGAGTACGCCGTCGCGCAGTGTCTCAAGAGAAACCAGCGAGTCATCTACACGAGTCCCATCAAGGCCTTGAGCAACCAGAAGTACCGAGATTTCGAGGCCATTTTCGGAGACGTGGGTTTGATGACTGGCGATGTCACCATCAACCCTACCGCCAGCTGCCTGGTCATGACAACAGAAATTCTGCGATCCATGTTGTACCGCGGCTCCGAGATCATGCGAGAGGTTGCCTGGGTCGTCTTTGACGAGATCCACTACATGCGCGACAAGACCAGAGGTGTTGTCTGGGAGGAGACCATCATCATGCTCCCCGACAAGGTCCGATACGTCTTCCTCTCCGCCACCATCCCCAACGCTTTCCAGTTTGCTGAGTGGATCGCCAAGATTCACCACCAAGCCTGCCACGTCGTGTACACTGATTTCCGACCTACACCACTTCAAAACTACTTCTACCCCGCCGGCGGCACTGGGGCCAGGCTGGTAGTGGACGAGAAAAGCAACTTTAACGAGCAAAACTTCAACCTCGTTATGCAGGAAGTGGAAGAGAAGAAAGGCGCTGATCCTGCGGATGTCAACGCCAAGCAGAGGGGGAAGGGCAAGAACAAGAAGACGAACAAGGGCGGTGCCGACAGCGGCTCTGACATCCACAAGATCATTCGAATGACTATTAAGAAGAAGTTCAACCCCGTCATCGTTTTCAACTTTAGCAAGCGAGAGTGCGAAAACATGGCCATGAACATCTCCGGCCTCAGTTTCAATGATGACTCGGAAAAGGCCATGGTGCACAAGGTCTTTACCAGCGCCATCGAGAGTTTATCAGAGCAGGACCGCGACCTGCCTCAGATTGTCCACCTCCTGCCCCTCTTGCAGAGAGGCATCGGCGTCCATCACTCAGGTCTGCTGCCCATTCTCAAGGAGACGATTGAGATCCTTTTCCAAGAGTCTCTAATCAAGGTTCTCTTTGCCACCGAGACCTTCTCCATCGGCCTGAACATGCCCGCCAAGACTGTCGTCTTTACACAGGTTACAAAATGGGATGGCGTTAAGAGGAGGCCCCTGACTTCGTCCGAGTACATTCAGATGGCTGGTCGAGCCGGTCGTCGTGGTCTGGATGCCCGCGGTATCGTCATCATGATGATTGATGATAAGCTGGAGCCTGAAACCGCCAAGGAAATTGTCACTGGCCACCAGGACCGACTCAACTCGGCCTTTTACCTTGGATACAACATGATCCTCAATCTGCTGCGAATCGAGGCCATTTCTCCCGAGTTTATGCTGGAGAGGTGCTTCCATCAGTTCCAGAACGCCGCCAGCGTGCCGTCTCTCGAAAAGGAGCTGATGTCTTTGCAACAAGAGAGAGATTCCATGACCATTCCGGACGAGTCGATCGTCAAGGATTACTATCAGATCCGCCAGCAGCTCAACACTTACACCAAGGATATGCGAGCAGTTATCCAACACCCCAACTACTGTCTCTCCTTCCTCCAGCCCGGTCGACTGGTCCAGATCTTCAACCCCAAAGAGTCTCCCGAGAACGTGGGTGGTGGCGTCGACTTTGGCTGGGGTGTCATTGTGGACCACAAGCCTCGTCGCGCCCCCAAGCTCGGAGAACCCGAGCACATTCCCCAAGAGTCGTACATTGTTGATGTCCTGTTGCCCATCTCAAAGTCCAGCGCTGAATTTGCCCCTGGCCAGCCTGCCGCCGAGATGCCCCCCGGTGTGAAGCCATCTGCTGACGATGACGACATCATTCATGTTGTCGTTCCTTGTTTGCTAACCTGCGTCAAGGCTATCAGTCAGATCCGTCTGTTCTTGCCCAAGGAGGGTCTCAAGTCTGACCAGGACCGGGATCAGCTCAGAAAGTCGCTCACCGAGGTCAAGAGGCGATTCCCCGACGGCCTGCCTGTTCTAGACCCCCTTGAGAACATGGAGATTACCGACGAGTCGTTTAAGAAGCTTCTTAGAAAGATTGAAGTCCTCGAGTCGAGATTACTAGCCAATCCTCTGCATCTATCCCCCCTGTTGCCTTCGCTCTGGGACCAATACCATTCCAAGGTCCAGCTTTCATCAAAGGTCAAGGAGAAGAAGAAGTCCATCGCCAAGGCCCACAGCATTGCCCAGATGGACGAGCTCAAGTCTCGCAAGCGAGTGCTCCGCCGTCTTGGCTTCATCAACGATGCCGAGGTCGTCCAGCTCAAGGCCCGCGTCGCCTGCGAGATCTCGTCGACTGAGGGCCATGAATTGCTGCTTTCCGAGCTACTCTTTGATCGCTTCTTTAACGAACTCACCCCTGAGACATGTGCTGCTGTGCTTAGCTGTTTCATTTTCGACGAGAAGGTGGAGGCGTCTGCGCTCAAGGAGGATCTTCAGAAACCATTCCGAGAGGTGCAGGCAAAGGCAAGGATCATTGCTAAAGTTAGCCAGGAAGCCAAGCTTGAGGTCAACGAGGAGGAGTATGTGCAGAAGCTCAAGTGGCAGTTGATGGAGACGGTGTTTGCGTGGGCCCAAGGCCGTCCGTTCTCGGAGATTTGGTAAGTCTGCCCCGAAACATCTATGCAAACCTAACTAACTTGCAAAGCAAAATGACAAATACCTACGAAGGCTCCCTGATCCGTCTCTTCCGCCGACTGGAGGAGCTGCTGCGCCAAATGGCCCAGGCCGCCAAGGTCATGGGCAACGACGACCTGACCAAGAAGTTTGAGGAAAGTCTCCAAAAGATTCGCAGGGACATTGTTGCTGCCCAGAGCTTGTACCTGTAGGCGCATCGTGGTGGAAAGTGGTGGCGGTTTGAAATGTATTGGCATGGCATGGTTGTTGTTTTATATACCATTACAGGCTAGGGAGTTATGGCGTGCGGGGAAGACAATGTTTGAGTTGCATAGGTGCGGTTTCGGGACTTGGAGACAGCCGTCTGGATTTCCCGCAATGGAATCTATGAAAGCCCGTGATATCCCTCCCGTAATAAAGCATGTAGAGTTCCTCTGTAAACGCCCAGACGCCTTCTATCTCATAATACATCTGGAAAAGATTCATGACCGGTCAGGTGCGGTCGCTTGATATACCCATAATGAACCCGATTGTCAAACTGAAGACGACGCCGAACCCAACAAATATTTGCCATCGCTTGCTCCAGATGCCCTCCTCACGCAGCAACCAGGTCAGGCTACCAAGCGGAAAGAAGAAGCCGACCATCATAGCACGGAACAAGATCTCCAACACCGACGCCATTCCGGAGTATTCGTCCTCAAGGGGGCTGGAGTCCGAGGGGATGCCGCCGGCGTTGTTGTCAATCCAGGCGTCTTCTAGACTGCGTAGTGAATCGGGGGATGGCATAGAATCCGGGGTGAACCGAGACGTGTGAATAGATGCAAACTGTGTGCGCAGGGTCGCGACCTCGGAAGCTGTGAATCCAGACTGGAGGAGCCGGTCGAAACCCCGTGGGCGTGGCCTCGTCGACGTTGCTGGCTTGGTGCTCGTGGCTGTTGCATCTTGGGGAGGCTTGGCAGCAGCAGCTTCCTCCTCTGCAAGCTCTTCGCTGGACAATTCGTCGCCGATGGAGCAGTTCACGTATATCCGTGTAACGGGCGGGCCTTCAGCAGCCTTGCCCTTGCCCTTGGGGTCATCGTGCGACGACGACGACGACGACGGCAGCGGCGGCGGTGGAGGTGGAGGAGCCTTGAGCACGGAGCTAAGGGCGGAGCCATCCGGGAGGAGGCGGCCTTGGTAGATGAGGCGGAGACGGGAGCGCGAGCTGAGGCGCGAGCGAAGGAGGTGTTTGAGGGAGAGGACGGTGGTGGACTGCGGCGCGGGGATGTCGAGGTCGAGGTCGGGCTGGGAGGTGGAGAAGCGGATGGTGACGTGGAGGGGACGGACCGAGGGCGGCGGGGGTGAGGGTCGAGCCGTCATGGTCAGGGCATTTTTATTCAGGTCTCTGTATCAAGGCCCTCCCAGCGATGCGTGGGACGTGGTAGGAATGCGTCGCTTTGGATGTGAGGAGGAAGCTAATATACAGATTACGAATTGGTTGGCGAGGTTTGAGTGCCTGGGCGGTGACATGACGTGCCAATGACCCGGGCCACTATGGCACTACGCTCGTGGAACCGGCAAGGGGCCTACAAGGGGTTTTGTTCCAGCACGTCTCCAGCGCGTTCTAGTCGCAGGACTCCCCGCCAAAGTGGTCCGTGTAGGCGGCTCGCCCCGGCACACGACACCCCTGACCTGTGCCTGTGGTCTGCAATTGTAGGCTCCTTCTGGTGCGACCGCCCGGCAGAATCTCTAGAATCTCGCACTTTCATCATCACCACCTTGTTTGTTTTCATCGCGCAACTGTCGCATGCCGCCCCAGACGGCTAGACGCGATCTTCTTGTCGAATTATCCTCTTGATACCGCTCTGGCTACTTCCTGATGATGAAATCGCCATGCCGCGCCTCCGAGGGACGAGATATCTGACCTGCTTTTACTGCAACAAGCGGTCCAACACCAAGTTTGACGGCATCACTCGTGACTTTCTTTGCCTGTACTGTGATGCCACAAACTACCTAGACGAGGTAAACCCCCACGATCCCGGATAACGCCTACGTTAGCTGACGAATGTTAGAACGGAGACATTACCGACCCCCTGTCGCGACTGAACGTGAAGCTCCTGCTACACTCTATGCCGCTCCCCAAGCCTCGTCCCCCGCCAGCCCCCAAGACAGCATCTTCTGCGCGACATGTCTCAAGAACCAGCGCCTCTTCACGTCATCTCTTGCTCAGTACTTGCCCGATGACCCATCGCACCCGGACTACCCTGAGCTCGAGCGCAACTACTACCGTTTCCGCAAGGGCCTGGAGGAGCGCTACCCGCAAGCGTGCGATGAGTGCGCTGACAGGGTGGAAGGCCGAATCCGCCAAGCAGGGTACACGGCCAAGACGGATCACCTGCGGCGGATGATGGAGAAGAGCAGGGGGAGGAAAAGTAGTGCTGGCAGGGCCACAGGCCTGGACTGGGCGAATAGTCTGGGGGGAGGCCTCTGGTGGGGAGGCCTGGTGACGCAGATGCTGTGGCATCTAAAGGTCGTTTCTAAGGTGCTAGAGCGGCGAGACCAGGGCATGTACGACCCAGATGACAGGAGTTGGCCGACGATGGTGGCGCTTGGCCTCTCGTGGGCTGTTGCATTTCTCCCCCCGGCCGAGACTCTGATCCGAGGGGCCGTGACAGCAAGTATCTTGTCCGTGTGGTGGAACCCAAGGTTTGTGCAGGTCACCCGTGGCTTTACCCGGCATTTGCTGGGATTTGCACAATGGTATTCGTTCCAGGGGCTCATCATTTTCTTTCGATTCCTGTTCCAACGGGTTCTGGAGCTAGATGGAGGCAAGGCGCAATCCAAGGGTGCCCAGCTAAGTGCCCATCTGGTCATGGCAGTCGTCATGAATTTGGTACGTCCGCCGGAAACTCTCTTGAACTCGCGCTGACCCTTGTAGATTTATCACTTTGCAAGAGGGTCTATTCGTGTTGATACCACTCCGTTATTTGGGACCCATAGTGCAACCGTCTCGCCGAGGCGGACGAAGCCCAAGGCATCGACCAAGAAGGAGGAGCCCAAGACATTTTCAGACCTCTTGAATGAAGCTCTTGACTCACCGAGAACGACACCGCAGAAAGATTCGTTCAGCGGTCGCCCGCTCGTCAACACTCTGCCACCCCCTTACCCGCCAAGCAATCCCGTGCGGACAGGTGACTGTCCTCATTTTCAGATAAGCACCCTTAACATCTCGAACAACCTCGTTCAATCCACAGAGATTCAGTACTCCGAGGAGATGGACTGGACACCCACCCAGACACAATCTCCACACCGTGCACTTCGTGACTCGTCACCAAGCGGTGCAACCCGACCGTTTGGACAGGCACCCGTGAACGCTGAAGGGAGCCCATTTTGGTACAAAGTCCCTGCGGCCCCGACAAACCCGGCGCAGAGACTGAGGAACCCGCCCAATGCGCCTGTTTTGAGGAGCAAGCCGGCCGAAAAGGAGAGCGTTTTCTTTCGCGCTGGCGAAAGGGCAACATCGCAGGCAAAGAATGAGGAGGATAGTAGCGTTGCGTTCAAGCCCCCTAGTTTCTTTGCGCGTCCGGCAGAAAATGATGAGACCAATTCACTGGCCGACCTGCTGAACCAGAGCTTCAGCTTGAGCCAGGAACAAGATCAGCCCAGGCCATCATCCGCCAAGGCGTCGAGATGGGCTTCCTCAAGTCGTCCTTCTTCTCCTCGGATGAAGAAACGTCTCGGAGTTGAGTCGATCATTGTGGCGTGCCTTTTAGCCACGTGGCTTTTGACGGTTTTCGTTACTATGCCCTTTGGCAGAGAGCTTCAATTGGCTCTGTTGTCCGCTGCTGGAACCATTGCCCTCCGGGTGACGGGTGAAACAAGCCACGACACCAAGGAGGAGGAAGCCCCGAGTACGGCGACTTATGTGGGATCTGTGCTGAGCGTGATTGAGCTGGCTGGTGTTTGCTGGCTGGGGTGGGAGGTGTGGAGGAATGAAATCGAGGCTGGCAAGTACGGCATCGGAGTGCTGGCGACTATGCTAGGCCACCAGTTTTGGAACGCGACGATCCGAGGTGACTAAAAGGCTGGCGGATATAGACTGTTTATACTCGGGGACATGATTAGAGGTGGCACAATGTTTGGAATCGAGACACTGGCGTTGGGCTGCATAGATGGCGTTGGAGCGACTCACGCTAGTTAGCACGAGAGAGTGGCGGGCTGACATAGGCAAAGTATTTAGGGTATGGTACACAAAACATGGCTAGAATTATATAGCTTCGAGCAGGGCTGTTTGCTTGCTGGATATTGCATCCCCTATTTGGTTTGGACACTCTCCAGAGTTACAGAGTCGTTGCTGTTGCTTGGTTATCTCTGATTGACACTGGACATTACTACACTGATGGGCGCAGGCTACTGGATTTCTTATTTCATTATTCCCCATGAGGCCATTTGCTTGTCTAGGGCTGTCACCATATACACCATCTGACTTTAGAGCCGTTTTCAATACGCACCCCGACGGCAACTCATCCCTCGAAGGGGGTCTCGTAAGGACGCTCGGCCTGCGGGGTGATGCGGGCAAGATGCCTTCGCTGGCCCGTCTTCCAGTCGACGAGTGCGGTGTGAGAGACGAGGCGGTTATCCCAGATGACGACGGTGCCGGGCTCCCAGCGCACGCGGGCGTGGAAGTCGGCGCCCCAGGCGATGTGTTCGTATAGGAAGTTGAGGATGGCGTCCGACTCTTCCTTCTTGAGACCGACGATCTGGCGGGTGAACTGGGGGTTGACGAACAGGGCCTTCTCACCGGTGACGGGGTGAGTGCGGACGATGGGGTGCTCCGAGACCACGGGCTCGCGGCGCTTGATGCTGCCCTTCCGGACGCTGGCATTGACCTGCTCAATGCCCGAGTGGGTGGCCTTGAGGCCGTGCAGCAGCTTCTGGAATGCGGGGGACAGGCGGTTGTAGGCCTCGGCCTGGTTAGCAAAGAGGGTGTCGCCGCCCGTCTCGGGGATGTCGAGGTTGTATAGGAACGTGGTGCCGGGTGGCTGCTGCTCATAGGTGACGTCGGAGTGCCAAGCAACGGAGCTGATGCGGTTCTCGAAAAAGGTCTCGTGGGACTTGTCCCCGGCGCCGCGGTGGACAAGGTGGATCTCCGGGTGGCGGGCGGGTGAGCCCGACGTTGGGTGGATGTGGTGGCGGCCGAAGTAGCCGCCGAACTCGAGGGCCTCGGCGATGGGCAAGTCGGCAAAGTCCTGCTCGCGGAACGCGACTACCTTGCGCTCGGCGACGTAGCGCGCCAGCTCGTCTTTGCCGGCGTTGGAGAGCTTGCTGAGCTGGACACCCCTGATCTCGGTGCCGATGGTAGGAGTGAGTTGTGTGAGCTTGGCCTCCTTCAGCAGGTTGGGGAAGGTCGGGTCGGCATCTTTGCCGTGGTCGTGGTGCTCAAAGGGCTCGAGAGGAGCATAAGTCTGGTCCTTGTTCCAGGTGGGGAGGTAGTTAGGGTACTAGGAGAAGTCGAGTTAGCCGAGGCGAATTTGTTTTTGTTTCGTTGTCTTGAGCTTGCAAGTTAGGGTTGACGCACATGGATTTCGAGTGTAAGTGCAGGCGTGTATGCATTCAAGCGCAAACCGAACTAACCTTGGCAGCAGCAAACTCATCTGAACCCAACTCCTCCTGCTCTTTGGAGAAGGCAACCGGAGCAAGCTCTTTGTATGCGCCATCTACGCCACCCGCGTAGAGCTTCAGGTTGGCAACCTGGTTGGTCAGATTGCGGACAGTCTCGGTTGCTGAGGGAGCCATTGTGCAAAGATGTCAATGAGAGATTGTGGTTGTCACAAGGTCGATTCAAGGCCTAGAACTCTCAGCTCTGTGGCTTCAGGCTCGAACTACTGATAAGAAAAGAATTTGTGTGCTCAAGATGTTTCATTCCCTCCCCCTCCTCCAGAGATGCCACGCGGTTTATATACGCCACGTTACGGGAGAGGCCGCGGATGCAAATCTCGGTCGTCGGCATGACCAAGTTTCAAATGGATGCCGTTGCTGATGTCAACACAGGCGCGGGGAAGCGTTATTGCCGATGAGAGGAGCAACTCAAGTGGGATACAGACTATCTGGGCGGCGATTCGCCATTCCAACAGAGTCACAGAAGAAATGCCTCGAAACTGGGCGTTGTGGTTGGGCCTGCGACGGGCGCAGCGCACGTAGAGCATTGCCCAAGTGTCGGGCCCATTGCGATCGTCATTGCCCGCCGATCAGAGAGGGCTGACTGGCTGGCTCGTCGACATTGTTGGCCAAATCACGCAATGGGAGAAGGATGCAAGTGCCGTGGCGACAGTGCAGCGTCGGTTCGCAAACTCCGAGAGTTTTCCCGTGAGCATTGCGGTGCGTTACTGCGATGCGATGTGACGTGATGTGATGGGCGTTGGAAGTTTAGGCTCTCAAAGTGGGACTGAAGGCGATTGCGCCATCACAACGTGCTCGAGTTAGGTGCGCCCGCGCCATGTTGGTGTTGCAATCTCAAGGGCCAAGTCACGCAATTACAAACCAGAGGGTTATCGGTAGTCTGGCGATACGGGGGCGAAGGAGAAGTATTCTGGAATCGTTATCAAAACTGGTGCGAGATGGCCATGGGGGTTTGGTTTGGAACAGAGGTCTGTCCAGACGTTGGATGAATACCTATACATATATATACACATTAGTATACATATATATTTCCAATAACCAAGCTAGGGATCCGGTACATGTACACTCGTATGTACCTCCCAGCGGGTCCCCTCTCAAATAACTCCCCGGGCAAAACTACAAGTTTCACTCCTTACATCTCGGTCCCCACAACCCCTGACTGGACAATCTCAACTAGAGAAACCTCCACCTTGCAGAACAAGCATAACCCCCATCCTCTTCATGGGATCTCAGGCTGGAGCTTCAGTGATTGGCTTTGCTTCTTCTCGCTAGCCCGCACGCCATCCTTCTCTTCTGGGCAACACACCGTCATGCCGTGTCATGTTAGAAGGAGTCCCCAAAGAGGCCCTTCGCCCGCCATCGTCGCCAATGACACTCGGCGTTTCTCTTGGTTCGCCTTGGCTTTCCTTGGCTCTGGCCCTGACCTGTCGTCCCAGGCGCGTTCTTTTTTATCCAGTTGCCTTAATTGGCTTGTCGGCCAAGGCCCGATGTGGACGGACGAGCTCGAGCTCGGTGCTCGCTTCAGAAATTTCCCAGTTCAACGTTTCCCGGCCAGGATCAGTCAAAGTTTAGGCCCCATGGCACGATGGACGCGTGCTTGAGACTGGAATCGCCAAGCTTGAGGTGATATCGAGTCTTCATCGCGACATCTCTGGCCACTGAATCGTCAAGCCATATACTCGAATCCCTGGGTTTGCGCGTCGAGGCGCCGGGCCATGGCTTGGGGGAGGAGAGCAATGAAGGCCTTTATAACATATGGAGGCATCCCCCATCTGGTCTTTCATATACTTAGATTTAAGCTTGTTTTCCTCATCTCCGCGGTTTTCCGACTCTACTGGTGCATCTCCACGGACTGGACCCTGAACATTAGCCATGGTTGCAGCTGACAGTCCCAACTGGGACACTAAGGAGGTCATCGTCCAAGACAGCGCCTCTGCCAGCAACTCAGATCCCAACGACAGCGGCAACGAGACATCGTCGTCTGCTGGAGAGCACATCTTCTCTGACCCTAGCGTCGCTGACCACTGGCGTAAGATCTACGAGCATGCCGAGTACGAGAACCGCCATCGTTTCGATCCCAGCTACATGTGGGCCCCCGAAGAGGAGGCCCGTCTGGTGAAGAAAGTAAACCGACCCCCAGATGCCCGAAATAAGAGTGACGCCATTTGCTGACAGATGGCTTGTCCCGCCGCCACAGATCGACTGGCGCATTTGCTTGTGGGCGTGGGTCATGTTTCTTGCCCTCGACTTCCACCGTCGCAACATCAATCGCGCCATCTCGGACAATATGGTAAGTCCTGTGACTCTCAAGCAAGTACAAAAGTGCCTAGCTCAGGACTAACAGTTTTAAAGCTGCCTGAAATTGGCATGAACACAAACGACTTCAACTACGGCCAGACGGTGCGGACGGATTCCTCCATGACGCTCCCGCCAACTAACACGCGCTACTCCGTAGATCTTTCTCGTCTCGTTCCTTTCTGCAGAGCTCCCCAGTGGCTTGATTAGCAAGAAGCTTGGTGCGGATCGGTGGATCCCATTCCTCATCTGTGCCTGGTCACTTGTCGCTGGTTCCCAGGCTGCTCTCCAGAGCCGTGCTGGCTTCTATGCCGTCAAGGCCCTCATGGGGCTTCTCATGGGTGGATTCATCCCGTAAGTCGGCGCTCTCATTTCCACCATCGACGGGGGCTGCAAACATGCTAAACTAGACGCTAGCGACATCGTCCTTTGGCTCACCTACTTTTACAAGTCAAATGAGTTGCCCGTGAGATTGGCATTTTTCTGGACTGCCCTCAGCACTTGCAACATTCTCGGCTCCCTGATCGCCGCGGGCGTCTTACAGATGCGAGGCGTCCTCGGCTGGGGCGGCTGGCGATGGCTGTTCCTCCTGGAGGGCATCGCCACCTTTATTGTCGGCGTCTTCTCATGGGTTCTCATGCCTCCGGGCCCCTGCCAGACCAAGAGCTGGTTCCGCGGCAAAGGTGGATGGTTCACCGAGCACGAAGAGTACATCATGGTCAACAGGTTGCTTCGCGACGACCCCAGCAAGGGTGACATGAACAACCGGTGAGGCCCTTCTCAACCCACCTTCGTCACGATGCGCAGAGCTGACCCCCAACAGAGAGGCTGTCAACCTCCCCAAGCTGTGGAAGGCCGTCAAGGATTGGGAGCAGTGGCCGCTGTACCTCATCGGCCTCATGGTCTACATCCCTCCTTCCCCAATCAACACCTACCTGTCGTATATTCTCAAGCAAATTGGCTTTTCCACCTTCCACGCCAACCTCTTGGCCATCCCCTCGCAGTTCCTCTACGCCATCAATCTCCTCATCATCACTTGGGTGTCTGAGAAATTCAAGGAGCGATCCATCCTGTCGTCCATTTCCAATATCTGGATCTTCCCCTGGCTTGTTGCACTCGTTGTCCTGCCCGCCAACATCTCTCCCTGGGTTCGCTACGCCTTGATCAGCGGTCTCCTGAGCTACCCCTACTGCCACGCTATCCTGGTCGGCTGGAACGCCAAGAACAGCAATAGCGTGCGAACCCGCGCCATCAGCGCTGCCTTGTACAACATGTTTGTCCAGTCGGGTAACATTGTCGCTTCCAACATTTACCGCCAAGAAGACGCGCCGCTGTACCGCCGGGGCAACAAGATTCTGCTGGCCATCACGTCTTTCAACATCGTCTTGTTCTACTTCGTCAAGGCGTTTTACATCTGGCGCAACAGAGTCCGCGACCGCAAGTGGAACGCGCTAACGAAGCAGGAGCAGGAGGATTACGTCTTACACACCGCTGATGAGGGCCAGCAGCGTTTGGATTTCCGATTTGCTCACTAGTGGGTTTATTCATGTAGAGGGTCGACGGGTTGAGAGGTTGAGCGGTGATCACACCCTAGCTTGCTAGCCACAGAGACCGCAATGACTAAAGGAGGCAGTTCAACCTATGGGCAGCCATTGACCTAGGGGTGTGTGATAGCTCAATCAAACCATGGCTTTGGCCTAACCGAATATGAGTAACAAAAGGGCCAACATTCAACTTTACGCTGAGGCTCATTCCAACCTTCAACCCCAGCGTCATTTCGTAGCAAGTGTATGGAGGCGCTCTCGGATATTTGTCATGAGCGCCAAGCTGCACTTTGACTTTTCTCCACTAAACATTTGAAAATTCCACCTTCTTATCACATTGAGAAAAGTTAATGAGTCTTTAGCATTGGGCATCACTACGAGGACTTGATCACCTGACGTCGGTTACCCACCCATGATAACCGCGAACCTCGGCACTCTACGGTCGCACATTAGCTAATGTTTGCACGAGTGCAAAATCCCCACTTACCAAAGTGCAAAATCCCTCAACCCCGCACATCAATTTCTCCTCTTTTACATTACAATATACAATATGCCGCTATTACTAAGGGACCTTAAATGTATACAAGAGGAAATTACTATATTATTTTATAATAGAGATACCTATTAATATATTCTTAAATCGATTAATAAGATTCTTTTTATATAAGGGTAATAGTAGGTTAGTCTTTATATATTAAAGATTTAACTTTTAATTTAAGGACTTTTTTAGTAAGTGGCTTAAATAGATTTAAACCTATTATATAAGGAGATATATAAACTTTTTAAAAATAATCTTAAAGCTTAAGATATTTTTAATTAAGTTAATTAACTTTTATTTATATAAAATACTTTAAAAATTAGCCTTTAATCTTTTAATTTATAGCTATTAAAATAAAAGCTTATATATTAATTTTATATTAAAATATTAAATAAATTTATTAATTATATATACTTTTATTTCTATTTATATAAATATAATAATACTTTAATTTTATAAAATATTTAATATTAAAATAGACTTTTTATCTTTTTTTTTATTATTTAAAGAATTTAATAATAAAATAAAATAAAATATTAGTTTTATATAAATAAAAAAAAAAAGATAGTACTTTAAGCTATAATTTAATTTTTTAAATATAATTTTTAATAGTTTTTTACAATTTATAGTTTTAAAAAAGGATATTTTTATAATTATATATAATTTAAGGGAAATATTTTAATTTTTTAAAACTATCTTTATAATTTCTATTGCTTTATTTTTTTAAAAAAGATCTAAAAGCATTAAAAAGGGAATTTTAAGCATTATATAAACTTTTCTATTTTTAAATTAAATTTCCTTTAGTGCCTTAATAAATATAAAAAATTAAAAAGATTTAAAATTTAAATCTATATATATATTAATATATATTTAAAGTATATAATTTAGTTTTATATTAGCTAATTTATAATTATTGCATTAAGTATACTTAAATAATATCTTTATATAATATAGTATTTTAAAATATAGCTATTTTTTATATACTTAAATTATAAAGTTAAAACCCTACTATAAATAGCAATATAAGCAATTTTAGCTTAAGTTAAATTAATAGAAATATTATATAAAGATATAAATAGTACTTAATATTAATATTATTAAAAAGATTGCATTAAATTATATTATATATATAGATTAAGCACCTAAAATATTTAAATTAAAAGTTAATAGCATTAACTAAAATTAAAAGCATTAAATTAATAGATTATAAGCAAGCTTTTATATAAAAAATATAGAGATTAATATAGTATTTAGTCTTTTTTTAATAAATTAGCTAAATATACTCTTTTTATTTAAAAAAATCTAATTAATTAAATTGCATTATATATAATCTATATTTTATTAATTTAAAATAAATTTATAAACTTTATATCTTTTTAAAATAGGCATAAGATTTATATATAAAAGAACTACTAGTATATAATTTTAAAGATTTTAATTAATTTTTATTATATATAAACTATATAAAACTAAAGAGTTCCTTTAGGTAAGAATATAAATTAAAATTATTAAGCTTTATATATAATGCTTAAGCCTCTTTAAAATATTAATATTAATCTATTTCTATTAAAAAAAATTAATAATTAATATATAAAAGCACTATATTCTTTTAGGTTTTTTAAAAAGGAAGTACTTAATTATACTTAATTATTTATTTATATATATATTACTTTAAAATAATAAATCTAATAATATTAAAAATAAAGTAATCTATTTATTTTTTTACTTAAAGAAATACTATATAATAGTATATAATATTATATAGAAATTCTATTACTTTTATATAACTCTTTATTAACTTTTTATAGTATTAGCTTCTATAAAGAAATTATAACTTTTAATTTAATTTAGCTTTTTAAAAAGACCCTTTACTATTAGCCCTTTAAGTATAATTTTAAGACTTTTAAAATAAAGAAATTAAAAATCTTTAATCTTTTTTTTATATAATTTATTTCTTTTTTTAAATAGATTATTTTTTTTATACTTATTATATATAAAAAGCTAGGCTAGCTTTAGGTACTTATAGTAGTAGTAATATATAAGAAATCAATAAGAGTTTAAGACTTTAAGATTGACTTTATTTAATTAAATGGATTAATAAAGAAAAAAGACTTCCCTTTTAAATAAAAGGATTTAATTTTATATAAAAAAAAGTCTTAATATAAAAAAGATTAAAGTTATTCTTCTTTTCTTTTTTAACTTTTTTTATATAAATAAAAACCTTCTTTTCTTTAAGTTTAAAATTAATTTAAATAAAAAGTCTTTCTTTTTAAACCTTTTAATTAATTAACCTACTTTTAGAAAAGAGATCTATAATTATATAAAATCGATTAAAAATTAATTTTAGTAATTAATTAAAACTAGCTTACTTTAATTAAGACTTTTTAAGCTTATATAAAATATTCTTTTTAAATTATTCTTAAAAGCTTAATTATATAAATTACTTAATCTATTTATCTTTTTCTATTAAATATTTATTTTTAATATTAAAAAATAATAAAAAAGGGAGATTAAAAGTATTTAAAAAAAAATTAATATTAAAAATAAAAGTATCTTCTTTTATATATATATATTTAATTTAATTATTTAATTTAAAATAAAAAAGCTCCTTTAGAATTCTCTAAAAGTAAAAAGATTTATTAAATAGATTAATAATTTAGCTAAATAGTTATATAGATCTTAAGATTTTATTAATTAATAAGCTTAAATTGCCTTTTAAGCTTTAGCTTAAAAGGTCTTTTTAAAATTATTTATATAATTATAATAGATATATAAAGATAAAGAACTAATAATCTATAATAAATTTTAAAATAGTATATAAAATAATTTAATATTAAAATTATAAATTTTAATTAACTTTAGCTAAGCGCTATTGCAATATAGGCAGCCTAATAATTATAGGAATTTATATTAAATAGCTTAATAAGGCTATTAAGATTATAGGCATTTTACTTTAACCTAAAATAAAGGTATTATATAAATAAAAAATATAATAAAGAAAAAAAAAAAAAAAAAAAAAAGAGGCAAAAAGAGATTTTAAATATATATATTATATAACTATAGTAAAGTTATTATAATATAATTAAATTACTTTTTTAATTTAAAAGCCTCTATCTATATAATAAAAAAAAGGTAAAAGTAAATAATAAAAAAGAATTATATAAAACTAAAGATTTAATAGCTAGCTAATAGCTAATTAATAATAATTAATAAAGGAAAATAACTTTAACTTTAAGGAATATAGCTATTTAGCCTTTTTCTTTTTCTTTTTATATTATTATTACTATTACTACTATTATTACTATTAATATATATAAGTCCTTTTAGCTGCCTAAATGCTAACCTTTTTATATTTAGCTACTATTATAAATCTATATATACCTTTTAATCTTTTTGCCTTATTTAAACCCTTTTTACTTTATATATATAATTAATTATAGTTTTATAGTATCTATTGTAATAGCAATAGTAGTAATAGTAATAATAATAATAATAATAATAATTAAGGCTAATTTAATGCCTTAATAAATTACTCTTTTTAGATTTTATTTACCTTATATATAAGCTAATTAATTTCTAGTTTATATTAGCTAGTTTTATATAAATACTTTATAAACCTTACCTTTAAAAGATAGATATAAATAGCTAATAGCTCTAGCTATATATATATAATATACTTTAGTATACTATTTTAGATTTATTTAATTATTTTATTTAATTTTTAATTAACTATATATAATTAAATTAAGTTTAAAGTATAAAGGACTTATATATAAATGCATTCTTTATTTAAAGTAAAAAAGTCTTAACTTTATATTTCTATTTATTTTATTAAAATAAAATAATTTTAAATAGAAATATATATATAAGTCCCTTTCTTTATTATATTTACCTTTTAGGCTATTTTAATAGCTATTATAATAATTATAAATAGCTAAATTATATTGCTTAATGCAATAATAGAGACTTAACTATAGATAGTATATATAGAAATAGCTTTAGCAATAAAAATTAAAGCAATAGCTTAAAATCTTAAGCCTAATTAATTAAACTCCTTAAGGGATTAAAGATTAAAAAGAAGCTAATTAAATTAAATAAAAAAGGAATTTAAAATAATTCTATTATTATTAATTAAAGTATATATAACTATTTCTTTATTTTAATGCTTTTTTCTTATATATAAATAATAGCTTAAGAAGCCTTAATTAAGTAATTATATATAAAGGCATTAATTAGTAGTTCTGGCTAACCTAAGATAATGGCTAGCACCTTCTTATAGTATTTTAGGTTAGTAGCTAAGGATATTGTATGCATATTTGCATACAATATCCTAGTGAAGCGAAGACTAGCCAACCTATATAATATAAGCTATATATATTGTGGTGTGTGTGCCATTTGGTAAGTAGGGATTTTGCACTTATGCAAACATTAGCTAATGTGCGACTGTAGCACTCTCATTCCAGAGTCGACCAAAACCAACTACTCGCAAAAATAAGAAGATTGAGTGAATGGACCATGGAGACCTACGAAACAGCAAAGAATAGATTCGTCACAGTCAGCGGCATCAAGTTTGCATACCGACACCTTGGCCCGAGCTATGGGGTACCCCTCGTTCTCCTCATGCATTTCAGGCGAGTTACGGACCCGAGCATGCCGCGTTGCCGAAGCTGACGTCTATAGGGGAACAATGGACCATTGGGACCCGGCATTGATCAACCCCATAGCGGCCAAGCGTCCCGTCATCCTTATTGACAATGCGGGCGTGGGGCGGTCTGAGGGAGAGGTCCCCAAGGTCTTTACAGGCTGGGCGAAGCATTACATAGATGTCATTCGCGAGCTTGGGTTCAAAAAGGCCGACATCATGGGCTTTTCCATGGGAGGTTGTGTTGCCCAACTCGTAGCACTCAATGCTCCAAACCTTGTCCGGCGACTGATTCTGTGCGGCACGACTCCCAGCAGCGGAGATGGCGTCGTAGCTGCGCCGCTGGGGCCATTCAACAAGCTCAAGGCGGCCACGAGGCAAGAGGAACATAAAGTTGCATTCATTGACGGGTTTTTCAACACCTCAGAGACTAGTCGAAGAGCCGGAGAGGCATCCTGGCAACGGATCACGACGGCCCGCGGCTCCCGGTGCGACCACGTTGATCCCACCAATGCCCACCGGCAAGCCATTGCGTTTGCCAAGTTCATGGACCCAAAACAGGCAAAAGATGCATCATATAATCGCTTTGACGAACTGCGCCTGCCTGTGTTAATTGCAAATGGTAGCCCAACCCCCTTGTACACATTGCAAGATGCTAACCCCCGTCCAGGGTCTGAGGACTTACTGTTGCCTTCAGAGAACAGCTACCTGATGTGGAAGAAGTTAAACAAGGCAAACGGGCAGCTGCATCTTTTTCCCGATTCCGGGCACGGATTCCTGTTTCAATATGCCGCGGAGTTTTCAAAGCTAGTAAATAGCTTTCTGGACGAGGAGGAGAACCCATTGAGTCACTTATAGGTCGTACATTAGGGTGAAACCCGTCTACATAGACATTTCAAGTACTCCACATGCAACCGGATTATATGAAACAAATTCTCTTAGAAAAAAAATGTACAAGAAACTAGCATTGCCGCCCACAGTGCTGCAGCCAAGGCCGAGCAGGTCGTGCCTGTACAAGGAGCCTTTCAGTCACGGCTAACTACCCTAGACCTCTTAAAGGGCACCCCACTAGCTAGGGCACTCTGACTCTCTAGTGCATCTACAGGTATTCAAGGGCGAGGAAAGGGATTACACAAGGGTTAGAGATCAATCTATCACCGACAACACCCATAACTGCACCTTTGCAGTAAATCTACAGTGATTCTACAGCGTTGTTCCTAACCCTTTCACTCTTGGCAATAAGCTCGTTACAGAGCTGCCTGCGAAGATGCTGCTGAGGACGCAAGCCGTCAAACCTTCGGTAACGGCCGATCTTAACGACAAAGAGCCAGCAGCCCGTTTGAAAACCGCATGTTTGGCCAAGTTAAGGTGGAGTGGTGACCGCCGTGAAGTTTGGGGAGGAGCAGTTTGCTCCTGTTTAACCATACCGACCTCGTCGAATGTCCAGACATACAACTAAACGACATTTGGGGCAGCCATTGCTCTGCTCAGCGGACATGATTGGACAGCATCCCATCTTTAACTAACCGTAGGTCTAAATGTGTTGATGAATAGTAGATGGCAATCAGAATCTTGGACTTTATCAGTGTGTCGTCTGGCTTCATCACGGCCCATCATGCATATAGCTTGCGGTTGTCCAGAAGCAGCTGAGTTGATGCGTTTGCCTGGGCAGGATTGAAGCGTATGAATTGAAAAGTATGGCGTCATCTCGCGTGAAAGTGGCCGAGAGCCACAGGGGGGTGCAAGTCTTATTTTTCACGGTATCGACCACGTTTCCGTTGTAAATATTTTATGCAATCATCATGGTGTGAATTCCTTCTCAAAGAAGGAATTATGCATTTGACAAGTTGATTAGATTCTTATGCGCATTGGTTCGATTTCCATTGGTAAAACGTGACTACACACCACGATTCCTAAATGTAAGATGGGGGGATGTTGGTTGGTGGTGTCCCGCAATAAGCTCTAGCCACCAGTGCGAAGTTGGAGGGACTTTTTAGTTAATCTGCTAAAAACTGGGGAAAGAAAGGACGGTCAGGCATGGCAGCGTCTGATGGGACAAAAAGAGAAGGCTCAAAACGAACGTTTGTTCCCGGTGGGTTTCGAACCCACGACCTTGACATTTCAACATAATCCAAGGGATGCTTGAACTATAAGAGTCACGCGGTAACCACTCCGCTACGGGAACTTGGCACGCGGTCTTTGACGGCGAAATTGCAACCTAATTGCCTTCACTTTCGTCTCGCCACATCTCCGCCTGACGACGACCCTGGTTCGAGCCAAACGGTGCTCAGGAAATGATGCAGCTAGGCCACAAAAGGCTCTACCCGATCATCAAAGAGCCGGCTAATTTGCAGCTGAAACACACCGACGCAATTGATTTCGACCTTGAGCCGTGCTCAGTAGCTTTGTGCTGTTAGCGTAGCAGCCCTAGACGGGTGCTAGTCTGCTTGCCCCAGATTTCCACTAAGGAGCATCTGCCACAAACGGCTCCAAGCACTTGATCAAAGAGAAAGTTGGAACGGCATTTAGCAACCTTATTCTCTGCATATGAGACGTGCATTTCTTGTTCCTAGTCCATAAGTACTTTGAGACCTTGCACTTGCACAGCGGGTTGAAGACGACAGAGCACTCGCAGTAGATGGCATCCTTACTCTAGGTTATATGAGCACCCCAATCGTATGGCTGGCTGAGCGTGTTGTATTCGGATTAAGCAGAAGAGACGCGCCCTGATTTTCCTTCAAGGAAGACCACGTCAATGCCATTGGTGCGGCCCCAGGCCGTCCTCCGGGCACCTCAAAGTTGCCCTTCCAGTGAAAGGTGAAGGTATTGCATCCGTAGGCGATGGGGCCCTTGACAAACTCGTTGGCCTGTTTAGCAGGGGCCTTGAGGCTGTTGATCAAGTTATTGCGTGTCTTCTAGACGGGAGGAAAATTGATCATCTACCCAGCAGAGCTTCATAGTGAAGACTGAAAGAAAGGCGTGGTCTTTGGGTTTGACCTAGAGTGAGTTCACTGTTACGCAATAGTAATGGAAGAAGACCTAAGTCATCTATGTCGAGGTGTATATATTTATATTAACGAATCAATCTACACGACCTTAATGAATTTCCGGAACCACCGTGGTAATTTCTTCTTTTCCTGGCAGCTCGGTCCAAGGCAAATCTAGTTAAGGCAAATCTAGTTGGGGCAATTCAGCTGTGACATACGATGGCTTCAAATGAGAAGATCAAGTGGCCAACCCAAGGATTGGGTTCGTTAGTGTGCAACGGGCTATAAGACCATGTCACCTCAGTATTTGAACTTCGTTTTTTAGAGGCAAGTTCCAGCCACGCAAATATTGTACCCTCCAAGAGGGTTGTTTGACGGGGCGGTCTCTGTCCAAGCAAGCATTACGCCATGCAGACTGGCTTGACCGTGAAAATAGATACCGCGGGGGTGATGTTACGATTGAATCATACCCGATCACGTATACTCAGAGATTTGGTCCTTAAATCCAGAGAGCAAGGTATGGCAGATGGGAATATGGGGCTGTAGCTAACCTAACAGAAAATCAATAACGGCGACTAAACTGGTACTTTTGTTGATTTCGTCATTGCCAATTGAGTGCTGGGTAACTGTCTTTAGATTCCTCTGAGAGTATCTGCATCATCTAAATAATGCGCTGTACTGTACCGATATTGAGAAACGACTTGTTCAGTCGAAATTGTAGCCTCCTGTCACACACCATAAACACAAGCTGATGGTGCCCAAGTCGAGTGGTGGTCGCCGAGACTTAGACCCCTTCTGAAGTGTGTGTAGCGCCCAAGACGTGCCTGTTTTGGTTTTACTCCTCATGTCAGCTGTCCCAAAGCGTCGGGCCCGCATCCTCGTAAGGCTGGGTCTAGACAAGCAACGAGCTGGGTTAAGGCGCGGAATGATTCCACGATGACGAGTGCTTAGCGAGCATGTATCCCGACTTGCCGGAGCAGAAGCTAGTCCAGGGCTGAGAGACTAGCGATGGGCAAGCAGCCTTGACCCTGCACATAGAACACTCGGTAGCCTCGTCCAGCTTAAGGTGTGATCTGGCCCAAGGTGATCGAGCTACTTGGGGGGTGTGGCTGACATCTGTTGGTAGGTGGCCATGTTTCCGGCATGAAGATGCCGACTAAGAAGGTTTTCAACGGCAGGTTTGCCGCTGATCAAGGATCATGCCTCTGCGCCGAGGCTGTCATGATGTCGGGGCTGAATGGTTGAATCACAATGCGGCGCCGGTCTGGACTCGTGCCGACCACGGTGGCTTACCAGAGCTGTCGTCGCCATGACGAAGGTAGCAAGTTTCACTGCGCGTGCGCTCAACCACTACAACACCCACACGGTTTTTTGGGGCTTGAGGGGTGCCGCGAGGTGCGATAGATGATTGATCCGATCTTACGAACTCAGGGCTGCTTAAGAGCTTGGATGACTCATTGCGATCCCGAGTCCCGAGTTCCAGCAGCATCGCTCCTCCAAGTTCAGGAATGACATCATCATATTACGTCTGAAGCCGGAAAAAAACAGTCAAGAGATTCAAGGCGCAAAATATGTGCATAAAAATAAACTATGATTTTGTTTGTGATTGCCAAGGTTAGCCTGTCGATTATAGTATTATCCACACTACCGCTAAAGAGTGTATTGAGTAAAGTGCGTTCATACGTAAAATAAAAGAAATTCCTTTGTAGTTCTTTGACTGCTTCCTTTAGTTATCGTCTCCCTCGCATCTGGTACTCTGCTGTTTCCGTTGGGATTGGTGTTAGATTTTGTCAACGTGCGAGTCGAGGCTGTAATTTGGCGACGCAGATGATCTCTTACGCCTTGTAGCCCTTGTATGAACCGTAGCTTCCCTTCTTCGGGTAATCGCCGTAGCTACCGTATTTGCCGGAGCCAGAACCCGCGCCCTTGTAGTCGCCGTAGCTGCCATATTTGCCAGAGCCAGAGCCAGAGCCAGAGCCAGAGCCAGAGCCAGAGCCAGAGCCAGAGCCAGAGCCAGAGCCAGAGCCAGAGCCAGAGCCAGAGCCAGAGCCAGAGCCAGAGCCAGAGCCGGAGCCGGAGCCGGAGCCCTTATAATCGCCATAGGAGCCATATCCTTCCTTTGGAGGTGGGTAGTTTCCATAGCCACCGTAATCGCCTCGGGGAGCATTATCGCTCTCAGCCGGAGCTGGAACTGGCTCAGGAACTGGTTCAGGAGCTGGGGCTCGGGAATGTTGTTGACTTCCTGAATAGGAGCTGGGACTGGCTCTGGCTCAGCAACTGGCGCAGGAGCAGCGAGAGCGGCCACAGCGAAGAGGGCTATGAGAGACAGCTTCATGTTGAAATTGCGGTTTGGCGAAGCAATTGTAGATTGCTTAGCTGTATGTGAAGACTAGAGTCGAGTTGTAGATGATGTAGACAATTGAAGTGTTGGAGCTGAGTGCTTGATAGAAGAGTTGGGTCAAGAGGAGGGGAACAGTCCCCTTTTAAGCTGTGAGATTCCCTCAACCTGACAAGCATCACTATTAAGAGACCGACATATCCACCCATACCAAACCAAGGCTCATCAGCAGATGGCGCACCTTCTTCGGGCATCAGCGAGAGTGATACTCGCTGCCCTAGCTAACCCATCAAGGACAGCGAGAACCAGCCTCGCGTCGGCTGCTAGCTAGGGCAATGCAAGTTGAAGCCATCCCCGCATGTGTAGAGCCTAATTGGTAGCACCGTGAGGTTCCTCAGTTGCGTTGAAAGCCGCCTTGATGGGTTGTCAGGCTTGAGCATTGCATCATCGTCATTGGAGCTTCCAAGCGTTGACCCGTCTAGTGGCTTGGCCCTGGCCCCTTCGCCAAGGGGGATGCCTCGTCAACGCGATCCCCTTCTGCACGCCGATCTAAAGTCAATTCCGACCCGGATTCCCCTTTGTAGCCATTCTGTGTGGTGGTCAGCTGCGAGACCTTGACACGACGAGTAGTTATGGGAGGGGTTGACGATCCGTTTTCCCCCCACCCTTTCGGCAAATGCGTACCCGCGATCGTTGCGATAGCATTTGGGAAATTCAGATCTCGTACCGTGATCGTCCCGGCAAAGTCAATTGGTTCCAATTGGGCAATGGTCGGAGGAAAGTCAAACAAGTCTAATTCGGTGATGATCATTTTGAAGTAAACCCGCATTGGGAAGGTGGGATAGCCCGGTGAGCTTTGGATTCAGCCTCGACTTACTCTGCTGGTCTTATTTTCTCGGCCTCACCGCAGTGATAGCAGCGAGGCGTCTCTATCTTGTGGGTTGAGCTTTGTGCCTATCGCTCAGCTAAGGAAAAGGATCAAAGGTCCAAAAAGGTCCACTCAGCTCTTAGCTAGGGCTGACAAAGTTGAAGGATGTTCTGTCGAAAACGAGCTAGAGATTAAACGTGGTAGTCTCGTGCTGAAACTTGGTAACTTGGTAGCTTCCGCTTTTAGTATCCGATCTAACGGGAAGCTATCGACGCAACAGCATCAACGGGTCTGTCAGCTGAAAGAAGGATTCCAGGCGGACGTTTGGTAGTTTGGCATGACGGAACCAGATATGATGGTTGGTGACCCTCCTAGGAACAGCTGGCGTCAACGCCACAGTTGTCATGATCTCTATCACGACCCAAAGGATTCGCTTGGGTCAGACATGATTGGTGCCCGCTTCGGCCTGGTGTTGGCACTGGACGTCTGCCCGCACCTCTGGTCCCCAGCTTACCATGCATTGAGTTTACTTTGCAGACAAACTATCGAAAGCCTCGCCCTACCTGCGCGCGGCGGGATGGCGAGCGCACCCATATTTCTGCTCAGAGCTCGACTGAGGCACGGTCGAACTCGAGTGGCTAGAGTTTGGCAAGCCGGAGATCCTTGACGTCCCGTCTTTTTGTCTCTTCTTGTCTTTGGAATTCTCGTATTTGAACTTCGTCTTTGAGGAGTTTTCTCCACCTTCTCACTCTTCACTCTTACCACTCGCCTTGGCATCTGGGTTAGCTGCATGTGCATGGTTGAGTGACTACGACGTCTTGGCCACTCTGCATCTCAATTCATTTCATCACCAACCATCTGCATAGTCTCTCATCGCTCTTCCTGCCATGCATCACAAGGAAGAAGAGTTCCCCCTCAACCCAGATGCCTCCCGGGGCGACTCGGACGAGTTTAGCGATCAGTTCACCTACGCCCCAAGCAATGGGCCAAACCGACGATCGTGGTGCGGCTGCATCGGGTTGGCGATTGGCTTTATTGCTGTCATCATGCTCTCTGGCGGTGCTGGAGCTTTTATATCCTTGTTTTTGGTAAATTTCGACCGAAAATGCGTGGCCCATACAACACAATGGTGTAAGTGGGCACTCGGAGTCGTTAAAGAGGAGCTTTTGTTGACCTGGCGACAGCACCCGTACTTGATCAAGTAATAATTGAATACCAAGATCAGCCCTTTGATGGCAGATTTATGAAAGAAAACATCTACCGTCACAATGGATCTTCAGAAGTGGATAAAGCGTGGGAAGCACTGGGAGTCGACTGTATGAGACTGCTTTTCGTGACGATGAACTTGATGCAGGCAGCTAACTTGATAGACCGAGCGGGTGTCATCTCGTACGAGGACGGGCTGAAAAGCGGACTGGATTCATCATTTGTCCAGCGCGCTCAAAAATACGGCGGAGGCTTCCTTGTGAACGTGGAAGGAATGCACCATCTTCACTGCTTGGTACGCCGCCTTCGCATTAGTTGTTGGAGGGCGTAATAGCTAATGCCGGAATAGAACTTGTTGCGGAAATCGCTGTATTTCAACTACGACCATTACAAGAAGATGGGCAAGCATGCATTTAAGAATGACGACAGAATCCTGCGCCTACACGTTAGTAAGTCATGGCCTCAACCTCGAATTTGGAGACGCTGGGAGTAACCATCATAGCCCATTGCCTTGACACCCTGCGCCAAGTATTGATGTGCAACGTCGACACGGGCGTCCTGGGCCAGGTATGGGTCAACCCCCAAGACCCAATCGCCTTCCCCGACTTCAACACAAGACACAAGTGCAAGAATTACGACGACGTGAAAAAGTGGGCTGAGAAGCTTCAGGTGAGGATGACCCCGAGCGAATTGAGCATTGGACATGGGACTTACCAGGAGAAATAGGCACCGCCAACAACCGAGGTTCCAGATGATTATCTCGCTCTCCCAGACCTTGGGCGTGTTTATTCCGAGACGCCATGACCGGGCCCAAGACCAACAGCAGTCGCACCTGGGCGAGAGGTGAGAGGGCGATCATGATAGATGGCTACGGAGATCATCGGGTTTAGTTTCGACGACTGGTGGGCCTGAATGTCTAAATTCGGTACGGTTTATACATCCTTAAGTAAGTCCACGTACGGAGTAATAACTAACGAGATTGGAAGTGGGTGCTCCCCCCCCCTCAAACCTCGCAATCAGACACGCATCGAGATAATTAATTGCAAAGTTAATATAATTTTGAGATAGAATACGAGTGGGTTCTTTTCATGGATCAAGTGAATCTCGCACCTGTGCAGCGACCAGTCCCAGGCCAATGAATGCTTGGGATTACTTAAACCACAGGGGCCGGCTGGGAGACATTGGATACGGCACAGCACGGTAGCAGGGTAATGCATGCAGGTGAATTGACTTGTCGGGCTCCCAGAAAGACTTTGTGGGCACTGAGTCTCATCGGGACTGACGGGATCAAACTGATCAAAGTCTCCGCCAACCCGCCCCATCGGTTCGTGGGCCGTTCCTTCGGATCTAGGTGATGATGTGCATGAGGCTACCGCCGACCTAAAAAAGCAAGGGCGGGCTATTTCCTCGTGCCAATTTCCATCATATTTCATTTCATCTTCTGTTCTTCGCTTCTCCTTTTTCTACATCGTTCCATTTACATGCCTCGCTCATCGTCAATCTCACAGTATCGCATGTCAGTCAAGGCCGAGCAGAAGCGATGATCATGGCGACATGGCTTTCACTTTCCAAGGGGCTGGGAGGGGACCTCGGAGCTGTTGCACGCGGCACCCAGCCCACGCATTAATTCTGAACCATCCGAAACTGCCCAAGACACACAAAAAAATCCCCGTTGCACACGGCATATTCAACACAGGATCAATTCTAATTTCCGTGCCGACGCAAACCCATTGCAGCACTGCTTGCACCAGTCTCCACAAAGTCGTCGGGCACGAATCCCCCAGTGAGACGATGCTTCCATTGACATCGAAGCATCCCCCCCGTCCAATGAGCGCAGTCATCCCCGCTGGGCCAGCCACCGGAAGCGCGGAAGTTGTGCCCCCCAAGGCCCGAAACCGCACGATGCCGACAGAAGGTCTCCTAATTCCCACTTGACAGACAGCGCTAGAACCCAATCAAGGGAAAGGATTTTGGCTGTCGGATCATCGATGTGCATATGTGTGTAGCTCCAACCTCGTAAAATGTTCCAATTATAGCAGAAGTCGCAAGGCACGGTGACGTGGAGATTAATCGGGCGGCTGGGGCGTGGGCCCAACCACGTCAACCACCCACCTTCACCAACCTCCCGCCCCGGGTTTCCATGGCCCATTCTCCAGCCTACGATTTTTTCCCTCGCAGTATTGAAGGGATAGGAATGTCGGGAATCTTTTCATTTCTCGACATCTGATTCCTTCCATTATCACAAATTTGTTGGATTTTTTTTTTTTCTTTCTCTCGCGCTGTGGTCCTGTCCATTCCATCACCATCGTCGCAGCTTGGTTCGTTCCCAGGACGGCCCGTCATCACTACAGCTCAATACTATCCCCCCCCTCCCCCTCCCCCGCCATACTTGCACTCGCGCACACGCAGCGATTGCACCACCCACCACACCACCACCACCACACACCGTTTAACACATTTTCTATGCCACCTCAACCGCAACAGCATCTCATGAATCTCGACGACCGACCCCCGCGGAGCTCTCGCGAAGCACGCGCCGCAGCTAGAGCCGCCAAAAATGGCAATTCGCATTACAGGCGCGGCCACTCTCCAGAGCTAGACGAGTATCACCAATTCAGCGGCCCCGACGAGCCTCGCTCCCCCAACTCGGATATTGCACTGCAAGACGCCATTCTCGCACAAGCACAACAGGTAAGCCTAACCTCTCCGGTACCGACCTCCCATGTGTCTTATCCACTACCACGTAAAACCCGCCAGCTAACCTACGACTCCCAGCAACGCGTTGTCCCCGTGGGCCAGCTCTCCCGCAATCCAGTTCAGCGCAGGCCTGCTCCAGGCACAAACGGCCAACCCCCAAGCCGCGGAGGCCCTCAGGTCCCTCCCTCGCCCAAGTCTCAGCCTCCTTCGTATCCGGGACCTCCAATGGAAGAGGGGGCCCCTCAACACGGCTCGTCCCGAGGCCATTACCGCCGGAACACACAACATGCCGGTCGCCGTCCTTCGGATTCAGAGGGCCCGCCCGCATCTTCATCTGCACCCGACCTTCATCCCAACACCTCCGGGTCGCCTCGTTCTGCAGGAAACATGAACGGGCGGGCACCTCAGAACCTGGCGCCAAACTCTCAGCAGAGGCGGCCCCCTTCGCCAGGTGGCCTGTCGGTAGAGGGGAACTCCATCAACCGCATCAACAGTCCCAGTGTCGTAAAGAGCGTGCTCCAGCCTCTTGAGCAGAAGATGCAAGAATACGATCACCTCATGCAGGAAGCCCACAACCAGATGATACAGCTCGACGAGGAGATTCGCATCATGCAAGACCGCAGGGCCCAGGCCGAGGAGCGATTCATCGAGGCCAAAGCCAAACATGACGACTACGAGCGACAACACCAGGGCGTTGGCCGGGCCCTTCGAGGCGAGCCCGAGCCCCACCCAAGGCTGACATCCCCGGAGCCGGTCCAGCGCATGGTGCGAATGGAGAGCTTCGACGACGAGCGACCCATGACCAGCCAGAGCTCTCATAAAGCCAAGGGAGATCTCGTCTCCGGCTGAGCCTTTTCAAAGGAAACTGACTCGCCTTGTGCGGTCGAGGGGGTCAGGATTAATGTGTAATGACGTGCGCAGATAAAATACGATGTATAGCGGGTATAGATGCATGTGAATTTGGGTTGAATGAATTTTGGCGAGTTACATTAATGGGTCCTGAAAAACAAAAATAGGAAAGGGATGGCCCAGTCTGTTTAACTAAGGCGCAATGCACTTCTTTTTTTTTTTTTTTTTCGTCTTTCAATTCTTGTTCTTCACACGGTTAAATTGAGCCTCAAGTCTGACACATACATCACGGACAGAATTTTTTTTTTCGCAAACATGAATGCATTTGATGGTTGGAGCGGGTGTTGTTGAGAACACCTCCGAGCTCGGAAAACTAAGGGGAAACAATTTGATCAAGGTTTTTGAAGAGTATGTTCCAGGGGTCTGGACATGTATTTCAATGTCGTTCCATGAATCTAAACCTGAGTTTTGACGGCTTCCGCCCCCAGTCTGTGAAATCCACCCGAGGCCGCAACCTTCTCCTGCAACTGTGCGATCTGCTTCTGATCACCTGCGGGGTTGTTGGACTCGGGCTCTAGCACCCACTCCAGGAACGAGTTGGTGTAGTTGGGCTGGAAGCTATCGTCCAGCACGCCGAGCCGCTTCCCATACTTGGTGACCTTGTTCCAGTCTCGCTCCACATTCTTCAGGTCCTTGGAGAAGTAGGCAAAGCTGCGCTCGAAAATCTTACGGTTCAGCTCCGTGCCCATGACGGGCTTGAAGGCAACGTACTCGGCCCAGGCCGCTTCGGGCTCGGCGAGAACAAAATCCGTTGCTCGCTTGACGGCGCGCAGGAATGCCTTTGTCTCGGCCGGGTGCTCCCGGAGGAATGTCTCATTGCCAATATACAGAATAGTGCAGAAGCAGCAACAACCCAGCTCAGCGAGCTCGTCGATGCGCAACATCTGCACGTCGGACTTGGGACGACCTTGAGTTGCAAGCCACTCCTCGAGCTCGACCATCTGGACGTTCTCAAGACCGATCCCGGCGTCAATGTCGCCATTGATAATGGCACGGGAAACGTTCATGCCACACCGGACGGCCGTGTAATCGTCTGGCGTCATGCCGTAATGAGACGTCAACTCGTCGATTTGAATCTTGCCAAACTCGCCGACATAGCCGATGCGCTTGCCCTTGAGCGTGCGAAAGTCGGCGGTGATGCCCGACGACTTGAGATAGACGACACCTGTAAAAGGCTCGTCGAGCAAGCTGCCGATGGACTGGACGGGGAAGTTGCGGGCTTTGGCCTATACAGTACCTCGAGTTAGCTACCAGCGTTTCAACACGGCGCGCGCGGTGGAGCGTACAGCAAGGGTGTGGATCATCGCCTTGAAGCCAAGGTCGACTTTGCCAGTTCCGATGATCTCGGTGACATCCTGCAGAAACACGGGTTAGTCGAGGCGATCCCCACAGCCGCAATGAGACGTACGCTGGGATCATTGGGTTCGAGCAGTGCCACCTTGATTCCCTCCTCCTTAAAGTATCCCTTGGACTGGGCGAGGTACAGCGGGGCGTGGTAAGGGGTTGCGTGCCTGGGAAAAGCGTCAACTTGCATTCCCAATAACTATTCTAGCTGCTGATCTGCCTCCATACCAGTTGGTCAGGAAAGTGATCTTGTCAGTCGACATGTTGACGGAATCGAGCGTATCGCTACGGGGGTTAGTCTGCCACCCACACGAGGCAAAGGGGAGAATATGAAGAAGCATGTCCTTTCGCTGGTATTATCCAGATCAAGTTCGCCGGTATTTCTCAGATCAACTCCACACTGCGTGCCATCTAACAATCTTCGGATGTAACATCCAAGGGAACCAGCGCCCGTTCATGCTGGCACAGCACACAGCGCAAGAGTCGAACACCCGGATGCGTTCTCTTAAACGTTACCTTGATCCGTGGGATTATTGCGAATAGAGCCATGGCTTTCTTATTTGTGGTTCACATCGTACCAAAAGAAGGGTGGTTGCTTGTGTTTTGCAAAGGTTGCGCAGCGCAGTTGATGTGAGAATGAAAGATGGAAAGGATGAGAGCTTAGGGACCGGAGGACCTGGGGGAGGCCAATTAAATACTCTCTCCTTCAGTCTTTTTCTGTCATTTTCCCTTGAGGGGTTCGGGAACTGACCGGACGCTCCAAAGTATGAGAAGTGGATAACTCGGGCCGGAATCATTCATCTAATTGGACGTGGCGCAACAAGATGAGGGGAAGTGCCCAGATCGTGAGCGTTTGAGGTTTTTTTTATCTGCATGATGAAAATCTGTGGCATTCGCCGAGCGAAGCGAGACCGGCTGCAGATGTTGGTCTTGGGACTGTCAATTGACGGCGACTCTACTTCAATGCCAGTATTCAGTGCTCCGGGAGGTATGTAATGTCAGAAAGAACTTGGAATTGCAAGAGTGTCGTTAAATTTCCTCGCTTCCATTGGCCTTGCAAGTCAACGGCCAAGCCTCACCATAGTATTCATTACGCGCCCTCCTTGCTAGGCTCGGAGCCAATAGGGCTGAACCATGACGAGAAATACCGCAGGGCGGAGGGGAATCCGTCCATGTGGCAACTATCGCCTACGGCGATCGAGGCTCTGGTGATATTTTAACCACGGAGTTTCCCATGTACTCTCAGATAAATCTTGTGGCCTACAAGCGAAACAAGGCATGGATTGATGCAACAATGATGTCGTTTCCACAGTAGTAACGTGTCAAAGATGCGGCTGGCAACAAAGTCGTTCATAAACCAAGCCCATTTCTTTCAATTTTCATTCGACACGTCGGCTGGATGCTGGATTCTTCGTTGTGACATGCAAGGGGTGGCGAAGACAGCTAACAGCCTAACACCATAACTATATTCGAAACAAGCCGGAATCCATCCCCAAGACGTTTGCCCTCCGCTGCGCCACTTGGCTCGGTTGTCTGCCTAGCAACACGTCACTTCAGGCACAATCCAGCTTCTTTCCCAGACACGATTTCAATGTACTTTATATGAGCCAGAAAATATATTTCCCTCCCAGTTGCCATCCCCCCGAAAAACAAAAAAATCCACTGATTGTCGGAGTGGCCAGAATGGCGTCGTCAAGTTCTGAGTCTCGTCCGGGGGAAATGACCCCTCTATTAGCATCCACGGCAAGTCAACACGAGGAGATTGCGACAGCTTGCCACGAGTCTCAAACTCTAGAAGATTCAAATGGCATCATCCGAGAGCCATATTACTCTCGCAGCCTTCTTCTTCTGGGGTTTTCATGCGCACTCGGGCTTGCTCTTGCGACTTCGGCGGTTTTGCTCACCCGTACATTGCTAGAAACCTATGGGAACAACAGATTTGGATTCAAGGACTGGAATATGGAAGAAGAAAGGGGATTTATATTCTGGGTGGTTAGTTATTTCTCCCGCCTTGTCCTGTGGATGCATCGTTTAACCACAAATCATGCAGACCCTGGGGTCTACTGTGCTCGCGATGGCAAACATCGTGAACCTCAGATGCAACCAGAATCCATTGCCGGATCTGTTCAATACTGTATTCCTTGGAATCGGGGCATTTTTCCTCATCCCCCCCGTGGCAGTCTTGTTCTTCTACGAAGCTTGGTCGAAGCCAACATATTGCAGAGAGGAGACTCTTTACCCAGTGCATTACCTCGACTCACGGTCAGACCCCCTGCAGGAGTGTCAAGTATGGGCCGCCAAAATCGAGGCAGTGACTCTATCTTTACTATTCACTGCAGGATTTCAAGGGTTCGTATTTCTTCCCAATCCCAAGCGGGAGCTTCTTGGATTGGTCAACTGTACTGATGCAAACTGGTAGGATCATTCTTGCTGGACTTCTCATTGCCGTGATTTCCAATATGTTGCGTTATTTGGCGTGCTCGGTGATGCGTCTCCTCAACTCAACTCGCTTAAGTAGTCGACTTAGTTCCGGTCAGGTTTCCTTCGAAGTGAGTCTTCGCTGGGGCGAGTCTCAGCATCAGAACCAGTTTCAACGTCGCCCAGAGCAAGGCGACATGCGGAATGGCGACAACCAATCAACGTCAATTATCTCTTAATTGTCCAATTCGCTTTCCCTGTCGCCTATATAATCCTCCTTACACACTCCAATAATGAAAGAGCCAACACCAATGTTTCTCGTCGGCCTCTTCGTGGCAATTCCGTTTCGATCTAAACATCATAGTAGAGGAGTGAACTTGACGAGGAGACACGGGTATTCGAATCATCTGAAGTTGATTGGGGTCCGAGGAAAACTGTGTGATAACCCTCACTCTTCTCCGGAAATACTTTGCTACACTTGCACGCGCAGTTATGAGATAGAACATCTTCGAAGAATGAAATGCAATAAAAAGCCGAATTAATAGGTGTTTAGGGATAATATCATCATCCTGGATGCCAAATTGATACGTAATTCTATTGACAGTGTGTGTTGCCTCATCTCTTAAACCATATGTGAAAACAAGCGACATGGGTAGACAAAGCTCAATACTCTCATTGCAAAAACGTAGGCGGTAGATCTGGGCCTAATGGTGGTGTTTAGCACTCAAGGATCGGTTGCAGTCGAAGACGGTACATACCCCAAATGTGAAGGTTGTGTGGCGACGCTTGAATTCGATTAACAGGATATTGATTATTGACCAAATCTCCATCAACATAATGTTCCAGTATGAACCGCGAAGGATCGAACCTTTTCTGTCAGTCTATTTTTGAGTGTGATTATAATTGTTCTTACCAATAGTCAAAAATCTGGCTGCCCATGATGTGTCGACCAACCCCCCAGCAGCTCTCGTAGCCGCGTTCCCTGAGCCAGTCGTGGCCCAATACTTGGATATCAAAGTCATGGGTCTCATATGAAGAATGGTGCACGTGGCACTTGGGGCCTTCAAAAAAGAAGAAACAGTGGTGATCGACCAGTTCTTCTCCACGATCCAAGTGGAGGAAGGCGGTGATGTCTTTACCTACATCGTCATGCACCAGCTACTCAATTTCAGCTCAAGTCCTGCTTCCACCTGATAGGCAACGGATCACTCACATCACTAGCCTTAAAGTTGAATCTAGTTGTGTAAAATTCATACGCCTTGGGAAAATCGGTCACACACATGCCGAAA
Source organism: Aquanectria penicillioides (assembly GCA_003415625.1). Taxonomy (NCBI): domain Eukaryota; kingdom Fungi; phylum Ascomycota; class Sordariomycetes; order Hypocreales; family Nectriaceae; genus Aquanectria; species Aquanectria penicillioides. Next base: position 3,029,898 of record PYIU01000006.1, on the reverse strand, counting down.
TGACCAAGTTTGTGCACAGGAGCTGGGCCTAGATTTCGTTGGTTAAGGGTTCACTGCAAGTTGGAAGCGGGAGAAACCTTTCAAAAATCTCTGAAACTGATTTCCCGAGCGATTCTTAACAGCGGGCTGAAAACCTTCAAGTGTTAGAGCGGCTCAGTCCGATCGCCAATAGCGGGCACTAACAAAATTGAACTGTCGTTCGGGGAAGCCCTTCTGCAGCCTCTCAGCTGGTTCTTGGCCGAATACAAGATGGAACGGGAACTTGTCCACGGGGTCCAGAAAGGTGACGCGGAACCCTACTCCCGGCGTGTCCTTGACTTCATGGATAGGTGTCGCGTCCGGCAAGGTTTGGGCTGCGTACTCGAGGTCGTCCATGCTTTCAACAACAAACGCAGCTCCCCCAAAAGAATCTTCAGTGCCCTCAACGGCACAGTACACAAACGGTTCAGTTCCCGTACCCCGATAAAAAGTACTTGTCTCAGATCGTTCAACTTCTTCAAGTCCAAAGTCTGTCAAAAACCGGCGAGCATCATCCATGTTGCGATGGGTGTAGTATACATGAGCAATGCGGTTAAGAGTGATGCGGTGAAGGTTTGGGCTATCCATTTTGCAGAGTCGGAACCCGAGGGAGGCGGTCAAGTTTGCTGCCACGTGTAACCTGCGATGGGACAGAGTAACTAACCCAGCCTTGGCCACCCATTGTGTTAGGTATATAAAGGCAGCGGGATAAACGAAGCCCGCATTTGAGACGATTGGAAAATGTACCGAAATCACTGCGCAAGCCTGGGGGCTTGTTTCTTGCCGCCGCGCAATCAGGTCACTGTCATGATTCCAACCGGTCTATTTTCGGGATAACTGCTACTACGAGAGAACCTCCACCTCACATTTCAGTATGTAGAGAACCCTGAAAGCAGATCATGGATGTCACTGGGTAGGTCAAAGTTCTTCCACATTGAATTCATCTGGCCCATCTGTGGTGCTGTCAGCAAGTTTGAATCACGGCTTGCCTGGACCAGTTGCTCGGACGCCTCCATGGGTATGAAATCCGCAATGTCCACATCTACCGTGTCAGCACCATCGCATCCGTTCAAGGCTGTGTTGGCGTGTGGATGCTCTGGCAGCTTCCCGAATGCGATATCTGGACAGAATACCAATTCCTTTAGGTTCTGTGACTGCACCGAGGCGGCTTCCATCAGCCCAATATTTGGAGTCTCTCGTGAAACGCTTCGTAGAGGTGAATACGACAATGCTCCCGAATTCAGCACGTTTCCCTTAACATTTACCTTTCCTGATGTATTACTTATTAGTTTCAGGCCCAGTTTTATAACCTCCTCACAAAGGCTCACCGTTGCTTCCCGGGGTGTGAACAGCAATTTCACTACCAGGTCCACCATCCGTCGGATTCGCATTTTCGATCCACGACTTCTTGGTTTGCCTGCTTGAGAAACTTGATATTCCGCCGGGGTTATTCGTTGACTCTACGTGCCCTGGCCGTCTTCCCTCCAGACGTTCCTCTATCAATCGTAGGTTCTGCTGCATAGCGGTGTTTGTCTCCCAGAAATTGGTGCACTGCTTGTAGGTAAGGTAGAGGACGTCGAATCGTGTTTTGATGAGAGCCGTGGTAGTTAGGGATGTGCCGGATTGCTTTTGAACCAGCTGCACCGCAGCAGCGAGCCACAACGTGCTGGAAACAAAGGGGTTGATGTACTGTATGTGATTATCACAGCTGCGGTTGACGATTGCGAGCACATTGTCAGCGGCTTCGAAATAATAACTGAGCGCTGCGCTCTCCTGATCTCCTTTGCCTTTCATGTTGGCAGGGCCAACGCGAGAGCACCCCATTTGCTCGCCGAAAACATCAAACCGATGTATCATAAGTCTAGCTAGTTGCGTCATCACGTAGATGCTATAAATTGAAAAATGGAGTTGCCGATCAGACTCAAGCTGACCCGGCACCCTGGCATCGAAGCTGACATATTGGTTGCGGTAGCCCAGATGGTTTGGTAGTACCCGTACGAAGCATTGAACCGAATTTGCAAGCATTTCGAGCTTCTTGCGTGATTCTTCAACGTCATCGAGACCGGGGAGCCACAGGCCACTTCTCTCTCCTCCAAATGCAATGAGTTGGTCAGGATCGCAGACAAAGAGCACCCCGCGTGGAGAGGAAATGACTTGCGCATCCTTCATGAGAGAGTTTATGACAATAAACCAGGCCTTCTGAGATTGGTTTCCGCTTTCGTGGAGTCTCCGCCAACGCTGGGTTGGATCTAGTTCGAAGAAACAGCTGCTCACTGGGCAATTGCTGTACCATGCTAAATCAGGGGCGGGAAGCAAAACCTCCATTTGGGTCCAATTCATCGCTGTTGGCGTCCTTCTGATGGAACTAGCGAATACGTCCATCTCCCAAATCGCCCACCAAGCGCGTCGCATCTCCTCATCCTCACGCCAGCGGCTGACATTGTCATCAGTCTGCCTGGCAATATATCGAGAGTCAAGCAGATGGAGATTAAGCTCATATGCTAGCCTGACACACATCCCCAAGGATCTCCATGCCCTACCGTGAACTCCATGGGCGAGTTGGCAGAGTGTTGATATTATCAATGCCTGAAACACGCACAACGGTGGGGGCTCATCACCGTATTCCTCTAGTGCTTGATTGATATATCGACGTGCCAAGTTCAAGAAAAAGTTTGGAGTCCGTTGGCCCGGTTGTCTCCAATGAAGCTCACTTTCTAGACTTGGGTCATTTTGGAACGGCACGTATCTTATTGCAAATCCTGACATAGCAGCCAACAAAGCAGATAGTTGAATGCTTGAATCAATGCTGTTCAGGGTGTCTTGGAAAGTGGGCTCATGGAATATATTTATGGCCATCATGTTGTCAAAATAGATTCGAATTCTACCCATGTGGAAAATTAATCAAAGCCATATGATTTTCCAATTGATTCACTCACATCTTCTCAACCACTGACTCGGACAGGCCAATGTTACGACAGGCTTGGTGGTGTGCATATTGGCTCTCAACGATTTTGGAGTTCTCCCTAGACTGTGGTTGATCTCCATCTCGCCCGGCAGCATGATGAGACGGGTGAAGAATGAAAGACAAATCAGTGATATTCAACTGTGAACCGCGTGTGGCACGATGCTGTTCAGTTGACTTTGCTGTCGAGGGCGCGTTTATTTTCCGCTCCCAGGCACAGCATAAACTTGCCTGGGGGCTTTCGCTGGTCGCCAATTGGCCATCATTTCCCATGCAGAGTCGGTTTTTTTATTACATGAGCTGCCGGTGGACATCGCTTCCCCTTGTCCTGTAGATTTGCATTTTGATTGTTTCTTGCCGAGTCGCCTACGCCGCTGCAAACTCCCTAATACAGTGTTTCGTCAATCCCGGATGGCTTGGGTGCATCTGTCAATTAGGAGCTTTGTGTCCTCCTAAATTTGAATTCCAACATACCTATCCTAGGCCCCGGCTTCATCGGCCCAGCAGGATACTCGCATGTTTGTCCAGTGAGCTCACAAACACGGCAGCATAGGATTGCTCGGTCACTGAAGGGTGGTTAGTCGAAGAAAAAGCCAACACAAGTTTCACGAGTCGACCATTTTACTTTACGCCTAAAATTATTTGTTAAACCCATCCGCCTAGATTCAGTTGCGCTGAAGCCCACTCACTTTCGACAACGTCGACAGGTCATGACCGCAGATCTTCGGTCGATCGGCCCAGCTAGCTGCTCGTTTTCTGGCATTTCAAGATGATTATCGAGAGGTAAATGGAGCTGGTTCGATTCTATTATCTTGCGATGGAAGCCGCATGAGTCCGTAAAGATATTCCTGGCTGATGTTTTGTCAAATTGGGAGTTGTAGCTGGTCCTAATCTAGCGGAGGCGTCCGGCATGGCTACAACCCCGCGTTTTCCCCCACACTAGCAACTAGATTGATTGGTATCGGTATCGGCTACTTCAAGCCAAACCTGCAGCTTACCAAATAGATCACCCGAAACACGCAAACCGGGCAAGGACTTGGGGATCAATAATTGGACAGCATCTACCCGCATGTGCATTAGCGGGTCATTGCAGCGCCACTCGGCATCATCTACAACAGCAGACCTGGTCGGCAATGGGTAAATCGGATACCAATATCACGAAGCGGGGTATGACGGATGGTTTTCGGGCTAATTTCGCTGAGAATGCCAGTCGTGCCTTCTCACACGTCCGGCTGTCGAGTTATCGGCCAAGTGATGGCTGTTGCGTTGGTGCTCAAATTCATCCCTGGATAATGAGGAGGATTTACCCATCACGCGGCCTTGCTGTACTTTCCTCGAGATCATGAGGACTACAATCTCATGGCTTTTGAGACAATAGCTTTGTACATGCTGAACCAAAGTCTACGCAGTGTCGTGTGCCTTTTTGCCAAGTTCTTTCACACTGTTAATTTAAGGCGAGGAGTTGAGAAAATCACCATTGCGGTTCCACTTCTAAGATCTTTCCCTAATCCAATACGTTACGAAATGAGAGCTGCGAAATAAGATAGACGAGGTGGGTAAGCTCGTAGTAATAATATGACCTTGAGCTTTTAGAAATCCGAGCATGATGCCATAGGCGGCACCTGCCCCAGTTGTGATGAGAGCGTGGTCCACAGGGCAACTCTTGTTCGCTTTCATCACTACTGGCTCACGATTTCCGTCGTTCAGCACCGTCATATTGATGATCTTGTCAACGATACCATTCCTATTTCTCTCAACTAGTTGTTCGTTTAGGATATCGAGCGCAATGACCTTTGCGCTTGGTTTCTGGGGTGCTGCGATGCCTAGTGTGCCCAGACACTCACACCGATTTTCGCAATATTTTCTGCCAAGTCGAGCTAATCTCGTTCCCAAGCTGCAATTTTAGAGCAAAGTAGAACCTCAAGCTTCCTCGGCCTATCCCCCAAGTCCACCATTGTTACAATTGATACAGTACCATCCGTACCAACGAAGGTGAGTTCAGACAAATAACCCCGGAACACCGTGCCCTCGGCTTCGAGATGTTTCAACAAAATTCATTCTCCAGAAGTTCGGCAGTCGACACATTTGAGGCCATGACACGGAAGACCGGGGCCCCGGTAATGTTACAAGCTTTGAGGCCGCCAGGACCAGCCTCACGTCCGCCTTGTTTCACGATGGACTCAGCCTCATACCCAGCAATGAGGATAAATATTTCGTGTTCGTATGAACCCGATATTCTATCTAGAACTGCGTGGCAGAGCGAAGATGCTTTGACACACACCGGAAGTTCACCATCACTGAATTATGAAATAGTGACCGCCTCGATAACCAAAGACATTCCAGCCCAAGGTTCATTCTTGTTTAGTGTATTTTTATCAACAAAAAGCGCTCGAAATATCTATGCCGATAGCTGCCTTCATCGTGTCTGCCATTCTGTTCATTGTATTCGAAAAATTCAACATAAAACTTGCTGATACCGAGCTGACTGGGAGAGGGCGTAAAAGGCAGACCAATGCTGACAATTGGATTAATTCTACTCATAGCAGTGCCGGGGGTTATATCACAACTCTGAGTCTCAAGGCTATGTGGTTGTATTGCCCCATAATAGTTGGCTTGTGTATGCTCCCCGTACAAGTATTGGGGGCTGCGGCATGCGTTGAGTCGTCTATCATTATTTTCGTGGGGTTTCTTTCGTGACCTATGCGGAGTTCTTTCCTCACTACTGTTAGTATATCAACTCTTGGCTTACCTCGCAGTTAGTAGTGAAAAGGAAGCGGCAAGCTCGCATCAGAAATAGCCTCAGTATTTCCATAAGTTATGAGAGTGTAAATTCTCCCTCATCATCAAAGTTAGTTGAGAAGGCAAGGTTGTCACAACTAATTTGAGTTTAAAAATCAGGACAGTATGTAGTCATCGGTGACCCGTTCGATATAAATGTTCAGAACAGGCGGGATTCAATCATGAATATTCCTAACCGTAACCACATCTTTCAATATTCGTTATTGACATATCAAGATGCCACTGTCACAGTCTTATTTTGGCTTCTCTAAGTCTATCGAACGATTCTATCATTTCTTCTCAAAGCGCCAGGCGTAGCTCTAGGAGTGTTACAACGAGTCCGGGTATGATCAAAGGGAACAGGGAGATTGAGATATATGATCCCAACCAAATTATATAAAGGGCGGATTGATTTTCTCAGGACCGAAAATGAACTTTGCCTTGTCATGTGCGTTGAAACTTATGTTGTAAGACGCGGAAACCTGCTTAATCAAGGAAGATAACCAAAAGGTGATGAATAGCGGGAATATTCAAATTCTTTCAATTCTCTGAGAATTTTGGTCTATAATTTCGATGAGAGTATGCCATTTGCAGAAAGATCTCATGTTCAATTCTTCACATGCCCTATGCTAGTTCATGATCCAGTTTTTGGATATCTGCCCCTTAGTACGCGAGATAATGTTGCTGTAGATAGACCAATGCATCGAAATGCTGGGATTTTAGCCCAAGATCGGAACAACAATCTACAATTAACATTTTTAAGGAGGTTGCCCACAATACGGGGTAGCAACATTTATCCTAGCCATGGATCGCGGGACGTGGCCAAAAATTTCTGATTTTACAGACTTTCCCAAGTAAGACAAGGTCCTGAGATCAACTCAAGACCATCAAAATTTTCTCCATCATTCATCCCTCAATCTGATCCCGGGGATCCAAAATCCCGTGTCGAATCAGCCCCGAGGTTACCCGGACGCGCGAACATCCCCCAATCCTTAGTGGTTTACTCTCTTGAAGAACATACATCATTCGTCCTCATTCTGTTTTGCTTGTATTCACTCACGCATGCATCGTACCACGCGGGATTGCGACATCACCATGCGTCATTAGCCGCTTCTCTCCTGAGTCCAAAACCAACTCGATCGTGCCTTCGAACACAACAGAGTAGTCAAGACTCACGGTACGGTGCATTGGTGATACTTCTCCCGACGGCATATCAACGAATCGAACGACAGTGCCTCCTGGAATGACGATGCTAGGAGGATTCACCAGAAAGTGCGTGTGCGAATCAATATCTCTGTTGCCCTCCAGGCTCACAGGCATTTCTTCTGTAGTATAACCGAGAAAAAACTTGAAGGCTTTGTCCCCGATGACTGTTTCTTCTAGCTGTTCTTCCCAGGTGGTACTGAATACTGCTTTGCCATCTTCATTGTGGTCGGTAATGAATCATTTTGGGGACAAGAGCGGTTGGTCAGCCATAGCGAAAGCTATATGGCAGTTTTACAGGTAGAAACAATCGTATCAACGATCCAAACGATCTTTAGTAAAAGTTACTGGCTAAGTTGTCTCAGGTTATGGACGCCAGGTATCCAACAAACTACTCCTCTTCTGTACGCAGCATACCTTTCGAATTGCCGTCGTAAACCATCTTATAACGGGTCAGCCAAGGAGCAAAGCGAGCGAGGGTCACGAGAGAGTGGAGCAAAGAGTGTGAACAGTGAGATTTGTGACTAATCGATCCTCAGTAACAGCACAGCTTGTTGTTGCTAGTGGTGTTATTCTTGGAGTTGTGATGAAGTCTGCTTCTCTCAAGGTTCTGGTGGGGCGGCTGTTCTCAAGGAAGTGAGCCGTAGGTCATGTGACCTCAATGTCATGTGACCCAACACCTCCCATACCCTGCAAGCAAGCACGCTTACAATTCAGACTCGGGCCGTTCCTCCCAGTCATTTTCCTTCATTGTGTTACTACTTAGGACCCAATAATTCTTTATTGAACATGTACCTGACTAGTGTTAGAGGCTTCGTGTTTCCTTATTCTTTTGTCTTAATACTATGCAGCGAACACTCTACTCGTAATACACAAAGCAGGGATTGAAATATCTCCAAGCAGAACGGAGCATATGGTTTAGGTCAAGGCCTCCTAGGATGGTCTTCCAATCGCCAATGTCAATTATTCAGGGATTTCTAACTTCTGCTCATTCGGTAAACACGGCGGCTTCATCTAGCAACAAGTCCTCACACTTCATTAACTCAACTAAAGCAGAACCGCAACATACGAGGTGAATTAGGGAGCCAAATACTAAGCTGTCCCTCCATGGATAAGGATAGTCGGAGTCAAAACTTCTAGCTAGCCGAAAGCAGTAACATATCTTTGTCACAGTTACCCTGTTTCAATTTAGCCTTCGGTAACAAGCAACCGAGAGGATGTGAAGGCGAAAACCCCATCTCGCCCTAACCACGTAGGAAGCAGCTAGGCAATACGAGCCCATGCCAGTTGTCGATTGCTTGTCCCGACGGATTCCCCGGATGAATTCGACTGGGAGACAATTGCATGGTACCCATGACGAGCAGGGCTGGTGAACCGCCCGGCATCAATGGACAAACTTCCCAGAACGCGAACACGGCCCGCTGCCTCATTCCCAGGCCGCTGGGTCTTGTAGGGGCCTCAACATTGCCTGCCCCGAATTGTCAATACTTTGCTACTGAGTAATTCATTGGCCCGGGGAACTGGACAATGGTGTCCGGGGGGCCAAAACAGTGGGCGGCCGTGGAGCTGCTGGAGGTTTTTTTTTCTCGGTGTCCCAAAGGGGCAAGTTTGGGGCTCAAGGGTTACGGACATGGCTCTCTCCCGTCTCGCCTCGGTGTCGCAATGTGGTATTGCTTCACGTGGGATAGTGACAAATCGGTAGAGCTTGATGCCAAAGCTTGGTGTGTCCTACAAGGTACAGGCATCCCGCTATTAGTTTCGTCAAAGAAGGATGTTGGGCACGCGACAGCCGGTGAGGGTTTGGTCAGCATCTCAGGACCACTCAACTCCATGACAAGCGTATGGGGGTGAAGAATGAGGACGATGGGGGCCCCATTAAACAACCCCCCCCGCGGCTGGAGATGCAGTCTGAGGCGGGCTTTGACTCGAGAGAATTGGGTTGTGCAACGTCACCCATGCTCTGGGTCATGTTTTGAAGCCATCCTGCGACAACACAATCCATGTCGGCCACGGGCTGGCCTGATACGATCGACACGCAAGCGCGAGTATCTCTGCACGAGTGAGGATATGGGATCAGGGGGGGATGGGGTGCACGATATGGTTGTTGCGGAGCGATTGGACTAAATTGGCACGATACGCATCCAATGCACTCGGTATTCCATACAGGGTACTCGCATTCTGGGACTACACCCATGACAGGACATCTCGCAGATGGACGTGGGGAACCTAGATTCGTGAACCCTCCCATAAACGTATCATGTGCACCAACCAGCCTCGATCTCGATGAACCGAGGCTGAGGTCAGGGCTGGTGCCTCAACTCGGCATCATGTCAGCCGTCAGCTCAGCTTCAAAGGGGATCCTACTTGCTGCCTGATGAGGGTGTGCAGAGGCAATGAAATGCACAGTGGCAAAGTAAAAAAAAGTGCGAGGAAAATACTAAAGGTGGGCCGCCTGTGTGACGGGACCTTCAGACGTAGGTGCCATAGGTTTGTAATGAGAAAAAGTCGACTCTATGCAGGCATGTACAAAACTACGTGTTTTGTTTCCAACCAGCAAGCCATTTGCGTTAGCCAAAGGAGGATGGCAAAGACGCACTAAAGACATGGGGAATTGAAATGTCCGATGGAGCCGTAATTACGGGCTTCGGTGTCGGTGTCGGTGTTGGGGTCGGTGGTAGCCGCCATGACCATCAGAAATGAATTGACAACTAACAAATGCACAACTCAGGAGACGATCGTTGATACAGCGATGCACAACCCGTCAAAGATGGGTTACTAAAAGGCAGAACCGGCCCGAAAACTTCACACATCAATGGTCAGCCAACCAGTGGGAGCCCTTCATGAATAGTCAAGTCCATCGCCTGCATGGGCGTCATGCAGGGCCTAAGACGGGGGGACAGGCAAAGGGCAGCGGCCACAGAAGTGGAGTTGGAGGTAGACGAAATAAAGCCGACAATCCTCATCATGCATCTTTACATGTCCTTTCTTCAACACCCTACAGTGCAGCAAAGGATATGTGCCCTGCCGGGGTTCCGTGGGGGTCCAGTGTGACGCCTACACGTGTGTTTGGATAATGGATATGTTCTGTTGTATTTCATCCACCAGGAAGAAGCACAAGAGAATGTGTTGGATCGCATTAGATCTAGATAGTGGTAGATGATCAGGTCAGGTGATAAGCTTTTACCTTAACCTGAATGCTACCTCGCTATGGGCGTATTGAGAAAAGCCTGGCGGTGTGATGCTCTTAGTCCCTGATGGATTCATGGAGATGTTGAGCTATTTCAGCAGTTCCTCTAGTCCTTTCTAACACAATGTTTGTTGACAACTGTTGGAACCTGATTGAGAACCACGATGTGATCGTGCTTGACTGATCAGCTGAAGTGGTCGATGTTACATGTCCATGCGTACCCAATGCTGTATTGTAATTCAAGAAACTTACAAGTTCTCAGGCTGGCATGATGTGGACAAGCAGAGAAGCGAACGGCGAGGTAATTCGTCTGCCAGAACGCAGAAGATTAACAAATAGAATTGGATGTTTCTCAAGAGAATGGTCTGGGCACGTCCATCCCCCAATTATGGTGCAAAATATAGATGGGCCGCCACAATGCTTAGCTCCCTGCCTGTCCAGTCATGCGGGGCAGAACCACACCACTTCCACGAAATCGACCAGACGATCAGCTGGGTTTCGGATCCAAGTTCGTTCCTAGCACCTTACTTCCAAGGTAATGAGCGGCCAAGTCTGGCTATGGCTAGTCTCAGCTCCTCGGGCAACTAGCTTTGTGCGCTTCGGTTCACGGAACCCAAGCTCCCTGCACGAATCATGAATGGTCTCGTTCTGTGGCGGCACCATCTTATGTGACATGTGTCAACATGTCAGAAGCACTGTACCTATGATGTTAATTGCACAGTACACAGACTTGATTGTGTCCTGTGTTGTGTCTGTGCCACCAATGCAGTGCAGTCCACATCCCAAAGCATGAGCATAAGCATTGGAAATGTTGTCATCCCGCAGTTTACTCGCGTCGCGATTCGCCGCCTCGTCTGGGGTTTCCACCATCTCGTGCTGCTAGAACTTAGGTTGGAGAGAAAAGACCCCTCGCCCTTCATCGTGCAGTCGTCATGGGGTTCCGTAGCAGGCCTCTGCCGGGGCCCCAGGTTTCAATTCCAGAGCCACACAGTGGGACATACCCACAGCAGTAGAAAAGGGTGAAACATACGGCACCCACGCGCCCTGTCTTACGTGAATTCGGGATGCTCATCTAATACCTAAAACGGTCGTTTGCATCGTTTCGCGGCAAGACATTGGGATATAATCCCTCGTGGTAGCTTGGATATTTACCCCCCTTCCTGAGAGATACTGGGTTACCTAGTCCTGCTGGAATGGAAGATTCCAAGTTGCTGGACTGAGGAAACAGCCTCTGGGTGACGGCCTAAGGTGAGTTCGGCAGAGTTGGAGAATGTTTGGGAAGCTATCTTTCTTCTTTTCTTGCCCAACGCCTAGCCAAACTATCGGAGGTGGGCGAAGGGCCATGCAGTTCAAGGACGACGCGATTTTGGTAGAAATAGACTTTTTGGCCCTGCCTTTTGCCTCTGTGCACGGCCAGACCCGAAGGATTTTACCAAGATGAATCCTGGCCATTTCTGCGTCGGTCGAGTTGGCCCATGAACTAATGCAGGGAATGATGTCCCAGTTGAGCACCTGTCGCCCAAGAGATCCGGCAGGGTATTCCAAGGTTGTTGAGGGCACAAGGGCGCACAAAAAGAACTATTCCTTTTCCAAATCCTCGGTCATGCCCAATGTTGTGCCGACTGCAAAACAGAGCGGTCCTGCTTGCACGTTACCTGTAGGAGTGGGAGGCGGATTGGGGCCCCGTAGAAGGGAAAAATAAAAGAAGAAAAAATGCGGCCTCGCCTCACAGGGGCTGGCCCTGTGAACCGTGCCAACGTCAGTCCCACTAACAAGGATTTGCCGGGACTACAAAGCCCAAAGTTAGCGGGGTCTGAGACAGCAGCCTCAGCAGCTGCAGCTCACTGTGGGCACATATTCCGGGTATTCGTCTCGTCCAGCGCCCACAGTGCATCACCTGATCCGAGGCCCTCAAAACCATCAACAACAGCGACTAGCTAACTCACCCAACACTTACATATGAATACCTGAACACAACACAACGAATCCAACCCCACTTGCATTTCCAGGACAAAAACGGACTAGACTCTTCAGGCCCTTCCCCACTACCAAAAGCTCGCCCATCCCACGTCCACTCGGTCATCCTCCTCCAAACTCCACTCCTCCATCATCTCCATCCAGCTAACGTGCAGTAGGCGGCTCTGAGAAACGCTGATTTCTGGCGCCCCGCCCGCCTTTTTTTTTGTCCACCTCCCAAACCCTCTTCGTTCCCTGCCTTTAGTCACCAAGCCAAGCGCCATCGTATCTTCGGGCTTCCGCGTCCCCTGCTGCATCGCCATCCTTGTCGTCCCAGGCTCACCCTGTTCCCTGCTCCCCCATTCCCCGTCACTGTCCCCTGCAAGACCCTGGTCATCGCTACATTCAACCCATTCTCCATCTTTTCCACTTACTTCCCTGGCTCCCCAGCCGACCTGGGTTCAAACATCATCTCACCTGTCTTCCCACTCCTAAATACGCAGCCTGTCTACCTTGTCCATTCTTCTTCACCGAGCTGTTCCAGACCCCCACGCTCTGACTACTTCCTCTCCTGTTTCCTCCCTTGGACATGATGGACTTTCTTGCCCAACCTACTGACGCCAAAATGAATCTCACGACCCTCTAGGCGTTGCCTGGCCGCGACGAGCACTTCCACTCAAGGTGCTTTATGACTAAAAGTCAAGCATCGCGACCTCTCAAAGCCAATTGCTTCTTGTCTCTCCGCTACTTCCCTGCCTCTAAACGCCAATCCCCTCTCTCCTCTTCATCTACTTCTGCTTAATCTGATCAATCCGCCCATCCGGTCTCGATTCCGATCTCTTCACGACTCGCTACTCACCAACTATTCACCTTTCTACTCTGGTATCCGAACTGTCGACCCTATGGACCTGATTCCAACAACATTGGACATGGCCTCAAAGCGTAGTTCACGTGCGTACGTGGACGAGGCATCATATCGGCCGGAAGCTCAACCGAAGCCTACGAACCCCCCGTTTCGGTCAAGACGCAACTCCCGTAACTCTGCCAAGGATGAGATGATGCAGGTAGCCAAGGATTTAGAAGAAGGTCAACGCATCATCTCCATCCGAGAAGCCACTGCCATCTCTCGATCTCAAAGCACTTCCACTGTCAACAGTAATAAAGATGGTTCAATCTCGAGGATCTACGACTCGGCAGGTGAGATGTCCATGATCCCCCTTCTAGGTTGACTGGCAGCTAACATTGCTCCAGCCACGTCCGCGTCTTCATCTCTATCTTCCATCTCACTACAGGATTCAGAGCACCCCCGTGCGCCTCTCAACGGCCGACCCATCAATTTTGGCGTTGTCGTGCCTGGTGTCTATCGAAGCAGTTACCCGAAGCCTTCGGATTTCGAATACATTGAAGGCTTGCAGTTGAAGACGGTGGTGTAAGTCTCTTGGTCTTGGTAACATGATTTGCTCTAACCTTTTCATAGGACCCTGGTGAAGAAAGATGAACCCGACCATGAGCTGGAGGCATTCCTCGGTCGTGAGGGCATCCGCCAGATTGTTTTCGACATGAAAGGCACCAAAAAGGAAGCCATTCCGCTTAAAACCATGAAGTCGATTCTCAGTATCGTCCTCAACAAAGAGAATTACCCACTCATGCTACACTGCAACCACGGCAAGCACCGAACAGGATGTGTTGTCGGCATCATTCGCAAGGTTTCTGGTTGGGAGACTTCAAATGTGTTGGACGAGTACCAAGCCTTTGCGGAGCCTAAAGCCCGTGAGTGCGATTTTAACTACATCGACGGTTTTCAAGTCTCCACTCTCCGTCTCTCATCTGATGACCACATGGTGCACAGTCCGGTTCAGATCCGGACCTTTTTTCGAGCACTCCTATTTTCATTTCTCGTGCTAGTCCTATGGCTTGTGTCAGGATCACAAATGGGCCCCGTGGTGAGGGAAGATCACCTCCTCAAGTAAGGGCATGTTTCAAACGGCCGCGGCTTCTCCACACGATTTCTCCACGACATTCTACATATACACCTCGATCCCGATATCTCTCGCCCAATCTTCTCTCCACACATCTTCAACACTATCTCGATATCAATACCGAAAGACATGACAGACTGGAGCCCGAGCGAACATGGATCCGGACTAGGAAGGAGGGCAAAGTTGGGCGGAGGAGACATCATCCGAATAGGCACATAGACTCTTGCAGGCATGAGGTTTCGAGATGATGACTGGAACCATGCATTTTCATAGCACCTACTGGGCTGGAGACTCATCAAGGGCTGAGAACGTCTCCATTTTTTTTGGCGTTGCTATTTCTTCATTTGTTGTGCTCAAAGAAGGGGGAGGGATAGGGTAGAAAGGAAAGACAGCAAGGGGAGCAGTCAGTCACATGATCACGATACCTCGTTGCCCAATCTCCGTTTGAGTGTCTTTGAAGATGGACAACGTTAAACGGCATTTGTCTGTACTGCTATAGACAGCAGGAATACCTGGAATGTTACAGCGTTGACATGCACTGAGGAAAGGATATCAGGTCGGCTGTAAATGTGTAACCTTCGTAACAACACATCATGGCCAATATTAGGAATATATTTCTGTAAGTGCGTGACCATGTTCCTCTCCGCAAATCGAGAATGCTTGAGGTGTTGCGTTATCGAGTTTCTATGGCTAAACCTTTTTCTCTCTGTGACTGGGTGGTCGTCGAAGAGTTCCAACCAAATCCATCCAAGTCGACATTACTCATTTCTATGGAAATTCTTAGGATCTGTTGTCATATGCTGCGACCAGCATCACATTATAGAGCAATTTCTCCCTCTTCCACGGGATGATCCTTCGTCCACGTTCATACATCTATCATACAGTTGAGCAAACCTCTCGGTACACCAAGCCATCCATCATTCGTCATCATCGTCAAATTGGCCCCATCGATTGCGATCCTTCCGCTCCTCTGCATCCTTTGAAAAATCGCCTTTGAAGTACACCCACCCGCCAGCGAGGCAGTTGGCGGTACCCAGGCCGATGGCGGTGCCACGGACGATGCCGCGAATGGAGAACTTAGCTCGGAAGGGCTGGCGGCGTCTAAGAGCCAAAAGTGCGTACAGGCCAGACCATGCAGCTGTGACACCCGCGCTACCGGTCGGGTAGCCCGAGAGATTGAGATACGAGGAGAATAGCAGGACTGGGGTGAAGGTAAAGAGTGGAAGGGGCTGCATAGGCCGGCCGTGCAAAGCGAGGATGAGAGTGGCGAGGAGTGACGGTGGCAGGGACGCAGCTGCGAAGGATTGTTGTCAGCAAGTTTTCAGAATGATTTTTGAGTTTACGGATTGGCCCTGAGGCTTTGAGAGGGAGTGTGTCGTGGTGCTAGTGAGCCGGTGGTGTGCCATGGTGGTGCATCGCAGGTGTTGTGCGAGCAGATGACGAGGCACAGAGAACAAGCAGACTTACAGCCCCAGCCGTGAAGCTTGTCCAGGAGAGGCTTGGACGGCGGATCGGATTCTTCGGTCGCCATGGCGTGGGTAGTGTGAGTTGTATGAGTCAATAGCTCGCAAACAGCGTCGGCGTCGTCGTCGTCGTCGTCTATTTTTTTTCGGGAAGGGGGGGGGCTTCGTGAAAGATTTGTCGTTTGGACTCAGGTCGCAAATGATCCCGGTCAGGTTGTGACGTCGCGGGACTGGCTCAGCTTGGCGCTTGTAGCGTGTAGGGTGCAACAAACTGACTAAGCAGCCGTGTGTGGCCCCTACGGTGGCCGCCAAGATAGGTTGCTGAAGCCCATTGCATCTGAGGCGGCTGTACCTAGATCCTCGGCCGTGCGTCCTTTTGACGGCTGGCTGGGACCCACGGTCCCACAAAGCACAATCATGAACCCATGAGCCACATGCTAGTATGGGATGATGCAACCTCGAGGACGCTCCAGCCTCCAGCCTCCAGGCAGCACCGGTTTTGGCCTTGGTCGTCGGAACCCACGGAGCCCCCAAGACTCCGCTGAAATCTCCACCGATATCACCGCCTCGTCCTTCTCTTGTCTGCTGTCGCTCACTCGCCAACATGATCAACCCGCCACGCCGCACGCCTTAGCCCCCAGCGGGAGCGCGCGCAGCCATTGTAACAACATTTGCCATCAGGTCTGACATGGTGCATCCTGCGCCTGGCACCTTCTCGTTCCGCTCGCTTAGCCTGCGCAAACGGAAATAACACGATCCCCACAGGTCAGGACTGGGGAATTTTTGAAAATGTATAAACCCCATAGGTGAACATGGGCTGGTGATTGCTTCGCTTGAGCCAGGGGTCCAGGACGCGTGAGCGATTGCGAACACCGCCACAACCAGGATAGAGTGCAATGACAACCTGAGGTACAAGAGCTGAGAGGGAGGGGGATAAAAGAGAGAATTAATAAGGAGAAAGAAAAAAAAAAACAGGATTGCCCAATACACCCAGATATGCGGCGCCCAGTTGATGACACCCTTCCACGTAACGCTAGACAGAAAATTGAATCCCAATTGAAATCACAATGCGAATGAACAAGACGAACGGGAGCAACAAAAGCAGCATTGAATTGTGGAAGAGGAGTGATGTGACAAACAACCATTACCAAGCCATCTCATTTTATTCATTGATTCAAACATCCTCCTCTATAAACTGTGTATCATTGTATGAATAAAAGGAAAAGAAATATAATAGAAATGAAGAAAAAAAAAGAAAAGAAGAAAAAAAGAGGAAAAGAAAAAGTGGACAAATAAGTGGGGAAATTAACCATATCTATCCTTGGGATAACAGGATGAAAGGGGTATAGCCTCTCCCGGGGTAGTTGTACAAGTATTCCATCTGGCTCGTTTCGTCGTATTATGTCGTCTCGTGTCTCGTTGCAAACAGCTGTGTAACCCTTTTCTCTCTCTCCGACTCCTCAATATGCTTCTCTCATCTCCGAATCCCTCTCATTCTATTCTTCCGTCTGACTCTATTCTCAAGCCTAGTTTTCTAACTTGGCCGCTGAACTCACCGACCACCATGTGGTGCCCACTGGTGGCCTGAATAGTCGCCATATTCGCCCCAGGTTTCAGGTGGATAGCCCTGCTGCTGCTGAGTATACGCTGCTATGTACTCGGCATATTGCGACTCGTCCCAAGACTGATGGCTGACGTCTGAGGCACCCTGGTGCACCTGCGTCGGCATGTAGCCCTGTGAGGCTGTCGCCGAAACAGGGACCGCATAGCCACCGCTCAACGCCGGGTACTGCTCCGTCCCGCCTGAGAAATCGAAGCCATCCTCTGGGCTCAGCGACGAAAAGTCAAACTGGCTGAGAACGCCTCCCTCTTCGTGAGCCGAAGTTGTGGCCCGGGACGAATGTCCATGATGGTGGTGATGATGCTTGCTTGACGACTTCTTAGAAGAGCCGCCACGGCGAGAGCTCGAGCCCGATCCGCTAGCTGCGCTATCTTCCTCAGTCGACTTGCGACTGCTATTGCTTTTCTTTCCCTTGCGGGTCGACTTTGTGCCAGAACGCGTGTATTCACAGCGGAGGTTGTTACCAAGACATCGCTCGCAGCCGTTCTTGTCCCCACTGCATCTCAGCTATTTTATCACAATATTAGCATATCTTGTCCCGGATAGATCGTTAAAGTGGAAGGGGGCTTGGTGCAGGCGCAGTTGGGGGGGTTGGGTGTAAGTCAAGTGTGGGTGTAAGTCAAGTGTGGGTGTAGGCGTGCGTGCAAGCGTGTAAGTGTAAGAGCACAATGGAGAAGCCACAACACGACCTAGGCGCGAGAAAGCGACGTTGCTAGACAAGCATGCCTGAATTGTGTACCTTTTTCTCGTGGCAACGGTCACAAGCTTGGTGAGAGCTTGAGCGGGCCGTTACCGGGTCAAAGGCGTTGCGAACGCTTTGGACTTCGTCCGTTTCTGGATCATACTTCCAGGTCCCAAACATAGCTGTGGTTGGTGGAGAAGGCCAGCCTTACTGGTTTGTGTATAAGTGTAGAGTGGGTTTTGCAAAACCACCAGGCGCAAGGCACGAGGCATGTAAGCATAAGGCAGAGAGTATCGAAGACTGGAAGATTTGATGCAAATACAGTTCCTGGTGGTTGGGCTAGTTGCCTTGAAATGGAGAGTCATCGTCCACTTCTTATATTGATAGGCATCCGCGGCAATGAACATGGGGGACAAAGTTCATAGCCTCTGCTGTCTTCACGTAGCATTCACGCCCGTCAAGTTGCCAACCCACACTTCATCTATGGAGACGTACCGCGCCGAGCCGCACCGCCAGGCTTCCAGGCTCCCATCCATGGATGTCTTGTCCTGTCTTGTAGTCGGCCAGAACAGATTTGGGGGGGGGTGCCACATCGCCCGCCGACACACAGACCAGGCCGACCGGGGCCCGGTCTCCCGGCCCCCCGTCGTAGTCTACCCCTTTAGCTTTGCTGTAGGCACTAAACAACGCCTATGGGAGGATGCTTCGGATTGGACCCATTTCGGTCAATCGACAACGGCTTTGCAGTTGAACGTAATCCAACAGCGCTACTACTCCGCACTCTCCCTATATATGCCATTAGCACCAGAAAGTCTACCTACCTAACGGTTAGGAGGTTCACCAAAGAGACACTCGTGTCCACTTGAGTGTAGTGACGAAATCTCGCATGGTTGCCGGAGGCGCGACCATGACCCTTCCCTCTGACTGCATGACCGTCCCAAGCCCGTGGGAGCGGGTAAGAAGGGTTGGTTGGGCTGAGGACTACCGGTGTCATTTGGCTTCGGGCTCGCCATATCGGATCGGACAATTGCGAATAGAGCGTCGCAAGAAATACAGGCTGAGAAGCGCCTTGTTACGTAGGCCAACAACCCAAGAGGGTGTGTGTGTACGTGGTGTGTGTGAGTGGTGGTGGTGGTGGTGGTGGTGGTGGTGGTGGTGGCTTGTTCTCGAGGTACGGTGCTGTACAGTATACGGCATGTTCGGTAGCCATGTACGAAATAGCGGCAGCATCTTGCAGGCCCGTCGGGGTGAAATACGATGCCCCCAAAGGCCACACGACCACCGACCGAAGAGTCATTTACTCAAATTGCCGAAAGAGTCCAATGAAGCTATCTTGGGCCTTTTTCCTGATACTATGCACTTGATCAATCTTAGGCTAGCCGTGCCCTACCTTGCCTTGCCTTTGACTTGCCCCGCCGCTGCCCTGCCCTGTTTGCACCGACTTTGACTTAGCTCTGTAACGTAGGGTGGGCTTGGACTTGTAGGCGGGCGCTTGGGCTTGTCCCGGGCGACAGGGACCCGTGGATGGACGGGCGTTTCCCCACTGTCGTGCCTGGAGCAGGGCTGGGATCAGTTGTCCAGACAGACATTAATGTGAAGCATGTGTCATGATGCTATGGTACGTCTGGTCTCTAACTATGGCTTGGTCTGGGTTTGGACATTACCGGTTTCGCCCTGCATATTCAAATGAGGAAAGAGATTCGAGTTTTGCACAGACGAGCAGGCGGGCGGAGGCTGTGCCTATCAATTGTCATCACCATCAGCCATACCGAGATTCCATACAGATAGACAGAGCAGACAAAGAGCCTGTTTCCTTTTTGCTTTTTCTTCTCGCCCTTCCTCTTTACCTTCTGCCATATCCGAATTGTCCCTCCATAAGCACTGGGCCGTGCGGCCATGGCTTGGTTCCCATCATCGGCCAACCGTCGCCTAATAATCATGGCTCCCAACGTGTACAGAAATCACCGCATCTGACCAAAACGAGAGTAATTGACACTCAGCAAGACATTGGGAATGAAGCGCCTCCTCATGTGACCCGCGGCGCGGTTACATGTCCACCCACTGTCTGCTAAACGCATAACCCGCAACTATATCAGGGTTAACACGGCCATGGGTATTAACCAAGCCTGGTCCTCAAAGTTGCAATTTACAACCGACAAGCGCAAGCGTCCGCGGATTCTAGGCAAAAGCATCCACAGTTCCACACTGGTGCCGGCCGGCCGATGTTCTTCTGGTCCAACATGGCACCATCCCATCCGCAGCAAATCTTTTGAGTCACTCCGCAGACAAATCCAGAGACATGCAAGGGTTTGTCCGCTCCCGCATTCCCGCTCACTGGATGGGCATCTGCATGCATGCATGTGTGCATGCAGTGATTGTCTCTTTTTTGGGGTCCGTGTAAGAGTTACGGTATGGGTTCCACCCCCCCAGCGCTTCCCAATACAAGCAAGTGTCGTGCCCTGATTCGGACAACAGCCCCTAGCTCTGCAACCTCCTGGGGTGTGATCCACACGTCCTCGAGATAGAACACGTGCCCTGGGGAAAGAAGGGGTGGCCGCTTTTTACCCGTTTCTGCCAGGGTTGTGAGTCGATTGTTGGTCGACACGGGGCTCGTATCATCAGGGCAATGCGGCGGTACTTGTTCAGCCTCGTGTGGTGCCTCTTCTTGGCCCACGGTTCGTGAGGCCAAAATGGCGGAGGAACGAGGAGGGGTGGCTAGGCAGACTGTCAATCGCTTCACTTTGCTCGGTCCGAACGGCTCATGCAACGTCGAGTCGATGTGTCTATCCTTGTGCCATTACTGTGTCTCTGTCTTACTCGGTTCTATTCTTGCCCAGCTTCCGTTTCGTCTCGGCTCCTTCAAATGCACAGCTGCACCACTTGATGTGGGTAATTGCACCGCCTTGTTCTCCTCCCAATCCATCGCCTTCTCCCAAGCCCTGCTCTGCCTCGCCCCGTCTACTCCCAGTGAACTCGTTTACTCCCCTTGACTTCAAGATACTTCCCGAAGCGTCTAACTTCCTCTAGGGAGACTTTATCATCTAACGGCTCTTTGTATCCATCATTCCAGTGGACTATAACCTTGGCATGATGCTTGTCGGGGGCCAAGAACGTCATGGCGGTCGACGTGGGCGCGCTGGCTGACAAGGCAAGCGGATAACGATGACCGTACCGATGCTGCAGTAGCCCGCCTGAGTTGTCCACTACTTCAATGAGAAATTGCCCCGTGGAAGCCTCTGGCCCTGGTAGTCATAATTCGGCGGGAGACGAAATGGTTCAGCTCGCTGATTTGAGTCACAAGACCGGTCTGCGGCACTTGCATCGCAGGAATGGCGATACTTGCTGTGATCTTGAGACACTCTGGATGGATGAGGACAACAGGAGCACCGACAACCAGTAGGATCCATGGTCCGATACTGTCCTCCAGTCTCAAGAGGCCAAATGTAAGTACCATAGGTGTTGTAGGATGATGCTTGACCCGGCATCTGACAATTGTCTTGGTATTGCCCGTACCACCTCGTCTGGGCCTGATCAAACTGATGACGCAACTCCTTTGGCGGTCGTAGGCAGTGGTCAAAGGATCGGCTAGATCTATAACGCCCTCTTTCGTTTCTGCAAGATCTGGAACATCTCTTGGAGTGCTCATCAGTGTCAAATTTAGGGAAAAGGGACATGTCGTCCTGTTTTGTCATCTATTCAAATCGATGGCGGAGTGTTGCTGAAATATATTGCTCTGACGGTATGCATCGAAAAAGCGACTTCGACTCATCTCGGTGGTTGGCTTAAATATGTCATGCTCGTTGGACGAGATAGCATAGTTCTCGCAATTTCTTCCTATTGAACACAACAACAACAATGCACCTTGGATCAAAGACTAGTGACTTGGAGATGAGCTCGGGCAATGGAAATGAAATTTGATCTGTAAGGAATACCGAACACGGCCAGGTGTGGGGAACAATACAAAAGAATAACCACCAGGACACAAAATTGTGTCCTGTTTTGTCAATGCGGGGGATGAAGATTGTTCGGGCGCGACCAACATTCTTCACAAAGAACTAATGAGAGGGGTATCAATCAAAGACGGTATTGGAAAACGCGAACCTAGTATCACTACCTCCTTGCGAACCGACGAGGGAGGCGAGATAATTGAGGTAAGTTCCAGAGGTGTGCGCCACAAGCAAATTGGAAACATCAAAAGAGGCGAGGTCAAGGTTTGAGAGTTATAAGCCGGAAATCAATTCAACAGCGGGCAGAAACGAACAGCTAACCCCTTTCAGAGAGAGTAAGAGGTTGAGGTAAATGAGAATTTTGGGAACAGGGGTCAATGGTAAAATGAACAGCCGTGATGGAAGCGATGAGAAACTGGCAGAAAAATAAAGCACCATCACTATCCACTTGATAACATCCAGATACTTGATACCGAATGGTTCAAATCGAGCTGCTTCACGACCCTGGACAGCCCAAAGCACACCTCTGCTAGGGCCTTCAGGCTTACCACCACCCCCCAAAATTGGTTCTCCACCAAGTGTAGCCCGATATTTGCACGGTCCACAGCCACACGTCTCAGAGCCACTCAGCGAGGGCTTGTGGCACAAAGGCCAGCAAGACATCCGGGCACCTTATTATTCCACAAAGGTTGCCCATTTCCGTTGTGACCCTTTGTCCTTTTCTTCCACCTTGCACAACGACATCCTTCAGTTTATTTTTTCTTTCTCTTTCTGCACCGCTTTCTTTCTTCCACCCCCACGTATCCCTCTCTGGTGCTTCTTTTTTTTTTTTTTCAACAAAATGGCCGGCATCAGCCCTCAAATGTAAGCACATCTCCCTCCCCTCTGACGCGACCCTCGACTCTCAGCTTGCGGCGCAACGCGAATGGCTCAACCCCTCAGATCCTCGACGTCTATGTCCCGATGCTAACGACTCTACGACAGCATCAACCTCGCCATCATCCTTGGTATGACCCAGGTCTCCAAGCGTATTCCCTTCGATGACCCGCAGACCCTCAACATTATCCGCGCCATCTATCTCGGTAGCAATGTCATCATTGCCGGTCTCTACTTTTACGTCCAGCTTGCCATCAACAAGAAGAAGGGTACGCACGTGTCCAACATGTCCCTCATGTCCCTCATGCCACCCCGGCGTCAAACTTCGACATCCCTGTGATGTTTCCCCTTGGCCTTCTTGCATCAATGCTAATATAGCACATTTCCAACAGACCTAACCACGCTCAAATATGTCGAGCCCGCGCCTATGGGCTCGTCTGAGGAGGGCAAGCTCGTCACCACCACCATCCATGCCTATGACAGCCAGCAGATCCGCACTGCCTTCCGTGGTCAACTCATGGGCGTCGTTATGATGGCATTCATGCACCTCTACCTCCGCTATACCAACCCTCTCCTCATCCAAAGCATCATCCCTCTCAAGAGTGCCTTCGAGGCCAATATTGTGAAGATCCATCTCTGGGGCCAACCCGCCTCAGGTGACCTCAAGCGCCCCTTCAAGCAGCCCCAGGGCTTCATGAGCGCTATGCAGAGTGGTCCCGCCCAGAGCGACAAGAAGGCTGTCGAGGCTGCTGAGCGCGCCGGCCGCGGTGGTGCCAAGGAGGAGTAAAATGGGCCTACCAAATGAGGAAGGTGTCTGCGTTTTTTTTATGACAGACCTTCTTACGTGGTAATTTGTATGAGGGGGTTGCAACTGTAGACCTTAATTGTACGATACCTCTGTCAGTGACTTGACGAAACGTTGTTTCATTGATCTCCAACCGCCCGATCCATAATTCACATCTAATTCAATACGTCAATAGATGACTGGAATGTTTTAATCAACGACTAGCATAAGTGTATATGGAATAAGCCTCACTGTCTATTAGCATGTGATTGAATCATCCAAATAGGACCTGACGTAAGTTTTTTTTTCTTGCGATTGAAAAGTCAGCCATCGCTAGCTGAGTGAGTGTCCAGTGAATCTGAACGGCACGGCTGTACCGGATTTGGATATGGGGAGACGAGGTCACGTTTTCTCGCGTTAATTGGTGACATGTGCACCGCCGCGATCTCCCCCTCCACTACATCTTGATTGACGATGCTTGCTAGCATCGCCATATTTTTTCACGTTTCCCATCTGTGTGCTAGGGCGGCGACCGACAAAAGTCAGGTCTCAATACCCCTCTCTTGCTCATTCCGTCATCATGGAACGTGCGTGCACACCGCCAGCGGTATCGAAACCTTCCCGGGTCGTTTCGCCACCCACGCCCGAAGTCACAAGGCGAATAGTAGGTCTCGAGCCTTATGCATATACTACCGAGAATCCCAGGCTGATACGGCACGCAGGAGGAGAACCGGCTTCGAGCGAAAGCGCTTCGAGACCAGCGTGAAGCTCGACAGCGTGCAACCGGAAATGAACCTCAGATCCCGAAATCGGCCGCCGGGTTTGTGCCCATGGATAACGTCCACATCAGCAGGTCAACGGCCAGGAAGCGACCGTGTAGCTCGATATCAGCCGGCGATAGCTCGTTAGGAACGAACCGAGATGGGCGCAACAAGGGCAACGAAGAGACTCTCCGGCCTGCACGCAAATTTACCAAGTTTGTCGATTACAACATGAGCGCCATGACGGATACAAAGGGTGGTTTTCTTACTACTGAAGATGACCCTCACAACCTCGCTCTCGCCGGAAGAAAGCCCGGCCAGGCTGAACAGACCCAGAGGCCGAAGCATATGAGCGTAGAGGAGTGGGAGCGGTTGCAGTTGATCCGAAATTTGAAGAGGCAAAAATCAGGACCTTTCGAACCTGGGCTCAGTGTGTTGGTCGATGATGAGAAACGCAAAAAGTGTCGGGAATGCAGAAGTTTGGAGATCGACTTTGTCTGGGAAGAGGTATTCCACTTATGCGTTTGCGCTAAGTGCAAGGAGAAGTTTCCTGAGAAGTATTCTCTGTTGACCAAGACTGAGTGCAAGGAGGATTACCTTCTCACAGACCGTGAGTTGATGCGGGTTGCAAATGGTTCGTTTGCTAACATTGGGCAGCTGAGCTGCGAGATCCTGAGCTCCTTCCTCACCTTTCGAAACCGAATCCTCACAAATCGCATTGGCACGACATGATGCTGTTCCTGCGCTGTCAAGTAGAAGCATACGCCATCAAAACGAAATGGGGCTCTGCAGATGCACTGGACGCCGAGTACGAGCGGAGGGAGACGCAAAAGAAGGCTCGCAAAGAAGCCAAGTTCAAAGAGAAGCTGATGGACTTGAAGCGCAAGACGCGCACAGATGCGTTCCGGCGGCAGGCCGGGACTTTGAGTAAGTCTAGCGCAAGCAAGTTTGGGGATGTGATAGGAGGTGGAAAACATGTGCACGAGTGGGGAGGACGATAGAGAACGCGGATGGAATGACGGTGAAAACGTGTATGGGATGTGGGATGGAGGTTGAGGAGTTGGAATTCTAAATGGTGGATATATTGTGTTGAATGATGGCTGTCGGTACCGGCATTGGGTTCGCGTTTCTTCCAGTCATTAGGGAGTGGCGCCTTAGTGTCTTGTGGGACTAGTTCTATTGAATCGGACAATAAGAGTCTCTGTTTCTCATGTAATCCATGTTCTGTTATAAATGGGAAGCAAAGAGGAGATGGGCGGCACGTGGCGGGATTAGCGGGTCCAGGAGTGAAGAAAGAAGCCAAAGAGGTCTTGAAGTCAAAGCCATCCTCACCCAATGAGAGCAGACTATTATCAGCAATCAAGTTATCCCCTCACGCTGCGTATTTGAAGCCCAAAACCCGGCAGACCCTTGCTTGCTGGTGTGATTCTCATTGATTTGTTGGTCGGGGTCGACTCCATCGGGTAACGTGTGCAACCTATTGAAGGAGCCAACGGGCTTGGAGTCTAACTCTTCGGGGACTCGCCAGGTACTCGCCCGGGACGTCTACAGGGCTTCACGGGGCTAATAGCGGGATACAGGGGCATCGCTTGCGTTGCCTGCCTCACCAAGTGTTGGCCAAAGTTGATGCCTTGGAGCCTTATTTCAAGCCAAGGGCCTCGGTGATTGGACCAAATTTCAGCGGGCGGCAAGCAAGGAGCAGTTACAGCACAAGCCATAGCACCAACACACCTCAGCAGAAAGAGAGACACCTGGCTGGAGCTTTCGCAGCAAAAAGGATCTCCATCTCCATCACCACCTTCACCCTCCCATCCCCCCTACCTGCACCACGCTGGACCGTTGACCGCTACTGAACGAGATACACCGATACGAATTCGCTCTTCAGAGAGATAACCTCCAACCTAACATTTCTTAGCCCGCCAGGTCCAACGCCAGCCCTCTCTTCCTCGCGAAGGTCGTATCGTGCGTCGCAGAACAATTACCGGCAGCCCGCCATCCTGCCCGCGAGCTTGTCCGACACGCTTCTCTCCTCATAGTCGCTCACTCTCCATGCACCCGCCCAATTGAGCAGCCGCGCCGCGATGGGCCCAAATGCTGGCAACGGCGTTGGAGGCATGGAGATGGGGCCTATGATGCAGGGCAACGGCTCCAACCTGCCCCAGGCCACCGAATACACCCTGCAGGGTGTCATGCGCTTTCTGCAGACAGAATGGCACCGCCACGAACGCGATAGAAATGCCTGGGAGATTGAAAAGCAGGAGATGAAGGGTCGCATCGCCAACCTCGAGGGACAGGCTCGGAGGGCTGACGCTACCCAACGCGCCCTCAAGAAATACGTCTCTATCCTCGAGCGCAAGGTCAAGGAACAGGCTGCAGAGCTCAAGGGCGCTGCCGCAGCTGATGCAGAAGAGGCTGCGAAGAACGATAGGGCTGCAAAGATCCAGGAGAAGCTAAGATGTGAGTCCATTTTTCAATGACCCCCGGCATGATCTCAACCAAAGCACTAACCCACCGTCTGGTCCAGCTTCCATGGAGAATCACTCGATACCCGGCGTCGATGGCATCGATGGCGAGAAGTTCGAACGAGGCGACGAAGAAGCTCAACGGCAAGATCTCAAAACTTTCCTCGACCAGTGCCAATCCGAGTTTATGTATCTGATGATCACTCCTGCAAACCCTCAACCACCACGCGAGTCACCTCCTCTGCCTATGATTGAGGATTTGCGAGAGGCTGAAGCGTATGGCATGCCAGCCCCCAGCCGATGGAGAGGCAGTTCCAGCTTCCATCAAGGCCTGCTCAGAACCATGTTCAGGTTCCTCCGCCAAACCACGCGCCGCCAACGCAGCCCGGACCCTCACACTTTGCCCCGAAGAACTCTGAGTTGCAACCTCAGCCGATGGTTAGGTCCTCGGGTGACCACCAATCTGGGCTGTATCAAAACTCGAACGATTGGCCTACGCCGGTTTCTGTTGCATCCCGGCCAATCGAGGAGCACCTCCCACAGGCCAACCATGCAGCCGAGACTCTAGGCGGCATGGAGGATCCTGTTGAGCTCAGAGAGAAGCGTATTGGGGGGGTCGAGTCCGACGAATGGGAATTTCCTGAAGGCACATTCCCAGAGCCTGGGACATCGCAGCCAAACCGGCCCGATACCGATGTCTTCCCTACAGCAGAAAATCTCCCCAAATCTCCGAATCGAGGAGCCGGCTCCCACCGGAGGAAAGGTTCGATGTCAAGAAGGCGCAGCGCCGAACACGAACTCGCGTTGAATGCCGCACAAAAAGCAGAGAGCGGCAGCTTCAAGCTGAGATTTGGTCTCAGAGGACACCTTGATACCGTACGAACCGTCATCTTCTCTGGGGGTGGTAGCCCGGGAGAGCCCGAGATTTGCACAGCAGGCGATGATGGCATGATCAAGCGCTTCCATATTCCACGGTTGGATGGCCACCCAGGGTCACTCGCCAATGGAGCCTCAGATCTGGATGTCACGGCCAACTTTACTCATCGCGGTCATTCTGGAGCTGTCCTCAGTCTGACCTCATGGTCTCCAGCCCCCAGTTTCTCCACGGGTGGTCGCGCGACAGGTGATGGCTGGATATTTTCCGGTGGCCAAGACGCAACCATTAGAGTATGGGAACGGGGCAGGGTTGATCCAAAGGCCACCTTGGAAGGACATACGGATGCCGTTTGGGCTCTGTGTGTTCTTCCCACCACTCTGGGCTCTGTCTTCGGCAACTCAAGCCCTTACGGTAGTACTGATCGGATTCTCGTCGTCTCTGGTGCTGCCGATGGCACGGTTCGACTCTGGTCAGTAAGCGCACCTCCGCAACTCAGTTCTCCGCAGCCCGGGACGAACCGGGCCATGACTGGCCGTGGAGGACGAGTTCGTGGTAATTCGATGAGCTCCGGCAGTGGTTTCTCCAATACGCCACAACCGACCACGGCGTCAAACTCGCCTTTCAATCACACGCTGATTCACGCAATTACCAGAACGGATAACCTAGATGCGACACCGACTTGCATTGCGCCGCTTGGTACCTCTGGGGAGTCATTTGTTGTATCCTACACAGATGCGGCCATCATCGTCTATGACACAAGGACCGGCGACCGCATCGGTAATATGGACAGCCTAGAGACATATGACGGAACGATCAAGAGCAGTGTCAACGCTGTTGTGGCAACAACACTAGGCTTAGACCAAACAAATCAGCATGGCAACAATATGGGCGAAGAGGAATCAAGTACCGGGGCAACCGGAGGAGGCCGTTCAATGGCCGGATCGGGGGTTGAGGGAACCATCATCTCTGGGCACGAGGACCGCTTCATTCGGTTCTTCGATGCCAACAGCGGTACGACTAGATATCCTGAAATACGTCCCTAGGTTCAAAGACTAACATACAAGGATAGGCCAGTGTACTTACAACATGGTCGCTCACCCCGATGCCATCTCCAGTTTATCTCTCAGCCCTGACGGTCGCGAGCTGGTCAGCGCTGGGCACGACGCATCGCTACGTTTCTGGAGCTTAGAGAAGCGCACATGCACGCAAGAAGTGACGAGCCACCGCGTAATGCGAGGTGAGGGCATTTGTTCGTGTGTGTGGAGCCAAGATGGGAAGTGGGTGGTCAGTGCAGGCGGTGATGGAGTCGTCAAAGTGTTTGCGCGATAGGTCGGACAAGAAATATGGATAACGGGAAGGGGTGCCCGTGTTACTTCATTTGGGGGGGCCAGGGCTGTCGCTGGTGTTGGAGGAGAGCCAGGGGAAATAGGTGCCAGCAACCACTGTGTTATAGTAGGTGTTTGAGGAGGTCTTTATGCTACTTGTCGATACGCGGCACTTGGTGGATCTGTCTATCTGTGTGCCTTGTTTTGTGGCTCAGTACTAGATAGGTACTTTGTTAGTGTTTCTATGTTGAGGGGAGAGGAGTTCATGTATGTACAAGAGAATTATGTAATGGAAGTTTTTGGTGACATAGTTGAAAATCTAATTGTTAGATATGGGAGATGAAATATCATGTCGCAGTATTTCATAACCCAAAGAGGAGGTGATTTGGTTTAAGCTCATTGTACAAATATTCCCAAGCACATCCCGGTGTATGCACTATGATACATGCATGTGCAAATGCCCACGTATTGGGATGGCGGTTTTACTACCTCGGTGAGAATCGATGGGTGTCGTCAGGCTTAGAGGTACTCGCCCCTATGTACATATACGTTGTGTCGGCCAACAATGGTGTAGGACAAGTGTGCATTGCTCGTGGCGTGGAGTTGATCAAACAAACGCTACGTGAAGAGCTCAGTCCTCGAGTACATTGTGATTGGCAGAAACATGTTTACAACCCTTAAGTGTAGGGTAGCTCACAACAACTGGGAATTCTTCAAACATTAGATATCAACAGCTGAATCGTTATCAGTGCTAAGTTAGACCACTCCGGTCGAAATTCCCAGCTACACCAGTGATCGCACTCTGGTTTTGTCACGTTTGAGACCCGGGTTCAATTCCCGGCGAGAGAGATCCAGCCCTGCATGTACAACATGCGTGTGTTTTTTCCCTCCCTGAGCTAAATTCCTTTATTCTATGGTTTTGTTCAGCCCGCCTTTGTTAGCAGCTTTTGATTTGTTACTGTGCCTGAACTAAAAAAATCACCACCAGTCCAACCCATCTATACATTATACAATGTTGCCTTAGTATTTTCCATCAGAATGCATCTCAGTTCCTACTCAGTTGATGTATCTTCGAAATTGTTATTTCTGGAGGTTATAATTGCATATCCTAGGGGAGGGAACCTCAATATAGCCATCGCAGCTGAATGTCAAACGCTACCAATGTGAGGAGCAACATGGCTTGCAGGTGGCTGAGAGCTGAACTGGTTACCTTGACACCTGACT
Organism: Aquanectria penicillioides; assembly: GCA_003415625.1. NCBI lineage: Eukaryota > Fungi > Ascomycota > Sordariomycetes > Hypocreales > Nectriaceae > Aquanectria > Aquanectria penicillioides. Next base: position 2,999,793 of record PYIU01000006.1, on the reverse strand, counting down.
CATTCTAGGACCGGAGCCCGATCTTAGCTCTTGAATAAAAATGCTATGATTTCAAGCCCTCTTTGCCATCGACATTCTCATACCCATTTTGAAGGCCATGATCCACAAAGACAAGGCCCTCGCTGAGTTGGAGCAGGTTCTGTTCAATAACTCTGGCAACCTCACAGCGTTTCGAACCATCCCTGCACCGTCTTGGGTTGGCAGTCCCGAGATCCGAGGGACGACGACAATTCTCTGGAGCTGCATCATCACACTGGTCGCGTGCATTTTTACAGCACTCCATCTAAATGTACCCGGTGACACGGAAAAGCTGCCTATGCTTCGAGAGAAACTCAAATGGGTTCTGGTCGGTCTCATAGCACCAGAGGTGGTGCTTTATCTGGCATCCTCCCAGTTTTTGGATGCCCGAAGGCTATCAAGAGAGTTAAAATCTCTATGGACACGAAGTAAACAGGCTGAGGGTGCTGTAATGGAGAGCAACTAGCATGGAGAGGTAGAGGTATTAATAACATTTTAATAAATACCAAAGAGATTTCTAACAAGCCTTGCGCAGGATGAACCCGGTTTCGATGTCAAATATGGCTTTTTCGTCGTAATGGGTGGACTAGAAGTCTCTATCAAAGACATTCACTACACAAGTCGATGGGCACAACGCGGTAGCCTCGAATCCGGGAGCCTTCGGTTATCTGTCAACGGAGTTTTGCAGCTTGCGAGGTTGGGACATTTCATCCACATACCCAGCTCTCTGATTGATGACAAGAGCAAAGCAGATACCTTGCAGAAAGTCCTTATTATTGCACAGGTTCTATGGATGGCGACTCAATGTATTGCTCGTAAATCTTATGGACTGCCTGTTTCTCTCCTGGAAATTCATACTATGGTGCATGTTGTCTGCGCCCTTGTCATGTTCGTGTTCTGGATCAAGGTATGATGCTGCTACCAACGTGCCAATCGTAACCACCTAGGTTGGTTTCTAACTGTACTCAGAAGCCAAAGGATGTGACCGATCCAATGACAGTCGACTCGTCTCCATTTAAACATTTCATTGCCCTCATGGTTCAAGAGTAATTTCACTTCAGGAGGAGTGAAGAGATAATTTTTTATCTGAGAAGACCGCACCCAAGGGAAGGCAGGACCACCCAGGCCGCTTTGGTATGGATTCATCCAACTGATATGAGGCATCGCAAATACCTGACCGATACGGTCGCACATTAGGCACGCGGTGACAAAGTGCAAAAACCCGAAAATCTAAAATCCTAAAATCCCGAAATTCTGCCCCACCTTTACGTACAGTCTACATTGCGTATAGTCGTAAATTCGCCTGTATTATTACTATATAATAAAGTTATCTAGATCTAACAATTAAAAAGGCTAGTTTTCGCTTTATAAAATATATTATATAATATATCTTGCTATTAACCTAAAATACTATAAGAAGGTGCTAGCTATTATTTTAGGTTAGTTAAAACTATTAATTAATGCCTTTATATATATATTAAATAGCTTATATAATTACTTAATAACCTTAACTATATATATATTATATATATTTAATCTAGCTTCTCTCTTTTAGGTTAAAGGGGTCTATTTTTTCTTTTATTTTTAATATAGGCTAGCTAGCTAAAGGCTTAATAAGCCTTCTTTAAGTTAGTCCTAATAACCCTTTATTTCTTATATAACTCCCTAAAGCATTAGTGTTTTAATATGCCTTTAATTTAATATACTCCTTTAGCTTAAAGGCATAGCCTTTAGGCTAACCTTTAAGATTATTAAAGCTTTATTTTCTTCTTTTAATTTTTACTTTTAGTTTTAAGCTAATTTTATTAAAAGGTTAATAAGCTTTAACTATTAAATAAATAATTTAAAGGCCTTTTATAAAAGGCTTTTAATAAAACTATTAGCTAATAGTTAGGCTAATAAAATATAAATAATATTAATTTAATTTTTTATAATTTTTTAATAAAATTAATATTTATATATATTAATATATTAAAGCTTTATATATAGTTAAATAAGCTCTTTTTTAATTAAATAAATAATTTATTTATTATTATATTAAATAATTATTTAAAAAAAATTTTTTTTTAATAAATAATTAATAAATATAAATTAATATATAAAAATAAAATAAAATAACTTATAAATAAAGCTTTTTTAGCTATTTATAATAAGGCTAATAATTTAGCCTTTATTATTAATATTATTATTATATTTTATTTATTAACTTTTTAAAAAGTTATATTATTAAAAAGGCTTATTATAAATGCCTATAAACTTTAATAATTTAATAAATTATTAATAAAACTAATATTAAAAGCTATTAAAAAGCTATTATTTTTATTACTAAACTTAACTTTATATTATAAAGAAAATCCTTATATTTATATAAAATACTAAAGGACTTAATTTATAGCCTTATAATACTTAAGGCTTAAATTTTAATTAAATTATATTAATTTATTTACTATAAAGGCAATATTTAGCTAAATTATAATTGCAGTATATATAATAGTATTAATCTTCTATTAATATAAATTAATTAATTATATAGTTATATTACTATTAAATAAAAAGAGCTCTTTAAGTGCTATTAAAGTTTTATACTTAAAGTTTAATAAGAAATTAATAAGCAATTAATAGGCCTTATTAATATAAATAGATTAAAAAAGCTAAAGCTATTAAATTGCTTTATTATAAATAACTTTAATATTTAAAAATTAATAAAGAGGCTTGCCTTCTTTAATATAATAGAGTTTTTAAAGGGATTTAATTAGCTTAATTGCCTTACTTTTTAAGGTCTTTAAATAATAGAAAATGCAATTATTTATATAAAAGAAAAAAATAATTTCTTTATATAGCTAATAATAATCTTTATTAAATACTTAATAAAAGCTTAATAAATATAAATCTTTTTTAAAATATTACTATTATAAAAAAATAACTATTTAAGGCTATATAAAGCCTTTTAAAGCTTAAAAATAATATTAAGTTTTTAGTATTTAATTAGTATTTTTATATAAATATCTTTATTAAAATCTATATATATAAAGGCATTAATTGCATTATATTGCAATATCTTATAGTTAAAATAGTTAGCTAAAGCTATAAAAGTTTAAAATAATATTTTAGCTAAAGTAGCTATATAGATATTTTATTTATCTTTTAGCTATTAATTACTATAAATTATTAATTATACTTTAATCTTAATAAAATAGCTATATTTATTAAGCTTATATATATATATTTAATAATAGTTAAGCATTTAATAATTATTTATTGCTGCCTTAGCTACTTTAATTTATGAGCTTATTTCTTTATAGCTTTAAAAGTAAAAGGTTTTAGCTATAATTAATTAATCTTTATATAAATATTTATTTATTTAAGTATAAAAGTTAAAAAGCTACTTTAATAAATATTAAGGCATTTTAGTAAATAGCCTTTTTATAAAGAGTTTTTCTTTTTTATAAATAAAAATAACTTTATTATATATATAAATAAAAAAGTAAATTAAGCTTTTTTTATTAGCTTTAATAAAGGGCTAATTAAGCTACTTTCTTTAGTTTAATAAAAGCATTTATAATACTTTTATTTTTATTAGCTGCCTATTAAAAATATAGCTTTAAATAATATTTTAGGCATTATCCTTTTAAAAATAATTTAATATATATTTAATAGCTTTACTTTTTTAATATTATTACTATTTTATTACTTTTATTTCTTTACATTTAGATAAATAGCTAAAGTATAAAAAAAGGCTAATAAAGGTAATTATAAAGGTATAGGTATAACCTTAAATTTAAAGGTAATATAAATAAATTATTTAATAAAGGCTTAATAAATACTTACTTTCTTTTCATTAGCCTTTATATACTTTAAACTATTAAAGTTAAATAAAATTTTATTTAATTCTTTATTTAAAAGCTATAATAACTATAATAAAGGTTTCTTTATTACTATAAATAGCTCTTAAATGCATTTTTATATTGCTTTTAAATCTTCCTTTAGTAAATTATTCTAAAGGCTCTTTAAATGCCTATTAAATAATTAATATTTATTAAAGGTTATATCTCTTAAGGTTATTACTTCTTTTAATAGTAGGTTTTAAATCTAAAAGGAATTACTTAATATATATTTTATAAAAAATTTAATTTAAGCTTATAAAGCCTACTTTTAAAAATAGTTTTAATAGAGCTATATATTTACTATTAGTATAAAGGCTTTATAGCTATATAATTATAAATAAAATAAATTAAGTTTTATTATACTATTAATATAGTATTATAAATAAAATACTTTATAAAAAGACTTTTAGCTTTAATAAGCATTTAATAAGCAATTATAAAGATAAATAGTAATTTTAATAATCTTTAGCTAAAAGTATACTAAAAGCTTAATTATTACTTATATTATATAGCTTTTTTTAATAATAACTATTATAATGCATTTAGTACCTTTATTTTAGGCTTAAGTATTTAATATAAAGGGCTTATATTAAATCCTTATTGCCTTTATTTTAATAGCTATTTAATAATAAATTATTAAAAGCTTATTATTATATTTAAAAACCTTTACTATTACTTTATATTGCATTTCTATTATTTTAATAAAGCTTATAAAGGCAGTTTAAATTATAAGTATTAATTAATCTATAGTATAATAATCTTATATATAACTAAAGGCTTAATTTACTATAATCTATATTAATATATAGCCTTTATAGCTTAACTCTATTAAATAGAAATTAAGGGCAATTTACTCCTTTAGCTCTACCTTTATAGTAGCTTCTTAAGGGATTTAATAAATTGCTTAATAAGCCTTTACTACCCTATAGGCATTGCAATTAACTATTATAATCCTTTAAGGACCTTAAGGGTTATTTAGCTTTAGCCTAATGCCTTAAGTAATATTTAAAAGGTATTTAAAAATATTTAGGCTTAAGTAGCTAAATTACTAATACTATATATATAAATTCCCTTTAAGGGGCCTTTATTAAATTTATAATATATATTTTTAGATATAGCATTAAGCTAATAAATAATTAATAAATAGCACTTAAAGGGCTAATAACTCTTTTTTATTAAAGTATATATATTTTAAAACCTATTACCTATAGATCTCTTTAATTTTATTAAAGTAGCTACTATTAGCTTTATATAGGCAATTACTATTTGATTTTATATTTTATTAAAATCTTTATTTTTTTAGCTATAAAAAGGATATTAAGTTTAATATTAGGGCTTTATAAAGAGCAATATTAAATAATTAAAGGGTTATTAATAAACTATTAATAGATTATAGGGTTATTATAGCATTTTTATAACTATTAATTAAAATTAATTTTATTTTTAATTATAGAAAGTCTTTTATTAAAGCTGCCCTTAAATTATATATTTATATAATATCTCTAAAGATATATATTAATGCCCTTAAGTTTAAAAAATAGCTCTTTATAGTAAGTATAACTTAATAACTATTAAATAGGCATTTATTATTACTTTTTTTTAATAAAAGCTTAATATTTAGTATTATTATAAATTACTTAATATAAGCTTTTTTATTTAATCTATAACTTTATTACTATTTCTTTTAATATATTTTTAACTAAAGCCTTTATTGCTTAATTAAGCTACTATCCTTAAGATTATATCTTTAAAAAGGTATAATAGTATTTAGCTAAAAAGTAATAATTACTAAAATAAATAAAGTACTATATATTTATACTATTAATAGCATTTAGCAATTATACTTTTTTTTCTTAAGGCTTTACTAAAAGTTTATTAGCTTCTTTACTTTCTTTATAATAATAATAAAATGCTTTTAGTATAATCTTTCTTTAGATTAAAACTATTAAGCTATTAATAAATGCTTATTAAATAGCCCTTAATACCTTTATAATTAATAGAATATTTATAATAGCTTTATTTAATTTTATAGCATTATATATATTAATTTAAAACTTAAGAGATATGCCTTTTAATGCTATAATTAAATCCTTAAACTATTAGCTTACTTCTATTGCTTTTTAAAGCCTTATTGCTTAAGCTTTTTAAATTATTTCTTTTTAAAGGGTAAATTAATTGCCTATATCTTTATAAATTATAACTTAAGATTAATAGGGTTTTACTAGCAATTTATAAAGGGTTTAATAAGCTTTATATATATATTTATTTTTTATTTAAATAAAATAATTATATAAAGCTTTTATTTATTTAGCTAATAGCTTTATAATTAAATAATAATAATAATATTAAAAAAATAAAAGAGTCTATTAAATTTAATTTTAAATAACTATTATTCTTTTTTAAAGAGCTATATATTTTTTTAATTAATATTTATAATTAATCTATAATATATTAAATACTATTAGGCCTATATTTATAAGGTTAATAACTTTAATTGCTTTAATTAAGAACTTCTTACTATCTATTAAATAAAGGGTCTTTAATTTATAGTTAATTATAAAAATGCTTAATGCTATAGTTAATATAAAGGCATTTATAGCTAATAGTATGCCCTTTCTTTAGCTAAAGGACTTAAGGTTTAAAGGGATTAGCTCTTTAATAATAAAAAGGGGCTTTTTAGCTATTTTAGGGTTAATATAAAGCTAAAGGTTTTAAGTAATAGCCTTTATCTTTAAAGCTAAATACTAAAAGATTTAATTATTGCTAGTAATTAACTTAATAAAGGTAGCTAAAGTTATTATTGCTAAAAGACTAATAATTAATTAGCAATTTAAGTAAAGAAAGTATATAAATAGTAAAGATATATAATATATATTTAACTATTAATTATTTAATAGCTTATATAACTATTTAATAACTTTAACTATATATATATTATATATATTTAATTTAGCTCTTCTCTTTTAGGTTAAAGGGGTCTATCTTTCCTTTTATTTTTAATATAGGCTAGCTAGCTAAAGGCTTAATAAGCCTTCTTTAAGTCAATCCTAATAACCCCCTATTTCTTATATAACTCCCTAAAGCACTAATATTCTAATATACCTTTAATCCAATAATATAGCTACTTAATTAAGGCTTTATTAGCTGTATTATATATATAAAAGAGTAAGTAATTAAGGCAAAAGTAAAAAAAAGAAAAGCTAATATATATAATTATTTAATAACTAAAGGATCCTTTTAGGACCCTTTATTAAAGACCTTAATAAAGTCTTTTTAGGTTCTTTTTCCTTTTAGCTAAATAAAGTTATTTACTAAAGTCCTTAATCCCTTAAGCAATAATAGCTAGCTAAAGCTAAAACCTAAACTATTATATATGCACTTGCCTTTAAGTATATCTCTATTGCTATATTAAGTAGCGCAATTTAGCTACTTGCAATTATAGTAATAGCCATTAAAGTAACCTAAAAGATATATACAGTAAGGGAAGGGCGCTATATATATATTTAAATCTAAGCGCATTTTATTTATATAAAATAAGCAAAAAGTTAAACTAAAAATGCCTTAACTTTAAATAAATAAGGCATTTATATATAAGTCCTTTATGCCTTAAATCTAAGCTAATTATATATAGTTATAGAGAAATTAAATTAAATAATTAAATAAATCTAAAATAGCGCACTAAAGTGCATTTTTAATATATAGCTAAAGCTACTATTTTAAAATATTAGCCTTTATAAGGCAATTAAAGTTATAATATTTTAAATAAATAGTTTTTTAATTACTTAACTATTAGCTAATAGTTAATTAATAGCTAAGCAATTAAATTTCTATTAATTTTATATAATTAATAATATTATATTTAAATTATTAATATATAAAATCCTATAATATTTTAATTAAAAAGTAAAATAATTATTTATTCTATATAATAAAATTAAGTTCTATATAATACTATTAAGTTTATATTAAATCCTTTTTTTTATTTTTTTTATTATTATATATAAAATACTACTATTTTAAAGAGAGATTAAATACCTAAAAACTAATTGCTATTATAAATAAATTTAAAATAGAACTTTTAGCTCTTTTCTTTATTTTTATTGCAATATTATATAGCTAGAATCAATTAAATAAAATAATTCTAATAATAAAGTATCTTTATTTTATATAACTTCTTAAAGTTCTTTATAGTTTATTGCTTTTACTTTATTAAAACTACTATTAAAGCTTTATAATTATATAATTAACTTTAAGAAGAACTTTTAAGCATAAGCCTAAAAAGCTCTTTAAGTTTATTAACTATAAAAAATAGCTAATTCTTATAAAAATCCTATTAGGCTTTTAATATAATTAATTAATTTTATAACTTTTAGTTAAACTTAAAATAAGTTTTTTATTTTTAAAAAGATAAGTAAGCTTAATATATATAAATTACTTAATATTTTAATAAATATTAATTTATTTAAGCACTATTAATCTTAATGCTTTTTTATTATTTAATATTATAATTAATACTCTTAAGTTTATAATAAAAAAAAATAGATTATATAATTTATTTAGCCTAGCTTTTTTAAATAATTTAAGGTAAATACCCTATATAAAATTAAAAAGTTTTAGTTAAAATAAGCTAGATTTAATTAACTATTAAATTTATATTTTAGAAATATTTATATTATTATTAATCTTTTTATTAAAAGATTAATTAATAAAAAGGTTTAAAATAGCTAGTTTTTTATATAATTAAACTTTTTAATTCTTAATAATAATTAATCTCTTTATATAGTAAAGTTAATTAAAAAAAAGAAAGATATAATATTAAAATTACTTTTAGAAAGTTCTTTCTATATACAATAAAAGCCCTCTTTAAAGATATTACCCTTTTTAATTTATTTAATTAAATATAATTGCTTTAAAAGTTTAATTCTATTTATATTATTTTATATAATTACTTTATTAAAAGAGTTAAAAATAGGCCTAGCCTTTTATATTTATTAAATTTAAACTTAAAGATTAATGCAAAAAAAAAGATAAAGTATATATAAAACCTAAAATCCTTTAATTTCTTTATGTTAAAAGTCTTAAAGTTAAATCTATAAGGTATATAATATTAAATTACCTTTAAGGTCTAAATTAACTTAAAGTTTAATATTATATTTAAGTAATTAATATTAAATTAAATTAATAGGATTTTATATAAATTAAATTAACATTTAATTTTTGCCCTTAAACTCACAACTACTTATAGCCATTCTAAACTACCTTTAAAATGTCTAAAAATACAATCAATCAATCCCTTATGCTAAATTACCCTTAAATATAATAGTGCATTAAAAGCGCAATATTAATACTATAGCCCTTTTAATAGTTATTAATTTAAAAAGATATAGCATTAAAAACAGCTAATATAACCCCCTTTTTACTACTAGCTAATATAATAGCATACCTAAAGTAAATAAAGCAATAAAAGCTAATAGAAGCCTTATAATTAATAAAAATAAAGAAGCCTATAAAGCTATTATTAAGATTATTCTATTTTACCTTCTTAAAGTAGTTTAAAAGGTATTTTAAATCTATATTAATATATATAAGGTATGCTTTTACCTTTCTTTTAAAACTAATATAATCTTTAAAGAGAGATTTATTAATAAAATTACTATTACTATAATAACTATTATTACTATAATAGTAATAGCTATTTTAGCTAACTTAAGCTTCTTTTCTTTTTAGCTAATATAGTAATTTTATATATTAGTTCTTTTATATAGCCTTATATCTATAAATACTAAAATTAATAAATATATAATATATAGCTATATTAAGCATAAAGTTACTATTTATATTAAAAATGCCCCTAAAGATATTAAAAACTATACTTTAATAGAAACTATATAAATAGTAAATTAAGCCTATAGTAACTTTTATATAATTATAATATATTGCCTCTTTAATAAATATATAGTTCTTACCTTTTTTACCTTAAAATAAACTAAAGCTTTTTATAAAGAAGAATAAATAGTTATTGCATTTAAGAATAATGCTTTTTTTACTTTTTTTATCTTTACTATTTTAATAAAAAGAATTTAAGTTAAATCTATTTTTAATAATATAAATAAACTTATTAAAACTATTAATAATACTAATACCTTAAGAGTTAGTAAAGTAAAGTCTATTTAGGCCTATAATAGTACTATAATAAAGATAAACTTAATTCTTTATATTTTATTTATTAAAGAAGCTAATAGCCTATATAATAATAGGCTATTTTTTAATATTAAACTTTATAATTATAAACCCTTTAATAAAGAATTAAAATCTATTTAATGCTTTTAATACTATAAGTATAGCTATATTATAAAAAGCTATTAATTTACTTTAATCTATAGCTAATGCAATAGTTTAGTATATAATAATTGCTTTATTAAAAAAGAAGAAATCCCTTATTGCTATACTCTTTACTATAAGGATTATTTAGCCTAAAGCTATATTTATTTTATAATAGAAAAGCATTAAATCTATATAAAAGAAAAATACTATAAATAATTAATAAAATATAAAGAATGCACTTTAATATAATAAAATATTCTTTATATATAATAAAATAGCTTCTTTAAGAACTTTCTTTTTATAGCTTCTCTCTCTTTTAAAAGAGTTAGCTAACTTTTAGGCTTTATAAATAAGCAATACTATACTTTATTTAATGCTTTTTCTTTTTTTAATATCTATATTCTATTATTACTATTTATTAAATTAATTTCTTTATTTATATTTAATTAATATAGATTTTATTTTAAAATATATACTATTGCTTTAAATTAATCTATTAAGTACTATATATCTATAATAGATATAATATAATTATACTTTTAAAATTAGCTAAAAACTAAAGAATTAATGCTTTAATAAACCCTAAAAAATTAAATTATACTATAATCTATTATTTAAGCTATATAGCTCTCTATATATATAAATATTATAGATTAAAGACTTAAATCTATTAAATAAAGAAAGACTAAATTAAAATTAATTTTAAATATTACTATATAAAAATAATTATAATATATAACTCTTTAAAAGATAAAGAAGACTTAAGGGCATTATATATTTTAATTAATTTTATTTTAGCCCTTAAAATAATTATAATTAAAGACTTTAATTTATACTATTTAATATAAAACTGCTATAATAAAACTACCCTTTATAGCTTAATCTTTTTAATAGAAATATAATAATTAAATATAGCCTTAATAACCCTTTATAAAACTATAATTTAAAAAATAAATAATACTAAAAATAGTACTTTTAATTTAGCTTAAGCCTTAAAAAATAGCTATACTATTTATTTAAGCCTTAATTATAATTTAAATAGCTTTAATTATATTTTATAGTAAATATATATTAAGTCCTTTATAGATATATTGCTCTTTCTTTTATTAAACCTTTAGCCTATAGCATTTAATTAATATATAATAAACCTTAAGAAAGCTAAACTTAAAGTATAAATTACTCTTTATTAGACTTTAAGTAAAATAACCTTTATATAATAGCTAAAAGAAGCAATTAAATAGCTAATCTAAAAACTATATTAAATTGCTTAATATACTACCTTAATATAAAAGCAATTTAAGCTTAATTGCAATAACTAATAAAACTAATTTACTATAAAGGCTATTTATTAATTTAAATAAATATAAAGATATATATAATATAATAGTATAGTAGCTAATTAATTAAAACTGCAAAAGATAGATAATAAATAAAAGGCTTATATAGCTAAGGCTAAATATATAACTTAATATAATACTTTATTTAAAGCTAAAATAAAAAAAGGCATTAATAGCTAAAAGAAACTTTAAAACCTAAAGAAATAGATATAACTTTAAAGTAGTATTGCTTTAGCCCCTTTATAGCTCCTTTCCCTTAATTGCTTTAAGTAAGATTCCTTAACTATAAGCTATATTAAAAAGGCAATTATATTAATAAAATGCTTTTTCTTTAAGCCTTAAATAAATAATTAAAATATTAAATCTATTATAATAAACTTTATAATATAACTATTAAATATAAACTAAATACTATAAAATGCTAAGAATTTAATGCAAAACTATATTAAACTCTATAAATTAGCTTATTTACTCTTTAAAATTTAATTATAAAAAGCTTTTAATAGTAATAGATTCTTTATTAGCTTCTTTAAAGTATATAGTAAGCCCTTTTTAAAAGCCTTTATTATTATTATTAATATAAGCATTATATTTAAGTATTTTCTATATTACTTTTATTATATAATTATTATTATTATTTTTAAATTAAATAAAATAATAGCTTAAAAATATATAGTATTTAAATAAAGATCTATTTTCTTTTTTAATATAATAAATAAAATAATAAAGTTAATAATAGCCTAATAAATAGTAATAATAGCTAAAAACTTAAATATACTTTTTAATAGTTAAATAAAAAATATATCTTAAAAGTCTATTAAACTTGCCTTTATAGTTATAATAAAAGCAATATATATAATATAAGCCTATAGTAAAATAGTATTATTTTTTTAATTAAACTTTATTATAGCCTTTAATTTAATTAATTATAAAAGGCTTATTATTACTTTTTATAATTAAAGCTATTTATAATAATTATTAATTTAGCTTTTTAGCTATTTATTTAAGTAATTAATATACCTTTAGTTTAATAGTAAATCCTTTAAACTTTATAGCATTAAAGCTAAAGTTCTATAAAAATTATTACTTTTTTCTATTCTCTTTATTTTATTTATATTAAAGCTTTATATAGCACTTAAAGAAGTTTTTAATATTATAATAATTAAATTTATTAATAATATAAATATATTTATATTTAAAAAAGATATAATAAAGACTTAAGCCTAACTTAAAGCTATATAAATAGTATATATTTTAGGCCTTTATTAATAATATAACCTTTAAATTTATTAAAGCCTAGCTCTTTTATTTTTTTTATTAATACTAAAGGCATTAAGTTTAACTAACACTTATCTATAATATAATTTAGCTATAGAAATTATACTATTTTTTTAGATTATAGCTATATAAAAAGCTACTTTAGGGCCTATATATCTTTAAGCTTAAAGGAAAACTTAAGCGCTAAAAATAGGCCCTTACTGCCCTTATAGTAAGTATATAAAGAGTAAACCTTAAGGCTGCCTATATAATATATATATATATAATTAAATCTATAATTGCTTATAGTATTAATATATACTATTTTTTAATAAAAAGAAATAATAATTTAAATAAAATTGCTAAAGCCTTATTTATTAAATAGACTTAAGCCCTTTATATTATTAAGGAAGGCTATAAGGCTACTTTAATTAAATTATTAAAAAGTAAGCTTAAAATCCCTTTATTTAATATATACTTTAATAAATAATTTATTTAATTTTAAGGCTAGCTTTAAGCTTAAAGCATTAAAAAACTTATTCTTTTTATAATTATATTAATAATATATTAAATTTATTACTATTATTATAATAGTTCTTAATATAAATTAATATAAAAATATAAAAAGTAGCTTATTAATTAGCTTTTTAATAAAAAATATAAAAAGAATTAAAAATTAATTAAAAATTAAAAATTAATTAATTAAAAGTATTAATAAAAATAAGCTAAATATAAGTTTTATAAATAGTATATAAATAATAAAATAAAGGCAGTTAAAATCTTTTTACTTTATATAAAGAAGAAGACTATTTGCTTATATAAAGGACTTAAGAAATATAAAAGCTTTTTATGTATTTAAATATAAATAAAATGCATTAAACTTTAAAGATTTCTTTTTTAAAAAAAGGTCTTTAAAATAAATATATTTTAATATTAATATAAAAATACTATTAAAATAGTTAGCTATATTATATTATATTGTCTGCTTTACTTAAGCTAAAAGGAAACTTTATTTAATTTACTTTATAACCTTTTTAAGCTTAAATAGTATTTATTTAAAGCTTAAACTATATATTACTTTATTAAATAGCTAGTCTATTTATATATTATACTATACTATAAGCTAGCTATTAAGCTATATTTAGTTTAAAATATATTTATTTTTATATTACTTTTACCTTTTAATAACTTTTTTATTTAAGTGTTTTAACCTTTTTATTAAAAGAGAAATTAATATATTTAAAAAAACCCTTTTTAAAAAGGGAAAAAAACTAGCCTATTATATAAATAATATACTAAAGCCTGCCCTTTTAATAGTTAAGTCTTTACTTTAGCCCTATTTTAGTTTTAAACTCTATCTTTATTTATTGCTATACTTAATCTATACTTACTTACTTTAATAACTTTATTTACTTTAAGTCTATATCCTCCCTAAAAGATATAAAATCTATTTTATTCTTTTTACTATTTTTCTTACTATTCTTCTCTTTATCTTTAAGCCTTCTTTACTTTAATCCCCTTTTAGCTCTATTTAAGCTTAAGCTATTACTTAAAGAGCTATACTAAACTTTAGTCTTTACTATTAATATTAGCTAATATAAACCTATATTAAGACTAACCCTATTTATTATTGCTATTGCTTTTTAGTGCTATTTATCCTTAAGTAATCTTAGCCCCTTTAATTAAAAAAGGCAATATAGCTATTAAGCTTTTAAAAGCTATAACTATATAATTAACTTTATTAATTAGCTTATAGAGCTAATTAGCATTAAGACCTATAGTTAGAACTATAGATATAGCTTAAAAGTATATTTAAATTGCCTTTTTTTTAGCTTAAATAGCCTTAGCCCTTAATTGCTAAAGCTTTTCCTTTTATAATCTATATTAGCAATATACTTATAATAAAACTAAATTAAGCTATATTTATTATAGCTATTTCTTTCTATAAAGCTACTATTAGTATATAAGTATTAGCCTTTACTAAATATAGCAATAGCTTATATAGCTTATATATATAGATATAAGCTATATAGCTATTAGCCTTAATATTTATTAATAGTTAGTCTTTTTTAGCTATAAAGAATAGAAAAAGAAGGATTATATATTAGTTTAGTTTTAGTATAGATTATTCTCTTTATCTCTTACTATTTATATAATGTATATAAAATAGAGTAAATTCTATACTGCCTCTAAAGTTAGTATAGTATCCCTTACCTTAATGCAGCTAGCTTAGCATTTTAGTATTTATTAATATTAGTATAAAATGCTATCTATAAATATATTAAGTATATACTACTATTATTATTATTATTATTATTATTATTATAATTATTATTTTTAGCTATATATAATTAATATAAAATAGCAATAAAAATAGCAATTAATGCTTATATAAATTAAGTATTTTATATAAGCAATATATTAATAAAGTATATACTTAAAGGCAATAAAGAAGCTTTTATAAAGGTATATAAAAAAAAAAAAAAGAAAAGAAAATAGATATATCTATAAAGATTAAGAAATAATAATAGTAATATTTAAATAGCTAATAGCTAGCCAGCTACTAGCTAGCGCTAAATTAATGCCTTATTGCCTATAATAGGCTTATAGTATAGATAATTTAGGCCTATTATAGGCCTTACTTTTACTTTATTTATTAATTCTATAATTAAGTAAATAGAATATTTTAATAATAGCATTAAATTAACTTTTAATTTAATGCTTTTTTATAGAGAATCTATATTAGGTTTAATATTATATTAAATAAAGGTTTTTATTCTATTAGTATAGTTTTTTCCTTTATTTATATAGTATAGAAGCACTATTTACTTTATAGGTCTATAGAGTATTAATAAATAAATAAATAAATTAAGTTAATTTCTTTATATATTTATATACTTTATTTAATAAAACATTAATTAATTATAAAATTAAAAGCTAATTATTTTATTAATATTTTTAAACTTTTTAATATAAAATTAAATATAGAAAAATATATAGTTATTAGTAATAATTAATCTTTTAATTAAAAAATCCTATTATAGATAATTAAATTATATATTAATACTATATATTTTCTAAAAGAAAGAAATTAATATTAATCTTTTATATAGCATTTAGTATTATATATAAAACCTTATAGTTAAAAGCATTATTATTTTCTTTTAATAAAATGCTTTAATTTTAAATACTTTTTATATAATAAAGATCTATTAAAATCCTTAAAATAATATACTATTAATTCTTTTAAAGAATTAATATTAGCTGCAATAGCTTTTAATAATTACTATAACATCTCCACTTTTTATTATATATAGGCCGGAATATTATTATTTTAGGCCAAACCCTACCTAAAATTATAACTCTATAACTTAACTTTCCCTTTTTATCTATATATACTGCCTATATTTATTTCCTCTTACTAATACTATTATAAATAACTTAAATATTAATTTAAATAATTTCCTTAAATCTTTTAATTTAAATAATTGCCTAAATTAAATTTTATTTATCTTAAATTTAAATAATATTTTATTTATATTAAATAATATACCTATTATTTTAGATCTATTAATATTACTAGAATTTATATTATTTAAGGAACTATTTCTTTTCCTTTAAGCTTTTTATTGCTGCAATAATACTGCCCTTATTAAAAGAGGTTTTAGTCTAAAACAAAAGATTAATAGCATATTAATATATATATATTATACCCTTATTTACAATAAAGGAGACTTAAGACTAACTATAAGTTAGGGCATATAGAAAATTACTATCTATAAAACTAACTGCCCTTTTAAAATAATAGCAAAAACATTATAAAATGCAAGTAGTTTTTAGACCTATAAGGTTATTAAAGATTATTATAATTATAAGCCCTTAAAAGACCTATTAGTATATATTGTTTATTGCAAGCAGACCTTAGCCTAATAGAGAGTACATTAATAGCAGTTTTATAATAGTCTAATAGTGCCTCTATAAAAAGTTAATAATAGCCTTTAATCTTTAGCACTATAAGCATTATTTTTTAACCCTAAAGATATATATAATAACTATTAAAAGCTTTACTAAAAGACCCTCTTTAATCTAATAGCTACTTAAGTATAGATAAAGTATCTTTAGGAAGACTGCATTTTATATATTGTTTGCTATAATAAGGGTAATAAGGTTAAGGCAATATTTTAGACTTATTTTTAGTATAAATAGATATAGAAGTAGTTTCTAGAAGTATTAGGACTTAATAATATATATAAAACTAATTGCTTTAATATATATCTCTTTTAGGTTATAGGCATTATAGATCTTAAGTTAGTAGCTAATTTTAGCTTTAGCTTAATTAATAATAAGTAAGAAGAGGGCTATTTTTAGCTCTATAAATAGCTTAGCTATATTTAAAACACTCTTTATATCTTTATACCTATTATTTTTATTATTAATAAAGAAAAGGCTCTTAAAAATGCCCTTTCTTTTACCTTTTTTTATACCTAATAGCAGCTATATATTTATTATATTAATGCTAATATTAAGAGCAAAATTATCTCTTAATGGTATAACTCTTGCTTTAGTAGTAATGCTAAAAGTAATCTTAAAAGCAATAATAAGCTTTAGATTAAGCAAAATATCCTTCTTAATATATATGCCTATAAGGCAGCTTAAGTAGAGGTAGATTTAAGAGAGGCTAATATTTAGGGGCTAAGCCTTAAGCTAATATCCCTTAAATATTTACCTAATAGTATAATAAAGGCCTAAAAATGTATTATTTATACTTAAAATAAAAGGGATTTTAAGGCTTAATAGAGAAAGATAATTTTAATATATAAAATACACTAAAATTATATCCTAAAGTATATCTTAAAGGAATATATACTATAAAGGCTATAATAGGCTTATTGCTATATTTATTTATATTGCAACTTTAGCTAATATATAAATAGCCCTATAGAGACTGCCTATAAAAATATTAAAAGCTTCCTTTTTATTAATATAAGCAATCTTATATACCTTTATATAGCCCTAATAGTAATAATTAAAAAGAAAAAGTAAGATTATATTTAAATAATAGCTAATTAAAAGATATAGCAATGCATTAAATATATTAGCTAAAAATAGCTTAATAAGCTGCCCTTATAGATATTCTATTTTGCTATTAACTTTATTGTAAAGCAATTCCATTATATAATAGCTGCTATTAAGGCCAACCTAAAAAACCTAATCTTATGCCTTTATAAAGGCTTCTTTATATAGTAGTATGCCTTACCTTATAGCCATTAAATTCTATATTGGTTATAAGCTAAGCAGCCTCTTATAAAGGACCTCTATTACCTGCACTAATAGTTAAGGAAACTATTAATAAGGATTTAGGCCTTTTTAGCAGGAAAATATATTAATTTCTACCTTATAGGACCTTAAAAACCCACTCCTTTATATTTAAGACCCTAATATTATTAAGAACCTTTACAGCTAGCTGCAAAAGGCTATAAATAGTAAGCTTAAGGTCCTTAATTAACTTAAAGCTACTAGCTAAAAGCAATAGGACCTTATATTAACCTTAACCTTAACCTTAATCTTAAGTCTGGCTTTAACTATAAGCCTTATAGCAACCCTAACCCTAACCCTAACCTTAACCCCTTTAGTAAAGCTAAGTCCCTACTGTATACAACCGGCTATAAGGGCAAGCGCCTAATAAATACTCTTATAGTTAGAGGTTAAGGCTTAAGCCAGGCTAAAGGTCTTATCTTGCATTTAAGCGGTATCTATAAAAGGATTAAATCTACCTATAAATACAATACAAATTGTAATAAGGGCCCAATAGGCTTAAAGAAGTAAGGCAATAGGCACCCTATTAAAGAATAGTATATTAGCAATACTAAAGGAAGAGAAGTGCATTATAGCTATATTAATATAAACTGCCTAAAATTGGCTCTATATATAGCTATATATAGTATTAAATTATAATAAAATTGACTTTTAGAGTAAATTAGGTTGCAATTTAGGGGTATTTAGTATATATTATAATCTATTAGTAAATTAAGTGTAAAGAAGGGAATAAAGGGAAAGAAAATTAAGTTTAGGAGAAATTTTAGGCATTATATAATGCTATTATAGTAATTATTAAAAGCTATTGCAGCTAATATTAATTCTTTTCTTTTATATATAAATTTTATATTTATTTTAAAATAATATAAAATTAATAAATTTATTTTATATTATAAAAGTATAAATTATATATAATGCAATTTAATTATTTATATTATTATTTAAAAAAAGAGTATATTAAATAAGCTTATTAAAATAAAAAATCTATTAATTAAAAGCTTTTAATTAAAATTAATACTATTAGCTTTTAATATAAATATTTTAAGTGCTTAATCTATATATATAGTATAATTAAATTTAATCTTTTTAATAATAAAAGTAATAATTTCTATTTTTATTTTTATATAATATTTTAATTAGCTTAGCTTAAATAAGGCTAGCTTATATTACTATCTATAAAGGTATTTTAATTTTATAGTTTAAATAAATAAAAAATAGCTTTATTTTAAAATATTAAATTATATAAAGGTATTATTTTAATATATTTATTTTAATTATTATAAATTAGCTAATATAAAACTAAATTATATATTATAAATATATATTAATATAGCTATAAATTTAAAATTTAAACCTTTTTAATTTTTTATATTTATTTAAATACTAAAGGAAATTTAATCTAAAAATACTAAAGTCTATATAATACTTAAAATTCCTCTTTTAATATTTTTAAATCTTTTTTAAAAAGATTAATTAATAAAAATTATAAAGTTCATTTTAAAAAACTAAAGTATTTCCTTAAATATATATATAATTATATAAATATTTTTATTTAAAATAATAAATTACTAATAACTTTTAAAGGTTTTATTTAAAAAATTAAATAGTAATTTAAAAAGCTATTTCTTTTTTATAATTTATATAAAATTATTATTTTATACTATATTAATATTAAATCTTTAATAATAATAATAATATATAAAAACACTTTACCTTTAGACTTATAACTACTTATAGCTATTTTAAACTACCTTTAAAATGTTTTAAACTATAATTAATTAATTCCTTACACTAAATTACCCCTAAATATAATAGTGCATTAAGAGTATAATATTAATACTATAGCCCTTTTAATAGTTATTAATTTAAAAAGATATAGTATTAAAAATAATTAATATAATCCCTTTTTTACTGCTAGCTAATATAGCAATATACCTAAAATAAAATAAAGCAATAGAAGCTAATAGAAGCCTTATAATTAATAAAGATAAAGAAGCCTATAAAGCTATTATTAAGATTATTCTATTTTATCTTTTTAAAGTAGTTTAAAAGGTATTTTAAATCTATATTAATATATATAAAGCGCGCTTTTACCCTCCCTTTAAGACTAATAAAACCTTTAAAGAGAGACTTATTAATAAAATTACTGCTATTATAATAATTGCTATTATTATAGCAGTAATAGCTATTTTAGCTAACTTAAGCTTCTTTTTTTTTTAGCTAATATAGTAATCTTATATATTAGTTCTTTTATATAGCCTTATATCTATAAATACTAAAATTAATAAATATATAATATATAGCTATATTAAGCATAAGGTTACTATTTATATTAAAAATGCCCCTAAAGATATTAAAAACTATACTTTAATAGAAACTATATAAATAGTAAATTAAGCTTATAGCAATTTCTATATAGTTATAATATATTGCCTTTTTAATAAAAATATAATCTTTACTTTTTTTACTTTAAAATAAACTAAAGCTTTTTATAAAAAAAATAGTTATTTATTTATTTATTAATACTTTATAGACCTATAAAGTAAATAGTGCTTTTATACTATATAAATAAAGAAAAAAAACTATATTAATAAAGTAAAAACCTTTATTTAATATAATATTAGGCTTATTATAGATTCTCTATAAAGAGGCATTAAATTAAAAGTTAGTTTAATGCTATTATTAAAATATTCTATTTACTTAATTATAAGATTAATAAGTAAAGTAAAAGTAAGGCCTATAATAGGCTTAAATTATCTATACTATAAGCCTATTATAGAAAATAAAGTATTAATTTAATACTAGCTAGCAGCTAGCTAACTATTAGCTATTTAAATGCTATTATTATTATTTTTTAATCTTTATAAATATATTTAATTCCTTTTTCTTTTTTCCTTTTTTATATATCTTTATAAAAGCTTTTTATTGCCTTTAAGTATATACTTTATTAATATATTATTTATATAGAATATTTAATTTATATAAGCATTAATTACTATTTCTATTACTATTTTATATTAATTATATATAGCTAAAAATAATAACTATAATAATAATAATAATAATAATAATAATAGCAATAATAATAATAATAATAACTATAATAATAACTATAACTATAATTATAATAGTTTATATATACTATAGGCCTATTATAGTTTCTATATTAATGCTTATATAAATGCTAAAATGCTAGACTAGCTGCATTAAAATAAAGGGTATTAAGCTATCCTTAAAGGCAGTATAAGATCTACTTTACTTTATATATATTATATAAATAGTAAAAGATAAAAAGAAAAGTCTATACTAAAATTAAGCTAATAAATTATATCTCTCTATTATAACTTTAAGTAGCTAATAGTAATAAATACTAAAGCTAATAGCTATATTATTTATGCCTATATATATAAGCTATATAAACTATTACTATATTTAGTAAAGGCTAATGCTTAAGTATTAATAGTAGCTTTATAAAAGAGAATAGCTATAATAAGTACTTTTTAATTTTAACTTAAGTTTATTATTAATATAATCTATTAAATAAAGAAGCTTTAATAATTAAAGGCTAAAGCTATTTAAGCTAAAAGAAAGATAATTTAAGTATACTTTTAAGCTATATTTATAGTTTTAATTATAAGTTTTAATGCTAATTAGCTCTATAAGCTAATTAATAGAGTTAATTATATAGCTATAGCTTTTAAAAGCTTAATTATTATATTATTTTCTTTAATTAAAAGGGCTAAAGCTATTTAAAAATAAATAGTATTAAAGAGTAATAATAGCAATAGATTAAATTAATCTTAATATAGGTTTATATTAGCTAATATTAATAATAAATACTAAAGTTTAATATAACTCTTTAAATAATAGCTTAAGCTTAAATAAAGCTAAAAAGAGATTAAAGTAAAAAGAGCTTAAAAATAAAAAAAAGAATAATAAAAAGAATAATAAAAAGAATAAAATAGATTTTATATCTTTTAAAGAGAATATAAACTTAAAGTAAGTAATATTACTAAAATAAATAAATATAAATTAAATATAGCAATAAATAAAAGTTAGATTTAAAATAAAAATAAAATAAAGACTTAACTATTAAAAAGAGCAGGCTTTAATATATTATTTATATAATAGGCTAGTTTTTTCTTTTTCTTAAAGTAGGCTTTTTTAAGTATATTAACTTTATTTTTAATAGAAGGGTTAAAGCATTTAAATAAAAAAGTTACTAAAAGGTAAAAGCAATATAAAAATAAATATATTTTAAATTAAATATAACTTAATAGCTAGCTTATAGTATAGTATAATATATAAATAGACTAGCTATTTAATAAAGCAATATATAATTTAAGCTTTAAATAAATACTATTTAAGCTTAAAGAAGTTATAAAGTAAATTAAATAGAGATTCTCTTTAATTTAAGTAAAGCAAGCAGTATAGTATAATATAGTTAATTATTTTAATAGTATTTTTATATTAATATTAAGGCATATTTACCTTAAGGACTTTTCTTTAAAAAAGAAATCCTTAAAGCCTAATATATTTTATTTGCATTTAAGTAAATAAAGAGCTTTTATATTTTTTAAGTCCTTTATAAAGGCAAATAGTCTTTTTCTTTATATAAAGTAAAAAAACTTTAATTACTTTTATTTTATTATTTATATAGTATTTATAAAACTTATATTTAGCTTATTTTTATTAATACCTTTAATTAATTAATACTTAATCTTTAATTAACTTTTAGTTTTTTTTATATTTTTTATTAAAAAGCTAATTAATTAACTATTCTTTATATTTTTATATTAATTTATATTAAAGGCTATTATAATAATAATAATAAATTTATTATATTATTAATATAGTTATAAAAAAAAAATTTCTTTAATGCCTTAAGCTTAAAGCTAGCCTTAAAATTAAATAAATTATTTATTAAAGTATATATTAAATAAAAGGATTTTAAGCTTACTTTTTAGCAATTTAATTAAAATAGCCTTATAGCCTTTTTCTATAATATAAAGGGCTTAAATCTTTTTAATAAATAAAGCTTTAGTAATCCCTTTTAGGTTTTTGCCCCTTTTTATTAAAAAATAGTATATATTAATACTATAAGTAATTATAAACCTAATTATATATATATATATTATATAAATAGCCTTAAGGTTTACTCTTTATATACTTACTATAAGGGCAGTAAAAGCCTGCTTTTAGTGCTTAAGTTTTCCTTTAAGCTTAAAGATATATAGGCCTTAAAGTAGCTTTTTATATAGCTATAATTTAAGAAAATAATATAATTTTTATAGCTAGATTGTATTATAGATAAAGATTAATTAAATTTAATACTTTTAATATTAATAAAAGAAATAAAAGAGCTAAACTTTAATAAGTTTAAAGGTTATATTATTAATAAAGGCCTATAATATATATATTATTTATATAGCTTTAAATTAAGCTTAAGTCTTTACTATATCTTTTTTAAATATAAATATATTTATATTATTAGTAAATTTAATTACTATAATTTTAAGGACTTTTTAAAGTGCTATATAAAGCCTTAATATAAATAGAATAAAAAAATAAAGAAAAGTAGCAATCTTTATAGAACCTATTGAACTAAACTAGTTGTATAATTATATATATTCTCTTTATTTCTCTTTTTATCCCTTTTTGCCTTACTTTATTGCTTAGGCTCTTAAAGAGGGGTTGGGTTGCGCTAGACCTAATAGAGCTATAGTATATTTATATAACTTTCATTTAATTATTTTAAGCTTTATTTCTATAATCTAAAGTGTATATTAATATTTCCCTATATATATAATACCTTAGGTTTAATACACCCCCTTAAATTTACTAAAAGTAAGTCTATTATATTTCTTATTTATTATTTATTTATTAATTCTATACTTTATTTATAGCTTTTTATCTTTGCTTTATGCTTTTATTTTACTTTTATATTTAATGCCTATTAATAGTATTATTTATTTAAGGTTTATTGCTATATATAGGCATTTTTAATTGCTTTATAAATGCTCTTTATTAAGTAAATAAAAATAATAAAATAGATATAAATTATAATAAAAAGTATTCTTTAAATTACTTTACTTTAATTTTACTTTTATTTTTATAGAAGAATTCTTATTTATAAATAAAGTAATTTATTTTTTTATTTTAAACTTTTTTTTTTTTTTTTTAGCTTTAATTTAAATTTTTATATATATATCTTTATAGTGTTTTTAGTCTTTAACTTATATATACTAATTATAGTTATTTTAGCAAATATATATATATATATATACTATATTATAAATTAATTTTATAGTTTATTTTTAGGTTTTATAGCTCTTTTTTTATTAACTACTTATAATAGTAATAATTTATTTAATAAGCTATTCCCTCCCTTTATTAACTCCCTATTGCCTTTACTATAAGTTATTTTATAGCTTAAAACTAAATTATATATTACTAACTTTATCTTAATAGTATAAATTAATAATAGAGTTATATATAGACTTAAGCTATTTATATAGCTTAAGCAAAAGAACTTTTTACTGCAGCTAAATATACTACTAAACTATAAGTATTTCTAAATTGATTTTTAAGCTTTATTTAATAGTTTTGCTTTTTATAATGCCTTTTAGTAGTAGCTAATGCCTCACCTTATCTATCTATTATTAGCCTTTATAGGCTAAAGTAATAGTAAGTACTAAAAGTATTTTAGTAGCCTTAGGCTATACTATAAGTGCTATAACTTTAGTGGCTGCTGCTGCCCTATATAAGTGTATTTATTTTATTATTTTGTATTTTATTTTACTATTTTATAGTTTATTTTACTAATTTAAATTATAAAATAGCTTTTTTATTGCTCTTTTTATAATATTATTTTTTTTAAATTATATTTAAGGTAATAATATTAAAAAGAAAATAAAAGTTTAATTTAATACTTTATTTTTATATTTTAAACTATAAAATTAAAATTTTTTTTATATTATAAAAGAAAAATAAGCAATATATTGCTATTAAAGTTATATTAAGTAAATATACTATAAGCACCTTTCTATTTACTAAAGACCTTTATTTTTAGTAAATAAAATAATTAAAATTATTTTAAAGTTTATTTTATTATTTTATAGCTTATTTTATTATTTTACCTTTTAGCTAATAGCTACTATAATAGCATTAAATTAATAAATTTTATTATATTAATACTTTATTTCTTTACTATTTTTATAATATTAAATATTAAAGCTATAAGCCTTTTAGTATTTCCTTAATTATATATTTTTATAAATCTTAACTTTATTATATTTAAATGCATTTTATTAAGTCTATAAGTTTAAATTAATTTTAGCTTTTAAGAAATAATTTGCCTTATAGTAGTTTTATTAAACTATTAGCTATTAATTTTATACTTTATTTATATAAAATAAAGATTATTTTTACTATTATAAATTGCTTTAATTAATAATTATATATATTAATATATTTAAGCTTAATCTTTAATTTTTTAAGAGGATTTTAAATAAATTTAATTATCTATTAATTATTATAAATAAGTTTTAAAATAGAATTCTAAAGCTTAACTTTAAGTTCTATAAATAGTCTTTACTAATAAAGTTCTTTTTTTATAGCTTAAAAGAAAATAAGTAATTTTACCTTTATAGTTAATATTATAACTATATTTTATTTATTTATATACTATTTAATTAATCTATTAAAAAGTTTTATTATATATATTTATAAACTTTTTTAATTTAATATATTATTAATAAAAGATATATTTATTTATTTATTAATACTCTATAGACCTATAAAGTAAATAATACTTCTATACTATATAAATAAAGGAAAAAACTATATTAATAGGATAAAAACCTTTATTTAATATAATATTAGATCTAATATAGGTCCCCTATAGGGAAGCATTAAATTAAAAGTTAGTTTAATGCTATTACTAAAATATTCTATTTACCTAATTGTAGGGTTAGTAAGTAAAGTAAAAGTAAGGCCTATAATAGGCCTAAATTACCTATACTATAGGCCTATTGCAGGGAGTGGGGCGCTATTCTAGCGCTATTAGCTAGCAGCTAGCTAGCTATTAGCTATTTAAATGCTATTATTATTATTTTTTAATCTTTATAGATATACTTAATTCCTTTTTTTTTCTTTCTTTTTTATATATCTCTATAAAAGCTTTCTATTGCCTTTAAGTATACACTTTATTAATGCATTATTTATATAGAATACTTAACTTATATAAGCACTAATTGCTATTTTTATTACTACTCTATACTAATTATATATAGCTAAAAATAATAATTATAATAATAA
This sequence comes from Aquanectria penicillioides, assembly GCA_003415625.1. Classification (NCBI taxonomy): domain Eukaryota; kingdom Fungi; phylum Ascomycota; class Sordariomycetes; order Hypocreales; family Nectriaceae; genus Aquanectria; species Aquanectria penicillioides. The sequence goes on along the minus strand of PYIU01000006.1, from coordinate 2,973,338 downwards.
TAATAATAATAATAATAATAATAATAATAATAATAATAATAATAATAATAGTATATATTTAATATAGCTATAAATAGCATTTTTGCTAATATTAATAGATATTAAAATACTAAACTAGCTGCATTAAAGTAAAGGGTGCTATATTAACCCTAAAGGCAATATAAAATCTATTCTATTCTATATATATTATACAAATAATAAAAGATAGAGAGGATAGTCTATACTAAAATTAGGCTAATATATAATTTCTATTCTTTATAGCTATAAAAAATTAACTATTAATAAATACTAAAGCTAATAGCTATATAGCTTATACCTATATATATAAGCTATATAAGCCACTACTATATTTAATAGAGGCTAATGCTTATATATTAATAGTAGCTTTATAGAAAGGGATAGCTATAGTAAGTATAGCTTAATTTAATTCTACTATAAATACAATACTAATATAGATTATAGAAGGAAGAGCTCTAGCAGTTAGGGGCTAAGGCTATTTAAGCTAAAAGGAGGGCAATTTAAGCGCACTCTTAAGCTATACCTATAGTCCCAATTATAGGTCTTAATGCTAATTAGCTCTATAAGCTAATCAATAGAGTTAACTATATAGCTATAGCTCTTAAGAGCTTAATAGCTATATTGCCTTCTTTAGTTAAAAGAGCTAAAGCTACTTAAAGATAGGCAGCGCCTAAAAGCAATAGTAGCAGTAAATAGTATTGGTTTTAGTATAGGTTTATATTAGCTAATATTAATAGTAAAGACTAAAGTTTAGCGTAATTCCTTAAGCAATAGCTTAAGCTTAAGCAAAGCTAGGAGGGGATTGGAGTAGGGGGGGCTTAAGGATAAAGGGGATAAAGGGGAGGACAGCAAGAAGAAAGATAAAGAGGGGGATAGCAGGGAGAATAAGATAGATCTTATATCTCCTAAAGAGGATATAGACTTAAAGTAAATAGTATTGCTAGGGTAGGTAGATATAGATTAGGTGTAGCAGTAAATAAAGGTAAGGTCTAGATAGAGCTAAGGTAGAGACCTAGCCATTAGGGGGGCAGGCTTTAGTATATTATTTGTATAGTAGGCCGGTTTTTTTCCCCCTTTTAAAGGGGGTTTTTTTAGGTGCATTAACTTCCCTCTTAATAGAGGGGTTAAAGCACTTAAGTAAAAGAGTTACTAAAAGGCAAAAATAGTATAAAAGCAAGCATATTCTAAACTAAATATAGCTTAATAGCTAGCTTATAGTATAGTATAATATATAGATAGGCTAGCTACTTAATAAGGCAATATACAATCTAGGCTTTAGATAGGTACTGCTTAAGCTTAAGGAGGTTATAGGGTAGATTAAATAGGGTTTCCCTTTAGCTTAAATAAAGCAGGCAGTATAGTATAATATAGCTAACTATTTTAATAGCATCTCTATACTAGCACTAAGGCATACTTACCTTAGGGACCTTTTTTTAGAAAAGGAAACCCTAAAGTCCAATGCGTCCTATCCGCATTTGGGTGAGCAGGGAGCTTTCATACTTCTCGAGTCCCTTATATAGGCAGATAGTCTTCTTCTTTATGTAGAGTGGGAAGATTTCGGCTGCCTCCATCCTATTGTTAGCGCGCCGTTCGCGAGACTCATGCCCGGCTCGTTCCCATCGATGCCTCCAGTCGGCTGATGCCCGGTCCTTAATTGACTTTCGGTCTTCTCTATGTTCCCTATCGGGGAGCCAATTGGCAAGCCACTCCTTATGTTCCTGCATTAGTTTACGCCAAGGGCCGTTGCGGCGGCGATAAAAGATATATTATTATATATTAAAAAGTTATTTTTACCTTTAAGCTATAAAGCAAAAAAAATAAATTATATAAAAATAATATAATATTTAGTTTACTGCCTTTATATATAGTTCCTTTAGATTTATTATAAATCTTATAAAATATAATATAGTAAATGCAATATTTAATTAAGTAATAATTACTATATAAAGAATTAAGCTAATTACTTATTTATATTAATTTTATACTTTATTTAGCAATTTGCTTATTTAAAAAGAGTTTTATTTTCTTTATTAAAGTTACATTTCCTTTATCTAAAGTATATAATTTATAAATCTTCTTTAAGTATAAATTTTAAGTTATTTAAATTAATTTTTAACTTTATTTTTAAATAATTTCTATTTTAAAGAACTATTATAGCTTACCTCTATTAATTAATTTATATTTTAACTTTAAACCTATAATTACTTTATTTATAATTAATTTATATCTTTTAGTATATATTATTATAATATTATCTATATAAAAGAAAATAAAAACTTTATTTTTATTATAATAGTATAGTTTATAAGGGATTAATTTAAAATTAATATTTTATAATATTATTTTAAGTTCTATTTACTATAAAAGAGATATAATTCTTAATCTATAAAGTGCTTTTTTAAGCAATAATACTTAGCTTTTATTTTTGCTCTTTTTATATTTTAGTAAAGGTTTTATAAATATATCTATTAATAGTTTTGCATTTATAAATGCATTTATTGTATTAAATTATAGTATTTTAAGATTAAATCTTATTGTAATTATAAGTAATATTTTAAATGATTTTTCTATTAATATAGCAATATATATTTCTTTAGAACTTACCTTTTGCTATTAATCTCTTTAAATAATAAATCTAGCTTTATATTTTTATAAGTATTTATATTTATTAAGCTTATATATATATACCTATATATAGTTAATAAATTATAAATTATAAAAGTTAATTTTACTTTTTAATATTTTAATTTAAGACTTTATTTACTAATAACTCTTTAAGTATATTTTCTTTACTTTTAGGAATATAGCCTTAAATTTATACCTAAAAATATTTCTATAAGAATTTAGTACTTTAAGTAGGTTCTTTTAATAGAGTTTTTATTTCTTTAAGTTAAGGTTTATTTTATTCTTTTATAGCTTATATTTTAGTTTATACTTTTTATATTTAATTTTAATATATATTGCCTTAATTATAATAGTATTTCTATATTTTCTAAATAATATAGCTTTTATTTCTATAAAGAAGGCTTAATTAAGCTTAATCTATTCCCTTTATAAGCTAATATTTAATATTAAAGGTATTAAGTATTTTCTTTTTTACTTTATTGCTAAAGCTAAAAAGGCAAAAGCTAGACTTTTTAATAGAGTTAAAAAGAATTTAAATTATAATTAAGTATATTTTTTATCTTTAACCTATAGTTTATTTATATTTTTCTCCTTTTTAATTTTTAAGTTTTTAACTATATTTTAAAGGCTTATTTTAGTGGTTTAAAGCTTATTTTATAGTTAATTAATGTTTTTTATTTAATTAACTTACTTAGCATTAAAAAGAGCTTTTATTTATATTTATATTTCTTTAAGGGTCTTTTTATTTATAATTTCTTTTATTTTAGCATTATTTATTAAAAAAAGGTTTTCTTTATTAAAAATAATATTTTAGGTTATATATACTTAATTAATAATTAAATTCTAAATATAAAAAAGGTTTTAAGAATTATATTCTATAAGATAATCTATTTAAGCCTTTAGGCTTATTTTAAATATAAGTTAATTCTTCTTTAATTAAGTATCTTTAATTATTATAAATAATTTATAATTAATTATCCTAAAGTAAGTAATTTATAGCTTAAAATTTTTATTTAAGCTTTAAATTAATAAAAAAAAGCTTTTATATAGTATTTTTTACTTAAGTCCCTATTTTAAAGTTTAGTTTAGTAAATATATTACTATTCTTATTATTTTTAGCTATAGTTTAGCTAATAGACTACTTTTAATTATAAGAACTTTTATTTTCTCTTTTACTATCTCCCTAAAATGTTTTTTTAATCCATTCTATTGCTATATTTAAAGGGTACTTTCTTTTACTGCTATTCCTCTTTAATCTAGCTATATATAGATTAAATTACTTTTTTAAAACTTATTATTTATTTTTATTACTTAAAGTTTAATTTTATATTTTATTTTTAATATTTAAGTAAAGTTTTATAGCATTAATAATAATTATTTTTCTTTTTAATTTTTAAAGTAATAGTCTTAATATATTTTTAATGCATAATCTATTATAATAGTGCATAAAAAAAGGTTTATTATATTAAATTAAAAGTTATAAAAGTTTAAGGAAACTTACTCTTTAGGAATTAAGCTTTATATTTATAGTTTGCAATACTTTTAGTATTTTATTTTATTTAATCTATAAGTATTATATTTAACTATTATTAGGCCTTTAATCTTTATACTAATAGTATAGTTAATTAAGTGTTTTAATGCTTTAGGTCCTAAATAATTTAGTTAATAGTGCTATTTTATAGCTTTTATTTATTATAGATATTTTAATATCTATAAGTTATAATAAGGTTTATTTATTATAAATAAGCTTTATTTTTAAATAATAGGCTTATAATTTAAAATATATTAGTTATAAGCAATCTTTAATTTATATAAAGCTTGCCTATTTTTATATCTTAAAATATTATTTTTATTTCTTTAATTCTATTAATAACTATATTAATTAAGTCTTTTTAATAAAATTAGATTTATTTTAATTTATAAGCAATAAGCAATATACCTTAAAATAAAAAAATAAGCTTTACTTTATAGGTTTTAAACTTTAATTTTTATATCTTTATATTTTAAGATTAAAAGGTTCTTTAATTTAATAAAAATAATTTTATTAAATAAAGCTAATTTAAGATTCTTAAATTTCTTTTTATTATTAAAAATATATAGTATTATCCTTAAGTTAAGTATAATTAAAATTAATAATAAATATTTACTATATAAAATAAGGAAAATAGCTATAGAATTTAAAATTAAGATTTATAATATTAATTATTAATTTAAATCTTTAATTAATTATATAGTTTACTTTTTAAGCTTTTTATATAGTTTTTAAACTTTAATTTAATCTTTTAATTATATTTTCTATCTTTTATTTATTTACTTTTACCTTTTTATTTACTTAAGTATATTTTTAGGAAATGCAATCTAGCACTTTTAGGTATTTATATTAAAGTATAATTTTCTATATAAGGTATAATAATTATTTTCCTTTAGAGTTTATTTTTATTTCTTTAATTTAAGTTATTTAAATTATAAGCTCTTTAAATAAAAATACTTTTTAAAAGGTAGTTTTAAGCCTTAAAATATTAGTTTAAAGTTCCCTTTTTATACTAAAGCTTTATATTACTTTCCTTTAGTTTCCTTTTTTTTTTTAATTTTATATTTAAAACTTAAAGTAAAAGCAATTAATATATAAATACTTTTTTTAATAGCATTTTTATATTATACTTTAGTAATTTAAAAAAATATTTAAAAATAACTTTTAAAGTATTATTTTAAATTTATAAATTATATATTTAAGTATAAGGCTTTAGCAATATTCCTTATAATTATAATCTTTATAGACTATTTTTAATTAATAATTTAATTTTATTAAATAATTTTAGGGTTTAAAGTTTATTTTAGTACTTTAAAATAGCATTTTTAAGCTTATTTTTCTTTTAATATATTATTAATTCTATATATAGCTTTAAGGTTATAATAGAATTTTATAATATTATTATTATTATTATCTTTATTTATTATAAATAAATATAATAAAGGCTTATTTTCTTTATTATTTAATTAAAGATATTATAGATTCTATTTACTTTAATTTTATATTTTTCTTAATTATAGCAAAATATTATAAGCTTATATTTTAATAGTTTTAAGTTTTTAAAAAGTAACTTTATTATTATAATTATTTATTATTTTAATTAAATAAGCTTTATTATTAAGCTTTTAGCCTTAATTCTTTCTTTTATATAGTATTTTATAGAAATAGATATTATAGGCTTAAAAATTTAAATAGTCTTAAATTAAAAAGGGTCCTTAAGGATTTTAAGCTTTTTAATTTATTTTACTATAATTTTTACTTTATAGCTTTATTTAAAGGTCTTTTAATTATTTAAATTATTAAAAATATAGGTCTTTAAAGTTATTTTATATATTTAGTTTAAAATTAAAATATAAAGTTTATTTCTTTCTTTTAGAGCTTAATTAAATAGTTTTAGCTGCATTAATAAGTATAGCTTTAAAACTCTTAATTATTAAACTGAATTAGTTATATAATTGTATGTATTTTTCTTATTTCTCTTTTTATCCCTTTTTGCCTTGCTTTATTGCTTAGGCTCTTAAAGAGGGGTTGGGTTGCGCTAGACCTAATAGAGCTACAGTATATTTACATAACTTTCATTTAATTATTTCAAGCTTTATTTCTATAATCTAAAGTGCATACTAATATTTCCCTATATATATAATACCTTAAGTTTAATAGAACCCCTACTTTAATGCTATAGGGTTTAAAGAACTTATTATTAAACTAAAGGTATATTAAATGCTTAAATAAATAGCTAAAAAGCTAAACTAATAATTACTATAAGTAGCCTTAATTATAAATAGTAATAATAAGCCTTTTATAGTTAATTAAATTAAAGGCTATAATAAAGTTTAATTAAAAGAGCAATACTATTTTACTATAGGCCTATATTATATATATTGCTTTTATTATAACTATAAGGGCTAGCTTAATAGACCTTTAAAGTCTATTTTTTATTTAACTATTAAAAAGTATATTTAGGTTTTTAGCTATTATTATTATTTATTAAGCTATTATTAATTTAATTACTTTATTAATAATATTAAAAAAGAAAATAAATCTTTATTTAAATACTATATATTTTTAAGCTATTATTTTATTAAATTTAAAAATAATTATAATAATTATATAGTAAAAGTAATATAAAAAATGCCTAAATATAATACTTATATTAATAATAATAATAAAGGCTTTTAAAAAGGGCTTATTATATACTTTAAGGAAATTAATAAAGAATCTATTATTACTAAAAGCTTTTTATAATTAAATTTTAAAGAGTAAGTAAACTAATTTATAAAGTTTAATATAGTTTTATATTAAATTTTTAATATTTTATAGCATTTAATCTATATTTAATAGTTATATTATAAGGTTTATTATAATAGATTTAATATTTTAATTATTTACTTAAGGCTTAAAAAAGAAGCATTTTATTAATATAATTACCTTTTTAATATAATTTATAGCTAAAGGATTTTATTTAAGGCAATTAAAAGAAAAAAGCTATAAAAAGGCTAAAGCAATATTATTTTAAAGTTATATCTATTTCTTTAAGTTCTAAAGTTTCTTTTAGCTATTAATATCTTTCTTTATTTTAGCTTTAAATAAAGTATTATATTAAGCTATATATTTAGCCTTAATTATATAAGCCTTTTGCTTATTGCCTATTTCTTATAGTTTTAGTTAATTAATTACTATACTATTATATTATATATATCTTTATATTTATTTAAATTAATAAATAGCCTTTATAATAAGCTAATTCTATTAATTATTACAATTAAGCTTAAATTGCCTTTATATTAAGGTAATATATTAAGTAATTTAATGCAATCTTTAAATTAGCTATTTAATTGCCTCTTTTAGCTATTATATAAAGATTATTTTACCTAAAGTTTAATAAAGGGTAATTTATACTTTAAGTTTAGCCTTCTTAAGGTTTATTATATATTAGTTAAATACTATAGGCTAAAGGTCTAATAAAAGAAAGGGCAATATATTTATAAAGAACTTAATATATATTTACTATAAAATATAATTAAAGCTATTTAAATTATAATTAAAACTTAAATAAATAGTATAGTTATTCTTTAAGGCTTAAGCTAAATTAAAAGTACTATTTTTAATATTACTTACTTTTTAAATTATAATTTTATAAAGGGTTATTAAAGCTATATTTAATTATTATATTTCTATTAAAAAGATTAAATTATATAAAGTAGTTTTATTATAGTAGTTTTATATTAAATAATATAGATTAAAGTTTATAATTATAATTATTTTAAAGGCTAAAGTAAAGCTAGTTAAAATATATATTATCCTTAAGTCCTTTTTATTTTTTAAAGGGTTATATACTATAATTATTTTTATATAATAGTATTTAAAATTAATTTTAATTTAATTTTCTTTTATTTAATAGATTTAAATCTTTAGTTTATATTATTTATATATATAAAAAGCTATATAGCCTAAATAGTAAATTATAATATAGTTTAATCTTTTAAAATTTATTAAAGTATTAATCTTTTAGTTTTTAGCTAATTTTAAAAGTATAATTATATTATATCTATTATAAATATATAGTATTTAATAAATTAACTTAAAGTAGCAATATATATTTTAAAATAAAACCTATATTAATTAAATATAAATAAAAAGATTAATTTAATAAATAGTAGCAATAAAGTATAAGCATTAAAAAAAAAGCATTAAATAAAATATAATACTATTTATTTATAGAGCTTAAGGGTTAATTAATTCTTTTAGTAAAGAGAAGAGCTATAAAGAGAGTATTCTTAAGGAAGCTATTTTATTATATATAAGGGATATTTTATTATATTAAAGTGCATTCTTTATATTTTATTAATTATTTATAGTATTTTTCTTTTATGTAGATTTAATACTTTTTTATTATAAAATAAATATAGCTTTAAGCTAAATAATCCCTATAATAAAGAGTATAATAATAAAAGATTTCTCCTTTTTTAATAAAGTAATTATTATATATTAAGCTATTATATTAGCTATAAATTAAAGTAAATTAATAGTTTTTTATAATATAGCTATACTTATAGTATTAAAAGTATTAAATAAATTTTAATTCTTTATTAAAGGGTTTATAATTATATAGTTTAGCATTAAAAAATAATTTATTATTATATAGACTATTAGCTTCTTTAATAAATAAAATATAAAGAATTAAGTTTATTTTTATTATAGTACTATTTTAGGCTTAAATAGACTTTACTTTATTAACCCTTAAGGTATTAATATTATTAATAGTTTTAATAAACTTATTTATATTATTAAAAATAGATTTAATTTAAATTTCTTTTATTAAAATAATAAAAATAAAAAGAGTAAAAAGGGCATTATTTCTAAATGCAATAGCTATTTATTCTTTTTTATAAAAGGCTTTAGTCTATTTTAAGGTAAAAAAAGTAAAAGCTATATCTTTATTAAAAAGGCAATATATTGCAATTATATAAAAGTTATTATAAACTTAATTTACTATTTATATAGTTTCTATTAAAGTGCAATTTTTAATATCTTTAAAGGCATCTTTAATATAAATAGTAATTTTATACTTAATATAGCTATATATTATATATTTATTAATTTTAATATTTATAAATATAAAGCAATATAAAAGAACTAATATATAAAATTAATATATTAATTAAAAAGAAAAAAAGCTTAAATTAGCTAAAATAGCTATTATTACTATAATAATAGCAATTATTATAATAATAGTAATTTTATTAATAAATCTCTTTTTAAAGGTTATATTAATCTTAAAGGGAGAATAGAAGCATACTTTATATATATTAATATAGATTTAAAATATCTTTTAAATTGCTTTAAGAAAGTAAAATAAAATAATTTTAATAATAGCTTTATAGGCTTTTTTATCTTTATTAATTATAAGGCTTTTATTAGCTTTTATTGCTTTATTTATTTTAGGTGCATTACTATATTAGCTAGTAGTAAAAAAGGAATTATATTAGCTATTTTTAATGCTATATTTTCTTAAATTAATAACTATTAAAAGGGCTATAGTATTAGCATTATACTCTTAATGCACTATTATATTTAAGGGTAATTTAATATAAAGGATTAATTAATTATAGTTTTAAATGTTTTAAAGGTAGTTAAAAATAGCTATAAATAGTTATAAGTTTAAGGGTAAAGATTAAACTTATATATAAAAAAAAAAAATAGTTATTATATTTAAAAATAATACTTTTTTTACTTTTTTAATCTTTACTATTTTAATAAAAAGAATTTAAATTAAATTTATTTTTAATAATATAAATAAACTTATTAAAACTATTAATAGTATTAATACTTTAAGAGTTAGTAAAATAAAGCCTATTTAAGCCTAAAATAATATTACAATTAAAATAAATTTAATTCTTTATATTCTATTTATTAAAAAAGCTAATAGTTTATATAATAATAGACTATTTTTTAATATTAAACTATATAATTATAAACTCTTTAATAAAGAATTAAAATTTATTTAATACTTTTAATGCTATAAATATTGCTATATTATAAAAAACTATTAATTTACTTTAATTTATAGCTAATATAATAGCTTAATATATAATAATTGCTTTATTAAAAAGGGAAAAATCCTTTATTACTATACTTTATATTATAAAGATTTATTTATTTATTAATACTCTATAGACCTATAAGGTAGATAGTGCTTCTATACTATATATTATAAAGATTATTTAACTTAAAGCTATATTTATTTTATAGTAAAAAAGTATTAAATCTATATAAAAAAAAGAATATTATAAATAATTAATAAAATATAAAGAATGCACTTTAATATAGCAAAATATTCTTTATATATAATAAAATAGCTTCTTTAAAAACCTTTTCTTTATAGCTCCCTTTCTTATTAAAAGAGTTAATTAACCTTTAAGCTTTATAAATAAATAATACTATACTTTATTTAGTATTTTTTTTTTCTTTTAGTTCTTATATTTTATTGCTATTATCTATTAAATTAATCTTTTTATTTATATTTAATTAATATAGATTTTATTTTAAAATATATACTATTGCTTTAAGTTAATCTATTAAATGCTATATATCTATAATAGATATAATATAATTGCACTTTTAAAATTAGCTAAAAATTAAAGGATTAATACTTTAATAAACTTTAAAAGATTAAACTATATTATAATCTATTATTTAAGCTATATAGCTTTTTATATATATAAATAAAATAAACTAAAGACTTAAACTTATTAAATTAAAGAAGATTAAGCTAATATTAATTTTAAATACTATTATATAAAAATAATTATAGTATATAACCCTTTAAAAAGTAAGGGAAACTTAAAGGCAATATATACTTTAGCTAGCCTTATTTTAGCCCTTTAAATAATTATAATTAAAAACTTTAATTTATATTATTTAATATAAAATTGCTATAATAAAACTACTTTATATAGCTTAATCTTTTTAATAAAAATATAATAGCTAAATATAGCCTTAATAACCTTTTATAAAATAGTAATTTAAGAAATAAATAATACTAAAAATAGTACTTTTAATTTAGCTTAAGCTTTAAAGAATAGCTATACTATTTATTTAAGCCTTAATTATAATTTAAATAGCTTTAATTATATTTTATAGTAAATATATATTAAGTTTTTTATAAATATATTACCTTTCCTTTTATTAAACTTTTAGCTTATAGTATTTAATTAATATATAATAAACCTTAAGAAGGCTAAACTTAAAGTATAAATTACCTTTTGCTAAACTTTAGGTAAGATAATCTTTATATAATAGCTAAAATAGGCAATTAAATAGCTAACTTAAGGACTATATTAAATTGCTTAATATATTACTTTAATATAAAGGTAATTTAGGCTTAGCTATAATAATTAATAGAATTAATCTATTATAAAGACTATTTATTAATTTAAATAAATATAAAGATAAATATAATATAATAATATAGTAATTAATTAATTAAAACTATAAAAAATAGATAATAAATAAAAGATTTATATAATTAAAACTAAATATATAGCTTAATGCAATACTTTATTTAAAGCTAAAATAAAAAGAGATATTAATAGCTAAAAGAAACTTTAGAACTTAAAGAAATAAATATAATTTTAAAGCAATATTGCTTTAGCCTTATTATAGCTTCTTTCTTTTAATTGCCTTAAATAATATTTTTTAGCTATAAGCTATATTAAAAAGGCAATTATATTAATAAAATGCTTTTTCTTTAAGCCTTAAGTAAATAATTAAAATATTAAATTTATTATAATAAACTTTATAATATAATTATTAAATATAGATTAAATACTATAAAATGCTAAAAATTTAATATAAAATTGCATTAAATTTTATAAATTAATATACTTACTTTTTAAAATTTAATTATAAAAAGCTTTTAGTAATTATAGTTTTTTTTATTAACTTCCTTAAGGTATATAATAAGCCTTTTTTAAAAGCCTTTATTACTATTATTAATATAAATATTATATTTAAGTATTTTTTATATTATTTTTATTATATAATTGCTATTATTATTTTTAAATTAAATTAAATAATAGCCTAAAAATATATAATATTTAAATAAAGATTTATTTTCTTTTTTAATATAATAAATAAAGTAATAAAATTAATAATAATTTAATAAATAGTAATAGTAATTAAAAACCTAAATATACTTTTTAATAATTAAATAAAAAATAAACCTTAAAGATCTATTAAGCTTACCTTTATAATTATAATAAATGTAATATATATAATATAGGCCTATAGTAAAATAGTATTGCTTTTTTAATTAAACTTTATTATAGCCTTTAATTTAATTAATTATAAATAGCTTATTATTACTCTTTATAATTAAGACTATTTATAATAATTATAATTTAGCTTTTTAGCTATTTATTTAAGCAATTAATATACTTTTAGTTTAATAATAAGTCTTTTAAACCTTATAGTATTAAAGCTAAAGTTTTGTAGAAATTACTACTTTTCTTTATTTTTTTTATTCTATTTATATTAAGGCTTTATATAGTATTTAAAAAAGTCTTTAATATTATAGTAATTAAATTTATTAATAATATAAATATATTTATATTTAAAAAAGATATAATAAAGACTTAAGCCTAATTTAAAGCTATATAAATAATATATATATTTTAGGCCTTTATTAATAATATTACCTTTAAATTTATTAAAGCTTAATTCCTTTATTTCTTTTATTAATATTAAGGGCATTAAGTTTAATTAATTTTTATCTATAATATATTTTAGCTATAAAAATTATATTATTTTCTTAAGTTATAGCTATATAAAAAGCTACTTTAAGGCCTATATATCTTTAAGCTTAAAGGAAAATTTAAGTACTAAAGGTAGGCCCTTATTGCTTTTATAGTAAGTATATAAAAAGTAAACCTTAAGGCTGCCTATATAATATATATATATATAATTAAATTTATAATTACTTATAGTATTAGTATATATTATTTTTTAATAAAAAAAGGCAATAATTTAAAAGGGATTACTAAAGCTTTATTTATTAAATAGACTTAAGCCCTTTATATTATTAAGGGAGGCTATAAGGCTATTTTAATTAAATTATTAAAAAGTAAGCTTAAAATCCCTTTATTTAATATATATTTTAATAAATAATTTATTTAATTTTAAGGCTAGCTTTAAGCTTAAGGCATTAAAAAAAAATTTTTTTATAATTATATTAATAATATATTAAATTTATTACTATTATTATAATAGCTTTTAGTATAAACTAATATAGAAATATAAAAAGTAATTTATTAATTAGCTTTTTAATAGAAAATATAAAAAAAAATTAAAAGTTAATTAAAAATTAAATATTAATTAATTAAAAGTATTAATAAAAATAAATTAAATATAAGTTTTATAAATAGTATATAAATAATAAAATAAAAGCAATTAAAATCTTTTTATTTTATATAAAAAAAGAGATTATTTATTTATATAAAGAACTTAAAAAATATAAAAGCTTATTATTTATTTAAATATAAATAGAATATATTAAACTTTAGGGATTTCTTTTTTAAAAAAAGGTCTTTAAGATAAGTATATTTTAATATTAATATAGAAATACCTATTAAAATAATTAGCTATATTATATTATATTACTTGCTTTATTTAAGCTAAAGGAAAACTTTATTTAATTTACTTTATAACTTTCTTAAGCTTAAGTATTATCTATTTAAAGCCTAAATTATATATTGCTTTATTAAATAATTAGCCTATTTATATATTATACTATATTATAAGCTAGCTATTAAGCTATATTTAATTTAAAATATATTTATTTTTATATTGCTTTTATCTTTTAATACCTTTTTTATTTAAATACTTTAATCTTTTTATTAAAAGGGAAATTAATATATTTAAAAAAGCCCTTTTAAAAGAGAAAAAAAACCAATTTATTATATAAATAATATATTAAAGCCTATCCTTTTAATAGCTAAATCTTTACTTTAGCTCTATTTAAACTTTATTTCTATTTATTATTATATTTAATTTATATTTATTTACTTTAATAATACTATTTACTTTAAGTTTATATTTTCTTTAAGAAATATAAATTTTATTTTATTTTTTTTATTATCTTTCTTTTTATTTTTCTTTTTATTATTCTTTTTTTTATCTTTAAGCCCTTTTTACTTTAATCCCTTTTTAGCTTTACTTAAGCTTAAGCTATTACTTAAAGAAATATATTAAACTTTAGTCTTTAGTATTAATATTAGCTAATATAAACCTATATTAAAACTAATACTATTTATTACTACTATTACTTTTAGGTATTGCCTATCCTTAAGTAGCTTTAGCCTTTTTAATTAAAAAAGGCAATATAGCTATTAAGCTTTTAAGAGCTATAGCTATATAATTAACTCTATTAATTAGCTTATAAAGCTAATTAGCATTAAGACTTATAGTTAAAATTATAAATATAGCTTAAAAGTGCACTTAAATTGCCTTTTTTTAATTTAAATAGCTTTAGCTTTTAATTACTAAAGCTTCTCTTTTTATAATCTATATTAATATTATACTTATAATAAAACTAAATTAAATTATATTTATTATAGCTATTTCTTTTTATAAAGCTACTATTAGTATATAGGCATTAGCCTTTATTAAGTATAGTAATAGCTTATATAGCTTATATATATAAATATAAACTATATAGCTATTAGCCTTAATATCTATTAATAGTTAGTTTTTTATAGCTATAAGGAATAGAAACTATATATTAGTTTAATCTTAATATAAACTATTCTTTTTATCTTTTGCTATTTATATAATATATATAGAATAAAGCAAATTCTATATTATCTTTAGGGTTAATATAGTACTTTTTACTTTAGTATAGCTAGCTTAATATTTTAGTATTTATTAATATTAATAAAAATGCTATTTATAGCTATATTAAATATTTATTATTATTATTATTATTATTATTATTATTATTATTATTATTATTATTATTATTATTATTATTATTATTATTATTATTATTATTATTATTATTATTATTATTATTATTATTATTATTATTATTATTATTATTATTATTATTATTATTATTATTATTATTATTATTATTATTATTATTATTATTATTATTATTATTATTATTATTATTATTATTATTATTATTATTATATTATTATTATTATTATTATTATTATTATTATTATTATTATTATTTTTAGCTATATATAATTAATATAAAAATAGCAATAAAAATAGCAATTAATGCTTATATAAATTAAATATTCTATATAAATAATATATTAATAAAGTATATACTTAAAGGCAATAGAAAGCCTTTATAAAGGCATATAAAACAGAAAAAGAAAAGGAAATAAATATACCTATAAGGATTAAAAAATAATAATAGCAATACTTAAATAGCTAATAGCTAGCCAGCCGCTAGCTAGTGCTAGATTGGCGCCTTACTCCCTATAATAGGCCTATAGTATAGATAATTTAAATCTATTATAGGCCTTACTTTTACTTTATTTATTAACCCTATAATTAAGTAAATAGAATATTTTAGTAATAGCATTAAACTAACTTTTAATTTAATGCTTCTCTATAGGGGACCTATATTAGGTTTAATATTATATTAAATAAAGGTTTTTTTATTCTATTAATATATTTTTTTCCTTTATTTATATAGTATAGAAGCACTATTTACTTTATAGGTCTATAAAGTATTAATAAATAAATAAATTAAAAAAGCTAATAGTTTAAATAATAATAAATTACTTTGCTCTTTAAAGAACTTGTTCTAAAAGAGACCTATTTGGCGCTGGCTCCAACTACCCTACTCACCCCCCCCCCCCCCTCCCCCTCCCCCTTTGTGCGCGTGTGTGTGTGTGTGCATGCGTTATTGTGAGGCTGCGGTTGGTCGGTCGGTCGGTCGGTTGGGTGGTTGTGGGCTGGGGTTGTGGGCTAGGGATGAAAAATTGCATGTAAGTTATGTGAATATTATGTGATAAAAAGCGTGAATATTATATGATTTTTATGTGACTTTGTGTAATCTAAATGTGATTTTGTGTAATCTAAAAAGTGGGTCTTTTTTGCTTTTTTTCTTTATTATTATTTTTAAGCTATTTTAAGGTTTTTTTATATTTAATCTTTTTATTAATTATTTTATTAGCTATTTTATTAGCTCTTTTATTAGCTATATTTAATGCTATTTTATTTATTGTATTTTTAGCTTTTTTATTAGCTATTTTACTAGCTATATTATTAGCTATTTTATTAGCTATTTTACTTGCTGTTTTATTTATTGTATTTTTAGCTATATATTAGCTATTTTATTAGCTTCTTTATTAGCTATTTTACTTGCTATTTTATTAGCTACTTTATTAGCTATATTTAATGCTATTTTATTTATTGTATTTTTAGCTATTATATTAGCTATTTTATTAGCTATTTTATTTACTATTTTATTTATTGTATTTTTAGCTATTTTATTAGCTATTTTACTTATTATTTTATTAGCTACTTTATTTGCTATATTTAATGCTATTTTATTTACTAGTATATTAGCTAGTATATTTACTATTTTATTTGCTATTATATTAACTATTATTTTTACTATTATATTAGCTATTATATTAGCTATTATATTAGCTATTATATTAAGACTTATATTAGCTATTGTATTTATTTTTTTACTATTTTACTATTTTACTATTTTACTATTTTACTATTTTACTATTTTACTATTTTACTATTTTACTATTTTACTATTTTACTATTTTACTATTTTACTATTTTACTATTTTACTATTTTACTATTTTACTATTTTACTATTTTACTATTTTACTATTTTACTATTTTACTATTTTACTATTTTACTATTTTACTATTTTACTATTTTACTATTTTACTATTTTACTATTTTACTATTTTATTATTTAAAGTAAATATATTAAATATATATATATATATATATTAATAAACCTATTTTTAAAAGGGGGGGGGGGGGGGGGAGAAATTAAAATCCTTTAGTATATTATTATTTATTTAATATATGTATTATTTAATTTAAATACTTTATATAATTTATTCATTTTATTAAACTTTCTTAATATATATTACATTTTACAATACTATTTATATAATATTGAATTTTCTATTATAATATTTAATATATAGTCTATTTAATTCTATATATTATAATATATAATATAAGGCTTATATTAGGTATTATATTATATAAATAGCTATATTTAAAGGATTTTATATATACTATTAAAAATATAAAAAGTAATATATATATAATCTTTTAAAATTTATTTATTTATTTTAATATATATATATTTTATATATATCTTTATTGTATATATATATTTATTTTATATATATTTTTATTTTATATATATATCTATTTTATATATATTTTTATATTATATATATATCTATTATATATATATTTCTATTTTATAATAGAATATACTTAAATACTATATATTTAATTAAAAACTTAAAAGTCTATTATATATTTATATATTTAATATAGTATTATATAAATAATACTATTTAATTAATATATTTATTAATTAAAATTTATATTTATTTCCTTTATAGTATATATATATATATATATATTATAAAATATATATTAAAATACTTTAATATATTTAAATATATATATATAATTATAAATTATATTATAAACCTTTGCCCTTAGACTTACAACTGCTTGCAGCCATCCTAAACTACCTTTAAAACATCTAAAAATACAATCAATCGATCCTTTATGCTAGATTACCCCTAAATATAATAGTGCATTAGGAGCATAATGCTAATGCTATAGCCCTTTTAATAGTTATTAATTTAAGAAAATATAGCATTAAAAATAGCTAATATAACCCCCTTTCTACTACTAGCTAATATAGCAATACATCTAAAGTAAATAAAGCAATAGAAGCTAGTAAAAGCCTTATAATTAATAAAGATAAAAAAGTCTATAAAGCTATTATTAAAATTATTCTATTTTACTTCCTTAAAGCAGTTTAAAAGGTATATTAAATCTATATTAATATATATAAGGTATGCTTTTACCTCCCTTTTAAGATTAATATAACCTTTAAAAAGAGACTTATTAATAAAATTACTATTATTATAATAATTGCTATTACTATAGTAGTAATAGCTATTTTAGCTAATTTAAGCTCTTTTTTTTTTTAGCTAATATAGCAATTTTATATATTAATTCTTTTATATAGCCTTATATCTATAAATATTAAAACTAATAAATATATAATATATAGCTATATTAAGTATAAGGTTACTATTTGCATTAAAAATGCCCCTAAAGATATTAAAAACTGCATTTTAATAGAAACTATATAAGCAGTAAATTAAGCCTATAGTAACTTTTATATAGTTGCAATATATTACCTTTTTAATAAAAATATAGTCCTTACCTTTTTTACTTTAAAATAGGCTAAAGCCTTCTATAAGAAAGGATAAATAGCTATTATATTTAAAAATAATGCCTTTTTTACTTTTTTTATCTTTACTATTTTAATAAAGAGAATTTAAATTAAATCTATCCTTAATAATATAAATAAACTTATTAAAACTATTAATAATATTAATACCTTAAGGGTTAATAAGGTAAAGCCTATTTAAGCCTATAATAGTATTATAATAAAAATAAACTTAATCCGTTATATTCTATTTATTAAAGAAGCCAATAGCCTATATAATAATAGGCTACTTTTTAATGCTAAACTCTATAATTATAAACCCTTTAATAAAGAATTAAAACTTACTTAATGCTTTTAATGCTATAAATATAGCTATATTATAAAAAACTGCTAATTTACCTTAATCTATAATTAATATAGTAGCTTAATATATAATAATTGCTCTATTAAAAAGGGAGAAATCCTTTATTGCTATACCCTTTACTATAGGGATTATTTAATCTAAAGCTATATCTATTTTATAGTAAAAAAGCATTAAACTTATATAAAAGAAAAATACTATAGATAATTAATAAAATATAAAAAATGCACTTTAGTATAGTAAAATATCCCCTATATATAATAGAATAGCTTTTTTAAAAACTCTTTCTTTATAGCTCTTTCCTTTATTAAAAGAGTTAGCTAACCTTTAGGCTTTATAAATAAGTAGTACTATACTTTATTTAATGCTTCCCTTTTTTTTAGTGCTTATACTCTATTGCTACTATTTATTAAATTAACCCCTTTATTTATATTTAATTAATATAGGTTCTATTCTAGAATATATATTACTGCTTTAAGTTAATCTATTAAGTGCTATATACTTATAATAGATATAATGCAATTGCACTTTTAAAATTAGCTAAAAACTAAAAGATTAATGCCTTAATAAACCCTAAAAGATTAAACTATATTATAATCTATTATTTAGGCTATATAGCTCTTTATATATATAAATAATATAGACTAAAGACCTAAACCTATTAAATAAAGGAAGATTAAATTAAAGTTAATTTTAAATATTGCTATATAAAAATAATTATAGTATATAACCCTTTAGGAAATAAAAGAGATTTAAAGGCAATATATACTTTAATTAACCTTACTTTAGTCTTTAAGATAATTATAATTAAAGACTTTAATTTATATTACTTAATATAGAATTGCTATAATAGAACTACTTTATATAGCCTAACCTTTTTAATAGAAATATAATAATTAAATATAGCCTTAATAACTCTTTATAGAACTATAACTTAAGAAGTAAATAATACTAAAAATAGTACTTTTAATTTAGCTTAAGCCTTAAAGAATAGCTATACTATTTATTTAAGCCTTAATTATAATTTAAATAGCTTTAATTATATTTTATAGTAAATATATATTAAGTCCTTTATAGATATATTGCCCTCTTTTTTATTAAACCTTTAGCCTATAGTATTTAATTAATATATAATAAACCTTAAGAAAGCTAAATTTAAAGTATAAATTACTCTTTATTAGACTTTAGGTAAAATAACCTTTATATAATAGCTAAAAAAGGCAATTAAATAGCTAATTTAAGAACTGCATTAAATTGCTTAATATACTACCTTAATATAAAGGCAATTTAGGCCTAATTGCAATAATTAATAGAATTAGCCTATTATAAAGGCTATTTATTAATTTAAATAAATATAAAAATATATATAATGCAATAGTATAATAGTTAATTAGCTAAAACTATAAAAAGTAAGCAATAAGCAAAAGGCTTATATAGCTAAAGCTAAATATATAGCTTAATGCAATACTCTATTTAAAGCTAAAATAGAGAAAGGTATTAATAGCTAAAAGAAACTCTAGAACTTAAAGAAATAGGTATAACTTTAAAGCAATATTGCTTTAGCCCTTTTATAGCTCCTTTCCCTTAATTGCCTTAAGTAAGATTCTTTAGCTATAAGCTATATTAAAAAGGCAATTATATTAATAAAATGCTTCTTTTTTAAGCCTTAAGTAAATAATTAAAATATTAAATCTATTATAATAAACCTTATAATATAACTATTAGGTATAAACTAAATGCTATAAAATACTAAAAACTTAATATAAAACTATATTAAACTTTATAAATTAATTTATTTACTTTTTAAAATTTAATTATAAAAAGCTTTTAGTAGTAATAGATTTTCTATTAGCTTTCTTAAAGTATATAGTAAGCCCTTTTTAAAAGCCCTTATTACTATTATTAATATAAGTATTGCATTTAGGCATTTTTTATATTGCTTTTACTATATAATTGCTATAATTATTCTTAAATCTAATAAAATAATAGCCTAAAAATATATAGTATTTAAATAAAGATCTATCTCCCTTTTTAGTATTATTAGTAAAGTAATAAAGTTAATAATAGCCTAATAAATAATAATAATAGCTAAAAACCTAAATATACTTTTTAATAGTTAAATAGAAAATAAATTTTAAAGGTCTATTAAGCTAGCCCTTATAGTTATAGTAAAAGCAATATATATAATATAGGCCTATAGTAAAATAGTATTATTTCTTTAATTAAACTTTATTATAGCCTTTAATTTAATTAACTATAAAAGGCTTATTATTACTTTTTATAATTAAGGCTATTTATAGTAATTACTAGTTTAGCTTTTTAGCTATCTATTTAAGCATTTAATATACTTTTAGTTTAATAATAAGTCCTTTAAACTTTATAGCATTAAAGTAAAGGTCCTATAGGGATTGCTACTCTTCTTTATTCTTTTTATTTTATTTATATTAAGGCTTTATATAGCGCTTTAAAAAGTCCCTAAAATTATAATAGTTAAATTTACTAATAATATAAATATATTTATATTTAAAAAAGATATAATAGAGATTTAGGCTTAACTTAAAGCTATATAAATAGTATATATATTTTAGGCCTTTATTAATAATATAACCTTTAAACTTACTAAAGCCTAACTTCTTTATTTCTTTTGCTAATACTAAAGGCATTAAGTTTAACTAACCCTTATTTATAATATAATTTAGCTATAGAAATTATATTGTTTTTTTAGATTATAGCTATATAGAAAGCTACTTTAAGGCCTATATATCTTTAAGCTTAAAGGAAAACTTAAGCGCTAGAGGTAGGCCTTTATTGCCCTTATAGTAAGTATATAAAGAGTAAACCTTAAGGCTGCCTATATAATATATATATATATAATTAGGTTTATAATTGCCTATAGTGCTAATATATACTATTCCTTAATAAAAAGGGATAAAAACTTAAAAGGGATTATTAAAGCCCTATTTATTAAATAGACTTAAGCCCTTTATATTATAGAGGGAGGCTATAAGGCTACTTTAATTAAATTGCTAAAAAGTAAGCTTAAAATCCCTTTATTTAATATATACTTTAATAAATAATTTATTTAATTTTAGGGCTAACTTTAAGCTTAAAGCATTAAAAAACTTATTCTTTTTATAGCTATATTAATAATGCAGTAAATTTATTGCTATTACTATAATAGCCTTTAGTGTAAATTAATATAAGAATATAAAAAGTGAATAATTAATTAGCTTTTTAATAGAGAATATAAAAAGAACTAAAAGTTAATTAAAGATTAAATATTAATTAATTAAAGGCATTAATAGAAATAAGCTAAATATAAGTTTTATAAATATTATATAAGTAATAGAATAGAAGCAGCTAAAGTCTTTTTACTTTATATAAAGAAGAAGACTATTTGCCTTTATAAAGGACTTAAGAAGTATAAAAGCTTTTTGCTTATTTAAATATAAATAAAATGCATTAAGCTTTAGGGATTTCTCTTTTTAAGAAAAGTCCTTAAGGTAAGTATACTTTAGTGCTAATATAAAGATACTATTAAAATAATTAGCTATATTATACTATACTGCTTGCTTTATTTAAGCTAAAGGGAATTTCTATTTAATTTACCCTATAATTTTTTTAAGCTTAAATAGTATTTATTTACTTAATAGGTTATATAAAAGCGCGCTATACTAAGCTTATAAATAACTTTATCTTTCTTATTAAAGAGGTAGTAATAAAACCTATAATTGCATTACTAATATAATTAACTTTTTTAATATAGCTTATCTATAACTTTATTAAATAAAGTCTAAATATAAAGATAAAGATATTATTAGAATTACTTACTTTAAAATAATTAGTTTTATTAATATAAGTTATTTTAGTAGTATAGTTATTAAATTCTAGCTATATAAAGCTTAAGCTTATTAATATTACTATAACTTTAGAATAGTAATTTATATACCTTCTATAGAAATAATAGTATTAGGTTTTTCTTTATTAAAATATTAATTTAATGCTTATTTAAAGCTAAATCTATTATAATTTATATTAGGTATTTAGCTATAAGCTTAATTATTAATATCTTTATCTATTATAGCATTTTAAATGCATAAAAGAGATTAATATAAAGCCTTAATTTAAGTAGTTTAAATAATCTTAATTAAAGTATTATTAAAGCCTATATTTAAGGGTAAAGAAGGTAGCTTAATTAATAAATATAATATTATTAATATAAAGTCCCTTAAGCTATAATCTTAGCTATTACTTTAATCCTTAATTTAGGTAATAGTAGTAGTGCCTATTTAAGTTATATTGGCTTAATTAAATAACCCCTATAATGCCTTTTATTTAATTACTTTAGGGATATAATTAAGGTAAATTAATAAGGCTATATTTAATAAAAGCTGCTTTTTTACCTTATTAGCCTAAAGCTAAAGCTCCTTTAAGGCTTTAATGGCTTTAACCTCTTTTAGGATTATTGCATTTTTTTAGAGTTTTTATATAGCCTTTAGTATAGCTTAGCTATAAGGGATAGAATCTAAAGGGGCTATTTTTCTCCTTTTAGCCTTATCTTTTTGCAATTAATTAAAGAGCTTCTTTTAAGATTAAATATTCTTTTTATTTTTCTTCTTTTAGTTTTTATAAGCCCAATCCTTAACCTTTTTATATAATTCCTTTATTATAAAAGCCCTATTATTAACCTAAATATATTACTATATATATATGCACTAGAACTATAAAGCAATTTGCTTTTAGTATTGCTAGATTATTTCTTTTTGCATTAATTAAGTAATAATTATAAAATTAAAATAGGCTATAGCATTTAATATAACCTATTTAGTTAGGCTGCTTAAAAGGTCTAGCTTCTATACGCTTTAAATAGCAGTAAGGTCTCTTTTAGTCTTCCTTAAGGTAATAGCTTTTTTCTTAAGCTATATAGAAAATAAAGGCTCTTTTTAATCCTTAATTAATTAATAGAGGGGCTATAAAATAACCTTAAGAGTAAGGGGTATTAGCCCTACCTTTTTAAAGCCTATATATATATAATAGGCCTTAAATACAGCCTAATATATTGCCTTCTATTAGTTAAGAAAGTTTAATTAAGTAATATATATGCCTTTAGCTTAAATAAAGTTCTTAAGAGATAACTACTATACTTTCTTAAGGTATTAATAAATACTAATATTAAGGGGCTAAAGGATATAATTAATATAAGCAAAAAGGCAAAAAGGGATAATATTAAAGGTATAATAATACTATATAAAATTAAGGTCTTTATAAGCTAAAAACCTATTTATTAAAAGTATTTAATATATTAGATTTTTCTTCTTTTTTAATTAAATAGTAAGAGCTTAAGTTTAAGTAGCCCTTATAATATTAGTTTTATACCTAAACTACTTTTTAATTAAATAGCTATTAAAGGTATTATTAAGGGCAAAAGAGTATTTATTAAAGTACTTTAATTACTATTAAGCCTAATAGCTATTTATATATTTAGTTACTATATTAATAAGGATAATATTTTTATTAATATTAGCTATAATATATTCCTTAAGAAGGACCTTTACTAAAAGGATAAAGAAGGAAGGAATTAATATTTTAATAGTATTAATAGTATTAATAGAGGTAAAGGACTCTTTATTGCCTAGCTAAAAGGTTATAGGCTAAATATTTTTCTTTATTTAGATTAAGTATATCTTTAGGCTGCTATTAATTTAGCCTATTTATAAAGGCATTTTATTAAAGTTCTATAGATTGGCTGGATTAAATAAAAGCTTTTTAATAATAGCCTTAAATTCCTTAAACTAGGCCTCTATATTAAAAAGGTTATATTTAATAAAAGCTTTTATAATCTCCTTAATCTTTAGAGTTTTAAATTAAAGCTTTAAATATTACTATTTAAACTAGCAAGCCTAAGCCTTAAAAATAGCTATTTTTAAACCTTAAATTTAATGTTTTCTTAAGAAGCTAGTATAATTATATATATAGGCTTCTATTATAGTAAATACACTCTTCTCTATATTATATATATATATAATAATTGCCTACTCTTTTTTTACAGTTATAGCTTAAGGTAACTCTCTTTTATTAATACTAAAAGAAAGCTGCTTTTCTACTTTTAATAATAATATATATTTTTTAGTAAAAGACTTTTTAATATAGTATAAATAAGCCAATTTATTTATAGTTAATATATAAGGCAATAAAGGATTTACTTAAGTTATCTATATAATATTTTAATTTAATAGGTATATATAGGCAGCATTTGCTATAATAGTATAGAACTTATAAGAAATTTAAGCTATATTAAAATTAAAAGTGAAAATGCAAGAATAATAAATTTAGTTAATTTTAGGCTTTAAATAAAGAAGTTATTAATAAATTATATTAGAAAAGTTAATTATATTAGTAATGCAGTTATAGGTTTTATTACTACCTTTTTAATAGAAGAGATAGGGTTGAAAGCTAGCTTATATAATTTAGTGAATAAAGCCTAAACTATATATTGCTTTATTAAGTAGCTAGCCTATTTATATATTATACTATACTATAAATTAGCTATTAAGCTATATTTAGTTTAGAATATATTTATTTATATATTGCCCTTACTTTTTAGTAACTCTTTTATTTAAGCGCTTTAACCCTTTTATTAAAAGAGAAGTTAATGCATTTAAAAAACCCCCTTTAAAAGAGGGAAAAAATTAGCCTATTATATAAATAATATATTAAAGCTTGCCCCTTTTAATAGTTAAGTCTTTATTTTACCCTTATTTTAAACTTAATTTTTATTTATTGCTATATTTAATTTATACTTATCTATTTTAGCAATACTATTTACTTTAAGTTTATATTCTTTTTAGGAAATATAAGATTTATTTTATCTTTTTTACTATTCTTTTTATAGTTCTTCTTTTTATTCTTAAGCCCTCTTTACTTTAATTTCCCTTTAGTTCTATTTAAGCTTAAGCTATTACTTAAAGAATTATATTAAACTTTAGTATTTACTATTAATATTAGCTAATATAAACCTATATTAAAATTAATTTAATTTATTATTGCTATTACTTTTTAATACTGCCTATTTTTAAGTAGCCTTAGCCCCCTTAATTAAAGAAGGCAATATAGCTATTAAGCTCTTAAGAGCTATAGCTATATAATTAACTCTATTAATTAGCTTATAGAGCTAATTAATATTAAAACCTATAGTTAAAACTATAAGTATAGCTTAAAAGTGCATTTAAGTTGCTCTTTTTTTAGCTTAAATAGCCTTAGCCTTTAATTACTAAAGCTTTTTTATTTAATAGATTATATTAGCAATAAACTTAAATTAAAATTAAAAAGTACTTATTATAGCTATCCCTTTCTATAAAGCTATTATTAATGCTTAAGCATTAATCTCTATTAAATATAGTAATAGCTTATATAGTTTATATATATAGGCATAAATAGTATAACTATTAGCTTTAGTATTTATTGCTATTAGCTACCTAAAGTTATAATAGAGGGATATAATTTATTGGCCTAATTTTAATATAGACCCTTCTCTCTATCTTTTGCTATTTGCATAATATATATAAAGTAGGGCAGATCCTATACTGCCCTTAAGGATGGCTTAATACCCCCTGCCCTAATGCAGCCAGCCTAGCATCTTAATATTTATATAAGTATTAATATAGAAATTATAATAGGCCTATAGTATATATAAACTATTATAGTTATAGTTATAGTTATAGTTATAGTTATAGTTATAATTATTATTATTATTATTATTATTATTACTATTATTATTATTATTATTATTATTATTATTATTATAATTATTATTTTTAGCTATATATAATTAATATAAAATAGCAATAAAAATAGTAATTAGCGCTTATATAAGTTAGGTATTTTATGCAAATAATATATTAATAAAGTATATACTTAAAGGCAATAGAAAGCTTTTATAAAGGTATATAAAGAAAGAAGAAAGAAAAAGAAATTAAATATATTTATAAAGATTAAAAAATAATAATAATAGCACTTAAATAGCTAGTAGCTAGCTAGCTATTAGCTAGCATTAGATTAGCGCTTTACTCTTTGCAATAGGCCTATAGTATAGATAATTTAGGCCTATTGTAGGCCTTACTTTTACTTTATTTATTAACCCTATAATTAGGTAAATAGAATATTTTAGTAATAGCATTAAACTAACTTTTAATCTAATGCCCCTCTATAGAGGACTTGCAATAGGCCTAATATTGTATTAAATAAAGGTTTTTACTCTATTAGTATAGTTTTTTTCTCCTTTATTTATATAGTATAGAAGCACTATTTACCTTATAGGTCTATAGAGTATTAATAAATAAATATAATTATAAATAATTTAAATAATAACTTTTAAATATATATAAATATTATATTTATTCTTTATATATATTTTAAAGTTTATTATTACTTTATTTAAATTATAAAAGCTATAACTATTATATAATAATAAATAGTATAATATATTTATTTATTAATATTTTATATATTTTAAAAATAAATAATATTTTATATTATATAAATAAAAATATAATAATATTTATATAAAAACTCTTTAATATTATAATAAACTTAATATATATTTTTTAAATTAATATTAAATTATATTTTTATTTAATTAAAAAAGAATAATAATTTATAATAAAATTAATATTTTAAATAATATAAAGTTTTTATAAATCTTTATATAATTTATTAAATCTTAAAATTTAAATAATTACTCTTTAAGTTATATATAATAGTATTTTTAAAATACTTTTATTATTTTAATATATATATATATATATATAAATATTACTTTAAGATTTATTTAAATATATAATAAATACTTAATTTATTTTATATATATATATATATATATATTTATTAAGCTATTTTTATATATATTAATTTAAATATTAATACTATAATAAAATATAAAGTATTAAAGATTTTTAAATTAAAATTTTAAAATTAAATCTATTATATTTATTAAATTTATTAAATCGATTAAATCTATTCTTTCTTTTAAATCTATTTCTTTTATTAAATCTATTCTTTCTTTTAAATTTAATTTTTCTTTTAAATTTAATCCCTCTTTTAAATCTATTTTAAATCCCTTTAAAGCAAGTTCTTTAAAGAGCTGTAGAAACGTATAAAAAGCCGGCAGCTTGCTGCAAGGGATTTATACGTCTCCTCCTGTTAAATATTAAACTTTATAATTATAAACTTTTTAAAAAAGAATTAAAACTTATTTATTGCTTTTAATGCTATAAATATAGCTATATAATAAGAAATTACTATTTTACTTTAATCTATAGTTAATATAGTAGCTTAATATATAATAATTGCTTTATTAAAAAAGAAAAATTCTTTATTGC
This sequence comes from Aquanectria penicillioides, assembly GCA_003415625.1. NCBI lineage: Eukaryota > Fungi > Ascomycota > Sordariomycetes > Hypocreales > Nectriaceae > Aquanectria > Aquanectria penicillioides. Next base: position 2,944,942 of record PYIU01000006.1, on the reverse strand, counting down.
TATACTTTATACTATAAAGATTATTTAGCCTATAGTTATATTTATTTTATAATAAAAAAGAATTAACTTTATATAAAAGAAAAATATTATAAATAATTAATAAAATAAAAAGAATGCACTTTAATATAGTAAAATATCCTTTATATATAATAAAAAGGCTTTTTTAAGAACTTTCTTTTTAGCTTTTCTTTTTATTAAAAAAGTTAATTAATTTTTAAAATCTATAAAGAAATAATATTATATTTTATTTAATATTTCCCTTTTTTTAATATTTATATTTTATTATTATTATTTATTAAATTAATTTTTTTATTTATAATTAATTAATATAGATTCTATTTTAAAATATATATTATTACTTTAAATTAATCTATTAAGTATTATATATTTATAATAAATATAATATAATAGTGCTTTTAAAATTAACTAAAAACTAAAGAATTAATGCTTTAATAAATACTAAAAGATTAAATTATATTATAATTTATTACTTAAGCTATATAGCTTTTTATATATATTAATAATATAGATTAAAAGTTTAAATCTATTAAATAAAAGAAAATTAAGCTAAAAGTAATTTTAAATATTATTATATATAAATAATTATAATATATAATTTATTAAAAGGTAAAAAAGGCTTAAAAGTAATATATATTTTAGCTAGCTTTATATTAGCCCTTAAAATAATTATAATTAATAACTTTAATTTATATTATATAATATAAAATTGCTATAATAGAATTACTTTATATAACTTAATCTTTTTAATAAAAATATAATAATTAAATATAGCTTTAATAATTCTTTATAAAATATTAATTTAAAAAGTAAATAATATAAAAAATAAAACTTTTAATTTAGCTTAAGCTTTAATAAATAGTAATACTATTTATTTAGGCCTTAATTATAGTTTATATAGCTTTAATTATATTTTATAGTAAATATATATTAATTTTATTATAAATATATTATTACCTTTAATATTAAACTTTTAGCCTATAGTATTTAATTAATATATAATAAATCTTAAAAAGGTTAAGCTTAAAGTATAAATTACTTTCTATTAAACCTTAAGTAAAATAACTTTTATATAATAATTAAAGTAGGCAATTAAATAGCTAATCTAAAGATTGCATTAAATTACTTAATATATTACTTTAATATAAAGGTAATTAATTTAAGCCTAATTATAATAATTACTGAAATTATTTTATTATAAAGGCTATTTATTAATTTAAATATATATAAAAATATATATAATATAATAATATATTAATTAATTAGCTAAAACTATAAAAAGTAAGTAATAAATAAAAGATAAATATAGTTAAAGCTAAATATATAGATTAATATAATACTTTATTTAATTTAAAAATAAAGAAAGATATTAATAGCTAAAAAAAACTTTAAAACCTAAAAAAATAAATATAGCTTTAAAGCAATATTACTTTAGCCTTATTATAGCTTCTTTTTCTTAATTACTTTAAGTAAGATTCTTTAGCTATTAGCTATATTAAAAAGGCAATTATATTAATAAAATATTTCTTTTTAAAACTTTAAATAAATATTTAAAATATTAAATCTATTATAATAAACTTTATAATATAATTAATAAATATGAATTTAATACTATAAAATACTAAAGATTTACTATAAAATTATATTAAACTTTATAAATTAATATATTTTCTTTTTAAAATTTAATTATAAAAAGCTTTTAGTAATAATAAGTTTTTAGCTTATTTCTTTAAAATATATAATAAGCCTTTTTTAAAAGCCTTTATTATTATTATTAATATAAATAAAAAATACTAAAGGCATTAATAACTATTACTATTTGCATTAATAAATTATTATATAATTAAAATTACAATTAATTTTTCTCTTTTCCTTTCTATATATATATATTTATATATAATGAAAAGAGATTAAAGAATTATATAATATATATATAAAGGCTGCTTATTTTAATATATTAATACTATCCTTATAGCTTAAATAGCCTAAAAAATACATTTCTATTAAAATAAATATATTAGCCTAAGCTAATATATTATTTAGCATTAGCCTTTTTTAATAAGGCTATATCCTTTTCTTTATTATAATAGCTATATTTAAAAAGAGCTTAAAAAATCTAAAAGACTTTATTTTTACTTTTTATATAAATTCCTTAATTAAAGTATTTATATTTTTATTATTATTAATAACTATAAGTATATTATCTATATATATAGCTATAATAATCTCTTTTATTTAATCTATATAAACTATAGTATTACTTTATAGCCTTTTAAGGCCTAATTTATTAAATATTTTCTTTAGTTTCTTTTATTACTATTAGGCACTTTACTTAAGGCTATATAGAGCTATAAATAACTATATAATATACTTAATGCTTTACTTATAGCTTACTTTTTTAATTAAGTGTTTATACTTTCGATCCTTTAAGAATTTATTAAATAAAAAGAAAGTTATAATATAAATATTTTCTTTTAGCTTTTTATTTAAATATATTATAATTATATTATTTTATAATAATTTCTTTTTAATCTATATAATATAAATAAATAATATTCTTTAGAAATTAATTTTTATAATTAAAAAGAAAATCTTTTAATAGTTAATACTTTTCTTTTATAAAAAGATATATACTATAAGTTAAGCTTTATATATAACTATTATATTATTCTTATCTTTTTTATATTAATTTATTTATTTTACTATAAATAGTCTTTTGCCTTTTAGTAATTCCTTCTTTAAGAGAAATTTAAATATACCTTTATTAATAAAAGTATAAATCTCTTTAAAGAATGCCTTTCTTTAAAAATTAGTATTTAGCTAATTAAAAGTACTATAAACTATAGCTAAATTAATATTAATATAAATAGCTAAAATTTACTTCTTTATAGCTATTATTAGTATTATAAAATATCTTTTAAAGTTATTAAATACTTCTTTTAGCTATAATTAAATAATCTTTTTACTTTACTCTTTAAAGAACTTGTTCTAAAAGAGACCTATTTGGCGCCGGCTTTAACTACTCTACTCAACCCCCCCCTCTCCCCCTTATGCATGTGTGTGTGCATGCGTTATTGCAAGGCTAAGGCTGCAGTTAGTCGGTCGGTCAGTCGGTTGGGTAGTTATAGGCTAGGGTTATAGGCTAAGGATAAAAAATTGCATATAAATTATATAAATATTATATAATAAAAAGCATAAATATTATATAATTTTTATATAACTTTATATAATCTAGCTTTCTTTTTATTTATTTAGCTAATTATTATAGGGTTTTAATTCTTAAAAAAGTATTTAAAACTAAATTATATAATAAGCCTTTTAAAGAAAGGGGGTTTATATATATATAATACTATATAATATAAATAGTAAACTTTTTGCCTCTTAAAATAAAGAATCTCTATTTTAATAAATAGTAAATATTAAGCTACTTTTAATTATTATAAAAATTAACTATTTAATTTATATAAAGTAATTTAAATTATTTTTACTTAATTGCCTTTTTTAATGCTTTATACTTATAGCTTTTTATAGTTTTAGATTTTTATTTTATACTTTATATATTTAGTTTTAATAACTATAAAAAAAGAAAAAAAAGAACTTTTAAGTTCTATAAAGTATATAATTTAAATAATTTAAATAATATAAAAAACTATAATTATTTTATTTTAATTTAATTAAAAAACCATTTATTCTTTAAATTTTTTTTTAAATAAATATAAAAGCTATTTTATAATAACTATTTTTATATTTTTTATATTATTTATATTAATATTATTATTATTAATAATAATAATAGTAATAATAGTAATAATTTTATAGCTTAATTAGCCTATTTATTACTTTAATATATAGGCTTAATTTACTATTTTTTTATTTAATTAATTAAGCTTAACTTTAGCCTTTATTATATTTTATAGAATTATATTATTAATTATATTTCTTTCTTTTATCTTTATTAATAGTATAATATTATTTAGCAATTAATATTATAATAGCTATATATATAAGCTATAGGGATTATACTTTAATTGCATTATAGCATTAATTTCTCTCTCTTTACTATTATTTTTGCCTAAAACTATATAGCTACTATAAAGCTTAAGATTAGCCTTAATTAGCATTTAACTTTATACCTTATAGTTAGTATAGATAAAGGCAGCAATATAAGGTAGACCTCTTTATAATACCTTATGCTTTTACTATAGCTACTTTCTTACTATTAAATTAATTCTTTTGCTTAATAGTATTAGCATTAATATACCTTTAGGTAGGCCTATAAAATTATAGCCTTTTATTAAGTCTATTAATAATATAATAGCTATTAAAAGGCTAAAATAAATAATAATATTATTTAATATTTATTAGCTATAATACTTTAAATTAATTATAATATAAATAGCTATATAGCTTATACTATTAACTACCTTAAGGCCTTAATGCTTATTTTTTATTATTACTATTAATATATTAAAAATATATATAAATATAGTTAATATAAGAATTTTATTATTATTGCTTAAATTTAAAATTATAATTATTTTTATTTATATAAAATAACTATAGCTATTCTTTATTTAAATATATTTAAATAAAAAGATATATAATAGCTTTTATATATACTTTTAAAAGGCTAAAATTACCTTTATATTAAGGTTTTAATAGTTTTAATTTAATAATATAATTATAAAAATATTTATTTTTTATAAAATTTTAAACTTTAGTTAAAAGTAATAGCTATTAAATATATTAATATTAATACAATTTTAAGTCTTTATATAAATATAATATAATAAAGCAAATAGCTTAAAGTCTTTAATAATATAGATCTATTTTTTAAGTATTATTATTATTATAATCTTCTTTTATAATATATATATTTTATTATAGTTCTATTTATATAAGTTTTTATTTTAATTTTATAGAAATTTATTATTATTTAATAAAAATATTTTATTTATAATTAGCTTAAATTAATAGAAATTACTATAAAATACAATAATAAAAATGCCTTTAAAGCTTTTATTAAAGCACTTAATTAAATAGTAAAGCTTATTATTAATTTTTAGTAATATATTAGCCTTAAGTATATTAATTTTATTAATAATATATATCTATTTATCCCTTTATAATATCTATATAGATTTATTTACTATTTACTATTAGCTAATTAACCTTTTACTTACTATACTATAGTTCTACTATAATAATAATAAAGACCTATTAATAGTAAGGCTATAAGCTAAATAAATAGAGTAATAGCCTTACTAAATATAAGCATTAGACTTTACGCTAAAGCAGCCTTAAGGAATAAAAGTTAAGCATAGAATAAAATAGAGGCAAAATATATAATAAAAGAGAGAAAGTATTATTAAGTATTAATAAAAAAAAGAGATTAAATTAATTAATTATATAACTAAAGTAAGTAATTAAAAGAATAAAGAAGTATAATAATAATTAGTATTTAATATAATTTAAATAATATATTTTAATTTAATAGTAGATTTATTTATTCTATAATACTTTAGGTTTTTATTTAGCAATAAGAAGTTTTATTTTTATAGCTTAGCATTATTATACTATTAAATATATATTAGGTTTACTTTATTTATATTTAGGTTAAGTATTATAAAGAAGCTTTTAGTTAATATCTCTATTATAGTAAAGTTTAATTGCTTTAGCCTTTTAAAAGAGGTCTATTTTAATATTACTAATAATAGCCTTTTTATAGATAAGGCTAATAATAAAAATACTAAAGGCATTAATAGTAATTATAGTACTACTATTAAATCTATTAATATTATTAATAGTGCTATATTTATTATATTAAATTAATTAATTAATATTATAGCTATAGTTAGGATTAATTTATTTAGTCCCTTACTCTTTTGCTTAAAAGGTAATAAAAACTTTATTATTATTTTAAAGTAAATAGTAAGGACTTTCTTTAATATTTTCTTTATTATTATAGAGCTATTAATAGTATTTATAGTAAATATAGTAGATCTATTTAATAAGAATTAATTGCTTAATATAATAATAAAAATATAGTCTTTTTTATTTATTAGTAAATTTACTATAAGGTTATAATTAAGTAATTTAATAACTTTATTAATATAATAGTATATAATATTTAGTCTAAAGTATATATTTTATATCTTTATTATTAATTTATAAAGGTATTAATATAGATTAATAATAATTAAAAGGAATATAAAGACTTAAAAGAGGTATTAATTAGGCTTTAGTTCTTTTTTTAATAATTTTAGCTAAATATATAAAGCTAGTTAAATAAAGCTATAGTATTTTAGTTAAATATTAGAAAATTTATTGCTAAGCTTATCCTTTAGTAAAAGGTTTTAATTTAGGCTAATAATAAATTTAATAAAGCTAATACTAAAGTTTATTATAAAAAAGTTAAGTTAAAAGGCAATTATTTTAGGTAGAATTCTATATTTTATATTATTATTAGGGACTTAAGGGATATATAGATAGGCATACAATTAAATTAAAAGCTTTTAGATTTAAACTAATACAATTTTATAGTTATATATCTATTTAATTTAATTCTTAGCTTTATTAATATTTATAATTTTCTATTTTAGTTTATATAGATACACTTTATTATTTATATTTTACTATTGCTTTATTTAGTTTTTTTCTTTTATAATTTAACTATAAAGGTTTAGAATTAAGCTAAAAAAGGTTATTATTAAACTTCTTTTTTAATTATTAATAGCTTAAAGGCATTTATAGAATGCAATTATAAGCTATAGTAAAAAAGTAATTTTAATAATACTAATAGTTTTAATGCTTAATCCTTTAAGCTAATAGTTTTATTTTTTAAAGTAAAAAGTAGGCATTTACTATATTTAGGCAGTAAACTATATAAATATATTAAAGCTAAGGCCTTTAATATAATTAAATAGGCCTTACTATTATAGGGGATAAAAGGCTTTTAAAAATATTATAGTATAATTAATAAAGTTAAAGTTAATAGTGCTTAAAGGACTATATTCTTTATATTTTTTAGGGCTATTTAAAATTAATAAATATATTAGGGCTTTATATATTAAAAGTAATATTATATATTTATAGTAGCCTTATATTAAGTTATATAATTATATAATAGTATATTTTAAGGTAATTTTCTTTTTTAAAAAAGGGAGTTAAAGCAATAAGCAATTTTTAATAGTTAATAATTTAATATTAAATAAAATATTCTATTTATATTTATAATATTTTATTTTATTAATTTTTATTAATAATATAAATAATATTAAGTATTTATACTTATAGTATATTTATTAAGCTTAAATTTAATTTAAAGTTAGGCTAAAAGCTATATTAATAGCTCTTGCCTATTTATTTAAAAATGCCTTATAATGCCTTATAGTATAGTAATATAAGGCTTTTAAAGGTTCTTTTATTATAGTTAAATTATATCTTTTTATATATATAGTTAGTCTATAAAGCTATAAAAGTAAAAATATATATTAATACTAAATAAATTATATATAAAAGCAATTATATATATTAATACTTACTATATCTATTTATATTACTATATAATAGCTTATATTTAATAAAAATGCTTTAAGTGGCTAATAAATAAGTATTTATCTTTATAGTATTAAGGTGCCTATATATAAGGGAATTAGTTTATAGTAGTTATATTTAAGTTATAAGATTATTATTATTTTATTGTATTTTATAATATTTTAAGGTCTTAATAAATTGCCTAAGGATTTAAAGTTATTATTTATTATTAAAGAGTTATAGCAGTAGTACTATAATAGATTGATTAAAGATCTTAGCCTATAGACTAGCTTTATTAATATTAATAATAGCTAATAGATTATTAGGGCTCTATAAAAGGCAGTTCTATAAAAGGCTATTAATTAGCTAATTATAGATTTTAGGCTTTAAATATTATTTATAGCTATAAGCAGCTAATAGTTAGGTATAAAGTAAGGAAAAGCTATTAATAGCTAAATAAATAAAAATAAAATTATTAATAAAGATATAGTTTAGCCTTTATATAGCTTAAATTAAGCTAATTATTTTAGGCTATTTAATAATAAGGATTATAATAATATATTTAGGCTAAATATATATATTTAGCATTTAGTTAATAGTTATATTTAAATTATATTAATTTTAATTAAATTAAGGCAATTATCTTTTATATTATTTTTAGTTTAATCTATAAAAGTAATATTATTAAGTAAAAGTTTATAATTATTAATATCTTTAATCTTTTTTATAGTAAATCTTAAAATTATTTAAGTATTTAAATTATATATTTTATTTAATATTTTTAATATTAATAAAGCTATTAGCATTACTTAAAGCTATAAGCATTATTAATATTAAGTTTTAATTTAACTATATAGTAAATACTTTAACTTATATAATAATAGATTTTAAATTAATTTAAATACTTAAATTATATAGTTCTATTAAATATACTAAAAATGCTAGTAAAGATACTAAAAGTATTAAAGCCAATATTGCATTAAGCTATACTACTTTTATTAAGGCTAAATATACCTTTACTTTATAAAGGTTTTATTGCAGTAAAGTAAATATAAAGTAAAGTAGTAGCTTATTATTTTATAGATATAGTATTAAGTATAATATAGCTAAAATATAAATAATATTTATAGATCTAAAGAAAAGAAAAGAGTATAGAGAATAAATATAGCTATACTTTTAATTAATAAAAGTCTATTATTATAAAATAGTATAAGAAATTATATAAGGCAATTAAGTATTTAAAAGAATAGTTTATTAAGATAAAAAGGCTTTTTAATAGCTAAAAGTAATATAATATTATACTATTTAAATAATAAATTATAAATATAATTTCTTTTTATAGTGCTTTTTATAATATAAATACTCTTTTTATTAAAATATATCTTTTATACTATTAAAAATATAATAAATAAAAGCTATAATTAATTAAATAAAAGAATTAATTTAACTTTTCTTTTAATAAAGTATTTAAAAGTATATAATTATATAAAGATTGCTTTATTTTTAGTTATAATATAAAGCTTTATATAAAGTGCATTACTAAAATTAATAAAGAGAAATTAAGCTATTATAGTTATTTTTATAAATAGCTTTAATATAAATATTTCTTTTTTAAAGTTTTTAATAGCTTAATATTAATTGAGAAAAAGCTTATTACTATTAGCTTTTTATTTAGCTTTATTATATAGATAATATTCTTAATAAACTAAAGTAAAATGCCTATATCTATTATATATAAGGCTATATTTATATCTTTTTAAATAATATATAAAATATAATTATTAAAGTCTTGCCTTATCCTTTATTAAAGGTATTTAAAGATATTTATATCTTTTAGTATAGATTAAAAAAGCTAATACCTTAAGATCTATTTAAAATAATATTAATATAGTAATAAGTAATAAAAAGGGCTTTATGATAGCTAATTCTTAATAACTTACTTTATTTTAAGATTTAAGTAAATTAGGCTAAATTAAATAATTAAAAAGATATACCTTATAGTATTTTAAGGCTTTTATATAAATATATAGAGCAATAGAAGCTATTAGTATAAAAGAAAGTATAAATAGTATATATTATTCCTTTAATTAAGTATAGCTTATTAAATAATTTTAATCTTTATATTAATAATTTTATATTTATATTATAAACTAAAAAGCAATATATTTTTCTAAAGCTAAATAATAGCAATAATAGTAATAATAATAGTAATAGTAATAAAGAAAAAAATCAAATAATAAAAAAAAGCAACTTTAATAAGCTAAGCTAAAATAATTTTAAAGCTATAAGGCTTAATGCTTATATTAATAAAATATTATTTTTAATATATTTTTATTAAATACTATACTTAAGGTTATAAATACTAAAAAGTTATAATTTACTATTAATATTATTATAAAGTATATCAATCTAATAGCATTAAGGTTAATAAAGCCTAAAGCAGATAATATAAATATATAGATCTATAAAGGCTTTAGTAGCCTTTATATCTATCTTAACTATAGTTAAAGATATATTAATTTAAATAATCTATTATACTTTTTTAAGGTATTTTTAACTCTCTTTCCTTAAGGCATTAAAGGTCCCTATTATATTAAGGAGGCAGCTATATATTAGGCAGCTAGTAATATAAAAGAAAAGATTAAAGGCTAAATCTAAAGTAAAGGTAATAATAAAGGCAATAATAATAGAGTTAATAATGCTTAAAGCAATATAATTACTATTACTATTATTACTATTATTAAGTAAAAATAAATATAAATAAATAGTAGCCTTAGCTTTATTAATTTTTAAAATATAATATTAAGGGTATAGGCTAAGGCAATAATTAAGCATTATAATGGCTAGTTTAAAAGCTATTATGCCTTTACCTTCTTTATCTTTAATATTTTAATATAGTTTTATAATTATAGTATAAGTATAGTAAGTATAAAGCAATTTGATTTTTTTAAGGTTAAGGCAATTATATAATCTTTAATATTTAAGTGCTTTATTTAAGCTAATATAAAGCTAAAAAGAAATAATAAAACTAATAATAAAAAGATTAATAAGCTTTTATATAGTTTATTTATTTATAGGTATTAATAGCCTATATTTAAAAAAGTATAGCTATATATATAAAAAGAGCTATAATTTAATATTATTTATAAAGATATATTAGTAATTTAGCTAATATTAAACTCTTTTAATATTATTAATACTATTAAATTGCACTTAATTATATATAATAAGTATTATTTTAAAGAGGCAAAAAGAGTTTTATTAAGTTTAGGCAATAATAATTATAATAGAATTAAGCTTATAATCTTTAATTTAATAAGCTTAATGCTGTTTTTTATTAAAAAATCTTTTTATTTTTTAAGTATTATATAAAGATTAATTAAGATTTAATCTTTAATTATATTAAGCAATACTATAGAATTATAAAAATAAATAAATATAATATATTATATATCTATTCTTTACTATAATTATAAGGTAATTTTAGCTTAATCTTTTTAATTGCTAGAGATTTTAAGATAAAAGATAATACTATTATACTATTTTACTATAGGGTTATATAATATATAAATAGTATTTTTACTAAAATATATAGCAGTTTTAGCCTAAAAGACTAATTTAGTTTAGGGTTTTAATTAATAAATTAAATTAATATTAATATTTAATATAAGTAAAATCTTAATAAAAATAAAATATTTAATAACTTTAATTAAATATTTATAGTTAATAATATTAATTATTTAATAATATTATTTACTTAACTTTTTACTATATTTAAAAAAAAACTAACTTTATAATATATAGAATATAGCACTATAAATATATTTATTTATATCTAAAGTATTTACTTTATAAGTTATTAATAAAGTAATATAAAGAAAGAAAGAAGTATTACTTTAAGGCACTATAGGACTTTATGCCTAAAACCTTTTTTAATATTAATAGCATTCTATAGCTAATATAATAGCATTTATTTATTAATTAATAGAATAAGGCATTAGCAATAGGCCTATAATATAATTATAATATTTTATTTATTAACACTTAAATTTATATATTAGCCTTTATATATTATTTAATAAACTATATAAATAAGGTAAAGGATCTATTATAAAAGCAGGCTATAGCTATAATATAGCTCTTTTTGCAATTATAGTTATACTTTATTACTACTTTTATTTTAGCTTTAGCTTTAGCTTCTTTTATTACTATTACTATTACTTTTACTAATACTTAAGTTTTAGGCAATAAAACTATAGCTAAAGTAAATAAAAGTTATTAATTCTTACTTAAGATTATAAATTATATCTTTATAAAGCAGCCCCTTTTATATATTAAGGTTATTATTAATCTTTTATAGTATTTTAAGGAATATCTTAATATAAATAAATAGTTATTTATTAATATAATAGCTTTATATTAAAGGTTATTTTAGCAATAGGCTTACTTATATATAGCTAATAGTATACTAATTATAAAAGTAAATACTTAATTTAGATTTAAGCCTATTTTAATAGCTATTATAAGTAAAAAGCTATTAAATCTTAATATATATTTATATTAAGGCTTTATACTTTAGGATTTATACCTTTATAATTATCTTACTATTATTTATATTTAAAGAGGCTCTTTATTTAAGTAAAAGTATTATATATTATTTAAGGCTAATTAAATTTATAGTATTAGCTAAATTTAAGTATTATACCCTTTTATAAAGCTTACTATATTTTATTTAAATAGCTATATAAATATAGACTTTAACTATAAAAGTAAAAAGAAAGGCTACTTTTAAAGGTAAGTAAGCATTAATATTAAGTAAGTCTTACTATATATATAGGCATAAAAAAGAGAAAGTTTAAGTAAGTAATTTAAGGAGTTAGTTTAAATAATTAATAGATAAGCTTAAGGCTTTAATTTAATACTTTAGGCTTTTTATTCTATAGAAGGAATTTTTAAGTAATAGCAATAAAAAGAATATTATAGCAATTTAATATAGAGATTAAGTAGCCTTAAATAAATGCCTTTACTTTATTATAGGTAATATTTAAATATTAAAGAAATTAATAAAGAATATATAAAAAAATATAAAGCAATAAATAGTATATAAAGGCAATAAACTTAATAGAGCTAATGCTAATACTAATAAAAATAAGGCTAAAGTTAAACCTAATTATTAATTTTTTATAATAATATTAATTAATTAATATTAGTTTAATTAATTAAATAATATAATATAGCTTAAAAATACTCTAAAGGCTATAGTAGGCTTTAATTAGCTTTAGCTAAATTGCTTAATATTTTAATAGCCTTTTAATAATTAAATAAATTTTAATTTAAAATAATAAAAGCTTTTACTAATAGTATAAAAGTTAATAATACCTTTTTTATAAAGGCAATTATTACTAAAAGCAATAATTTAAGCATTATTAATATAAAGCTACTTAATGCTTTTAAGCTATAAGCAATTAAGTTTATTTAATATAGTACTTTTAAGAAGATTAAATAATAGATTTAAGGGATTAGCTTAAATATAAATACTATTATAGGGATTGCCTTAAAATTAAATATAGCTATTACTAATATTTTACTTAAGTTTAATAAAAAGCTATTAGCAGTTAATTAAATAAATATAGAAAAAGCTATTTAAAGGCTTAATACTAATATTATATTTAGGCCTTTTATAATCTTTATATAGGCTAGCTGCAATTTAATAGTAAGCTATATACTTAATAAATAGCAATATATAGCCTTACTTTTTATATATTAATATTTTAATTGCCTTAAGTAGCCTAAAGGTAAGCTTAAAAGTAAAGATAATATATAGCTATATATATTTTTAGGCAGTAAAGGCAATATAGATAAATTTTAAGTAATTAATATACTTTTTATATTATTTATAAAAAAGAATATTAACTATTAGCTTTTATTAATAGTAATATTTAATGTTATTATTATTTAAATTAATAGTATTATTATTTATTTAGTTTATAGTATTAATAAAATAGTATTTAATATAAATAAAGCTAATTTAAATAAGTTTAATATAAGCTTATATATTATAAATAATAAAAAGCTAATATATTAATACAATAAATAGGCCTTTATTATTAATAAAATTAATATACTTAAGTCTTTAATCTTTATTTAAATTAATTACTGCCTTAAGTAGCTATATAGTAATAAAGCTAACTTTAGTAATATATTAATTATTTTTCTTTTTAATAACTTTTATTAATTTTACTTAATTTAAAATAGATTTATTATTCTTTTAGCCTTTTTAATTAAGTAATATATAAGCTAAAGTAAGTAATATTATATTTAAAATAAAGCCTATTTACTATAATTAAAGTTTATAATTATTATTATACTTAATAAATAGGTTTATTTAATAGAAAATGCTAAGCTATAAGCTTTATTTTTATATATTTACTATAGTATTTAGAATTAAATAAAGATTAATTTTTTAAATTAATAGTACTATTATAAAGGCTAATTAATACTATAAAAGATAGATATTATAATAATTATACCTTTAAATTAAAACTATTAGTACTTTAACTTTAAGGGATACTTTATATTTAATAAAAACTATTAATGCTTTATATAAGTTTTTTTATTAAAGCATTTATAAAGAGATAATAGCCTTAATAAAAAGAAGGCCTTATTTATAATAAAAATTAGCAATAATAATAGTATCCTTATGCCTATTATTTTTATTTTTATATTTAATATATTAATAGTTATAATATAAAATATCTATTAAAGCCTTAAGGTAATTAATAAAGCTAGCTATAAGGCAATTAATATTATATTAAACTTAATATACTTTAGCTATTATATCTTTAAGAGCCTTATTATATACTTTAGGCCTTTTATAAAGCTACTATTTACTAATAAAACTATAAATAGCTTTAAGTTTAAGTATATACCTTAAAGTATAGTTTTATTAATATCTATCTTTATAACTATACTATATAGCAGTAAGAAAGCTAGAAAATAGCTATAGCAGCAGTATAATATTACTTGCTATAGATTGCTATATATATTAGCATTTGCCTATATAGACTATAAGGTATAAGGTTATAGTTTAAATTGTATTGGCTTTAATCTATAAGGCATATAGATAGCAATAATAAATAGGTATAATATTTTAAGTATATATAATTTATATAGCCTTTATATATAGCTATTATAGTGCTATATACTTAATAGTATTAGGTTTATTTTAAAGGTTTAAAATAAAGATATAATTAGCAATACTATTTTACTTAAGATAATTATAGTAAAGGTAAGGCTAAAAGGGCTTTATAATATTACTATAAAAAGAGTATAAAAGCTTTTTTTATTTTATTTAATATATAGTATAAATATATATATAATAAATAAATAAAGAAAGATATATATATATAAATAAGGAAGTAATATATATATATAATACTATTAATAAAAATGCTATTAATAAAAATACTATTAATAAGGTCCTAAAATATATATATATATATATATATGCCTTTATTTTTACCTTTTATATATATATATATATTATTTAATATAAGTATATGTAACAAAGACGGGTGACATACCGGCTTGCACAATAGACCAGTTGCCGCTACGGCAAAAGATCCAGCAGTAATCGCAGTCGCCGCGATTGCTGAGTGTCACATATCCGTATATAACGCACCGGTCGGCCGCTGCCGCACCGTTGTTACATATATATATTTAATTATAGTAACTTTTATTAATTGAAGGGTAGATTAATTTCTAATAATTATATTAATTAAGGGTTTAAGCTAACACCTTCCTTTAAGGGAGGTTTTTTTTAATATACTTTTTTAATAGCTTAAGTAATATTATTTATTATTATATATTATATATATTATATATAATAAATAAAATTATCCCCTTTAATTATATATAAGGCATATATTTAATATATATATATATTTAAAACCTTAAATTATATAATACTACTATATAAAGTTATATAAAGGTTATATAATAAGAATAGAACTAAATTTCCTAATCGGGCAGCAGAAGGAAGAAGGCTGGCCCAGCCCCCTAGCCGCCGCTATTGCCACTGCTATAGCATGCAAGCAATTAAGCACCCAAACAATCAAGCACTCAAAACACATAAAGCATACACATGCCTGCGGCATTACTGAAAAACCTTTTGTTCCTTAAGGCATAATAGTTATTAGTAATTAATGCAATATACTTTATTTAATAAAGAGCTCTATTATTGCTTTAATTACTTAAGACTTGCCTTGCCTATATTGCCTTTATTGCTAAAAAATTAATATAATTACTAAAGGTATTTATTCTTTTTAATATTAAAACTATTAATAGTATTGCTATTACTTTTTATAAGCTAAATATACTAATAAATTAATAAAAAGGCAATAGCTTATTATTTATTAAGTATAAACTATAAAGTAATATTTATTCCAAAGGTTATAACTATAAATATAAATATCTATTTAATTATAACTATAGGACTATATAATAATAATAATAATATTACTTTTTTTATTGCTTTTATTGCTATTTTAGTGCCTTTTTTTCTTTTTTTTCTTTTTCTTTTCTTTTTTCTTCTTTTTCTCTTTTATCTACCTTTTATATACTTTAAATTTAATGCTCTATTGCTTTTAATAGCCTTAATTACTAAGCCTTAATAGCTATAATTTTGCTTAAATTAAGCACTTAAGTTTAGCTACTATTAATATTATTATTTTCTATAAATAGTAAATTTTCCTTTCTTTCTTTCTTTTATTGCTCTTTACTTTCATTTAGATCTTTACTCTCCTTTTCCCTTTTTATTATACCTTAAAGCCTAATAAAATTATAAAGTATTAAAGCTAGCTTCTTTAATTCTATTATAATTTAATTATTATTAATTACTATTTAAATAATATTAATAAAATATATAATTTAGCTAAAGTTATTATTTTAAAATCTATTAATATTATTATTATTATTACTATTATTTTTATTATAGCAATCTTTATTTCCTTTATATAACTTATTGCTATTTATAGCTATTTTAATATCCTTTAATATAAATGCTTATTATTATATATTCTTTTAAGAATTTTAGGCTAATTGCTTTAATAATTAAATATTATTTATAAAAATAAAGATCTATTTTAGTATATTTTATTTTTATTTATTTTAAGTAATAACTATATTTATATTACTTAATAATAACTTAAATATAAAGTAATACTATAGTATAAAAAGGCTAAAATATTAAACTATTACTTTAGGAAATTCTTTAAATATTAATATTAATTAATTAATTAAACTTTAAAAATAAAGGCATTATATAATAACTCTTTCTTTATAGTATATTAAATATAATAAAATATATTTTAATTTACCTTTAGTAATATTACCCTTTATTTTATTCCTTTTTATTAGTAAAGTCTAAACTAAAATAGCCTTTAATAGATATAATTAAATGCATTTTGCATTAATGCAAAAACTATATCTATTTATTTAAAAAGGGGCATTTAAGCTTAAAAGAAATACTAAAGTCTTTAGCACTATAATATAACTTTTTGCATTAAATATAAATAAAGGTAGTATAGTTATATAAATAAATATCTTAAAAGACCTCTTTATAATATAGATATATATTTAAAGCTATAACTTTTTTTTAGGGCTTTTTAATATAAATATTAAAGCTAAATTAATTATTACTATTTTTAAGCTAGCTAATCTCCTAAAGATATAGCTACCTTTTTAATATAAATTAATATAGCTTATTAATATTAAAATATATTTAATAATAATTATATAAAAGCTTTATTAAATATTCTAAAAGATAAATAATTATTTTAACCTTTAATAGCACTTAATCTATAAAAATGCAAGTAGCTATTTTTATAAGGAATTAATAAGTTTTATTTCCTTTTATACTATTAATATTAATGCTAATATTAGTATTAATATTAATATTAATATAAATATTATTATTACTATTTTATTGCTTAATAAATTTATTGCTTTTTTAATTATTAATATTATATATATAAATATTAATATAAATATAAATAATATTGCTATTATTATTAATACTATTTACTAAAATATAAAAAAGTATAAATGCAAATATAAATATAGATATAAATATAGCTTTAGCTGCTTGCATTTTAATCCCTTTTTTTTAATATAAAAAGGTACTCTATAGCTATAACTATTTGCTTTTAGATTAGATCTTCTACCTTTATTATATAGTTAATTAAATAATAAATTAAGAATAAGCTATAAAATTGCATTACAATAAATATTAAATTGTAATTATATTATAATTTTATAGCTATTAATTTATTTTAGTAATTTATAAATATATAAAATTGCTTAATAAAGAGAACTCTCTTTTTATTAAACTATATTCTCTTTATTAATTATTTAAGGAATTTAAACTAATATATATTTTACTATTTTTACTATTAACTTAAGTTTTTATTCTAAAGTATATATTTAATATATATAGCTTTATACTTATAAATCTAAAATAATTCTATATAAAAGTTTACCTTTTTATTAAATATTATTAATAGCTTTATTATATTATTAATTAAAGCTAATATATTAAATATAGCTATCTTTTATTTTATAGTAACTTAAAATAATAGCTTATTAAGGTCCTATACTTTTATAGTATATAAAATGCTTTATATTAATAAACTTAAAAAATATAAAAAGAAATTATAATAGCCCTTCCCTTTATTAATATTTATTTATTTATTTACTTATTTACTTACTTATTTATTTATTTTATATTTATTTTATTTAATACTTTTTATTATTTATATATATATATTATATATAATTATATAGAAATAAAACCTTATTTACTTACTTTATAAAAAATGCTATTTAAATATTAAATAATATTCTTTTAATATACTTTATTGCTTTTTAAAAGATTATTTCTATTTATACTAAAGAATAAGCTTAAGTTTATACTTTTATATAGCTAAATTAAACTATATATATAAAGTAAGCTATATTAATTAGTTTTAATAGCAATAAAATAGTAATTTATTTAATTAAAAACTAACTTTTTATTAATTTTAATATAATACTTTAAGAATAAAGATAATTTATAATAAAAGTAAATAGCTAAATTTATTAGATTTAATATTAATAAATACTTTTTTTTTATTTTTATTAAAATTAACTAAAAATAGCTTAATAATATTTTTATTATATTATTAATATTCTATAAGCTATAGCTTAATAAAGTTTATAATATTATTTAAATTAATAGTAAATTAAATTACTAAAAGACTATACTTAATAATTAATAATTTAATCTTTTATTATATACTTAATTAAAATTTATAAAATATAGATTACTAAAAACTATAGATTAAAATAGATTAGCTTAGCTCTTTTATATATTTATTCTTTATTAATCTATACTTCTTAAGGTCTATTTTAGCTATTTTTATTCTTTTAGCTATTATATCTTGCAATAGCTACTTAATCTTTTAAAAGAAGCCCTTTTCTATATTTATTATATTTACTCTTTAATTCTATAATTATACTATTATATTAAAAACTAAAATAAAAATATCTAATAGTATATAGTATATTTACTATATTAATAAAGAATTATCTTTATTTATATCTTTAATATTAAATCTTAAGATATAAAAGTAGCTTTTATATTGCTATTTTAATTATTATTATTATTATTACTATTATTATTACTATTATTATTATTTTTATTTTAAAAGCTATTATTATTATTATATTTAAATTTAGATTTAATTTAAAAGCTATGCTCTTTAAAGAACTTGTTCTAAAAGAGACCTATTTGGCGCCGGCTCTAACTACCCTACTCACCCCCCCCCCCCCCCCCCTCCCCCCTCTCTCTCCCCCTTTATGCGCGTGTGTGTGCGTGCGTTATTATGAGGCTGCGGTTGGTCGGTCGGTCGGTCGGTTGGGTTATTGTAGGCTAGGGTTATAGGCTAGGGATAAAAAATTGCATATAAGTTATATAAATATTATATAATAAAAAGCATAAATATTATATAATTCTTATATAACTTTATATAACCTAACTTTCCTTTTATCTATTTAGCTAATTATTATAGAGTCTTAACTTTTAAGGAAATATTTAAAATTAAATTATATAATAGGCCTTTTAAGGGGTTTATATATATATAATACTATATAATACAAATAGTAAACCTTTTGCCTCTTAAAATAGGCAATCTCTATTTTAATAAATAGTAAATATTAAGCTACTTTTAGTATTAGGCTAAAGGTTTTAATAGTTTAAATTATTTTATTTAATTGCCTTTTTTAATACTTTATATTTATAGCTTTTTATAGTTTTAGCTTTTTACTTTATATTTTATATATATATTTAGCTTTAATAATTAAAAAAGAAAAAAAAAAGGACCCTTAAGTTTTATATAGTATATAATTTAAATAATATAAAAAACTATAATTCTTTTATTATAAATTTTAAATAAATATAAAAGCTATTTTATAATAATTATTTTTATATTCTTTATATTATTTCTATTATTATTACTACTATTAATAATAGTAATAATAATAATAATAATTATCTTATAGCTTAATTAATTTACTTATTACTTTAATATATAGGCTTAATTTACTATCTTTTTGCTTAGCTAATTAAGCTTAGCTTTAGCCTTTACTATATTTTATAGAATTATATTACTAATTATATCCCTTTCTTTTACCTTTACTAATAATATAATATTATTTAGTAATTAATACTATAATAGCTATATATATAAGCTATAGGAATTGCACTTTAATTGCATTATAGCGCTAACTTCTCTTTCTTTACTATTATTTTTACTTAAGACTATATAGCTACTATAAAGCTTAAGATTAGCTTTAATTAGCATTTAACCTTATATTTTATAGTTAATATAGATAAAGGCAATAGTATAAAGTAGACCCCTTTATAATACTTTATGCTTTTGCTATAGCTATTTCTTTATTATTAGATTAATCCTTTTACTTAATAGCATTAGCATTAATATACTTTTAGGCAGGCCTATAAGGTTATAGCCCTTTATTAAGTCTATTAATAGTATAATAGCTACTAAAAGGCTAAAGTAAATAATAATATTATTTAATATCTATTAGCTATAACAAGAAAATAAAACAAGCAGCAGGCATGCCGTTTTATATTAGAGCCTTTTGGAACAAGTGAATGAACGGCGCAGGGTATGGGGGGCGTTGCGCCCCCCATACCCTGCGCCTTAGAATAGCTAACCATTGAGGAGCTAAGGTTACGTGGGCCCTGCGGGCCCCCGTACCTTTAGCTTGCAGAACTGGGGCAGTATAAGGATTGAGCTAGAGCATTAAACAACCAGCAGAGAATTGAACTAGAGAATTGAACTAGAGAATTGAACTAGAGAATTGAACTAGAGAATGAACTAGAGAATGAACTAGAGAAGAAGACACTAAATCACATGAATTTCACGTGAGAGTCCAAATAAGGCGAATAGTGGGCCAAAAGAATCAATAGAGAGAGAGCAAGAAGAGTGGGGTTGGGGGTATAAAAACCTTTTGTTCTAAAAGGCAAACCTTTTATTCTAAAAGGCATACTTTAGATTAATTATAATATAAATAGCTATATAGCTTATACTATTAATTACCTTAAGGCCTTAATGCTTATTCTTTATTATTACTATTAATATATTAAGGATATATATAAATATAGCTAATATAAAGATCTTATTATTATTGCTTAAATTTAAAATTATAATTGCCTTTATTTATATAGAATAATTATAGCTGCTTTTTATTTAAATATACTTAAATAGAAAAATATATAATAGCTTTTATATATACCTTTAAAAGGCTAAGGCTATTTTTATATTAAGGTTCTAATAGTTTTAGTTTAGCAGTATAACTATAGAGATATCTATCTTCTATAGAATCTTATGCTTTAGTTAAAAGCAATAGCTATTAAATATATTAATATTAATATAATCTTAAGTCCTTATATAAATATAATGCAATAAAGCAAGTAGCTTAAGGTTTTTAGCAATATAGATTTACTCTTTAAGTATTATTATTATTATAAACTTTTTCTATAATATATATATTTATTATAGTTCTATTTATATAGGTTTTTATTTTAATTTTATAGAAATTTATTGCTATTTAATAAAAACATTTTATTTATAATTAGCCTAAACTAATAAAAGTTACTATAAAATAAAATAATAAAGATACCTTTAAAGCTTTTATTAAAGCACTTAATTAAATAATAAAGCTTATTATTAATTTTTAATAATATATTAGCCTTAAGTATATTAATTTTATTAATAATAAGCATCTATTTATTTTTCTATAATGCCTATATAGATTTACTTACTATCTATTACTAGTTAATTAACCTTTTGCTTATTATACTATAGTTTTATTATAATAATAATAAAGACCTATTAATAATAAGGCTATAAGCTAAATAGATAGTAATACTATTAATACTTACTGCTATTATACCTAATATAGTAATTACTAATAGCTAATGTAATATACCTTATTTAATAAAAAGCTCTATTATTGCCTTAATTACTTAAAACTTATTTATATTGCTCTTGCTGCTAAAGAACTAATATAATTGCTAAAGGCATTTATTCCCTTTAATATTAAAACTGCTAATAGTATTATTATTACTTTCTATAAACTAAATATACTAATAGATTAATAGAAAGGCAATAGCTTATTGCTTATTAAATATAAACTATAAAGTAATATTTATCCTAAAGGTTATAACTATAAATATAAATGCTTACTTAACTATAACTATAGGATTATATAATAATAATAATATTGCTTTTTTTATTGCTTTTACTGCTATTTTAGCGCCTTCTTCTCTTTTTTCTTTTCTTTTATCTACCTTTTATATACTTTAGATTTAATACTCTATTGCTTTTAATAGCTTTAATTGCTAAGCCTTAATAGCTATAATTTTACTTAAATTAAGCACTTGAGTCTAGCTGCTATTAGTATTGCTATTTTCTATAAATATTAAATCTTCCCTCCCTTTTTTCCCTTACTGTTTAATACCTTCCTTTAGATCTTTACTCTTCTTTTCTCTTTCTATTATGCCTTAAAGCCTAATAAAATTGCAAAGCATTAAAGCTAGCTCCTTTAATCCTATTGTAATTTAATTGCTGCTAGCTGCTATTTAAATAATATTAATAAAATATGCAATTTAGCTAAGATTATTGTTTTAAAACCTATTAGCATTATTATTGCTATTGCTATTATCTTTATTATAGCAGTCTTTATCTCCTTTATGCAATTTACTGCTATTTATAGCTATTTTAAATATTAAATAATATCCTTTTAATATACCTTATTGCTTTTTAAAAGATTATTTCTATTTATATTAAAAAGCAAGCTAAGGTTTATACTTTTATATAGCTAAATTAAACTATATATATAAAGTAAGCTATATTAATTAGTTTTAATAGCAATAAAATAGTAACTTATTTAACTAAAAACTAACTTTTTGCTAATCTTAATATAATGCTTTAAAAATAAAAATAACTTATAATAAAAGTAAATAGCTAAACTTATTAAGTCTAATATTAATAAATACTTTCTTTTCTTACTATTATTAAAACTAGCTAAAAATAGCTTAATAATATTCTTATTATACTACTAATATTCTATAAGCTATAGCTTAATAAAGTTTATAATATTATTTAAATTAATAGTAAATTAAATTACTAAAAGACTATATTTAATAATTAATAATTTAATCTTTTATTATATATTTAATTAAAACTTATAAAATATAAATTACTAAAAACTATAAATTAAAATAAACTAAATTAGCTCCTTTATATATTTATTCTCTATTATTTTATACTTCTTAAGGTTAATTTTAGCTGCTTTTATTCTTTTAGCTATTATCTTCTTTAATAGCTATTTAACCTTTTAAAAGGAGCCCTTTTTTATACTTATTATACTTACTCTTTAATTCTATAATTGCACTATTATATTAAAAACTAAAAAAGAAAATATCTAATAGCATATAGTATAATTACTATATTAATAGAGAATTATCTTTATTTATATCTTTAATATTAAGTCTTAAGATATAAAAGTAGCTTTTATATTGCTATTTTAATTATTACTATTATTATTGCTATTATTATTGCTATTATTGTTATTTTTATTCTAAAAGCTATTATTGCTACTATATTTAAATTAAGATTTAGTTTAAGAGCTATTAATAACTAAAAGGGATATAGATTGCAATAAATGCTATATGCTCTATATGCCTTACTATTGCTATTTACTTCTGCCTACCTATTTATTATCTATACTATTTATACTTTTTTAGCTTCCTTTTTACTCTTTTTTTACTTTTGCCTTTTATAGTACCTTTTCTATTTAAATAATAGCTTATTAAATCTATAAGGAAATATAGTTAGAAAAGCTTTTAGAAAAAACTATAGGTTTTAGAAATTAATAAATTAGGCCCTATAAATAATATAAATATATAGTTTTAATTTTAGTATTTATTAAATATTTACTAAATCTATAAATAGAACTTAATAATCTACTAAAGGTATATTAATTGTATTTATATTAATTGTATTTATTTTAATTTCTTTATTAGGTCTTTATTTATTTGCCTTTCTTTCTTTTAGGTTAATGCCTAAAGTATTATAAAGAAACTATAACTTTTTAATATTAATTGCTTTTAGCGCTAAATTAAAATTAAATATTCTTAATAAAACAATCTTTTTTATTAATTCCTTTTTATTATTTTTCTAACTATTATTATTTATTAATATTAATATATTGCTATAATTACTATTATTAAGATTATTACTATTTATCTCTCTTTTATATATATTTAGCTTATTATTACTATTACTATTACTATTACTATTACTGCTATTACTATTATTTTTATCTTTATTAAAACTAACTTTATTTACTTTATATAACTTAAAAAAATATCTTAAATATTAATAGGCCTTACTTTAGCATTTAAGCCTTAATTACTTATAGGCACTATATATACTTTTTGCATTTATTTAATTTTAAATAGCTCTTTATACCTTATTAATTAATAGATAATATTAAGAATACTATACTTTAGTGCCTTTTAGCTATTTATCTTTTTAATATTAATCTTAATGTCTTTATAGTGCTAGTTATTTCTCTTTAACTATATTAAAGCTCTTTTTACTTTCTATCTTTATATTAATAGCAATTTTAAAAGATTCTATAGCTTTAATTAATAAGGCCTATACTATAAAATATAAACTTAATTAAGTGCTTTAATAAATAAATATAGAAGCACCCTTATTGCTATATTTTAGATATTATTTAAAAAGATAGAAATAAAACCTTTAATATACTTTTTATACTATATCTTCCTCTCTCCTTATTAGCTATTACTATTATTACTGCTAGTAGTTATATTATATTGCGCAATTTACTTAAAGTAAATATTTAATGCAATTAACTTTTTCTTTATTAATAATAGGTCTTAAAGTTCCTTTAAATATATATAGTTATAATTTAACTGCTAGTAAACTTAACTAACTATAGTTAATTTATACTTTTTAAATTAAATAAAGCTATTTTTATAAGCTATAATTAGCTAGCTTAAAGGAAAGTATATAAAATAAAAAAATAATATATAGCTAAACTATAATATATTATTTATTTTTTGCTTTATTTAAATAGCCTATTAAATCTCCTTTAGTTTAACTTTAAAGAACTTATAATAATATATCTTATATATTTATATTAGCATTATAGTTTTATTATAAAGTATATAATAGAAGTTCTATACTATTAATACTTTTTTACTTTAAGAAATAGATATATATTAATTAAGCTTATTAAATGCTTATTTATTTTCTATAAACTTTTAATTAAATTAATTAATTATATTAAATATATTATAATTTAATTTATTTATATTTATTTTATAAAAAGAAAGAATTTAATATTAATTTATTAAATAATAGCTTTTATCTATTTAAATATAATTTAATTAAAGTTAAATAAGCTAAAATTAATTAAATTTAGTTTAAGTAAATTAAATTTAATTATAAACTTTACTATATTAATCTCTTTAAGATCTTTTCTATTAACTCTACTTTTAGCTTTAGCTTAAATATAAAATTAATACTTTAAAAGATTTTTACTTTTTTAGCCTAAAAGCGCTAATAATAGTAGCTTTAAATAATATTAGTTCTTTAATGCCTATATTACCTAAAGCACTATTAATAGCATTAAGATATAACTTTAATAATAACCCTTTTTAAAGCTATAAAACTGCCTTTAAAGTGCCTTACTATTATATCTTTATTCTTTATTTTAGATTTAATACTATAATACTTAATTTTATTAATAAAAGAATATTTTAATATATACTCTTGCTATTATTCTTATTATTAATTATTAATATAGTAGCTATATAAGCTTAATCTTTACTTATTAATAGAGTATTTAAGCTAATAGATAGAGTTAATTTTACTTAAGTTAATACTTTTTTAATATACTATATTATATAGCTAAATAATAAAGTAATAAAAGTATTTAAGATTTATTAATTTAATTAATTAAATATAATGCTTTATAAATTAAGCTTAAGCTAAAATATCTATTAATTAAAATTGCTTAATACTTTATCTTTATATTTTTAAATTATATAATTAAAATAATTAAATAAATTACTAATTTTAAATAAATAATTACTACTAAACCCCTTTTATATTTACTATATATAATAGTTTTAAATAAACCTAAAAGGATCTTATATACTTTAAGCTAATTTATTAAATCTACTGCTCTCTATATTAATAAAAGAATTAAAATCTATAATAATTTTAGTAAATAGATATTATATATCTCTCTTTCTCTCTTTATATATATATCTCTTTCTTTTTTATTATACTTTAAGACTATATTAAATCTATTGCTAATACCTATTATTATATCTTTATATACTATAAATGCATAAGTATACTAGCACTACTATATATATCTATATATACTTGCTTATACTTATATATATATATATAGATTTATTTAAATATTTTTATTAAAATAATAAAAAAATACTAATTATAATAATTTATATATACTTTATATTCTTTACTATAATTAAATTTATAGGCAATTTTATATAATATTTTATATATTTGCTTTTTTAATAACTATTAATATATATTTTATAATTTTAAAAATTAATAATTAATATTAAATACATTTTAAAATATAATAATTACTTTAGTTAAGCTTTCTATCCTTCTATTAATCCTTAATTATATTTATAGAAATATACCTTTATTATTAATATTATACTTTTATTAATATAGATATATTAAGAACCTTCTATTAATTTAAACCTAATCTATACTTAAGCAATAATGCCCTATTATAATTGCATTATTGCTATTTTATTTAAGACCTTTACTTTATACTTAAGTATATAATAAAGGTAGAGATAGTTACTATTTTAATGCTAATTAAAAATATAAATTAATAACTATTATAACTCTATATAATAAAATCTTATAAATAAAAAGATAAATAAATTTATTCCTTTTAGCTTATAATATCTATTTAATTCTTTATTTATCTATTTCTTTTTATATCTATTATTCTATTTATAAATTATAGCTTAATTTTAATTTATTCTTTATTAAATAAACCTATTAATATATCTATCTATATATACTATTTAAAACCCTAATATTTATATATACTTATATTTATATATATACTTTTATATACTTGCACTTATATATATATACAATATTATTGCAACTATCTTTTAAATAACCCCTTTAATTAACTTTTTAACTATTACTCTAACTATTGCTTAAACTATCTCTTTAGCCTTTATTCTAACCCTTATCTTAACTTTTACTTTAACCTTTATTTTAATTAATCTTTTAACTATCCTTAAGAAATCCCTTTTTTTTTATTTTTTTAAGAATCTTTTAAATATTTAAATATAAATAAAATTATAATTATTAAAATCTATAAGCCTTAAATATTATAAAAAGGATATAGAAATAATCTATTTTTAGTATTATATTTAATATATATTAAAGAACTAATTAAACTTCTTTAAAACTAATAATATATAAATAATATAAACTATAATACTATTAGCTAAATATATATCCCTTAATTAATATAGTTTATATAAAATATATATAATTTCTTTAAGATAAAGAAAATAAACTATTAATACTTATATTTAGCATTAACCTTTTAATATTTAATAGAACTTTTTACTTAAATAAATAAAAATATTTTTAGTATTTAATAAATAGTATTTTATATCCTTTTGCATTTATATAAAAAGTTAAATAACTAAATACTCTATTAAAAGAATTAAACTTTTAGTTAAAAGATAAATATAAAATCCTAAATTTTACTATATTAATATTATTAGTTTAAAATTATAAATACTATTAATAGATAATATCTTTTTAACTTAAAACTTAAAACTATAAAAAATTAATATACTATATAAATAGTATTAAACTATATTTATTAAAACTAAATAAGCTATCTTTCTTTAAAAACTCTATTATTAGCTTTATTAATATTATTGCTAGTTTAGTAATTATACTTTTTAAAAAGTTCTTTCTTTAAGGCTTTTTAAATAAGGAACTTTAATGCTATAGTTTTATTAATCTCTTTAACTATATAATGCCTATTAAGGCATTAGAACTACTATATAAAGGCGCCTATATCTTTTAAATCTTTATTTTTATTCCTATAGATATTAATGCTTATTTTATATACTATTTTTAAATGCTTTAAAGCCTAACTTTACTATTTAAACTAAATATAGGCTTTTATTATATTAGCTTAATTATAGGGCTTTTAGACCACTTCTTAATAAAAAAACTACCCTTACTTTTAAAAGACTTTATTTTAATTATAATCTTAAATAGCTAAATATAGTTATTAACTATAATAGCCTATTTAACTTTATAATAATAGTATATATTATTAATAAAAAGAAGACCTTTTATTTCTATAGGAGCTATTATAAACTATATAAAGTACTTTACTACTTTTTATATTATTAATATATTAATAACCCTTAAATATAATATAGCAATATTACTATTATTAATATTAATATTAAAAATATTTATATTTTTAATAAAATAGAAATTTATTCCTTAAACCTTAATATTAATAAATTTAATTAAGTAAAAGATAATCTATTATACCTTTATTAATTATATTACCTTAATGCCTTTATAATATTTAGTTTTTATTAATAGAATTAGCCTAAAGCTTAAGGAAATATCTATTATATAGAAATAATAATAGATAATATAAATAATATATATAATATAAAATGCATTAAATAGCATTAATGCATTTAACTTTATTAATATATTAAATAATATTAACTATAATAATTGTTTTAGTAAAAAATAATATTTAAATATGCTTTATATTTAAGTCTTTATTAAATAATTGCAATTTTAGTTTATTATTAATAATATTTAATTTACTTTAATTAATAATTTATTTACTATTAATAAAACTTAATTTATTTTTATAGAAATTTAATTTATTTTTATTAAAAGCTGATCTATTTCTATTAAAAGCTAATTTACTATAAGTAAAAGTTAATTTATTAATAGAAGTTAATTTACTTTTAGTATAAATAAAATTTTTTTTATTAAGACTTAATTAACTATTAATTAAGATTAGTTTAATGCTAATAAAAGACAATCTATAATAAATAAAACCTAATTTACTATAAATTAAGAAAATATAATTAAAATATTTAATTATAATAAGAAATAATATAAAGATAAAGAAGAATTTAATAATAAAGATATTTAAGGCATTTAATATAGAGATCTAAAAACACCTATTTAAAATACTTTAGTTTTATTACTAAAGATAGTAAATATTACTTAAGGTAAAAAAGAGAAAAAAAGAGATTATTAAATGATTTATCTATTGACTATATTTCTTTTCTTTATAATAGTATAGAATAGTAAAGCTTTTATATATATTATTATTTTACTTATTTTAATTAAGTTCTTTAAAGAGCATTTATAATATATAATAAGAAGGTAGCTTGCTATAAGCGATTTATATGTCTCCTTCTGTTTAACTATAAGGCAGTATATTCTTTAATTTATTATACTTTTGCTATTTAATATAAATAAATGCCTTTAACTTTAAAATCTATAGATATTTAATACTTAATATATATTTCTTTTTTAAAATTAAATCTATAAAGTAAACTTTATAAAGAGTCTTTTAATTTAATATCTTTATTATTATAATATTAATAATATATATAACTATAAAAATAATATTTTTTATAGTTTAAAAGGGATATTTATAAATATTTTTATACTTTTTACTTTCTTTTATATTATATAGTTTGCCTATTTAATAAAGCTATTTTATTTATAATTATAAAGTAATATAATAATTATAAAGATCTTTATCTTTAAGAGAAGTTTATTAATCTTTTTATAAATAAATTTATAATTACTATTAAACTATATCTTTTAAAGTAAACTATAGGCTATAATAGTTTTAAATACTTATAGATCTTTTTTTATTAAAATAGCAATATTGCCTTTTTTTAAAGCAATTTACTATAAAAGTAATAGCTTTTATTATTAATTATAAGCTTAAAATACCCCTTTCTATTATATATATATAGACTTAACTCTATAAGGTCTATATAAAAAAGGTTAAATATATAATTTACTCTTTTTTATAATATCTTTAATAAAAACTTTATACTTTTAATAAGCTTATAGTTTTTATAAAGTATATTAAATAGCTTATAATTATTAAGCCTACCTTTTATAACTTTAAAGATATAGTTAAAGGCCTTTTAATCTATATAAATAAGTCTTTAATATTATATTTTTGCTTTAAACTATTCTATTTATATTAATATAATTTTAAAAGTAAAGTAATAATTTATTATACTTTTTATTACTTTAAGTAAAAACCTTTAATTAAAAATATTAAAAGTTGCAAAAATCTTATTATTACTATTAAAGATCTTATTCTTAATTATATAGCTATTAAAAAAATAGACTTTTTTACTAAAGATTATATTTAATAGAAAGTTTTTAATAAAAACTATATTTTTAAGTATTATAGTTTTTATTCTCTTTTCTTTTATAAATAATATAATTATTATTATTTTTATAGCTATAAAATATATAATGCCTTTATCTATAAAAATTAATATTATCTTATTAAATTTATACTATTTATTTTCTTTAAACTATTTAAAGTTATTAATAGTATATATATTAACTTTTATATCCTAAAGCTAATAGTCTTTATAGTTAATAAGGCTTAATTCTATAAACATTAAAATAGTAATAAAGTTATTATTTGCCTTTACTTTTAGTATAGTATTAATATTAATATTAAGGAGACTATATAATTGCTATTTTAGTAGGCTAAAAATTATTGCTATAGCTGCCCTTTTAATTAATAACCTTATAAAAGCATTATTAAAGAACTTTCTTATTTTTAAGCCTTTATAATATATAAAAATAGTATTATTATTATTATTATTAAAATTATCTTTAGCTTTTATTATATTTTTAATACTTTATTTACTTAATTCTATATATAAAGCAGTCTTTTTAGTCTTTTTAGTAGTTTTATTACTATTCTTTTTTTTCTTTAACCTTTTATTTTTATTGCCTTTATTTTTCTTTTATAAAGATAAACAATTCTTTATAATATAACCTTTTTAATTATAGTTAAAGTATTTACTACTTTTAAGATCTTTTTTATAATTATCCTTTTTATTTAATTAAATATTTATTTATATACCTTTTTTACTACTAAAGTCTTTATTTTTCTTTTAAAAAGTCTATAGACTTTTAGCTTTATTAATAAAGTCTTCTTATATTTTATAAATAGATTAATATTTTCCCTTTTACTTATAGTTATATTTAAGGGAATTTTATATAAAAGAGACCTTTTTAATACTATTTATAAATCTTATCTTTTTTTAGTACTTAAGGAGCTTATTGCTAGCTTTAATAATACTATTTATAATATAGTAAAAATTATTAATATAACTTTAGACCCTTTATAGTTTCTTTAAAATTAAAGACTTTAATTTTTAATAGATATTAATTAAGCTTTATTAAGACTTTATATTATTATACCTTTTTATTAATAGCTTAATAGCCTTTATATTAATCTTTATTAAAAATAATAATAGCTTTAGTTTCTATAAAATTACTTTCTTTATAGCTATAATTAAATATATTTCTTTTAAATATAAAATCTTAATCTTTTTATATTATTTAATAATAATTATAATATAAAAAAGATATTTCTTTTAAGTAATTTAATTCTTTAATCCCTTAAGTATATTATTTTCTTTTATTTTAAAGTTAAAATTAATAAAATTCTTAATTTTAATTAATTATATATTTATAATCCTCTTTTTATTTAAAGTAGGCTCTATTAATATCTTTCTATTCCTTAAGAAATTAAATATTTTATCTAAAGCCCTTAAGGGCTCCTTTAAGGTATAGAAAAGTTAGCTTCTTTAGTACTTAAAGCTTTTATTTTTATTATCTTTTTTTTTAAATTTTAATTTATTTTTAGGCTATATTTTATATTTAATCTTTAATTTATTTTTTAATCTTTTAATTAAAATGCTTTTATAGCTTTTATATTTACTATATTATCTTTATTATTTATTGCATTATAATACTTAAATTTAACTAAATCTTTTATAGATTCGCTTTAATAGGCTTTATTAATCTTTTAAAAAAATAAAAAATCTTTAAGATTATTTTCTTTTTTAATAGAATTTTCTTTATTATTAGTTTATTTAATTGCTTTAATAATAATAATTAACTTTAAAGCTAGCTTTAAAGCTATTACTTAAGTTTTAAGACCTTAATTAATTAATATTATAAGCATTAACTTTAAGGAATAAACTTTAGGTTAATTTAAACCTTTTAAATAGCTATAATTTCTTTTATAATTAAAGCTTTAGGCTTATAATCTATAAATAATATATAAAGTATATAAAGATAATTATAGTAAATAATATATATAATAGATTAGTTTAGATTAATTAAGATTTATAAAGAATAGTTAAATAGTAATTATAAAATGCAATTATCTATTTATAATATAGGGATTCCCTTATAAGAATATATAGCCTTAAGACCTAGGCCTATAAGGCCCTTAAGGTTGGCTTATAGCCAGCCGCTATATTTATAGTAGCAACTACCTTTACCTGGCTGCTATATCTATTAATAGTAATGCTACTTTAAAGCTATATCTATTTCTTTAGGTTTTAAAGTTTTTTTTAGCTATTAATACTTTTCTTTATTTTTATATTAAATAAAGTGCTATATTAAGCTATATATTTAGCCTTAACTATATATATCTTTTGCTTATTATTTATCTTTTATAGTTTTAATTAATTAACTAATATACTATTATATTATATATATCTTTATATATATTTAAGTTAATAAATAGCCTTTATAGTAAGCTAATTCTATTAATTATTATAGCTAGGCTTAAATTGCCTTTATATTAAAATAATATATTAAGTAATTTAATATAATCTTTAGATTAGCTATTTAATTGCTTACTTTAATTATTATATAAAAGTAATTTAATTTAAGGTTTAATAAAGAGTAATTTATATATTAAGCTTAATTTTCTTAAGGTTTATTATATATTAATTAAATACTATAAACTAAAGGTTGAATAAAAAAAGTAATAATATATTTATAATAAATTTAATATATATTTATAATAAATTTAATATATATTTATAATAAATTTAATATATATTTATAATAAATTTAATATATATTTATAATAAATTTAATATATATTTACTATTAAATATAATTACAGCTATTTAAGTTATAATTAAGGCTTAAATAAATTATAGTTAAGTATATTACTAAACTATAAGCATTTTTAAATTAATATTTAAGCTTTATTTAATAGTTTTACTTTATATAGTGCCTTTTAATAATAGCTTATACTTTACTTTATCTATTTATTATTAGCCTTTATAGGCTAAAATAATAATAAATAAGCATTTTAATAGCTTTAGGCTATACTATAAGTATTATAATTTTAATAGTAATTACTACTTTATATAAATATATTTATTTTATTATTTTATACTTTATTTTACTATTTTATACTTTATTTAATTAATTTAAGTTATAAAATAGCCTTTTTACTATTCTTTTTATAATATTATTTTTTTAAATTATATTTATTAAATAGCTAATTATAGCAAAAGTATAAAATTGCCTTATTTATATTATAGTACAACTAGCTATTCTAAACTATAAATCTTTAATTTAATACACCCCTTTAGCTAAAACCTATAAAGATTTAGCTAAACTAATTATACTGCTAGACTTAAATTATACTCCTTTAGGCTATTTAATTCTTATATTTAATTGGATTATTAAGTGTATAAAGGCAGGAATTAAACCTATAACCTTTTTAATTTAGCATTAAGTAAGTATTTAACTATTAATTATTAAATAGCTAACTGCAGCAAAAGTATAAGATTGCCTTATTTATATTATAGTATAATTAGCTATTTTAAACTATAGGTATTAGATTAAAGATCTATAGTCTAAAATAGCTAATTGTACTATAATATAAGTAAGGCAACTTTATACTTTTGCTGCAATTAGCTATTTAATAATTAATAGTTAAATATGCACTTAGCGCTAAATTAGAAAGGTTATAGATTTAATTCCTGCCTTTATGCACTTAATAACTTAATTAAATATAAGAATTAAGTAACCTAAAGGAGTATAATCTTTAGGTCTAGTAATATAATTAATTTAGCTAAACCCTTATAGGTTTTAGCTAATAGAGTGTATTAAATTAAAGACCTATAGTTTAGAATAGCTAGTTGTACTATAATATAAGTAAGGCGATTTTATACTTTTGCTATAATTAGCTATTTAATAATAGGTCTTTAATTTAATAATATTTAAAGTAATAATATTAAGAAAAAAGTAAAAGTTTAATTTAGTATTTTATTTTTATATTTTAAATTATAAAATTAATTTTTATATTATAAAAAAAGAATAAATAATGCATTATTATTAAAGTTATATTAAGTAAGTATATTATAAGTACCTTTTTATTTATTAAAGACTTTTATTTTTAGTAAATAAAATAATTAAAATTATATTAAAAAATATTTTATTATTTTATAGCTTATTTTATTATTTTATATTTTAATTAATAGCTATAATAATAGCAATAAATTAATAAATTTTATTATATTAATATTTTATTTCTTTACTATTTTTAGAATATTAAATATTAAAGCTATAAGCCTTTTAGTATTTCTTTAATCATATATTTTTATAGATCTTAACTTTATTATATTTAAATACATTTTATTAAGTCTATAAATTTAAATTAATTTTAGCTTTTAAAAAATAATTTACTTTATAATAGTTTTATTAATCTATTAGCTATTAATTTTGCATTTTATTTATATAAAATAGAGCAGTTTTAGCTATATAATACTGCAATCTTTTTGCCCTTAAACTTATAACTGCTTGCAGCCATTTTAAACTACCTCTAAAATGTTTTAAACTACAATTAATCGATTCCTTACGCTAGATTACCTCTAAATATAATAGTGCATTAAGAGCATAATGCTAATGCTATAGCCCTTTTAATAGTTATTAATTTAAGAAAATATAGTATTAAAAATAGCTAATATAACCCCTTTTTTACTACTAGCTAATATAGTAATATATCTAAAATAAATAAAGCAATAAAAGCTAATAGAAGCCTTATAATTAATAAAGATAAAGAAGCCTATAGAGCTATTATTAAGATTATTTTATTTTACTTTTTTAAAGTAATTTAAAAGGTATTTTAAATCTATATTAATATATATAAAGTATGCTTTTGCCTTCCCTTTAAGATTAATATAACCTTTAAAAAGAGATTTATTAATAAAATTATTATTACTATAATAATTATTATTATTATAGTAATAATAGCTATTTTAATTAATTTAAGTTTCTTTTCTTTTTAATTAATATAATAGTTTTATATATTAGTTCTTTTATATAGCTTTATATTTATAAATATTAAAATTAATAAATATATAATATATAGCTATATTAAGTATAAAATTACTATTTATATTAAAGATACCCTTAAAGATATTAAAAACTATACTTTAATAGAAATTATATAAATAGTAAATTAAGCCTATAGTAACTTTTATATAATTATAGTATATTGCCTTTTTAATAGAAATATAATTTTTATTTTTTTATTTTAAAATAGACTAAAGCTTTCTATAAAGAAAAATAAATAGCTATTATATTTAAAAATAATACTTTTTTTGCTTTTTTAATTATTATTATTTTAATAAAAAGAATTTAAATTAAATCTATTTTTAATAATATAAATAAACTTATTAAAACTATTAATAGTACTAATACCTTAAGAGTTAATAAAGTAAAGCCTATTTAAGCTTAAAATAGTATTATAATTAAAATAAATTTAATTTTTTATATTTTATTTATTAAAGAAGCTAATAGCCTATATAATAATAAGCTACTTTTTAATATTAAACTTTATAATTATAAACTCTTTAATAAAGAATTAAAATCTATTTAATACTTTTAATACTATAAGTATAGCTATATTATAAAAAACTATTAATTTACTTTAATTTATAGCTAATATAATAGCTTAATATATAATAATTGCTTTATTAAAAAAGAAAAAGTCTTTTATTATTATACTTTATACTATAAAAATTACTTAATTTAAAGCTATATTTATTTTATAGTAAAAAAGCATTAAATCTATATAAAAGAAAGATATTATAAATAATTAATAAAA
This sequence comes from Aquanectria penicillioides, assembly GCA_003415625.1. Classification (NCBI taxonomy): domain Eukaryota; kingdom Fungi; phylum Ascomycota; class Sordariomycetes; order Hypocreales; family Nectriaceae; genus Aquanectria; species Aquanectria penicillioides. The sequence continues at coordinate 2,908,456 of PYIU01000006.1, read as the reverse complement.
TATAAAGAATATACTTTAATATAGTAAAATATCCTTTATATATAATAGAATAGCTTCTTTAAAAACTCTCTTTTTATAGCTCCCCTCTTTATTAAAAGAATTAGCTAGCCTTTAGGCTTTATAAATAAATAATACTATACTTTATTTAATATTTCTTTTTCCTTTAGTGCCTATACTTTATTATTACTATTTATTAAATTAATTCTTTAATTTATATTTAATTAATATAGATTTTATTTTAAAATATATACTATTGCCTTAAGTTAATCTATTAAATACTATATATTTATAATAAATATAATATAATTGCACTTTTAGCATTAGCTAAAAACTAAAAGATTAATGCTTTAATAAACCTTAAAAGATTAAACTATATTATAATTTATTATTTAAGCTATATAGCTTTTTATATATATAAATAATATAAACTAAAAACTTAAATTTATTAAACTAAAAAAGATTAAATTAATTTTAATTTTAAATATTATTATATAAAAATAATTATAATATATAACTTTTTAAAAAGTAAAAAAGACTTAAGGGTAATATATACTTTAGCTAGCCTTACTTTAGCCTTTAAAATAATTATAATTAAAAACTTTAATCTATATTATTTAATATAGAATTGCTATAATAGAATTACTTTATATAGCTTAACCTTTTTAATAGAGATATAATAGCTAAATATAGCCTTAATAACCCTTTATAGAATAATAATTTAAAAAGTAAATAATATTAAAAATAATAATTTTAATTTAGCTTAAGCCTTAAAGAATAGCTATACTATTTATTTAGGCTTTAATTATAACTTAAATAGCTTTAATTATATTTTATAGTAAATATATATTAAGTTTTTTATAAATATATTACTTTTTTTTTATTAGACTTTTAGCCTATAGTATATAATTAATATATAATAAACTTTAAGAAGGCTAAACTTAAAGTATAAGTTATTCTTTATTAAACTTTAGGCAAAATGACCTTTATATAATAGCTAAAATAGGCAATTAAATAGCTAATTTAAGGATTATATTAAATTGCTTAATATACTACTTTAATATAAAAGTGATTTAGGCCTAGCTATAATAATTAATAGAATTAGTTTATTATAAAGGCTAATTATTAATTTAAATAAATATAAAAATATATATAATATAATAATATAATAGCTAATTAATTAAAACTATAAAAAGTAAGCAATAAATAAAAGATTTATATAGCTAAAGTTAAATATATAGCTTAATATAATACCTTATTTAAAGCTAAAATAAAAAGAGGTATTAATAGCTAAAAGATACTTTAAAACTTAAAGAGATAAATATAACTTTAATGCAATATTGCTTTAGCTTTATTATAGCCTTTTTCTTTTAATTGCCTTAAGTAAAATTCTTTAGCTATAAGCTATATTAAAAAGGTAATTATATTAATAAAATATTTTTTCTTTAAATTTTAAATAAATAATTAAAATATTAAATTTATTATAATAAACTTTATAATATAACTATTAAATATAAATTAAATACTATAAAATATTAAAGATTTAATATAAAACTATATTAAACTTTATAAATTAATATACTTACTCTTTAAAATTTAATTATAAAAAGCTTTTAGTAATAATAGTTTTTTTATTAACTTCCTTAAGATATATAATAAGCTCTTTCTAAAAGCTTTTATTATTATTATTAATATAAGCATTATATTTAAGCATTTTTTATATTACTTTTACTATATAATTACTATTATTATTTTTAAATTAAATAAAATAATAGCCTAAAAATATATAGTATTTAAATAAAGATTTATTTTCTTTTTTAATATAATAAATAAAGTAATAAAATTAATAATAATTTAATAAATAGTAATAATAATTAAAAACCTAAATATATTTTTTAATAATTAAATAAAGAATAAACCTTAAAGGTCTATTAAGCTTGCTTTTATAATTATAGTAAAAATAATATATATAATATAGGCCTATAGTAAAATAGCATTATTTCTTTAATTAAACTTTATTATAGCCTTTAATTTAATTAATTATAAAAAGCTTATTATTACCCTTTATAATTAAGGCTATTTATAATAATTATTAATTTAGCTTTTTAGCTATTTATTTAAGTAATTAATATACCTTTAGTTTAATAATAAGTCCTTTAAACTCTATAGTATTAAAGCTAAAGTTTTATAGAAATTGCTATTTTTTTTTATTTTTTTTATTCTATTTATATTAAGGCTTTATATAATATTTAAGAAAATCTTTAATATTATAATAATTAAATTTATTAATAATATAAATATATTTATATTTAAAAAAGATATAATAAAGATTTAAGCTTAACTTAAAGCTATATAAATAATATATATATTTTAGGCTTTTATTAATAGTATAACCTTTAAATCTATTAAAGTTTAGCTTTTTTATTTCTTTTATTAATACTAAAGGCATTAAGTTTAATTAATCTTTATCTATAATATAATTTAACTATAAGAATTATACTATTTCCTTAAATTATAGCTATATAAAAAGCTACTTTAAGGCCTATATATCTTTAAGCTTAAAGGAAAACTTAAGCACTAAAGGCAGGCCCTTACTGCCCTTATAGTAAGTATATAAAGAGTAAACCTTAAGGCTGCCTATATAATATATATATATATAATTAAATCTATAATTACTTATAGTATTAATATATATTATTTTTTAATAAAAAAAAATAGTAATTTAAAAAAGATTATTAAAGCTTTATTTATTAAATAGATTTAAACCTTTTATACTATTAAGGAAGGCTATAAGGTTACTTTAATTAAATTGCTAAAAAGTAAGCTTAAAATCCTTTTATTTAATATATATTTTAATAAATAATTTATTTAATTTTAAGGCTAGCTTTAAGCTTAAAGCATTAAAAAACTTATTTTCTTTATAATTATATTAATAATATATTAAATTTATTATTATTATTATAATAGCTTTTAGTATAAATTAATATAAAAATATAAAAAGTAATTTATTAATTAACTTTTTAATAAAAAATATAAAAAGAATTAAAAATTAATTAAAGATTAAATATTAATTAATTAAAGGTATTAATAGAAATAAGCTAAATATAAATTTTATAAATAGTATATAAATAATAAAATAAAGGCAATTAAAATCTTTTTACTTTATATAAAAAAGAAAACTATTTATTTATATAAAGAACTTAAAAAATATAAAAGCTTTTTATTTATTTAAATATAAATAAAATGCATTAAACTTTAAAGATTTTTTTTTTAAAGAAAGGTTTTTAAAATAAGTATACTTTAATGCTAATATAAAAATACTATTAAAATAGTTAGCTATATTATATTATATTATTTATTTTATTTAAGCTAAAAGGAAATTTTATTTAATTTATTTTATAATCTTTTTAAGCTTAAGTAATATCTATTTAAAGCCTAAACTATATATTGCTTTATTAAATAGTTAGCCTATTTATATATTATATTATACTATAAGCTAGCTATTAAGCTATATTTAGTTTAAAATATATTTATTTTTATATTGCCTTTACCTTTTAGTAACTTTTTTACTTAAGTACTTTAACTCTTTTTATTAAAAGGAAAGTTAATATACTTAAAAAAACCTTTTTTAAAAGAGAGAAAAAACTAGCCTATTATATAAATAATATACTAAAGCCTATCCCTTTAATAATTAAGTCTTTATTTTAGCTTTATTTTAATTTTAAATTTTATTTTTATTTATTATTATATTTAATTTATATTTATTTACTTTAGTAATTTTATTTACTTTAAGTTTCTATTTTCCTTAAAAGATATAAAATCTATTTTATTATTTTTACTATTTTTTTTATTATTTTCTTTTTTATTTTTAAGCCCTTTTTACTTTAATCCCTTTTTAGCTTTATTAAAGCTTAAGCTATTACTTAAAGAGTTATATTAAACTTTAGTCTTTACTATTAATATTAGCTAATATAAACCTATATTAAAACTAACTTTATTTATTACTATTATTGCTTTTTAGTATTATCTATTCTTAAATAGCCTTAGCCCCTTTAATTAAAAAAGGCAATATAGCTATTAAGCTTTTAAAAGCTATAGCTATATAATTAATTCTATTAATTAGCTTATAGAGCTAATTAATACTAAAATCTATAATTAGAACTATAAATATAGCTTAAAAGTGCATTTAAATTGCCTTTCTTTTAGCTTAAATAGCTTTAGCTTTTAATTGCTAAAGCTTCTCTTTTTATAATTTATATTAATAATATACCTATAGTAAAACTAAATTAAGCTATACTTATTATAGCTATTTCCTTTTATAAAGCTACTATTAAAATATAAATATTAGCTTTTACTAAATATAGCAGTAGTTTATATAGCTTATATATATAAATATAAGCTATATAGCTATTAGTTTTAATATTTATTAATAGTTAATTTTCTATAGCTATAAAAAATAAAAAAAATAAAGATTATATATTAGTTTAGTCTTAATATAGACTGTTCTTTTTATCTCTTACTATTTATATAATATATATAAAATAAAGTAGATCCTATATTGCCCTTAGGGTTAATATAGCACCCCTTGCCTTAATGCAGCTAGCTTAATGTTTTAGTATTTATTAATATTAGTATAAAATGCTATCTATAAATATATTAAATATATACTACTATTATTATTATTATTATTATTATTATAGTTATAGTTATAATTATAATTATAGTTATAGTTATTATTATTATAGTTATTATTTTTAGCTATATACAATTAGTATAAAATAGCAATAAAAATAGCAATTAATGCTTATATAAGTTAAGTATTCTATATAAGTAATATATTAATAGAATATATACTTAAAGGCAATAAAAAAGCTTTTATAAAGGTATATAAAGAAAAAAGAAAAAAAAAGAAAATAAATATACCTATAAAATTAAAAAATAATAATAGCAATACTTAAATAGCTAATAGCTAGCTAGCTATTAGCTAGCGCTAGATTAGTGCCTTACTTTCTGCAATAGGCCTATAGTATAAATAATTTAGGCCTATTATAGGCCTTACTTTTACTTTATTTATTAACCCTATAATTAAGTAAATAAAATATTTTAGTAATAGCATTAAACTAACTTTTAATTTAATGCTTTTCTATAAAGAACCTATATTAAGTTTAATATTGTATTAAATAAAGGTTTTTATTTTATTAATATAGTTTTTTTTTTATATAGTATAAAAGCACTATTTATTTTATAGGTCTATAAAGTATTAATAAATAAATATATAAAATAGAGATTATTTTTACTATTATAAATTGCTTTAGCTAATAATTATATATATTAATACATTTAAGCTTAATTTTTAAATTTTTAAAAGAATTTTAAATAAATTTCATTATTTATTAATTATTATAAATAAGTTTTAAAATAGAATTCTAAAGCTTAATTTTAAGTTCTATAAGTAATTTCTATTAATAAACTTCTTTTTTTTATACTTTAAAAAAGAATAAATAATTTTATTTTTATAATTAATATTATAATTATATTTTATATATTTATATATTATTTAATTAATCTATTAAAAAGTTTTATTATATATACTTATAAACTTTTTTAATTTATTATATTATTAATAAAAATTTATTTATTTATTTATTTATTAATACTTTATAAACCTAAAAAGTAAATAGTACTTTTATACTATATAAATAAAGGAAAAAACTATATTAATAAAATAAAAACCTTTATTTAATATAGAATTAAGCCTAATATAGGCTTTTTATAAAGGATTATTAAATTAAAAGTTAATTTAATACTATTACTAAAATATTTTAATTACTTAATTAAGGGATTAATAAATATAATAAAAGTAAAGTCTATAGTAGATTTAAGTTACTATATAGTAGATCTATTATAAAGAGTAAAGCATTAAATAAATGCTAATAACTAGCAGCTAGCTAGCTATTAGCTACTTAAGCATTATTATTATTATTTTTTAGTCTTTATAGTAAGGCCTAAATTTCTATTTTTTTTTCCTTTTTTTATATATCTCTATAAATGCCTTAATGCCTTTAAGTATATATACCTTATTAATATATTATTTATATAAAATACTTAACTTATATATAATATAATTGCTATTTTTACCTTTCTTTTAAGCTAATTATATATAGCTAAAAATAATAACTATAATAATAGTAATAATAATAATAATAATAGTAATAATAATAATAAAGATAATAATAATAACAATATAATAAAGACAGATAACATACCGGCTTGCACAATAGACCAATCACCACTACAGCAAAAGATCCAGCAGTAATCGCCATCACCGCAATTACTAGAGTGTTATATATCTGTATATAACGCACCGATCGGCCGCTGCCGCACCATTATTACAACTATCCCCCTTCTAGTAGCAATACATCCCGGGTTGCGCTGTTCATTGCGCTGCGCTATTCATTGCGCTATAACTGCGCCTATAGCTCTCAGCTCTCTCTAGGGTTTCATTACCCTCTCGCCTATATATATGCCAATAAGACCCAGTATAGGTCTTGGGATACTATAATAGAAGAGACCCCTAAGGCTATGCTATATATAAGGGCCGCTGCAATAGTAGGGTCCCTAATAGCATTCCTTATAAGCTCTATATATATGCCTAAAGGATTAGGGATTTAAACTTATAATCTTTGCTTTTATATAGAACCTATAAATTTGCAATTACTATTATAATAAAGATAGGTAATATACCGGCTTGCACTATAGATTAGTTATTGCTATAGCAAAAGATCTAGTAGTACCCAATGGGTTATATAGAAGCGCGCTACGCTGGGCTTGTAGACAACCCCACCTCTCCTGCCGGAGAGGTAGTAACAAAACCCGTAACCGCGTCACTAGCGTAACCAACTTTTCTAATGTAGCTTATCTATAACTTCATTAAATAAAGTCTAAATACAAAGATAAAGATATTATTAAAATTACCTACTTTAAAATAACTAGTTCTATTAATATAAGTTATTTTAATAGTATAGTTATTAAATTTTAGCTATATAAAGCTTAAGCTTATTAATATTGCTATAACTTTAGAATAGTAATTTATATACCTTTTATAGAAATAATAGCATTAAGTTCTTCTTTATTAAAATATTAATTTAATGCTTATTTAAAGTTAAATCTATTATAATTTATATTAAGTATTTAGCTATAAGCTTAATTATTAATATCTTTATTTATTATAGCATTTTAAATGTATAAAAGAGATTAATATAAAGCCTTAATTTAGGTAGTTTAAATAATCTTAATTAAAGTATTATTAAAGCTTGCATTTAAGGGTAAAGAAGGCAGCCTAATTAATAAGTATAATATTATTAATATAAAGTCCTTTAGGCTATAATTTTAGCTATTACTTTAATCCTTAATTTAAGTAATAGTAGTGGTGCTTACTTAAGTTATATTGGCTTAATTAAATAACCCCTATAATGCCTTTTATTTAACTACTTTAGGGATATAATTAAGGTAAGTTAATAAGGCTATACTTAATAAAAGCTGCTTTTTTGCTTTATTAGCCTAAAGCTAAAGCTCTCTTAAGGCTTTAATAGCTTTAACCTTTTTTAAGATTATTGCATTTTTCTAAAGTTTTTATATAGCTTTTAGTATAGCCTGGCCATAAGGGATAGAATTTAAAGGGGCTGTTTTTCTCCTTTTGGCCTTATTCTTTTGCAATTAATTAAAGAGCTCCTTTTAGGATTAAATATTCTTTTTATTTTCCTTCTTTTAGTCCTTATAAGCTTAATCTTTAACCTTTTTATGCAATTCCTCTATTATAAAAGCCCTATTATTAATCTAAATATACTACTATATATATATATATTAGGACTGTAAAGCAATTTGCTTTTAGTATTGCTAGATTATCTCTTTTTGCATTAATTAAGTAATAATTGCAAGATTAAAATAGGCTATAGTATTTAATATAACCTATTTAATTAGGCTACTTAAGAGATCTAGCTTCTATATGCTTTAAATAGCAGTAAGGTCTCTTTTAGTCTTCCTTAAGGTAATAGCTTTCTTTTTAAGCTATATAAAAAATAAGGGCTCTTTTTAATCCTTAATTAATTAATAAAAAGGCTATAAAATAACCTTAGGAGTAAGGGGCATTAGCTCTACCTTTTTAAAGCCTATATATATATAATAGGCCTTAAATGCAGCCTAATATATTGCCTTCTATTAGTTAAGAAAGTCTAATTAAGTAATATATATACCTTTAGCTTAAATAAAGTTCCTAAAGGATAACTACTATACCTTTTTAAGGTGCTAATAAACATTAATATTAAGGGGCTAAAGAATATAATTAATATAAATAAAAAGGCAAAAAGGGATAATATTAAAGGTATAATAATACTATATAAAATTAAGGTCTTTATAAGCTAAAAACCTATCTATTAAAAGCATTTAATATATTAGATTTTTCTTTTTTTTTAGCTAAATAGTAAAAGCTTAAGTTTAAGTGGCCTTTATAATATTAGTTTTATACCTAAATTACTTCTTAATTAAATAGCTATTAAAGGTATTACTAAAGGTAAAAAAGTATTTATTAAAGTGCTTTAATTACTATTAAGCTTAATAGCTATTTATATATTTAATTGCTATATTAATAAAAATAATATTCTTATTAATATTAGCTATAATATATTCCTTAAAAAGGACCTTTATTAAAAGGATAAAAAAGGAAGGAATTAATATTTTAGCAGTATTAATAGCATTAATAGAGATAAAGGACTCTTTATTGCCTAACTAAAAGGTTATAGGCTAAGTATTTTTTTTTATTTAGGTTAAGTATATCTTTAGGCTGCTATTAATTTAGCCTATTTATAAAGGTATTTTATTAAAGTTCTATAGATTAACTAAATTAAGTAAAAGCTTTTTAATAATAGCCTTAAATTTCTTAAATTAGGCCTTTATATTAAAAAGGTTATATTTAGTAAAAGCTCTTATAATCTCCTTAATCTTTAAAGTCTTAAATTAAAGCTTTAAATACTACTATTTAAATCGGTAAGCTTAAGCCTTAAAAATAGCTATTTTTAGATCTTAAATTTAATATTTTTTTAAGAAGCTAGTATAATTATATATATAGGCTTCTATTATAGTAAATACATTCTTCTTTATATTATATATATATATAATAATTGCCTGCTCTTCTTCTATAGTTATAGCTTAAAGTAACCCTTCTTTATTAATACTAAAAGAAAGCTACTTTCTTACTTTTAATAATAATATATATTTTTTAGTAAGAGACTCCTTAATATAATGTAAATAAGCTAGTTTATTTATAGTTAATATATAGGGCAGTAAGGGATTTGCCTAAATTGTCTATATAACATTTTAACTTAATAGGTATATATAGGCGGCATTTGCTATAGCGGTATAGGACTTATAAGAAATTTAAGCTATATTGAAATTAAAAGTAAAAATGCAAGAATAATAAATTTAGTCGATTTTAGGCTTTAAATAAAGAAGTTATTAATAAATTATATTAGAAAAGTTAGTTATGCTAGTAATGCAATTATAGGTTTTATTACTACCTCTCTAGCAGGAGAGATAGGGTTGAAAGCTAGCTTATATAACTCAGTGGGTAATTGCAGTTATTATAATTACTAAAGTATTATATACTTATATATAATGCATTAATTTGCTATTGCTATATTATTATTATAAATAAAGATAATAATAAAGATAATAATAATAATAATAATATATATTTACTATAGCTTTATATTAATTTCTATATTAATACTTTTAGATATTAAAATACTAAACTAATAGCATTAAGGCAAAAAGTGCTATATTAGCCTTAAGGGCAATATAAAATCTACTCTATTTTATATATATTATATAAATAGTAAGAAATAAAAAGAATAGTTTATATTAAAATTAGGCTAATAAATACTTTTTTTTATAATAGCTTTAAATAATTAATTAATAGTAAATACTAAAGCTAATAGCTATATAGCTTATATTAATATATATAAGCTATATAAGCTATTATTATATTTAATAAAGGCTAATGCTTATATATTAATAATAGCTTTATAAAAAGGAATAGCTATAATAAATATAGATTGGTTTTATTATAGGTTTATTATTAATATAATTTATAAAAAGAAAAGCTTTAGCAATTAAGGGTTAAAGCTATTTAAATTAAAGAAAAGGGCAATTTAATGCACTTTTAGGCTATATCTATAGTTTTAACTATAGATCTTAATATTAATTAGCTTTATAAGCTAATTAATAGAGTTAATTATATAGCTATAGCTCTTAAAAGCTTAATAGCTATATTTCTTTTTTTAGTTAAAAGGATTAAGGCTACTTATAAATAGGCAATACTAAAAAGTAATAATAGCAATAAATAAAGTTAACTTTACCTTAAGAATATATTAGCTAATATTTATAGTAAAAACTAAAGCCTAAAGTAGCTTTTTAAGCTTTAGCTTAAGCTTAAATACAGCTAAAAGGGAATTAAAGTAAAAAAGGTTTAAGAATAAAAAGAAAAATAAAATAGACTTTATATCTCTTAAAGAGAATATAGAGTTAAAGTAAGTAGTATTGCTTAATTAAATAAATATAGATTATATACAATAAAGAATAGAAATAGAATTAAAATAAAGATCTAGCTATTAAAAGGGCAGGCTTTAATGTATTATTTATATAATATATTGGTTTTTTCTCTTTTTTAAAAAGGGTTTTTTTAGGTATATTAATCTTTTTTTTAAAAGGGAGGTTAAAATACTTAAATAAATTTTTTTTCTAAAAGTAAAGATAATATAATAATAAATTAATTCTAAATTAAGTATAGCTTAATAGCTAAATTATAGTATAGTGTAGTATATAAATAGGCTAGTTATTTAATAAAGCTATATATAATATAGGCCTTAAAAGGTATTACTTAAGCTTTAATAGATTATATAATAAATTTAATAATATCTCCTTTTAGCTAAAGTAAAGTAGGCAATATACTATAATATAGCTAATTATTTTAATAGTATTTTTATATTAGCATTAAGGTATAATTATATTAAAAACTTTCTATTAAAAAAGAAACCCTTAAAGTTTAATATATTCTATTTATATTTAAATAAATAAAGAACTTTTATACTTTTTAAGTTTTTTATATAAATAAATAATTTTTTCTTTTATATAAAAAAAAGGCTTTAGCTATTTTTATTCTATTATATATATATTATTTTTATAATTTATATTTAATTTAATTTTATTATTATTTTTAATTAATTAAAGCCTAATCTTTAATTAACTTTTAATTATTTTTATATTTTTTTTAAAAAGCTAATTAATAAGCTACTTTTTATATTTATATATAGACTTATACTATAAGCTATTATAATAATAATAGTAGATTTAATGCATTATAAATGCAATTATAAAAACAATAAGTTTCTTAATGCTTTAAGTTTAAAGCTAGCTTTAAAATTAAATAAATTATTTATTAAAATATATATTAAAAAGAAAAATCTTAAGTGTAATAAAGTTATATAAACAAATGCAGTTAGGTAGGCCAATAAAGTACCAGTCTCTTAATAATAAGACTGAAGCTTAAGGAGCTTCAGTCCCTAATGCCGCACTGCAGTTAAGTAGGCACAACTATAGGTAGACTATAGATAAGCTCTACAATTATGTGCCAAAAGTCTGACCCCACCCGACGCGATCGCGTCAAAACCGCGATGCGGCCGCGACACTCCCTCTATCTTCAACACACCATAACTTTCTATTGAGATGTCCAATCCGCGTCGTTTTGGGGATATTATATGTCCTAATCGTTAGAGAAACCATGAATTTAATAAGGAAGCGAAAGCTGTTATGATTCACATGCTATTCTAGGGCAAGTCCGCTAGGTATGTTGCAGATCAATTTTACACTAACCATAAAGCCATCCTTAACATTGCGAAAAAGTTCAATACTTTCACTACACTGGAAAATCGAACTAGAACTGGATGGCCTTATAAGCTTAATCGAGTAGAAAGGCGGTACATTTTGCGTTTAATTCGCCAGGACCGTTTAATCTCATGGGACGCCCTTGTTGGCAGTATGGACGGCCAAGTATTACGATAGACAGTACAGCGCGCTGTTTCCTTTCATTATTAATGCAAATGGAAAGCTCTTGATAGGCCGAAACTTGATAAAAATAAAGCAAAAGTAAGGCTATTTTAGTGTCAAGCTTGGCTTGAAGATATTGATGATTTAAAAGAGGTATGGCAGTTTGAAATTTTAGTACCTATCCACTTGCTTACTAGTCTAGATGATTAACTCCAATGAAGTTTCTATCCAAAATAAAAGCAACAACCCTAATGCCTATGCCTTCTGCTATTCTTATGAAAAGTACAATAAGGAACTGGTGAATTAAGGAGACTATGTAAAACCTACGATTTCTATGATGTTTTGGGCAGCAATGTGGAAGACAGACCGTACACCAATTCTCCTTATGACACGCGATGAGAACGCCCAAAGGAACGGGTTTTCTTCAAAAAGCTATATTAAGATACTTGAGAAGGGACTTCTGCCTTAATACAATGGCACCTGTGTTTTTCAGCAAGATAATGCACTAATTCATCGGTCAGAGAAGACTATAATATGGCTGATGGAGTATGGAATTGAACTGCTAGATTGGCCGCCCCATTCCCCCGATTTAAGTCCTATTGAGAACATCTGGAGCATTCTGAAGAGACAGATTCGAAGAAAATACCCTTATCTTCAAGATCTAAAGGATAATGAGGAAGATAGGGCAGAGTTCTAACGCTGTGTTGAGAACGCGTGGAGGGCAATTCCCTAAAGCCAGATTTTGATGTGTATTGATTCCCTTGAGAGAAGACTGCAAGCCTGCATCCGCGCCCGGGGGTGGTATACAAAATATTAATCAGAGAAGTCAGGGCTTTCATATGATGTATTTATTACTAAAATTGGGCTTTATTTGGCCGAGAAATGTATAAGTGAAGTTATGTGGTCATAATGCAGGATGAAGCATTTGGTGTGGGTGGGGTCAGACTTATGACATGTTACTGTAGCTAAAGGTTGGTGTGGTCTAGTTGTGGGCCCTAGCATTACAATTATTCTTCTCTTTTAGAGAGCTATTTTTAGCAATAAAGAATTTCCACTTTATTTAAGTATTGCTGCAGTTTTTCTATAGCGCTATATAGATTTTATAGTAGTATAGGTCTTTATACTATTCTATTAGCTAGTGCTAACTATTATAGCTATAGTTATTTTATATTATTTATTTATCTTTACTATTTATACTTTATTAATAATTTTTTTTTCTTTATATATTCTTTTATTTTTATATATATTTTCTTTACTTTCTTTTTTATAATAACTTTATTCCTTTTTATATATTATTATACTTTAACCTTTATTTATTTTATTATATCTTCCTTTATATTTTATTACTATTTTATTAATAATGCTACTTTTTATTGCTATTGCCTATACTTATAAAAATATAAAGAAGTTTACTTACTTTTTATATATTGCTATTTACTTTACTAATAGGGATTAATATATATATTGCTTTTATACTATTAATAAAGTAGATCTTAAGGCCTTAAAGGCTAGGCCTTTTGCCTAAAACTTTATTAAATTTATACTATTTTTATATAGATTTTTTAATGCTTTCTTTATTTAATATAAATAATATAATGCCTAAAGTAATATTTATATTATATATATAGTATTTTTAGTATTATATTAATCTCTTTTTACTTTTTATTTATTTTTATTTATTAATCTTTTAAGTTTAGTCTATTTATTAAAATTATAGCTTATATTAATAAAGTTAATTAACTTTATTAATATATTAAAATATTTATAGCTATTAATATGAAGAATAAAGATATTAAATAAAAGGCTAAAAAAAAGATAAGTATTTTTATCTTTTTATTTATTTTATATATATTTATTTTATAGGTTTTATTACTAATTTATATACTGCCTTTACTATAATAGAAATTGCTTATTGCTAAGCCTATAGCTTAATTAGCTTTATCTTTAAGTATATAACTATATATATTCTTCCTTTAGGTTCTTTTAGGTTTTATTAATTATTCTTTATTTATTAAAGTATTAAAACTGCCTATTATAATTATATTATAGAGCATTACTATTTTTTTATTATTTTTTATTTTACTTTTAGCTTTTTAGCTATTTATATATACTTTCTTTATTTTATTTCTTTAATTTTATTCACCTTTTTTTTTATTTTTTAAAATACTATTATGTATATTTAATTAAAGTAAATATAGATACTATAGCTATAGTATAGTAATATAGATTTTATATTATAAGCTATAGCTTTTTAAGCCTTTTATACCTTTTTATTAAAAATCTTTAATTTTAATAAAACTATTAATAAATTAATTATTAAGTGTTTATACTTAAAGTTCCCTTTAGGCAACCTTAAGTAATCCTTTTGTTTTTATTGTTTTCTTTTCTTTATATTATTTATTATTTTTAAGTATTATTTTATTTATTATTTAATTTTAATATATATATAAATAGCTTATATATCCTTTAATAGTTTTAGTAGTTTTTTTTAATAATAGCTAATAATTTATAGTAAAGTCTTTTAATTAATAATACTTTTATTTTTATATTTTCTTAAGGTCTACCTTTTTTTTATATTTTATACTTTTTATTTTTACTTTATAGCATTTCTTTACTCTTTTATTTTTATTTTACTTAAGCTTTACTAAACTTTTAAATAGATTTTAGCTTATTCTTTATATTTAACTTTAGAACTACTTACTTACTTATTGAAATAGTACATTTTACTTCTTTATCTTTTGTATTCTTAATAGACTTAATCTCTTACTTTAGGTCTTTATTTATTATATTTAAAATTATAGAGGTTTTACTTTCCTTTCCCCTAAAAATCTTTTTAAATTTTAATAAGCTTCTATTAAGTATATTATATAATTATAAGTACTTCCTTTAGGACTAGCTTTCTTTTCTTTCTTTTAAATTTAATATTCTTTATATATAGTTCTATTAGATCTTCTCTTTTTTAGCTATAATAATATATACTTTTTATTATAATTAAATACTTATCTCTTTATAGTATTTTATTAATAATTTCTTACTTTCTCTTTTAATTTTTAAAGATAATTTATTTATATTTTTACTTTAAGGATTATTGCCTATTTTAGCTCTTTATCTTTATAAAGATAAATATTAAGTTTATAATTAAATAGTGCTATTATTAATAATATTTCTATTATACTATTAATTGCATTATTTTAAGTAAACTATATTAGTTTATTTCCTTTATTTATCTATTAGTTTATAAATAAAATACTATAAAAAGTCTTATTTTTATTTAGATTTAATAATATAATTTTAATTAAAATTTATTAATAAAAATAGATTTTTAATTAAATCTTATTTTATTAAGCAATTTATATATTAGTTTAATTTTATAATAAAATAACTTTATTAAGTCTTTTACTATTATTATTTTAAATATAAAAAGAAATAAAAAGTATTTTATAAATTAATTAATAATTATTAAAATTATATTTACTTTTCCTTTTTGCCTTAAAACTAAAGTAATTTAATTATAAATTCTATTATAGTTTTAGCTTAAGGTTCCCTTAAAATTAATAAAGATTTAAAGATATTATATAAAAAGTGCCTTTTAATTATAGCTCTTTAATATATATAATAGGCTTATATAAATTCTTTTCTATTTTTATCTATTCTATTTTAATAAAAGGGTCTTTATAGTATAGACTTATAGTCTTTTATTATATATTTAATTCCTTAAGGATATATAGTCTTCCTTTATATTTTAATATCTTTATACTATTTACTAACTACTTTAGGTTTTATTTAAGTTTCTTTTATATTATATTTTCTTTTCTTTTTATTATTTTAATATCTTTTTTCTATAAATATTAAAATAACTCTTTTAAAGGCTTTAGTGCCTTTTTATTTATATATTTCTTTTTAAATAGCACTCTTTTAGTTTATTTAAATAAAATTAATTACTTATAATTAATTATTCCTTAAACTTAATCTATTTATTTAATAGAGTTTAGCTTTTATTTATTAAAGATTCCTTTAAATTAAATAATAGCTTCCTTAAGTATATCTTTAAGTATTTTATTTTACTTTTTTTAATAAGCTAAAGACCTTTTATTCCTTAAGGATATTATATTATATTTAAATTAGCCTAAAGCTAAAGTATTTTTTACCCTTAAAGATATTATAAACAATATACAGGCATGCGCAAAAACAGTCACAGCAGGCAATATACACAATAAATCAATCTAGATCAATTAGGATTTATAAGGAATAGCTAAATAATAGTTGCAGAATACAATTACCTATTTATAGTATAGGGATTCCCTTATAAGGATATATAGCCTTAAAACCTAAGCCTATAAAGCCCTTAAGGTTAGCTTATAGCTGGCTGCTATATTTATAGTAGCAACTACCTTTATTTAGCCGCTATATCTATCTATACTCCCTTTAAGCCTAATTAAGGGCTTATCCTTAAGTGCTATTATAAAACTATTTTAATCTTTTTATATATATATTTTTTATATAATTATAAAATTATTCTTTTTTTATTACTAAAGTAATTATTTACTTAAATAAGACTTTTTTATTATAGCTAAAGGCATTACTATAAGCTTTTATAGGCATTATTTATATTTATTTTAGTATTTTTAATATAGTATTTTCTTTAATTTTAACTTTAATCTTAAGGCATTAATAAAAAAGTAATATAATAGGCCTATTAATAGCTTTATAAATATATTAATAATATTTTTAATAAAAAGAATATATTATAGTTTAATTATACTATTTTTAATAGCCTTTTTTATAAAGTAATATTATATTTAAATATATTTTATATAAATATAAAATTTAAAGTTATATATTAACTTTATAGTACTTTAATTATCTATAAAGATTACTATTAAGGCAATTAATAAGCTATTAAGTTTCTTTATAAAGCTCTTTATTTATATAATTTATAATATTGCCTTTATTAATATATAATATTTAGCTTTTATTAAAGACTTTATTATAGTTTTTTAATGCTTATTAAATTATATAATTAAGCCCTTATTTATAAAGAATATATATTTTTTAATTAATTATATTATTTTTAAATAGCTAATATAATTAAAGTTATAATAGCTATAAAGATTAAATAGATTGCTATATAACTCTTTTTTAAGGCAGTAATAATAAATAAAGTAATTAAGGCTTATTTTAATATATTATAGCATTTTTCTTATAGCCTTAAGTTATTACTTACT
Source organism: Aquanectria penicillioides (assembly GCA_003415625.1). Taxonomy (NCBI): domain Eukaryota; kingdom Fungi; phylum Ascomycota; class Sordariomycetes; order Hypocreales; family Nectriaceae; genus Aquanectria; species Aquanectria penicillioides. The sequence continues at coordinate 2,891,135 of PYIU01000006.1, read as the reverse complement.
TAAGCTATTTAAAAAGTATATTTAAAGACTATATATAAAGGCTAGATTAAGCTAGCTCTATTATAAGAGATAGTTAATTTTTTTTACTATTAATATATATTTTTTACTAATAGCCTTTATATTAAGGATATTAATTGCTTTAATTAAATAATAGATTTTTATTTCTATTAATATATTTATAGCTTTATAATTAAAGTATTTAAATTGCTTAAAGATACTTATTATATAATCTCTTTATAATAATATAAGCAATTTATCTTTTTCTATTATAATAGCTATATTTAAAAAAAGCTTAAAAAATTTAAGTAACTTTATCTTTACTTTTTATATAAGTTTATTAATAAAGGTATTTATATCCTTATTATTATTAATAACTATAAGTATATTATCTATATATATAGCTATAATAATCTCTTTTACTTAATTTATATAAATTACAGTATTGCTTTATAGCCTCTTAAGGCCTAATTTATTAAGTATTTTCTTTAGTTTTTTCTATTACTATTAGGCACTTTACTTAAGGCTATATAAAGCTATAAATAACTATATAATATACTTAATGCCTTATTTATAGCTTACTTTTTTAATTAAATATTTATACTTTAGATTCTTAAAGAACTTATTAAATAAAAAGAAAATTATAATATAAATATTTTTTTTAGCTTTTATTTAAATATATTATAATTATATTATTTTATAATAGCTTTTTTTTAATCTATATAATATAAATAAATAGTATTTTTTAGAAATTAGCTTTTATAGTTAAAAAAAAGGTCTTTTAATAATTAATGCCTTTTTTTTATATAAAGCTATATATTATAAGTTAAGCTTTATATATAACTATTATACTATTTTTATCTCTTTTATATTAATTTATTTATTTTATTATAAGTAATCTTTTGCCTTTTAATAATTCTTTTTTTAGAATAAATTTAAATATACCTTTATTAATAAAGGCATAAATCTTCTTAAAGAATGCCTCTCTTTAAAGGTTAGTATTTAATTAGTTAAGGGCATTATAGACTATAATTAAATTAGTATTAATGCAAATAGCTAAAATTTACTTTTTTATAGCTATTATTAATATTATAAAGTATCTCTTAAAGTTATTAAATACTTCTTTTAGCTATAATTAAATAATCTTTTTACCTTTTGCTATAAGCAATAAAATAGGCTTATAAAATACTATATATATTATTATAATAACTTTCTTTATTTTAGGGTTTTAAATTCTATATACCTTAATTCCTTAAAATTCTATAAAGATTCCTTTTTAACTATAAGGCAGTATTTTCTTAAATTTATTATACTTTTTCTATTTAATATAAATAAATGCCTTTAATTCTAAAATCTATAGATACTTAATGCTTAATATATATTCCTTTTTTAAAATTAAATCTATAAAGTAAACTTTATAAAAGGTCTTTTAGTTTAATAATCTTATTGCTATAATATTAATAATATATATAACTATAAGGATAATCTCTCTTTATAGCTTAAAAGGGATATTTATTACTATTATTATACTTTTTGCTTTCTTTTAGATTATATAGTTTGCTTATTTAATAAAGCTATTTTATTTATAGCTATATAATAATATAATAATTATAAAGATCCTTATCTTTAAAAGAAGTTTATTAACCTTTCTATTAATAAATTTATAGCTACTATTAAACTATATCTTTTAAAGTAGACTATAGGCTATAATAGTTTTAAATACTAAAAGATCTTTTTTTATTAAAATAGTAATATTGCTTTTCTTTTTAAATAAATTACTATAAAAGTAATAGCTTTTATTATTAATTATAAGCTTAAAATACCTCTTTTTATTATATATATATAAACTTAATTCTATAAGGTCTATATAAAAGAGATTAAATATATAATCTACTCTCTTTTATAGTATTTTTAGTAAAAACTTTATACTTTTAGTAAACTTATAGTTTTTATAAAGTATATTAAATAGCTTATAATTATTAAGCCTATCTTTTATAACCTTAAAGGTATAGTTAAGGGCTTTTTAATTTATATAAATAAGTCTTTAATACTATATTCTTACTTTAAACTATTCTATTTATATTAGTATTATCTTAAGAGTAAAGTAATAGCTTATTATACTTTTTATTGCTTTAAGTAAAAACTTTTAATTAAAGATATTAAGAGTTATAAAGATTTTATTATTACTATTAAAGATTTTATTTTTAATTATATAATTGCTAAAAAGATAGACTTTTTTATTAAAGATTATATTTAATAGGAAATCTTTAATAAGGATTATATCTTTAAGTATTATAGTTTTTATTCTCTCTCTTTTTATAAATAGTATAACTACTATTATTCTTATAGCTATAGGGTATATAGTGCCTTTATCTATAAAAATTAATATTATTTTATTAAGTTTATACTATTTATTTTCTTTAAACTATTTAAAGTTATTAATAATATATATATTAGCTTTTAAGTCCTAAAGCTAGCAGTCTTTTTAATTAATAAGGCCTAATTTTATAGATATTAAAATAGTAATAAAGTTATTATTTCTTTTAGCCTTTAGTATAGTATTATTATTAATATTAAAGGGATTATATAATTGCTATTTTAATAGGCTAAAAATTATTATTATAGCTACCTTTTTAATTAATAACCTTATAAAAGCATTACTAAAGAACTTTTTTATCTTTAAGCCTTTATAATATATAAAAATAGTATTATTATTATTATTAAAGTTATTTTTAGCTTTTTTTATATTTTAATACTTTATTTATTTAATTCTATATATAAAGCAGTCTTTTTAGTCTTTTTAATAGTTTTATTACTATTATCTTTTTTCTTTAACTTTTTATTTTTATTGCCTTTACTTTTCTTTTATAGAAATAGGCAATTCTTTATAATATAACCTTTTTAATTATAATTAAAGCATTTATTGCTTTTAGGATCTTTTTTATAGTTATTCTTTTTATTTAATTAAGCATTTATTTATATGCCTTTTTTATTATTAAAGTTTTTACTTTTCTTTTAAAAAGTCTATAGACTTTTAGCTTTATTAATAAAGTCTTTTTATATTTTATAAATAGATTAATATTTTCCCTTTTGCTTATAGTTATATTAAAGTGCATTCTATTTAAAAAAGACCTTTTTAATACTATTTATAAATCTTATCTTTTTTTAGTATTTAAAGAGCTTATTATTAGCTTTAATAATACTATTTATAATATAGTAAAAGTTATTAATATAACTTTAAACCCCTTATAGTTTCTTTAGAGTTAAGGACTTTAATTTTTAGTAAAGATTAGCTAAACTCTATTAAAACTTTATATTATTATATCTTTTTATTAATAGCTTAATAGCTTTTATATTAATTTTTATTAAAAATAATAATAGCTTTAGTTTTTATAAAACTACTATTTTTATAATAGCAATTAAATATATTTTTTTTAAATATAAAATTTTAATCTTTTTATATTATTTAATAATAGTTATAATATAAAAGAAATATTTCTTTTAAATAGCTTAATTCTTTAATCCCTTAAGTATATTATCTCTTTTTATTTTAAAATTAAAATTAATAAAATCCTTAATTTTAATTAATTATAAATTTATAATCTTTTTTTTACTTAAAATAAGCTTTATTAATATCTTTTTATTCCTTAAGAAATTAAATATTTTATTTAAAGCTCTTAAGGGCTCCTTTAAGGTATAAAAGAGTTAGCTTTTTTAATACTTAAAGCTTTTATTTTTATTGTTTTTTACTTTAGATTTTAATTTATTTTTAGGCTATATTTTATATTTAATCTTTAATTTATTTTTAGGCTATATTTTATATTTAATCTTTAATTTATTTTTAGTCTTTTAATTAAAGTACTTTTATAGCTTTTATATTTATTATATTATTTTTATTATTTATTATATTATAATGCTTAAATTTAATTAAGTTTTCTATAGGTTTTTTTTAATAGGCTTTATTAATCTTTTAAAAAAAATAGAAAATCCTTAAGATTATTTTTTCTTTTAATAAAATCTTCTTTATTATTAATCTATTTAATTGCTTTAATAATAAAAATTAGCTTTAAGGCTAGCTTTAAAGCTATTACTTAAGTTTTAAAACCTTAATTAATTAATATTATAAGTATTAACTTTAAGGGATAAACTTTTAATTAATTTAAACCTTTTAAATAGCTATAATTTCTTTTTAAATTAAAGCTTTAGGCTTATAATCTATAAATAATATATAGATATATATAGAGATAGTTATAGTAGGCAATATATATAATAGATTAATTTAGATTAATTAGGATTTATAAAGAATAGCTAGATAGTAATTATAAAATGCAGTTATTTATTTATAGTATAGGGATTTCTTTATAAGGATATATAGCCTTAAGATCTAGGCCTATAAGGCCCCTAAGGTCAGCTTATAGCTGGCTGCTATATTTATAGTAGCAATTACCTTTGCCTGGCTGCTATATCTATCTATAGATATTTTATTATACTTTTTTTTATTTTACTTTTAAATAATATAGTATTTTTATTTATTATTTTATTTTATAGCTTATAGACTATTTTAATAATTCTTTAAGTTTTTCTATAAATTAATTTAATAGTTTTTTAAGTTTTATATTTATAATTTAAATGCCTTAATAAAGTATTTATAAAGTTATTTCTTTTTATTTTATAGTTTATTTTAAAATTATATAGTATTAAATATATATATTAATATATTTATTTTCTAATTTAGCTTAAGACTTTTTATAAAGGATTATAGATCTTAATAATTACTTAAGACTTCTATAGAAATTAATAATCCTTTAAGGTAGTATTACTAATATTTAAATAGCTTATTTAAGATTTTTAGTTAGCTTAATATATATATAAGGATTATAGATTTTAATAGTTATTTAAAACTTCTATAGAAATTGCTAGTTCTTTAAGATAGTAATATTAGTATTTAAATAGCTTAATAAAACTATAGATTTTAATAGTTATTTAAGACTTCTATAGAAATTATTAATTCTTTAAGGTAGTATTACTAGTTTAAATAGCTTAATAGAAGTATAAATTTTAATAGTTATTTAAAACTTCTATAGGAATTACTAGTCCTTTAAGGTAATATTACTAGTATTTAATTAGCTTAACTATTACTATTAGCATTAATTTAATATACTATAATTTAATTTAGCTCCTTTTAACTTTTAGAACTAAAATATAATAAAGTAATACTGCCCTTTTTTATTAAATTATAAAAAAGTCCTTACTATTATAAGCTTAAATGCATTTATTTTTGCCCTTATTAATAGCCTTAAGTTAAAGTATTGCAATAAAGGGCCTCTTAAAATACTTAAATTAATATATAAAATGCCTTCTTTTTAATATAGTTTAGTTCTATTAATCCCTACTTTTTTCTATTTTTACTTCTTTTTAAAAGTATATATAAAAAGGCTATAATCCTTAAATAATTATATATAAATTATTAATAAGGATTATAGAATTTTAAAAATACTTAAATTTCTCTATAGATTAAGAGTTTTTATTACTTAAATATTATTTTTATATAGTTAAGGTCTATAGAAACTCTATTAATAGATAGAATAAACTTTAAGAATATAATTTAATTTTAATAAAATATATATTTAAATAGTTTTATATATAATTTTATATTTTGCAGTTTCTTTAAGATTTCTTTTAGATACTATATATGCAATTTTTAGTCTTTTAAAAATATACAGGTATTATCTTAATATATTATATAAACTATATCTATAAGCCCCTATAAGGCTTAATATATATAGCTTTAGAAAGTAGCTTGATATTATTTTTTTAAAAAATGCTTTACTTTTTAAATATAATTAAGGATCTTTAAAACTAAAGATAAAAAGTAATAAGTCTTTTTTATAATTTTATTAAGTCTTTAGTAATCTATATATAAATATAGGCTTTTATCTTTTTTAAGAATAAATAAAATAAAGGGTTCTATTAAGCTTCTTTAAAGGTTAAATTCTTTCTTTCTAAAGGTTATTTTAAGGGTATTCCATTTAATATATTAATAATATAATTAGTCTTTTTATAGCTCAAAAGGATGCTAGCTTAATTAGCTTTAAATACATTAAGGAACTTCTATAACTCTATAGATTTGCCCTTAATTCCCTTAACTATTCCCTTATTATTGCTAGAAATTAAGTAATTATTTAATATAGATAATACTGCCTATATACATGCCTATTTTCTCTCTTTAGGAGCTAAAATAATGCGTTTATCCACTAGAGTGGCGTTTAATAATAAAAGGGGTATTCCCCTTTAATTTGTAAGAGTAGTTGTGCAATCCGCTCCTTAAGTTCCTTTTCCTTTTTTGGCCCTTTGCTCCACAATAGTGGGAGGAATCTATCTTAAATCTATAGGTTCTATTAGGTTTAAGGTTGCAGTTTCTAGTGTTTTAGTAGTTAAATTATTATTAGCTTGCTTGCTGGCCTTTCTTGCTTTTAGTGCTCTATTGCGCTTAGGTAGTTATAATAAAAGCTTTAGAATTATAATAAAGTTATATAAATAAATGCAGTTAGGTAGGCCAATAAGGTATTAGTCTTTAGTGCCGCACTGCAGTTAAGTAGGCGCAACTATAGGTAGACTATAGATAAGCTTTAGCTAAAGGTTAGTGTGGCCTAGTTGTGGGCCCTAGCGTTATATTAAGCTTACTCTTTAAAAGTTTAGCTAGAATAGCCTTATAGCTTTCTTTAATAATATAAAGAGCATAAGGTTATTTAATAAATAGAGCTTTAGCAATTCCCTTAAGGTTATTACCTTTTTTAATTAAAAAATAATATACTTTAAAGCTATAAGTAATAATAGCTTTAATTATATAAATATATATTATATAAATAGCTTTAAGATTTACTTTTTATATATTTACTATAAAAGTAATAAAAGTCTATTTTTAATGCTTTAGCTTTCCTTTAAGTTTTAAAATATATAGACCTTAAAGTAGTTTTTTATATAGCTATAGCCTTAAGAATTAATAAAACTTTTATAGCTAAATTATATTATAAATAAAGTTTAATTAAATTTAATGCCTTTAGTATTAATAAAAAAAGTAAAAAATTTAGGCTTTAATAGATTTAAAGGTTATATTATTAATAATAGCCTAAAATATAGATATTGCTTATATAGCTTTAAATTAGATTTAAGTCTTTATTATATTTTTTTTAAATATAAATATATTTATATTATTAATAAATTTAATTATTATAATTTTAAAGATCTTTTTAAGTGTAATATACAGCTTTAAAATAAAAAAGATAAATAAAATAAAAAAAAGTAATAAGCTTTATAGAATATTAGCTTTAATACTATAAAGGTTAAATAATTATTATTAAACTAAAGGTATATTATATATTTAAATAAATAGCTAAAGAACTAAACTAAAAGCTAATATAAATAGCCTTAATTATATAAAGTAGCTATAAGCCTTTTATAGTCTATTAAATTAAAGGCTATAGTAAAGTTTAGCTAAAAGAAAGATATTATTTTACTATAGGTCTATATTATATATATTGCTTTTATTATAACTATAAGAGCTAGTTCTATAGACCTTTTAGGCCTATTTTTTATTTAGCTATTAAAAAGTATATTTAAGTTTTTAGCTATTATAGCTATTTATTAAGCTCTTATTAATTTTATAATTTTATTAATAATATTAAAGAAAAAGATAGACCTTTATTTAAATACTATATACTTTTAAATAATTATTTTATATAATTTAAAAATAATAATAGCTATAAATAATATATAGGCATATATAAAGACAGTTATAGCAGGCAATATATACAATAGATTAGTCTAAATTAATTAGGATTTATAAGGAATAGCTAAATAGTAATTATAAAATGCAATTACCTATTTATAGTATAGGGATTCCTTTATAAGGATATATAGCCTTAAGACTTAAGCCTATAAGGCCCCTAAGGTTAGCTTATAGCCAGCCGCTATATTTATAGTAATAACTACCTTTATCTAGCTGCTATATCTATCTATACTCCCTTTAAGCTTAATTAAGGGCTTATCCTTAGGTGCTATTATAAGGCTATTTTAACCTTTTTTATATATATATTCTTTATATAATTATAAAATTATTCTTTTTTTATTATTAAGGTAATTATTTATTTAAGTAAAACTTTTTTATTGCAATTAAGGGCATTACTATAAGCTTTTATAAGTATTATTTATATTTATTTTAGTATTTTTAATATAGTATTTTTTTTAATTTTAGCCTTAATCTTAAGGTATTAATAAAAAAGTAATATAATAGGCCTATTAATAGCTTTATAAATATATTAATAATATTTTTAATAAAAAAATATATTATAATTTAATTATATTATTTTTAATAGCCTTTTTTATAAAATAATATTATATTTAAATATACTTTATATAAATATAGAATTTAAGGTTATATATTAACTTTATAATACTTTAGTTATTTATAAAGATTATTATTAAAGTAATTAATAGGCTATTAAATTCCTTTATAAAGCTCTTTATTTATATAATTTATAATATTGCCTTTATTAATATATAGTATTTAGCTTTTATTAAGGACTTTATTATAGTCTTTTAATATTTATTAAACTATATAATTAAGCCTTTATTTATAAAGAATATATATCTTTTAATTAATTATACTATTTTTAGGCAGCTAATATAATTAAAGTTATAGTAGCTATAAAGACTAAATAGATTATTATATAACTTTTCTTTAAGGTAGTAATAATAAATAAAGTAATTAAGGCTCTTTTTAATATATTATAGTATTCTTTTTATAGCCTTAAGTTATTGCTTACTTAAGCTATTTAAAAAGTATACCTAAAGATTATATATAAAGGCTAAATTAAGCTAGCTTTATTATAAAAAATAATTAACTTTTTTTACTATTAATATATATTCTTTATTAATAGCCTTTATATTAAAAATATTAATTATTTTAATTAAATAATAAGTTTTTATTTTTATTAATATATTTATAGCTTTATAATTAAAGTATTTAAATTGCTTAAAAATATTTATTATATAGTCTCTTTATAATAGTATAAGCAATCTATCTTTTTTTACTATAATAGCTATACTTAAAAAAAGCTTAAAAAATTTAAATAACTTTATTTTTACTTTTTATATAAATTTATTAATAAAGGTATTTATATTTTTATTATTATTAATAACTATAAGTATATTATTTATATATATAGCTATAATAATCTCTTTTGCTTAATTTATATAAACTGCAATATTGCTTTATAGCCTTTTAAGGCCTAATTTATTAAGTATTTTCTTTAATTTCTTTTGCTATTATTAGGCACTTTATTTAAGGCTATATAAAGCTATAAGTAATTATATAATATACTTAATGCTTTATTTATAGCTTACTTTTTTAATTAAATGTTTATACTTTAAATCCTTAAAGAACTTATTAAATAAAGGGAAGGTTATAATATAAATATTTTCTTTTAGCTTTTTATTTAAGTATACTATAATTATATTATTTTATAATAGCTTCTTTTTAATTTATATAATATAAATAAGTAATATTCTTTAAAAGTTAGCTTTTATAATTAAAAAGAAGGTTTTTTAATAATTAATGCCTTTTTTTTGCATAAAGCTATATACTATAAGTTAAGCTTTATATATAATTATTATATTATTTTTATCTTTTTTATATTAATTTATTTACTTTACTATAAGTAGTCTTTTGCCTTTTAGCAATTCTTTCTTTAAAATAAATTTAAATATATCTTTATTAATAAAAGTATAAATCTTCTTAAAGAATACCTTTCTTTAAAGGTTAGTATTTAGCTAGTTAAGGGCATTATAGACTATAGTTAAATTAGCATTAATATAGGCAGCTAAAATCTACTTTTTTATAGCTATTATTAGTATTATAAAATATTTTTTAAAGTTATTAAATGCTCTTTTTAGCTATAATTAAATAATCTCTTTACCTTTTACTATAAATAGTAAAATAAACTTATAGAATATTATATGCATTATTATAATAACTTTTTTTATCTTAAGGTTTTAAATTCTATATACCTTAATTCCTTAAAATTCTATAAAGATTTCTTTTTAATTATAAAATAATATCTTTTTAAATCTATTATACTTTTTCTATTTAATATAAATAAATGCCTTTAACCCTAAAATCTATAAATATTTAATACTTAATATATATTCCTTTTTTAAAATTAAATTTATAAAGTAAACCTTATAAAAGGTCTTTTAGTTTAATAATTTTATTACTATAATATTAATAATATATATAATTATAAAAATAATCTTTTTTTATAGCCTAAAAGGGATATTTATTGCTATTATTATATTTCTTGCCTTTTTTTAAATTATATAATTTGCCTATTTAATAAAGCTATTTTATTTATAGCTATATAGTAATATAATAATTATAGAAATCTCTATTTTTAAAAGAAGTTTATTAATCTTTTTATTAATAAATTTATAGCTACTATTAAATTATATCTTTTAGAGTAGACTATAGGCTATAATAGTTTTAAATATTAAAAGATCTTCTTTTATTAAGGTAATAGTATTACTTTTCTTTTTAAGTAAATTACTATAAAAGTAATAGCTTTTATTATTAATTATAAGCTTAAAATACTTCTTTTTATTATATATATATAGACTTAGCTCTATAAAGTCTATATAAAGGAAGTTAAGTATATAGTTTACTCTTTTTTATAGTATTTTTAATAAAAACCTTATGCTTTTAGTAAGCTTATAGTCTTTATAGAGTATATTAAGCAATTTATAATTATTAAGCCTATTTTTTATAATTTTAAAGGTATAATTAAAGGCTTTTTAATCTATATAAATAAATCTTTAATACTATATTTTTACTTTAAATTATTCTATTTATATTAATATTATTTTAAAAGTAAAGTAATAGCTTATTATACTTTCTATTACTTTAAGTAAAAACCTTTAATTAAAGATATTAAGAGTTATAAAGATCTTACTATTACTATTAAAGATTTTATTTTTAATTATATAATTATTAAAAAGATAGACTTTTTTATTAAAGATTATATTTAATAGAAAATCTTTAATAAAGATTATATCTTTAAGTATTATAGTTTTTATTCTCTTTCCCTTTATAAATAATATAATTATTGCTATTTTTATAGCTATAGGGTATATAATGCCTTTATTTATAAGAATTAATATTATTTTATTAAGTTTATACTATTTATTTTCTTTAAATTATTTAAAGTTATTAATAATATATATATTAGCTCTTAAGTTTTAAAGCTAATAGTCTTTTTAATTAATAAGGCTTAATTCTATAGATATTAAAATAGTAATAAAATTACTATTTCTTTTAGCCTTTAGTATAGTATTATTATTAATATTAAAGGGACTATATAATTGCTATTTTAATAAGCTAGAAATTATTACTATAGCTGCCTTTTTAGCTAATAATTTTATAAAAGCATTACTAAAGAACTTTCTTGCCTTTAAGCCTTTATAGTATATAAAAATAGTATTATTATTATTATTAAAGTTATTTTTAGCTTTCTTTATACTTTTAGCACTTTATTTATTTAATTTTATATATAAAGCAATCTTTTTAGTCTTTTTAGTAGTTTTATTATTATTATCTTTCTTCTTTAACCTTTTATTTTTACTGCCTTTACTTTCCTTTTATAGAGATAAGCAGTTCTTTATAATATAACCTTTTTAATTATAATTAAAGTATTTATTACTTTTAGGATCTTTTTTATAATTATTCTTTTTATTTAATTAAGCACTTATTTATATGCCTTTTTTATTGCTAAAGTCTTTACTTTTCTTTTAGAAAGTCTATAGACTTTTAGCTTTATTAATAAAGTCTTTTTATATTTTATAAATAGATTAATATTTCCCTTTTTGCTTATAGTTATATTAAAGTGCATTTTACTTAAAAAAGATTTTTTTTAATATTATTTATAAATCTTATTTTTTTTTAAGATTTAAAGAGCTTATTGCTAGCTTTAATAATACTATTTATAATATAGTAAAAGTTATTAATATAACTTTAAACTCTTTATAGTTTCTTTAGAGTTAAGAACTTTAATCTTTAGTAAAGATTAACTAAACTTTATTAAAACCTTATATTATTATACCTTTTTATTAATAGCTTAATAGCCTTTATATTAATCTTTATTAAAAATAATAATAGCTTTAGTTTTTATAAAACTATTATTTTTATAATAGTAATTAAATATATTCTTTTTAAATATAAAATCTTAATCTCTTTATATTATTTAATAATAATTATAGTATAAAAAAAATATCTTTTTTAAATAGTTTAATTTTTTAATCCCTTAAGTATATTATTTTCTTTTATCTTAAAGTTAAAATTAATAAAATCCTTAATTTTAATTAATTATAAGTTTATAATCTTTTTTTTACTTAAAATAAGCTTTATTAATATCTTTTTATTTTTTAAAAAACTAAATATTTTATTTAAAGCTTTTAAGGGCTTCCTTAAGGTATAGAAAAGTTAGCTTTTTTAATACTTAAAGCTTTTATCTTTATTATCTTTTACTTTAAATTTTAATTTATCTTTAGGCTATATTTTATATTTAATCTTTAATTTATTTTTAATCTTTTAATTAAAGTACTTTTATAGCTTTTATATTTACTATATTATCTTTATTATTTATTATATTATAATGCTTAAATTTAATTAAGTTTTCTATAAATCCCTTTTAATAGGCTTTATTAACCTTTTAAAAAAAAGTAAAAAATCCTTAAGATTATCTTCTTTTTTAATAAAATCTTCTTTATTATTAGTTTATTTAATTACTTTAATAATAAAAATTAGCTTTAAGGCTAGCTTTAAAGCTATTACTTAAGTTTTAAGACCTTAATCAATTAATATTATAAGTATTAACTTTAAGGAATAAACTTTTAGTTAATTTAAACCTTTTAAATAGCTATAATTTTTTCTTAAATTAAAGCTTTAAGCTTATAATCTATAAATAATATATAAATATATATAGAAATAGTTATAGTAGGCAATATATATAATAGATTAGTTTAAATTAATTAAGATTTATAAAGAATAGCTAAATAGTAGTTATAGAATGCAATTATCTATTTATAGTATAGGGATTCCTTTATAAGGATATATAGCCTTAAGACTTAAGCCTATAAGGCCCTTAAGGTCGGCTTGTGGCCAGCCGCTATATCTATAGCGGCGACCACCTTTGCCTAGCTGCTATATCTGTCTATAATAGCAATTATATAATAAAAGCATTATAGAAAATATTTAAATGCAATACTTATATTAATAATAGTAATAAAGGCCTTAAGAAAAGATCTATTATATACTTTAAGAAAGCTAGCTAAATATTTATTACTATTAAAAGCTTTTTATTATTAAATTTTAAAGACTAAATGCATTAATTTATAGAGTTTAATATAGTTTTACAGTAAGTCCTTTATATTTTATAGTATTTAATTAATATTTATTAGCTATACTATAAGATTAATAATAATAAGTTTAATATTTTGATTATTTACTTAAAGTTTTAAAAAAAATGCTTTTACTAAAATAGCTACTTTTTTAATATAGTTTATAATTAAAAAGTTAAACTTAAAGCAATTAAAAGAAAAAAGTTAGAGTAAAGCTAAAGTAATTTTACTTTAAAAGTTAGGCCTATTTTTTTAAATTTTATAATTTCTTTTAGCTATTAATATCTTTTTTTATCTTTATATTTAATAGAATATTATATTAAGCTATATATTTAACTTTAGCTATATATACTTTTATTTATTGCTTGCTTTTTATAGCTTTAGCTAATTAATCAATAAGCTATTATATTATATATACCTTTAAGAATATTTAAATTAATAAATAGCTTTTGCAATAAATTAGTTCTATTAATTATTATAGCTAGGCTTAAGCTGCCTTTAAGTTAAAGTTATATATTAAGCAATTTAAAGCAATTTTTAAGTAAGCTATTTAATTGCCTATTTTAGTTATTATATAGATATAATCTTACTTAAGGTTTAATAAAGGGTAACTTAACCTTTAAGTTTAATCTTTTTAAAGTTTATTATATATTAGTTAAATATAAATAGCTAAAAGTCTATTATTAAAGATAGTAATATATTTATAATAGGGCTAATTTATATATATTATAAAATATAATTAAAGCTATTTAAATTATAATTAAGGCTTAAATAAATAGTATTACTATTTAATAAAGCTTAAGCTAAATCTAAAGTGCTATTTTTAATATTACTTACTTTTTATATTATTACTTTATAAAGAGTTATTAAAGTAATATCTAATTATTATATTTTTATTAAAAAGATTAAGCTATAAAAACTAGTTTTATTATAATAATTTTATAATAAATAATATAAATTAAAGTTATTAATTATAATTATTTTAAGGCTCAATATAAAATTAACTAAAGTATATATTGCTTTTATACTTTCTTTATTTTTTAATAGATTATATATTATTATAATTTTTATATAAAAGTAATTAAAGTAAATATAAATTTAATCTTTTTTTATTTAATAGATTTAGGTTTTTAGTCTATAGTATTTATATATATAAAGAGCTATATAGCTTAAATAATAAATTATAATATAATTTAACCTTTTAGAGTTTATTAAAATATTAATTTTTTAGTTTTTTATTAGTTTTAATAATGCAATTATATTATATTTATTATAGATATATAGTATTTAATATATTAATCTAAAGTAATAGTATATATTTTAAAAAAGAATTTATATTAATTATCAATAAATAGAGAGATTAATTTAATAAATAGTAGCAATAAAGTATAAATACTAAAAGAAGGGAATATATTAAATAAAGTATAATACTATTTATTTATAAATCCTAAAGGTTAGTTAACTCTATTTATAAAGAAAGAGGCTATAAATAAAGGGTTTTTAAAGAAGCTTTTTTATTATAGATAAAGGCTATTTATTTTACTATATTAAAGTGCATTTTTTATATTTTATTAATTACTTATAATATTCTTTCTTTATATAAATTTTATACTTTTCTATTATAAAGTAAATATAGCTTTAACTTAAATAGTCTTTATAGTAAAAAATATAATAATAAAGGATTTTTCTTTTTTTAATTAAATAATTATTATATATTAAGCTATTATATTAATTATAAATTAAGGCTAAATAGCAGTTTTTTACTATATAACTATACTTAAAGTATTAAAAGCATTAAATAAGTTTAAATCTTTTTTTATTAAGTTTATAATTATAAAGTTTAGCATTAAAAAATAGCCTATTATTATATAAGCTATTAGCTTCTTTAATTAATAAAATATAAAAAATAAAGTTTATTTTTATAATAATACTATTTTAGGCCTATATAAACTTTACTTTATTAACTTTTAAGGTATTAATATTATTAATGCTTTTAATAAGCTTATTAATATTATTAAAAATAAATTTAATTTAAATTCTTTTTACTATAATAGTAAAAATTAAAAAAGCAATAAAAGCTTTATTTTTAAATATAATACTTATTTATTCTTTTTTATAGAAGGCTTTAGATTACTTTAAGGTTAAAAAGGTAAAAATAATATCTCTATTAAAAAGGCAATATACTATAATTATATAGAAATTGCTATAAGTTTAGTTTATTATTTATATAGTTTCTATTAAAATATAATTTTTTTTATTATTAAAGGTATCTTTTATATAGATTATAATTTTATATTTAATATAGCTATATATTATATATTTATTAATATTAATATTTATAAGGCTTAAGCTATATAATAAAACTAATATATAAAACTACTATATAGATTAAAAGAGAGAGGATTTTAAATTAACTAAAGTAGCTATTACTATAAAGGTAATAATAGTTATTATAGTAATAATAATCTTATTAATAAATCTTTCTTTTAAGGCTATATTGGCTTTAAAAAGAGAGTAAAAGTGCACTTTATATATATTAATATAGATTTAAAATAACTTTTAAATTAAATCTAAAAGGTAAAATAAAATAATTTTAGTAATAGGTTTATAGGCTTCTTTATCTTTATTAATTATAATACTTTAGCTAGCTTTTATTGCTTTATTTACTTTAAATATATTACTATATTAGCTAATAGTAAAAAGGGTATTATATTAGCTATTCTTTATACTATATTTTCTTAAATTAATTACTATTAAAAGGGCTATACTATTAGTATTGCGCTTTTAATCCATTATTATATTTAGGGGTAGTTTAATATAAGGAATCTATTGCTTATAGTTTTAAATATTTTTTAAGGTAGTTTAAAATAGCTATAAGCAATTATAAGTTTAAAGGCAAAAAGGTTTATAATAAAAAATTTATTTATTTTATTTATTAATACTTTATAGACCTATAAGGTAGATAGTGCTTTTATACTATATAAATAAAGGAAAAAAAATATATTATTATATATTAAAAAGTTATTTTTGCCTTTAAGCTATAAAGTAAGAAAATAAATTATAGAAAAATAATATAATATTTAATTTACTGCCTTTATATAAAGTTCTTTTAGATTTTTTAAAAATCTTATAAAATATAATATAGTAAATATAATATTTAATTAAATAATAACTACTATATTAAAAGCTTAACTTATTATATCTTTTTGCCTTTAAACTTATAACTACTTAAAGCTATTCTAAACTACCCTTAAAATATCTAAAACTACAATTAATCGATTTCTTATACTAAATTACCCTTAAATATAATAGTGCATTAAGAGTATAATGCTAATACTATAGGCCTTTTAATAATAATTAATTTAAAAAGATATAGTATAGAAAATAGCTAATATAACTCTCTTTTTATTGCTAATTAATTTAATAATATACCTAAAGTAAATAAAGCAATAAAAGCTAATAAAAGCTTTATAATTAATAGAAATAAAAAAGATTATAAAGCTATTATTAAGATTATTCTATTTTATTTCCTTAAAGCTATTTAAAAGGTATTTTAAATCTATATTAATATATATAAAGTGCACTTTTGCCTTTTCTTTAAGGCTAATATAATTATTAAAAAAAGATTTATTAATAAAATTATTGCTATTATAATATTTATTATTATTATAATAGTAATAGCTACTTTAATTAATTTAAGCTTATTTTTTCTTTAGTTAATAAAATAGTTTTATATATTAGTTCTTTTATATAGCTTTAGCTCTATAAATACTAAAATTAATAAATATATAATATATAGCTATATTAAGTATAAAGTTATAATCTATATTAAAAATACCCTTAAGAATATTAAAAACTATACTTTAATAGAGATTATATAAGTAATAAATTAAGCCTATAGTAACTTTTATATAATTGCAATATATTGCCTTTTTAATAGAAATATAGTTCTTACCTTTTTTACCTTAAAGTAAGCTAAAGCCTTTTATAAAGAAAAATAAATAGATATTATATTTAGAAATAATGCCTTTTTTACCCTTTTAATTTTTATTATTTTAATAAAATAAATTTAAATTAAATCTATCTTTAATAATATAAATAAATTTATTAAAACTATTAATAATACTAATACTTTAAGAGTTAATAAAGTAAAGCCTATATAGGCTTAAAATAATATTATAATAAAAATAAATTTAATTTTTTATATTTTATTAATTAAAAAAGCTAATAGCCTATATAATAATAGATTGCTTTTTAATATTAAGCTTTATAATTATAAATTCTTTAAAGAAGAATTAAAGCTTATTTAATATTTTTAATGCTATAAGTATAGCTATATTATAAAGAACTATTGCTTTATTTTAATCTATAGCTAATATAATAGCTTAATATATAATAATTACTTTATTAAAAGGGAAGAAATTCTTTATTGCTATACTTTATACTATAAAGATTATTTAGCCTAAAGCTATATTTATTTTATAGTAAAAAAGTATTAAATCTATATAAAAAAAGAATATTATAGATAATTAATAAAATATAAAGAATGCACTTTAATATAGTAAAATACCCTTTATATATAATAGAAAAGCTTTTTTAAAAACTCTCTTTTTATAGCACTCTTTCTTACTAAAAGAGTTAGTTAACCTTTAGAATTTATAAGTAAATAATATTATATTTTATTTAATACTTTCCCTTTCTTTAATATTTATATTTTATTATTATTATTTATTAAATTAACCCTTTTATTTATATTTAATTAATATAAAATCTATTTTAGAATATATACTATTACCTTAAGTTAATTTATTAAATGCTATATATTTATAATAAATATAATATAATAATGCTTTTAGAATTAGCTTAAAACTAAAGGATTAATGCTTTAATAAACCTTAAAAGATTAAATTATACTATAATTTATTATTTAAGCTATATAGCTCTTTATATATATAAATAATATAGATTAAAAACTTAAATCTATTAAATAAAAGAAAATTAAGCTAATATTAATTTTAAATACTATTATATAAAAAGTAATTATAATATATAATTTATTAAAAGATAAAAAAGACTTAAAAGCAATATATACTTTAGCTAGCTTTATATTAGCCTTTAAAATAATTATAATTAATAATTTTAATATATATTATTTAATATAAAACTGCTATAATAGAACTATTTTATATAGCTTAATCTTTTTAATAGAAATATAATAATTAAATATAGCTTTAATAATACCCTATAAAATAGTAATTTAAAAAGTAAGCAATACTAAAACTAATACCTTTAATTTAATATAGGCCTTAAAAGATAATAATACTATTTATTTAAGCCTTAATTATAATTTAAATAGCTTTAATTATATTTTATAGTAAATATATATTAAGTCTTTTATAGATATATTATTACTTTCTTTATTAAACTTTTAGCTTATAGTATTTAATTAATATATAATAAACCTTAAGAAAGTTAAGCTTAAAGTATAAATTACTCTTTATTAGACCTTAAGTAAGATTACTTTTATATAATAATTAAAGTAAGCAATTAAATAGCTAATTTAAAGATTGCATTAAATTGCTTAATATACTACTTTAATATAAAAGTAATTTAAATCTAGCTATAATAATTAATAAAATTAGCCTATTATAAAGGCTATTTATTAACTTAAATATATATAAAAATATATATAATATTATAATATATTAGTTAATTAGCTAAAATTATAAAGAATAAGCAATAAGTAAAAGATATATATAGTTAAAGCTAGGCATATAGTTTAATGCAATACTCTATTTAATATAAAAATAGAAAAAGGCATTAATAGCTAAAAGAAACTTTAAAACCTAAAGAAATAAATATAGCTTTAAAGTAATATTGCTTTAGCTTTATTATAATTTCTTTCTTTTAATTGCTTTAAGTAAGATTTTTTAGCTATTAGCTATATTAAAAAGGCAATTATATTAATAAAATATTTCTATTTAAAACTTTAAGTAAATAGTTAAAATATTAAATCTATTATAATAAATATTATAATATAATTAATAAATATAAATTAAATATTATAGAATATTAAAAATTTATTATATAATTATATTAAATTCTATAAATTAATATATTTATTTTTTAAAATTTAATTAAAAAAAGCTTTTAATAGTAATAGATTTTTAATTAATTTCCTTAAAGTATATAATAGGCCCTTTTTAAAAGCCTTTATTATTATTATTAATATAAATATTATACTTAAATATTTTCTATAATACTTTTATTATATAATTGCTATTATTATTTTTAAATTAAATAAAATAATAGCCTAAAAATATATAGTATTTAAATAAAGATCTATTTCCCTTTTTAATATTATTAATAAAGTAATAAAGTTAATAATAGCTTAATAAATAGCAATAATAGCTAAAAATCTAAATATACTTTTTAATAGCTAAATAAAGAATAGGCCCTAAAGATCTATAAAGCTAGCCTTTATAATTATAGTAAAAGCAATATATATAGTATAGGCCTATAGTAAAATAATATCCTTTTTTTAATTAAACTTTATTATAGCTTTTAACTTAATTAACTATAAAAAGCTTATAGCTATTCTTTATAATTAAGGCTATTTATAATAATTATTAATTTAGCTTTTTAGCTATTTATTTAAGTATATAATATACCTTTAGTTTAATAGTAAATTATTTAAACTTTATAGCATTAAAGCTAGCATTCTATAGAGCTTATTGCTTTTCTTTATTCTTTTTATTCTATTTATATTAAGGCTTTATATAGCACTTAAGGAAATCTTTAAAATTATAGTAATTAAATTTATTAATAATATAAATATATTTATATTTAAAAAAGATATAATAAAGACTTAAGCTTAACTTAAAGCTATATAGGCAATATATATATTTTAGGCCTTTATTAATAGTATAATCTTTAAATCTATTAAGGCCTAACTTTTTTATATTTTTTATTAATACTAAAAATATTAAGTTTAATTAATCTTTATCTATAATATAATTTAGCTATAAAAATCCTATTAATTTTTTAAATTATAGCTATATAGAAAACTACTTTAAGGCCTATATATCTTTAAGCTTAAGAGAAAACTTAAGTGCTAAAGGTAGGCTTTTATTGCCTTTATAATAAATATATAAAAAGTAAATCTTAAGGCTATTTATATAATATATATATATAATTAAATCTATAATTATTTATAGTATTAATATATATTATTTATTTATAAAAAGAAATAGTAATTTAAAAGGGATTACTAAAGCCCTATTTATTAAATAGACTTAAGCCTTTTATATTATTAAAGAAGGCTATAAGGCTACTTTAATTAAATTGCTAAAAAGTAAGCTTAAGATCTTTTTATTTAATATATATTTTAATAAATAAAATATTTAATTTTAAGGCTAATTATAGGCCTAAAGCATTAAAAAACTGATTTTTTTATAATTATATTAATAATATATTAAATTTATTATTATTATTATAATAGCCTTTAATATAAATTAATATAAAAATATAAAAAGTAATTTATTAATTAGCTTATTAATAAAAAATATAAAAAAGATTAAAAGTTAATTAAAGATTAAATATTAATTAATTATATATATTAATAGAATTAAATTAAATATAAGTTTTATAAATAATATATAAATAATAAAATAAAGGCAGCTAAAATCTTTTTATTTTATATAAAAAAGAAAACTATTTATTTATATAAAGAACTTAAGAAATATAAAAGTTCTTTATTTATTTAAATGTAAATAGAATATATTAAATTTTAAAGGTTTTTCTTTTAAAAGAAAGTCCCTAAAGTAAGTATATTTTAATATTAATATAAAGATACTATTAAAATAATTAGCTATATTATACTATACTGCCTGCTTTATTTAAGCTAAAAGAAGACTTTATTTAATTCATTTTATAATTTTCTTAAGCTTAAATAGTATTTATTTAAAGCCTAAATTATATATTGCTTTATTAAATAGTTAATCTATTTATATATTATATTATATTATAAGCTAGCTATTAAGCTATATTTAACCTAAAATATGTTTACTTTTATATTATTTTTACCTTTTAGTAACTCTTTTATTTAAGCACTTTAATCCCTTTATTAAAAAGGAAATTAATGCACTTAAAAAACCCCTTTTAAAAGAGAAAAAAACCAGCCTATTATATAAATAATATACTAAAGCCTACTCTTCTTTAATAGCTAAATCTCTATTTTAGCTCTATTTTAAACTCTATTTTTATTTATTACTATATTTAATTTATATATATTTATTTTAATAATACTATTTACTTTAAGTTTATATTTTTTTTAAAAGATATAAAATCGATTTTATTCTCTTTATTATTTTTCTTATTATTTTCTTTTTTATTTTTAAACCCTTTTTACTTTAATTCTTTTTTAGCTTTATTTAAGCTTAAGCTATTACTTAAAAAGTTTTATTAAACTTTAAACTTTACTATTAATATTAGCTAATATAAATCTATATTAAAATTAATTTTATTTATTGCTATTATTACTTTTTAATATTGCCTATTTTTAAATAGCCTTAGCCCTTTTAATTAAAAAAGGCAATATAGCTATTAAGCTTTTAAGAGCTATAGCTATATAATTAACTTTATTAATTAATTTATAGAGCTAATTAGCATTAAAACCTATAATTAAAACTATAGATATAGCCTAAAAGTATACTTAAATTACTTTTCTTTTAGTTTAAATAGCTTTAGCCCTTAATTGCTTAAGCTCTTTCTTTTATAATTTATATTAGCAATAAACCTATAGTAAAACTAAATTAAATTATACTTATAATAGCTATTCCTTTTTATAAAGCTACTATTAATATATAAGTATTAGCCTCTATTAAATATAATAGTAGCTTATATAGCTTATATATATAAATATAAGCTATATAGCTATTAGCTTTAGTATTTACTAGCAGTTAATCTTTTATAGCTATAAGGAAAAGAAAAAGATTATATATTAGCTTAATTTTAATATAGACTATTCTTTTTATTTCTTACTATCTATATAATATATATAGAATAGAGTAGATTCTATACTACCCTAAAGGCTAATATAGTATCCCTTGCCTTAATATAGCTAGCTTAATATTTTAGTATTTATTAATATTAATATAAATACTATTTATAGCTATATTAAATATATATTACTATTATTATTATTATTATTATTATTATTATTATTATTATTATTATTATTATTATTATTATTATTATTATTATTATTATTAATACTCTATAGACCTATAAGGTAAATAATGCTTTTATACTATATAAATAAAGAAAAAAACTATATTAATAGAATAAAAACCTAATATAAGTTCTTTATAAAGAAGCATTAAATTAAAAGTTAATTTAGTACTATTATTAAAATATTCTATTTACTTAATTATAAAGTTAATAAATAAAGCAAAAGTAAGGCCTATAATAGGCCTAAATTATCTATACTATAGGCCTATTGCAAGAAGTAAAGCGCTAACTTAATGCTAGCTAGTAGCTAGCTAACTATTAGCTATTTAAGTATTGCTATTATTATTTTTTAATTTTTATAGGTATATTTTCTTTTCTTTTTTTCTTTTTTTATATACCTTTATAAAAGCTTTTTTATTGCCTTTAAGTATACACTCTATTAATATATTGCTTATATAAAATACTTAATTTATATAAATGCTAATTGCTATTTTTATTACTATTTATATTAATTGTATATAACTAAAGATAATAATTATAACAATAATAATAATAACTATAATTATAACTATAATTATAACTATAACTATAACTATAATAATAATAATAATAATAATAATAGTAGTATATATTTAATATATTTATAAATAGTATTTTATATTAATATTAATAAATATTAAAACATTAAGCTAGCTATACTAAAGTAAGTTATAATTACTATAATAACCTTTACTTTTAGACTTGCAATTGCTTACAGCTATTCTAAACTACCTCTAAAATATCTAAAACTACAATCAATTAATCCCTTATGCTAGATTACCCCTAAATATAATAGCATATTAAAAGTGCAATACTAATACTGCAGCCCTTTTAATAGTTATTAATTTAAGAAAATATAGCATTAAAAATAGCTAATATAATCCCCTTTTTATTATTAGCTAATATAGCAATATATCTAAAATAGATAAAGCAATAAAAGCTAATAAAAGCTTTATAATTAATAAAAATAAAAAAGCCTATAAAGCTATTATTAAAATTATTTTATTTTACTTTTTTAAAGCAATTTAAAAGGTATTTTAAATCTATATTAATATATATAAAGCATACTTTTGCCCTTCCTTTAAGACTAATATAACCTTTAAAAAGAGACTTATTAATAAAATTACTATTACTATAATAATTACTATTACTATAATAGTAATAGCTATTTTAATTAATTTAAGCTTTTTTTCTTTTTAGTTAATATAGCAATTTTATATATTAGCCTTTTTATATAGCTTTATATCTATAAATATTAAAATTAATAAATATATAATATATAGTTATATTAAGTATAAAATTATTATTTATATTAAAGATATTTTTTAAAAATAATATATATAACTCTATCCTTAAACTTACAATTACTTATAGCCATTTTAAACTACCTTTAAAACATCCAAAACTACAATTAATTGATTCCTTATGCTAGACTACCCCTAGATATAATAGCGCATTAGGAGTATAGCGCTAATACTATAGCCCTTTTAATAGTTATTAATTTAAAAAGATATAGCATTAAAAATAGCTAATATAATCCCCTTTTTATTGCTAGCCAATATAGCAGTATGCCTAAAATAGATAAAGCAATAGAAGCTAGTAGAAGCCTTATAATTAATAAAGATAAAAAAGCCTATAAAGCTATTATTAAGATTATTTTATTTTACTTCCTTAAAGTGGTTTAAAAGGTATTTTAAACCTATATTAATATATATAAGATGCACTTTTGCCTTCCCTTTAAGACTAATATAACCCCTAAAGAGAGATTTATTAATAAAATTACTACTACTATAATAACTACTATTACTATAGTAATAATAGCTATTTTAGCTAATTTAGGCCCCTTTTTTTTTTAGCTAATGCAATAGTTTTATATATTAGTTCTTTTATATAGCCTTATATTTATAAATACTAAAATTAATAAATATATAATATATAGCTATATTAAGTATAAAGTTATTATTTATACTAAAGATACCCTTAAGGATATTAAAAACTATATTTTAATAGAAACTATATAAATAATAAACTAAGCCTATAGTAACTTCTATATAGTTATAGTATATTGCCTCTTTAATAAAAATATAGTTTTTACCTTTTTTACCTTAAAATAAGCTAAAGCCTTTTATAAAAAAGAATAAATAGCTATTGCATTTAAAAATAATGCCCTTTTAGCTTCTTTAATCTTTACTATTTTAATAAAGGGAATTTAAGTTAAATCTATTCTTAATAATATAAATAAATTTATTAAAATTATTAATAATGCTAATACTTTAAGAGTTAATAAGGTAAAGTCTATTTAGGCCTAAAATAGCATTATAATAAAAATAAACTTAATTTTTTATATTTTATTAATTAAAAAAGCTAATAGTCTATATAATAATAGGCTATTTTTTAATGCTAAACTTTATAATTATAAACTTTTTAATAAAGAACTAAAATCTATTTAATGCTTTTAATGCTATAAATATAGCTATATTATAAAAAACTATTAATTTATTTTAATTTATAGCTAATATAATAGCTTAATATATAATAATTGCTTTATTAAAAAGGGAGAAATCCTTTATTGCTATACTTTATGCTATAAAAACTATTTAGCCTAAAGCTATATCTATTTTATAGTAAAAAAGTATTAAATCTATATAAAAGAAAGATACTATAAATAATTAATAAAATATAAAGAATGCACTTTAATATAGTAAAATATCCTTTATATATAATAAAATAGCTTCTTTAGGAACCCTCCCTTTATAGCTCTTTTCTCTATTAAAAGAGTTAGCTAACTTTTAGATTCTATAAATAAATAATACTATACTTTATTTAATGCTTTTCTTTTCTTTAGTGCTTATATTTTATTACTACTATTTATTAAATTAATCCCTTTATTTATATTTAATTAATATAAATTCTATTTTAAAATATATATTATTGCTTTAAGTTAATCTATTAGGCATTATATACTTATAATAGATATAATATAATTATACTTTTAAAATTAGCTAAAAATTAAGGGATTAATGCTTTAATAAACCCTAAAAGATTAAACTATACTATAATCTATTACTTAAGCTATATAGCTCTTTATATATATAAATAATATAAATTAAAAATTTAAATCTATTAGGCTAAAGAAGATTAAGCTAGTATTAATTTTAATTATTGCTATATAAAAATAATTATAATATATAATTTTTTAAAAGGTAAGGGAAACTTAAGAGCAATATATACTTTAGCTAGCCTTACTTTAGCTCCTTAAATAATTATAGTTAAAGACTTTAATTTATATTACTTAATTTAAAATTGCTATAGTAAAACTACTTTATATAGCTTAACCTTTTTAATAGAGATGCAATAGCTAAATATAGCTTTAATAACCCCCTATAGAATAGTAATTTAAGAAATAAGTAATGCTAAAAATAGTATTCTTAATTTAATTTAGGCCTTAAAGAATAGCTATACTATTTATTTAGGCTTTAATTATAATTTAAATAGCTTTAACTATATTTTATAGTAAATATATATTAGGCCCTTTATAAATATACTGCTTTTCTTTTTATTAAACCTTTACCTTATAGTATTTAATTAATATATAATAAACCTTAAGAAGATTAAACTTAAAGTATAAATTACTTTTTGCTAGACTTTTAATAAAATAATCTTTATATAATAGTTAAAATAGGCAATTAAATAGCTAACTTAAGGACTATATTAAATTGCTTAGTATATTACTTTAATATAAAGGTAATTTAGGCCTAACTGCAATAATTAATAGAATTAGCTTACTATAAAGGCTATTTGCTAATTTAAATAAGTATAAAGATATATATAATATAATAGTATAGTAGCTAATTAGCTAGAACTATAAAAAGTAGGCAATAAGCAAAAGGCTTATATAATTAAGGCTAAATAAATGGCTTAATGCAATACTTTATTTAAAGCTAAAATAAAAAAAGATATAGGCAGCTAAAAGAAACTTTAGAATTTAAAAAGATAGATATAACTTTAAAGTAATATTGCCTTAGCCTTACTATAGCTCCTTTCTTTTAATTGCCTTAAGTAAGATTCTTTAGCTATAAGCTATATTAAAAAGGCAACTATATTAATAAAATGCTTTTTCTTTAAACTTTAAGTAAATAATTAAGATATTAAATCTATTATAATAGACTTTATAATATAATCTATAGGTATAAACTAAATGCTATAAAATGCTAAGGATTTAATATAAAATTGTATTAAACTCTATAAATTAATATACTTACTCTTTAAAATTTAGTTATAAAAAGCTTTTAATAGTAATAGATTTTCTATTAGCTTCCTTAAAGTATATAGTAAGCCCTTTTTAAAAGCCTTTATTACAATTATTAATATAAGCATTATATTTAGGCACTTTTTATATTGCTTTTACTATATAATTGCTATTATTATTTTTAAATTAAATAAAATAATAGCCTAAAAATATATAGTATTTAAATAAAGATTTATTTTCTTTTTTAATATTATTAGTAAAGTAATAGAATTAATAATAGTTTAATAAATAATAGTAATAGCTAAAAATTTAAATATACTTTTTAATAGTTAAATAAAAAATAGGCCTTAAAGGTCTATTAAGCTTATCCTTATAGTTATAGTAAAAGTAATATATATAGTATAGGCCTATAGTAAAATAGTATTGCTTTTTTAATTAAACTTTATAATAGCCTTTAATTTAATTAACTATAAAAGGCTTATTACTACTTTTTATAATTAAGGCTATTTATAATAATTATTAGTTTAGCTTTTTAGCTATTTATTTAAGCATTTAATATACTTTTAGTTTAATAGTAAGTTCTTTAAACCCTATAGCATTAAAGCTAAAGTTCTATAGGGATTATTGCTTTTTTTTATTCTTTTTATTTTATTTATATTAAGGCTTTATATAATACTTAATAAAGTCCTTAAAATTATAGTAATTAAATTTACTAATAATATAAATATACTTATATTTAAAAAAGATATAATAAAGACTTAAGCTTAACTTAAAATTATATAAATAATATATATATTTTAAGCCTTTATTAATAATATAACCTTTAAATTTATTAAGGCCTAACTCCTTTATTTCTTCTATTAATACTAAAGGCATTAAATTTAATTAATCTTTATTTATAATATAATTTAATTATAGAAATTATACTATTTTCTTAAATTATAGCTATATAGAAAATTACTTTAGGGCCTATATATCTTTAAGCTAAAGGGAAAACTTAAGCGCTAAAAGCAGGCCCTTATTGCCCTTATAGTAAGTATATAGAGAGTAAACCTTAAGGCTGCCTATATAATATATATATATATAATTAAATCTATAATTGCTTATAGCGCTAATATATACTATTCCTTAATAAAAAGGGGCAGTAATCTAAAAGGGATTGCTAAAGCTCTATTAATTAAATAGACTTAAGCTCTTTATACTATTAAAAAAGGCTATAAAGCTATTTTAATTAAATTATTAAAAAATAAGCTTAAAATCCTTTTATTAAATATATACTTTAATAAATAATTTATTTAATTTTAAGGCTAGCTTTAAATTTAAAGCATTAAAAGATTTATTTTTTTATAATTATATTAATAATATATTAAATCTATTATTATTATTATAATAGCTTTTAGTATAAATTAATATAAAAATATAAAAAATAATTTATTAATTAGCTTTTTAATAAAGAATATAAAAAAGATTAAAAGTTAATTAAAAATTAAATATTAATTAACTAAAGGCATTAATAGAAATAAGCTAAATATAAGTTTTATAAATAATATATTAATAATAAAATAAAGATAGCTAAAATCTTTTTACTTTATATAAAGAAGAAGATTATTTATTTATATAAAGGACTTAAAAAGTATAAAAGCTTTTTACTTACCTAAATGTAAATAAAATGCATTAAACTTTAGGGTTTTCTTTTTTAAAGAAAGGTCCTTAAGATAAATATACCTTAATATTAATATAAAAATACTATTAAAATAATTAGCTATATTATACTATATTGCCTGCTTTATTTAAGCTAAAAAGAAACTTTATTTAATTTACTTTATAATCTCTTTAAGCTTAAGTAATATTTATTTAAAGCCTAAATTATATATTACTTTATTAAATAATTAGTCTATTTATATATTATACTATACTATAAGCTAGCTATTAAGCTATATTTAATTTAAAATATATTTATTTTTATATTATCTTTACTTTTTAGTAACTCTTTTACTTAAGTGCTTTAATCCTTTTATTAAAAAGGAAGTTAATATACCTAAAAAAACCCCCTTTAAAAAAGGGAAAAAACTAGCCTATTATATAAATAATATATTAAAGCTTGCCCCCTTTAATAGCTAGATCTTTATTTTAGCTCTATTTAAACTTTACTTTTATTTATTACTATACTTAATTTATATCTATTTATTTTAATAATATTATTTACTTTAAATTTATATTCTCTTTAGAAGATATAAAATCTATTTTATTCTTTTTATTATTTCTCTTTTTATTCTTTTTTTTACTATTCTTTTCTTTATTTTCTTTATCTTTAAGCCCCTTTTACTTTAATCCCCTTTTAGCTTTACTTAAGCTTAAGCTATTGCTTAAAGAGTTATATTAAACTTTAGTCTTTATTATTAATATTAGCTAATATAAATCTATATTAAAATTAATACTATTTATTACTACTATTACTTTTAGGCACTATCTATCTTTAAGTAGCTTTAGCCCCCTTAATTAAAAAAGGCAATATAGCTATTAAGCTCTTAAGAGCTATAGCTATATAGTTAACTCTATTAATTAGCTTATAGAGCTAATTAGCATTAAGATCTATAGTTAGGACTATAAATATAGCTTAAAAGTGCGCTTAAATTGCCTTTCTTTTAGCTTAAGTAGCTTTAGCCTTTAATTGCTAAAGCTTTTTCTTCTATAATTTATATTAGCATTATATTTATAGTAAAACTAAATTAAGCTATACTTATTATAGCTATTTCTTTTTATAAAGCTACTATTAGTATATAGGCATTAGCCTTTATTAAGTATAGTAATAGCTTATATAGCTTATATATATAGGTATAAGCTATATAGCTATTAGCTTTAGTATTTATTAATAGTTAGTTTTTTATAGCTATAAAGAATAGAAACTATATATTAGCTTAGTTTTAATATAGACTATTCTTTTTATCTTTTGCTATTTATATAATATATATAGAATAAAGTAAATTCTATATTGCTTTTAGAGTTAATATAGTACCCTTTACTTTAATGCAATTAGTTTAGCATTTTAGTATTTATTAATATTAGTAAGAATGCTATTTATAGCTATATTAAATATATATTGCTATTATTATTATTATTATTATTATTATTATTATTATTATTATAGTTATTATTTTTAGCTATATATAATTAATATAAAATAGCAATAGAAATAGCAATTAATGCTTATATAAATTAGGTATTTTATATAAATAATGCATTAATAAAGTATATACTTAAAGGCAATAGAAAGCTTTTATAAAGGTATATAAAAAAAGAAAAAAAGAAAAGGAATTAAATGCATTTATAAAGATTAAAAAATAATAATAATAGCATTTAAATAGCTAATAGCTAGCTAACTGCTAGCTAATAGCATTAAAATAGTGCCCTACTTTTTATAATAGGCCTATAGTATAGGCAATTTAGGCCTATTATAGGCTTTACTTTTACTTTACTTATTAACTCTATAATTAAGTAAATAAAATATTTTAGTAATAGTATTAAATTAACTTTTAATTTAATACTTCTCTATAGGGGACTTATATTAAGTTTAATATTATATTAAATAAAGGTTTTTATTCTATTAATATAGTTTTTTCCTTTATTTATATAGTATAGAAGTATTATTTACTTTATAGATCTATAGAGTATTAATAAATAAATATTTTTAAAAATATTAAAAATAATATTTTAATAGAAATTATATAAATAGTAAATTAAGCTTATAGTAATTTCTATATAATTATAATATATTGCCTTTTTAATAAAGATATAATTTTTATTTTTTTTATTTTAAAATAGATTAAAGCCTTTTATAAAAAAGAATAAATAGCTATTATATTTAAAAATAATACTTTTTTTACTTTTTTATCTTTATTATTTTAGTAAAAAGAATTTAAATTAAATGTATTTTTAATAATATAAATAAACTTATTAAAACTATTAATAATATTAATACCTTAAGGATTAATAAAGTAAAGCCTACTTAAGTTTATAATAGTATTATAATAAAAATAAATTTAATTCTTTATATTTTATCTATTAAAAAAGCTAATAGCCTATATAATAATAGGCTACTTTTTAATATTAAACTTTATAATTATAAACCCTTTAATAAAGAATTAAAACTTATTTAATGCTTTTAATACTATAAATATAGTTATATTATAAAAAACTATTAATTTACTTTAATCTATAGCTAATATAGTAGCTTAATATATAATAATTACTTTATTAAAAAGGGAGAAATTCTTTATTACTATACTCTATACTATAGGGATTATTTAGCTTAAAGCTATATTTATTTTATAATAAAAAAGCATTAAATCTATATAAAAAAAGAATATTATAAATAATTAATAAAATATAAAAAATGCACTTTAATATAGTAAAATATCTTTTATATATAATAAAATAGCTTTCTTAAAAACTCTTTTTTTATAGCTTCTCTTTTTATTAAAAGAGTTAATTAACCTTTAAGCTTTATAAATAAATAGTATTATACTTTATTTAATATTTTCCCTTTTTTTAATGCTTATACTTTATTGCTATTATTTATTAAATTAATCTTTTTATTTATATTTAATTAATATAGATTTTATTTAAAAATATATATTATTGCCTTAAATTAATCTATTAAATATTATATATTTATAATAAATATAATATAATTGCATTTTTAAAATTAGCTAAAAACTAAAAGATTAATACTTTAATAAACTTTAAAAACTTAAACTATATTATAATCTATTACTTAAGCTATATAGCTCTTTATAGATATAAATAATATAGACTAAAGACTTAAATCTATTAAATAAAAGAAAATTAAATTAAAGTTAATTTTAAATATTATTATATAAAAATAATTATAATATATAACCTTTTAAAAGATAAAAAAGACTTAAGGGCAATATATACCTTAATTAGCCTTATTTTAGCCCTTAAGATAATTATAATTAAAGACTTTAATCTATATTATTTAATATAAAACTGCTATAATAAAACTACTTTATATAGCCTAACTTTTTTAATAAAAATGCAATAATTAAATATAGCTTTAATAACCCTTTATAGAATTATAACTTAAAAAGTAAGTAATACTAAAAATAGCACTTTTAATTTAGCTTAAGCCTTAAAAAATAGCTATATTATTTATTTAAGTTTTAATTATAATTTAAATAGCTTTAATTATATTTTATAGTAAATATATATTAAATTCTTTATAGATATATTGCTCTTTTTTTTATTAAATCTTTAATTTATAGTATTTAATTAATATATAATAAACCTTAAAAAGGCTAAACTTAAAGTATAAATTACTTTTTATTAAACTTTAAGTAAGATAACCTTTATATAATAGCTAAAAGAGGCAATTAAATAGCTAACTTAAAGATTATATTAAATTGCTTAATATACTATTTTAATATAAAGGCAATTTAAGCCTAATTGTAATAATTAATAGAATTAATTTATTATAAAGGCTATTTATTAACTTAAATAAGCATAAAAATATATATAATATAATAGTATAATAATTAATTAGCTAAAACTGCAAAAAGTAAATAATAAGCAAAAGGCTTATATAATTAAGGCTAAATATATAGCTTAATATAATACCTTATTTAAAGCTAAAATAAAGAAAGGTATTAATAGCTAAAAGAAACTTTAAAACTTAAAGAGATAAGTATAATTTTAAAGTAGTATTGCTTTAGCCCCTTTATAGCTTTTTTCTTTTAATTGCCTTAAGTAAGATTCCTTAACTATAAGCTATATTAAAAAAGTAATTATATTAATAAAATGTTTTTTCTTTAAGCTTTAAATAAATAATTAAAATATTAAATTTATTATAATAAACTTTATAATATAACTATTAAATATAAACTAAATACTATAAAATGCTAAAAACTTAATATAAAACTATATTAAACTCTATAAATTAGCCTATTTACTTTTTAAAATTTAATTATAAAAAGCTTTTAATAGTAATAGATTTTTTATTAACTTCCTTAAAGTATATAATAAGCCCTTTTTAAAAGCCTTTATTACTATTATTAATATAAGTATTATATTTAAGCATTTTTTTATTGCTTTTATTATATAATTACTATAATTATCTTTAAACTTAATAAAATAATAGCCTAAAAATATATAGTATTTAAATAAAGATTTATTTTTTTCTTTAATATTATTAATAAAATAATAAAGTTAATAATAGCTTAATAAATAATATTAATAGCTAAAAACTTAAATATACTTTTTAATAGTTAAATAGAAAATAAACCTTAAAGGTCTATTAAGCTAGCCTTTATAATTATAATAAAAGTAATATATATAATATAGGCCTATAATAAAATAGTATTATTTTTTTAATTAAACTTTACTATAGCCTTTAATTTAATTAACTATAAAAGGCTTATTACTACTCTTTATAATTAAGGCTATTTATAGTAATTATTAATTTAGTATTTTAGCTATTTATTTAAATATTTAATATACCTTTAGTTTAATAATAAGTTTTTTAAACCCTATAGTATTAAAATAAAAGTTCTATAAAAATTACTACTTTTCTTTATTCTCTTTATTTTATTTATATTAAGGCTTTATATAGTACTTTAAAAAGTTTTTAAAATTATAATAATTAAATTTATTAATAATATAAATATATTTATATTTAAAAAAAATATAATAAAGACTTAAGCTTAACTTAAAGCTATATAAATAGTATATATATTATAGGCCTTTATTAATAGTATAACCTTTAAATCTATTAAAGCTTAATTTTTTTATTTTTTTTATTAATACTAAAGGTATTAAATTTAATTAATCTTTATCTATAATATAATTTAACTATAAAAATTATACTATTTTTTTAAGTTATAGCTATATAAAAAGCTACTTTAGGGCCTATATATCTTTAAGCTTAAAAGAAAACTTAAGCGCTAAAGGCAGGCCCTTATTGCCTTTATAGTAAATATATAAAAAGTAAACCTTAAGGCTATTTATATAATATATATATATATAATTAAGTTTATAATTATTTATAGTATTAATATATATTATTTTTTAATAAAAAGGAATAAAAATTTAAAAGGGATTGCTAAAGCCTTATTTATTAAATAGACTTAAGCCCTTTATATTATAAAGGGAGGCTATAAGGCTATTTTAATTTAATTGCTAAAAAGTAAGCTTAAAACCCTTTTATTTAATATATACTTTAATAAATAATTTACTTAATTTTAAGGCTAGCTTTAAGCTTAAGGTATTAAAAAAAAAAGTTTTTTATAGCTATATTAATAATATAGTAAATTTATTATTATTATTATAATAGCCCTTAATATAAATTAATATAAAAATATAAAGAATAGTTAATTAATTAGCTTTTTAATAAAGAATATAAAAAGAACTAAAAGTTAATTAAAAATTAAATATTAATTAATTAAAGGTATTAATAAAAATAAGCTAAATATAAGTTTTATAAATATTATATAAATAATAAAATATAAGTAATTAAAGTCTTTTTACTTTATATAAAAAAAATAAACTATTTACTTATATAAAGAACTTAAAAAGTATAAAAGCTTTTTATTTATTTAAATATAAATAAAATATATTAGGCTTTAAGGATTCCTTTTTTAAAGAAAAGTCCTTAAAGTAAGTATACTTTAATATTAATATAAAGATACTATTAAAATAATTAACTATATTATATTATACTATTTACTTTATTTAAGCTAAAAGGAATCTTTATTTAATCTATTTTATAATCTTTTTAACCTTAAGTAATATCTATTTAAAGCTTAAACTATATATTATTTTATTAAATAATTAGTCTATTTATATATTATAGTATATTATAAGCTAGCTATTAAGCTATATTTAGTTTAAAATATATTTATTTTTATATTATTTTTACCTTTTATTAACTCTTTTATTTAAGTGCTTTAACCCTTTTATTAAAAGGGAAGTTAATATATTTAAAAAAAACTCCCTTTAAAAAAGAGAAAAAACCAGCCTATATTATAAATAATATATTAAAGCCTGCCCTTTTTAATAGCTAGATCTTTATTTTATTTTTATTTTAAATTTAATTTGTATTTATTACTATACTTAATTTATATTTATTTATTTTAGCAATACTATTTACTTTAAGTTTATATTTTCCTTATTTATTTTATTTTATTTATTAATACTCTATAGACCTATAAGGTAGATAATGCTTCTATACTATATAAATAAAGAAAAAAACTATACTAATAGAATAAAAACCTTTATTTAATATAATATTAGATTTAATATAGGTCCTCTATAGAAAAGCATTAAATTAGGAATTAATTTAGTGCTATTACTAAAATATTCTATTTGCCTAATTATAAGATTAATAAGTAAGGTAAAAGTAAGGCCTATAATAGGCCTAAATTATCTATACTATAGGACTATTATAAAAAGTAAGGCATTAATCTAATGCTAGCTAGTAGCTAGCTAGCTATTAGCTATTTAAGTATTACTATTATTATTTTTTAATCTTTATTAATATATTTATTTTCTTTTCTTTTTTTCTTTTTTTATATACCTTTATAAAAGCTTTTTTATTACCTTTAAGTATACACTTTATTAATATATTGCTTATATAAAATATTTAATTTATATAAATACTAATTGCTATTTTTATTATTATTCTATATTAATTATATATAGCTAAAAATAATAACTATAATAATAATAATAATAATTATAACTATAATTATAATTATAATAATAAATAATAATAATAGTATATACTTAATATATTTATAGATAGCATTTTATACTAATATTAATAGATATTAAAATATTAAGCTAGCTGCATTAAGGTAAGGGGTGCTATACTAACCTTAAGGGCAGTATAGAATCTACTCTATTCTATATATATTATATAAATAATAAAAGATAGAAAAGATAGTTTATACTAAAATTAAGCTAATATATAATCTTTCTCTTTTTATTCTTTATAGCTAAAAAGGACTAACTATTAATAAATATTAAGGCTAATAGCTATATAGCTTATATCTATATATATAAGCTATATAAATTATTGCTATATTTAATAGAGGCTAATGCCTATATATTAATAGTAGCTTTATAAAAGGGAATAGCTATAATAAGTATAGCTTAATTTAGTTTTACTATAGGTATATTACTAATATAGATTATAAAAAAAGAAGCTTTAGCAATTAAAGGCTAAGGCTACTTAAGCTAAAAGGAGGGTAATTTAAATATACTTTTAAGCTATACTTATAGTTTTAATTATAGGTTTTAATATTAATTAGCTCTATAAGCTAATTAATAGAGTTAATTATATAGCTATAGCTTTTAAAAGCTTAATAGCTATATTGCCTTTTTTAATTAAAGGGGCTAAGGCTACTTAAAGATAGATAATACTAAAAAGTAATAATAGCAATAAATAGAATTAGTCTTAATATAGATTTATATTAGCTAATATTAGTAATAAAGACTAAAGTTTAATATAGCTTTTTAAGTAATAGCTTAAGCTTAAATAAAGCTAAAAGAAGATTAAAGTAAAAAGGGCTTAAAGATAAAAAGAAAGATAGTAAGAAAAATAATAAAGAGAATAAAATAAATTTTATATCTTTTAAGGAAAATATAAACTTAAAGTAAATAAAGTTATTAAAATAAATAAGTATAGATTAAATATAATAATAAATAAAAATAAAGTTTAAAACTAAAATAAAGCTAAAGTAGGGATTTAGCTATTAAAAAGGCAGGCTTTAGTATATTATTTATATAATAGATTAGTTTTTTCTTCTTTTTAAAAAGGGTTTTTTTAAATATATTAACTTTTCTTTTAATAAAGGGATTAAAGCACTTAAATAAAAGAATTACTAAAAGGTAAAGGCAATATAAAAATAAATATATTTTAAACTAAATATAATTTAATAGCTAGCTTATAGTATAGTATAATATATAAATAGGCTAGCTATTTAATAAAATAGTATATAATTTAGGCTTTAAATAAATATTATTTAAGCTTAAAGAAGTTATAAAGTAAATTAAATAAAGTTTCCTTTTAGCTTAAATAAAGTAAGCAATATAGTATAATATAGCTAATTGTTTTAATAGTATTTTTACATTAATATTAAGGTATATTTACTTTAAGGACCTTTTTTTAAAAAAGAAATTTCTAAAGTTTAATGCATTTTATTTATATTTAAGTAAATAAAAAGCTTTTATATTTTTTAAGTTCTTTATATAAATAAATAGTTTTTTTCTTTATATAAAGTAAAAAGATTTTAATTATTTTTATTCTATTATTTATATACTATTTATAAGACTTATATTTAGCTTATTTTTATTAATACCTTTAATTAATTAATACTTAATTTTTAATTAACTTTTAATTCTTTTTATATTTTCTATTAAAGAGCTAATTAATAAACTACTTTTTATATTTTTATATTAATTTATATTAAAGGCTATTATAATAATAATAATAAATTTAATATATTATTAATATAATTATAAAAAAAATAAGTTTTTTAATACTTTAGGCTTAAAGCTAGCTTTAAAATTAAATAAATTATTTATTAAAATATATATTAAATAAAAGGATTTTAAGCTTATTTTTTAATAATTTAATTAAAGTAACTTTATAGCCTTCTTTAATAATATAAAGGGCTTAAGTCTATTTAATAAATAAAGCTTTAATAATTCCTTTTAGATTATTGCCCTTTTTTATTAAAAAATAGTATATATTAATACTATAAGCAATTATAGATTTAATTATATATAGATATATTATATAGGCAGCCTTAAGGTTTACTCTTTATATACTTACTATAAAGGCAGTAAGGGCTTACTTTTAATGCTTAAATTTTCCTTTAAGCTTAAAAATATATAGGCCTTAAAGTAGCTTTTTATATAGCTATAACTTAAG
Source organism: Aquanectria penicillioides (assembly GCA_003415625.1). Lineage (NCBI taxonomy): Eukaryota > Fungi > Ascomycota > Sordariomycetes > Hypocreales > Nectriaceae > Aquanectria > Aquanectria penicillioides. Next base: position 2,853,219 of record PYIU01000006.1, on the reverse strand, counting down.
AAAATAATATAATTTTTATAGCTAGATTATATTATAGATAAGAGTTAATTAAACTTAATGCCTTTAATATTAATAAAAGAAATAAAAAAGTTAAGCTTTAATAGATTTAAAGGTTATACTATTAATAAAGGCTTAAGATATATATATTATTTATATAGCTTTAAGTTAGGCCTAAATCTTTATTATATCTTTTTTAAATATAAATATATTTATATTATTAATAAATTTAATTATTATAATATTAAGGACTTCTTTAAGTGCTATATAAAGCCTTAATATAAATAAAATAAAGAAAATAAAAAAAAGTAGCAATTTTTCATAAGACTTTAGCTTTAATACTATAAGGTTTAAAGGACTTACTATTAAATTAAAGGTATATTAATTATTTAAATAAATAGTTAAAAAGCTAAATTAATAATTATTATAAATAGCTTTAATTATAAAAGGTAGTAATAAGCCTTTTATAATTAATTAAATTAAAGGCTATAGTAAAGTTTAATTAAAAAAATAATACTATTTTACTATAGGCCTATATTATATATATTGCTTTTACTATAACTATAAAGGTAAGCTTAATAGACCTTTAAGGTCTATTCTTTATTTAATTATTAAGAAGTATATTTAAATTTTTAGCTATTATTATTATTTATTAAGCTATTATTAACTTTATTATTTTGCCTATTATATTAAAAAAGGAAATAGATTTTTATTTAAATATTATATATTTTTAAGCTATTATTTTATTTAATTTAAAAATAATAATAGCAATTATATATTAAAAGCAATATAAAAAATGCCTAAATATAATATTTATATTAATAATAATAGTAAAGGCTTTTAAAAAGGGCTTATTATATACTTTAAGGAAATTAATAAAAAATTTATTACTATTAAAAGCTTTTTATAATTAAATTTTAAAAAGTAAATAAATTAATTTATAAAGTTTAATATAATTTTATATTAAGTCTTTAGTATTTTATAGCATTTAGTTTATATTTAATAATTATATTATAAGGTTTATTATAATAGATTTAATATTTTAATTATTTATTTAAGGCTTAAAGAAAAAGTATTTTACTAATATAATTTCCTTTTTAATATAGCTTATAGCTAAAGAATCTTACTTAAGGCAATTAAAGGAAAGAAGCTATAAAAGGGCTAAAGCAATATTGCTTTAAAGTTATATTTATTTCTTTAAGTTCTAAAGTTTCTTTTAGCTATTAATGCCTTTTTCTATTTTAGCTTTAAATAAAGTATTATATTAAATTATATATTTAGCCTTAGCTATATAAGCCTTTTGCTTATTGCCTACCTTTTATAGTTTTAATTAATTAGCTATTATATTATTATATTATATATATTTTTATATTTATTTAAATTAATAAATAGCCTTTATAGTAGGCTAATTCTATTAATTATTATAATTAGGCCTAAATTGCCTTTATATTAAGGTAGTATATTAAGCAATTTAATGCAGTCTTTAGGTTAGCTATTTAATTGTCTCTTTTAGCTATTATATAAAGGTTATTTAACCTAAAATCTAATAAAAAGTAATTTATACTTTAAGTTTAGCTTTCTTAAGGTTTATTATATATTAATTAAATACTATAAGCTAAAGGTTTAATAAAAGAAAGAGTAATATATTTATAAAGGACTTAATATATATTTACTATAAAATATAATTAAAGCTATTTAAATTATAATTAAGGCTTAAATAAATAATATAGCTATTCTTTAAGGCCTAAATTAAATTAAAAGTATTATTTTTAGTATTATTTGCTTTTTAAGTTATAGTTTTATAAAGGGTTATTAAGGCTATATTTAATTATTATATTTTTATTAAAAAGATTAAGCTATATAAAGTGGTTTTACTATAATAATTCTATATTAAATAGTATAAATTAAAGTCTTTAATTATAATTATTTTAAAGGCTAAAGTAAAATTAGCTAAAATATATATTGCCCTTAAATCTTTTTTACCTTTTAAAGGGTTATATATTGCAATTATTTTTATATAGTAGTATTTAAAATTAACTTTAATTTAATTTTTCTTTATTTAATAGATTTAAGTCTTTAATCTATATTATTTATATATATATAGAGCTATATAGCCTAAATAATAAATTATAGTATAGTTTAATCTTTTAGGGTTTATTAAAATATTAATTCTTTAGTTTTTAGTTAATTTTAAAAATGCAATTATATTATATTTATTATAGATATATAGCACTTAATAGATTAACTTAAAGTAGCAATATATATTCTAAAATAGAACTTATATTAATTAAATATAAATAAAGGGATTAATTTAATAGATAGTAGCAATAAAGTATAGGCATTAAAGGAAAGGAAAGTATTAAATAAAGTATAGTACTATTTATTTATAAAGCCTAAAGATTAGTTAACTCTTTTAAAAGAAAGGGAAGCTATAAAGAGGGGGTTTTTAAAAAAGCTATTCTATTATATATAAGGGATATTTTACTATATTAAAGTATATTCTTTATATTTTATTAATTATTTATAGTATTTTTTTTATATAAATTTAATGCTTTTTTACTATAAAATAAATATAGCTTTAGGCTAAATAATCTTTATAATAAAGAGTATAATAGTAAGGGATTTCTCCTTTTTTAATAAAGCAATTATTATATATTAACCTATTATATTAGCTATAAATTAAAGTAAAATAGTAGTTTTTTATAATATAGCTATACTTATAGTATTAAAAATATTAAATAAGCTTTAATTCTTCTTTAGAGAGTTTATAATTATAAAGCTTAATATTAAAAAGTAATTTATTTTTATATAGGCTATTAACTTCTTTAATTAATAAAATATAAAGAATTAAATTTATTTTTATTATAATACTATTTTAGGCCTATATAGGCTTTATTTTATTGACTTTTAAAGTATTAATATTATTAATAGTTTTAATAAATTTATTTATATTATTAAAAATAAATTTAATTTAAATTCTTTTTATTAAAATAATAAAGATTAAAAGGATAAAAAAGGCATTATTTTTAAATATAATATTTATTTATTCTTTTTTATAAAAAGCTTTAATTTACTTTAAGGTAAAAAAGATAAAGATTATATTTTTATTAAAAAGGCAATGCATTATAATTATATAGAAATTACTATAGGCTTAATTTACTATTTATATAGTTTTTATTAAAATATAGTTTTTAATATTCTTAAAGGTATTTTTAATATAAATTATAATTTTATACTTAATATAACTATATATTATATATTTATTAATTTTAATATTTATAGAGCTAAAGCTATATAAAAAATTAATATATAAAATTATTTTATTAATTAAAGAAAAAAAAGCTTAAATTAACTAAAATAGCTATTATTACTATAATAATAATAAATATTATAATAGTAATAATTTTATTAATAACTCTCTTTTTAAAGGTTATATTAGCCTTAAAAAAAGGGCAAAAATATACTTTATATATATTAATATAAGTTTAAAATACCTTTTAAATAGCTTTAAAAAAATAAAATAAAATAATCTTAATAATAGCTTTATAAGCTTTTTTATCTTTATTAATTATAAGGCTTTTATTAGCTTTTATTACTTTATTTACTTTAGGTATATTATTAAATTAATTAATAATAAAAAGGGAATTATATTAGCTATTTTTATACTATATTTTCTTAAATTAATTACTATTAAAAGGCCTATAGTATTAGTATTATGCTCTTAATATACTATTATATCTAAAGGTAATTTAGCATAAAGAATCAATTAATTATAGTTTTAAATATTTTAAGGGTAGTTTAAAATAGCTATAAGCAGTTATAAGTTTAAGAGCAAAAAGATTAAATTTAACTTTATAATAATTATTAAAGTATATTATTATATATTATTATATTATTAAATATATATTATATATATATATATATAATATTAAATTTATTTTAATTATAATTAATATATATAGCTATATTAATAGTAATAATATAATTTTTAAAGATATTATTACTATTTATATATTTAATATATTATTTTATATTTATTTATTTATTTATTAATACTCTATAGACCTATAAGGTAGATAGTGCTTCTATACTATATAAATAAAGGAAAAAACTATACTAGTAGGGTAAAAACCTTTATTTAATACAATATTGGGCCTGTTGTGTTAAACCTAAGGTATCCTATACACAGGGAAACACCAGAACGCACTTCGGATCATAGAAACAAAGCTCGGAATAATTGGATAAAGGTCATATAAATACAATATAGCTCTATTAGGTCTAGCGCAACCCAACCCCTCTTTTAGAGCCTAAGCAATAAAGCAAGGCTAAAAGGAACAAGAAGAAGAAAAAACAAAAATACATACAATTATACAACTAGTTCAGTTCAATAATTAAGAGTCTTAAAGCTATATTTATTAATATAGCTATAACTATTTAATTAAGCTCTAAAAGTAAAAAATAAACCTTATATTCCGATTTTAAATTAAATATATAAAATAATTTTTAAGATCTATATTCTTAATAACCTAAATGATTAAAAAACCTTTAAATAAAGCTATAAAGTAAAAATTACTGCAAAATAAATTAAAAAGCTTAAAATCCTTAAAGACTCTTTTTAATTTAAAACTATTTAAATTTTTAAGCCTATAATACTAATTGCTATAAAATACTTTATAAAAGAGAAAGCTAAGGCTAAAAGCTTAAGATTAAAGTTTATTTAATTAATATAAAGGGTAATTATAATAATAAAGCTACTTTCTAAAGATTAAAAACTGCTAAAATGCAAGCTTATAATATTTTACTATAATTAAGAAAAATATAAAATTAAAGTAAATAGAATCTATAATATTTTTAATTAAATAATAAAGAAAATAAGCCTTTATTATATTTAAATATATTTATTTATAATAAATAAAGGGAATAATAATAATAATATTGCAAAATTCTATAATAACCTTAAAGCTATATATAGAATTAATAATGCATTAAAAGGAAAATAAGCTTAAAAATGCTATTTTAAAGTACTAAAATAGACTTTAAACCTTAAAATTATTTAATAAAATTAAATTATTAATTAAAAATAGTCTATAAAGATTGCAATTATAAGAAATATTACTAAAGCCTTATATCTAAATATATAGTTTATAGACTTAAAATAATATTTTAAAAATTACTTTTAAATATTCCTTTAAATTACTAAAGTATAATATAAAAATACTATTAAAAAAAGTACTTATATATTAGCTACTTTTACTTTAAGTTTTAAATATAAAATTAAAAAAAGAAAAGAAACTAAAGGAAAGCAATATAAAGCTTTAGTATAAAAGGGGAACTTTAGACCTATATTTTAAGATTTAAACCTACCTTTTAAAAAACATTTTTATTTAAAGAGCTTATAATCTAAATAACCTAAATTAAAGAAATAAAAATAAACTCTAAAGGAAGATAATTACTATATCTTATATAGGAAATTATACTTTAATGCTAATACCTAAAAGTGCTAGATTATATTCCCTAAAAATATACTTAAGTAAATAGAAAGGCAAAAGTAAATAAATAAAAAATAGAAAATATAATTAAAAGATTAAATTAAAGTTTAAGAACTATATAAAAAGCTTAAAAAGCAAACTATATAATTAATTAAGGATTTAAACTAATAATTAATATTATAAATCCTAATTTTAAATTTTATAGCTATTTTCTTTATTTTATATAGTAAATACCTATTATAAATCTTAATTATACTTAACTTAAGGATAATACTATATATTTTTAATAATAAAAAGAAATTTAAGAATCTTAAATTAGCTTTATTTAATAAAGTTATCTTTATTAAATTAAAGAACTTTTTAATCTTAAAATATAGAGATATAGAAATTAAAGTTTAAAACCTATAAAGTAAAGCTTATTTCCTTATTTTAAGGCATATTGCTTATTGCCTATAAATTAAAATAAATCTAGTTTTATTAAAAAGACTCTATTAATATAGTTATTAATAGAATTAGAAAAATAAATATAATATTTTAAGATATAAAAGTAGGCAAGCTTTATATAGATTAAAGATTGCCTATAACTAATATATTTTAAATTATAAGCCTATTACTTAAAAATAAAGCTTATTTATAATAAATAAATTTTATTATAATTTATAAATACTAAAATATCTATAATAAGTAAAAGCTATAAAATAGCACTATTAATTAAGTTATTTAAGACCTAAAGCATTAAAATATTTAATTAATTATACTATTAGTATAAAGATTAAAGGCTTAATAATAGTTAAATATAATACTTATAGATTAGGCAAAATAAAATACTAAAAGTATTATAAACTATAAATATAAAGCTTAATTCCTAAAAAGTAAGTTTTTTTAAACTTTTATAACTTTTAACCTAATATAATAAACCTTTTTTTATATGCTATTATAATAAACTATATATTAGAAATATATTAGGATTATTACTTTAAAAATTAAAGAGAAGAATAATTATTATTAATATTGCAAAACTTTACTTAAATATTAAAAATAAAATATAAAATTAAACTTTAAGTAATAGAAATAAATAATAAGCTTTAAAAGAGCAATTTAGTCTATATATAGCTAGATTAAAGAGAAATAGCAATAGAAAAAAGTGCCCTTTAAATATAGTAATAGAATAGATTAAAAGAATGTTTTAAGGGAATAGTAAAAAAAAAAAAAAAGTTCTTATAATTAAGAGTAGTCTACTAGCTGGATTATAGCTAAAAATAGTAAGAATAGCAGTATATTTACTAAACTAAACTTTAAAATAGGGACTTAAGTAAAAAACACTATATAAAAGCTTCTTTTTATTAATTAAAAGCTTAAATAAAAATTGCAAGCTATAAATTACTTACTTTAGGATAATTAATTATAAATTATTTATAATAACTAAAGATATTTAATTAAAGAAGAATTAATTTATATTTAAAATAAGCCTAAAGGCTTAAATAGATTATTTTATAGAATATAATTCCTAAAACCTTTTTTATATTTAGAATTTAATTATTAATTAAATATATATAACTTAAGATATTATCTTTAATAAAGAAAACTTCTTTTTAATAAATAATACTAAAATAAAAGAAACTATAAATAAAAAGACCCTTAAAGAAATATAAATATAAATAAAAGCTTTTCTTAATACTAAATAGATTAATTAAATGGATAATATTAATTAACTATAAAATAAGCTTTAAACTATTAAAATAAGCCTTTAAAATATAGTTAAAGACTTAAAAACTAAAAAGAAAAAGGATATAAATAAACTATAGATTAAAGATAAAAAATACACTTAACTATAGTTTAAACCCTTTTTAACTCTATTAAAAAGTCTAGCTTTTACCTTTTTAGCTTTAGCAATAATATAAAAAGGAAAATACTTAATACCCTTAATATTAAATACTAGCTTATAGAGGGAATAGATTAAGCTTTATTAAGCCTTTTTTATAGGAATAAAAGCTATATTATTTAAAAAATGCAGAAATACTATTATAATTAAGGCAATATATATTAAAATTAAATATAAAAAGTATAAATTAAAATATAAGCTATAAAAGGATAAAATAAACTTTATTTAAAAGAAATAAAAACTCTATTAAAAGAACCTACTTTAGGTATTAAGTTCTTATAGAAATGTTTTTAGGTATAAATTTAAGGCTATATTTCTAAAAGTAAAGAAAATATACTTAAAGAGTTATTAATAAATAAAGTTTTAAATTAAAATATTAAAGAGTAAAATTAAGTTTTGTAATTTATAATTTATTAACTATATATAGATTTATATATATAAGTTTAATAAATATAAATATTTATAAAAATATAAAGCTAGATTTATTATTTAAAGAGATTAATAGCAAAAGGCAAGTTCTAAAGAAATATATACTATTATATTAATAGAAAAATTATTTAGAACTTTACTTATAATTATAATAAGGTTTAATCTTAAAATACTATAATTTAATGCAATAAATATATTTATAAATATAAAACTGCTAATAAATATATTTATAAAACCTCTATTAAAATATAGAAAAGGCAAAAATAAAGGCTAAATATTATTGCTTAAAAAAGCACTTTATAGACTAAAAATTATATTTCTTTTATAGTAAATAGAGCTTAAAATAATATTATAAAATATTAGTTTTAAATTAATCCTTTATAAACTATACTACTATAATAAAAGTAGAGTTTTTATTTTCTTTTATATAAATAATATTATAATAATATATACTAAAAGATATAAATAAATTATAAATAAAGCAATTATAAGTTTAAAGTTAAAATATAAATTAATTAATAAAGGCAAGCTATAGTGGTTTTTTAAAATAGAGATTATTTAAGAATAAAGTTAAAAATTAATTTAAATAACTTAAAATTTATACTTAAAGAAGATTTATAAATTATATACTTTAAATAAAGGAAATGCAATTTTAATAGAGAAAATAGAACTCTTTTTAAATAAGTAAATTACTAAATAAAGTATAATAAACTAATATAAATAAATAATTAGCTTAATTTTTTATATAGTAATTATTACTTAACTAAATATTGCATTTACTATATTATATTTTATAAGATTTATAATAAATCTAAAGGAACTATATATAAAGGCAGTAAATTAAATATTATATTATCTTTATGCAATTTATTTCTTTATTTTATAGCTTAAAGGTAAAGATAACTTTTTAGTATATAATAATGCATCTTTTGCTAATAATATATTAAATTAAAAAAGTTTATAAGTATATATAATAAAACTTTTTAATAGATTAATTAAATAGTATATAAATAAATAAAATATAATTATAATATTAACTATAAAGATAGAATTGCTTGCTTTCTTTTAAGCTATAAAGAAAGAACTCTATTAATAAAGACTATTTATAGAACTTAAAATTAAGCTTTAGAATTCTATTTTAAAACTTATTTATAATAACTAATAGATAATTAAATTTATTTAAAATTCTCTTAAAAAATTAAAGATTAAGCTTAAATATATTAATATATATAATTATTAGTTAAGGCAATTTATAATAATAAAAATAATCTCTATTTTATATAAATAAAGTATAAAATTAATAGCTAATAGTTTAATAAAACTACTATAAGGTAAATTATTTCTTAAGAGCTAAAATTAACTTAAACTTATAGACTTAATAAAATGCATTTAAATATAATAAAGTTAAAATTTATAAAAATATATAATTAAAGAAATACTAAAAGGCTTATAGCTTTAATATTTAATATTATAAAAATAGTAAAGAAATAAAGTATTAATATAATAAAATTTATTAATTTAATGCTATTATAATAGCTATTAGCTAAAAAGCAAAATAATAAAATAAGCTATAAAATAGTAAAATAAACTTTAAAATAATTTTAATTTTTTTATTTATTAAAAATAAAGGTCTTTAATAAATAAAAAGGTGCCTATAGTATACTTACTTAATATAACTTTAATAGTAATATATTACTTATTTTTCTTTTATAATATAAAAATTAATTTTATAGTTTAAAATATAAAAATAAAGTATTAAATTAAACTTTTACTTTCTTTTTAATATTATTGCTTTAAATATAATTTAAGAAAAACAATACTATAAAAAAGGCAGTAAAAAGGCTATTTTATAATTTAAATTAATAAAATAAACTATAAAATAATAAAATAAAGTGCAAAACAATAATATAAATATACTTATATAAAGCAGCAATAGCCACTAAAGTTATAGCGCTTATAGCACTGCCTTAAGGCACTAAAGTGCTTTTAGCACTTGCTATTACTTTAGCCTATAAAAGCTAATAATAGATAGATAAGGTAAGGCATTAACTACTGCTAAAAGGCACTATATAAAGCAAAACTATTAAATAAAGCTTAAAATTTAATTTAAAAATACTTATAGTTTAATAATATACTTAACTATAGTAAAAAGTTCTTTTGCTTAAGCTATATAAATAGCTTAAGCCTATATATAACCTTACTATTAATTTATATTGCTAAAATAAAGTTAGTAATATATAATTTAATTTTAAGCTATAAAATAATTTATAGTAGGGGCAATAGGGAGTTAATAAAGGGGGAAAATAGCTTATTAAATAAATTATTACTATTATAAATAGTTAGTAAAAAAAGAGCTATAAAATCTAAAAATAAACTATAAAATTTAATTTTAAATTATAAAATTAAATTTTAAATTATAAAATTAAATTTTAAACTATAAAATTAATTTATAATATAATATATATATATATTTATTAAAATAATTATAATTAATATATATAAATTAAAGATTAAAAATACTATAAAAATATATATATAAAATTATATTAAAGCTAAAAAAAGAAAAAAGAAAAAAAGTTTAAAATAAAAAAATAAATTACTTTATTTATAGGCAAGAATCTTTCTATAAAAACAAAAAGTAAGATTAAAGTAAAGTAATTTAAAAAATGCTTTCTATTATAATTTATAACTATTTTATTATTTCTATTTACTAAATAAATAGCATTTATAAAGTAATTAAAAATACTTATATATAATAATAAACATTAAATAAATAATACTAATAAAAATACAATAAATATAAAAATAAAATAAAAGTATAAAATAAAAATAAAAAGCTATAAATAAAGTGCAAAATCAATAAATAAATAGTAAATAAGAAATATATTAAACCTACCTTTAGCAAATCTAAAGGGGTATATTAAACCTAAGGTATTCTATACACAGGGAAACACCAGGACGCACTTCAGATCATAGAAACGAAGCTCGGAATGATTGGATAAAGGTCATATAAATACAATATAGCTCTATTAGGTCTAGCGCAACCCAACCCCTCTTTTAAAGCCTGAGCAATGAAGCAAGGCTGGGAGGGACAAGAAGAAGAAAAAACAAGAATACACACAATTACACGACTGGTTCGGTTCAACACGTTGCGGGTCCTCTGCGGGGGGCGTTGGATCAGAAGTTGGTTCGGTGTTATCACCGAGATATCCCGTTCACCTAGTTGTAGGGTTAGTAAGCAGGGTGAAAGTGGGGCCCGCAACGGGCCCGGATTGTCTATATTATTTTATATTATTTTATATATTACTATATAAATATTAAAGTATAATATTATAGTTTTAATTACTTTTAATATTTATTTTATATAAAGTTTTTATAATATTATAGCTATTCTTTTTATATTAAATTTTAAAAAATTATAAAATTTAACATAAATAAATATATAATTATATAAATATATATAAAGCAAAAGGAAATTACTCTAAAAGAATTAATAAATATTTAGCTTTTAGTACTATTACTCTTTAAAATATAAATTAAAGCCTTAATAATATAATATAGATTTATAAAAGGCATTTTATTATAATATAAAAATATATTAATATTTATATAATAAACTATTTTTAATAATAAAGCAAAAGCTTATAGCTTAAAGTTAACCTTTAAAGTAAAGGCTATAGTTTTTTTAAATAAATTTAATTATATTTAAAGTTATAATAAAAGTAATATTTTTAAATAATTTTAATGCTTTTAAAGTTTTAATAGTAAATAGTTTTTAAAGCTTTAAGGGCATTATAAAAAGGCTTATATACTTATAAATAAAAAAAGATTTATATTAAAAGAAATTAATTAATTTATTTAATTTTACTATAAAAATTAATTAATTATTATATAAATTAAAATAAAGAAAAAATATAAAAATAAATTAAAATCTATATAAAAATAATACTTAAAGTTATATAAAAATATAAAAAATTAAATAATAATAAAATATACTATATAGTAATATTATTTACCTTTTAAAAATAAGATTTTAACTTTATATTATATATATATATATAAAAGAAAAAATATAAAGAAAAGTTTTAATATACTTAAGCTAATAAATATATATATATATATATAATCTATTATTAGTTATATATCTATTAATTAATAATATATAACTAAAAATATAGCTTTAAATAGGGCAGTATAGGAGGGGTGCCCTGGGCTAAAATTGAATTTTAGGACACTGATCCCTATGGCCTTCTGTACCGTTACTTGGCCATATTGGCCAACCAACATGTTCTACTTAACTTCTCGACTGGAGGAGTCCTTTGGTCCTGATGTATCGGGAGTAATTCGAGAGAATATCCCGGATGTGGTGATCCACGACACCAAACTATATGGCTGCCCCGATCTAGTTCGAATGGGATTCAACATGGCGCAACTTTCGGTGCCGAAGCGGTGATTGTGATCGCCAACGAGAAAATCACCAAAAAGATCGTCTATGGTTTAGAAACACGCGGCATTCGAGCATATGGTACTATATGGGATAGCTGAACCGGCCTCTCTCCCTCATTTACCCACCTCACCTGGGATCGATGAGCACCACCCAGGGCAGGTTATTTTGATTGTCTCTATTTCCTTTACATATTCATTTGTATCATGGTGCTTGTATTGACCCATCGTTTCTTTTGTTATATATCGGGGTGACCGTCCAACCTGAAAAGAAGATTGTGACAAGATTCGTTTACATATAAGCCAGGAGGGATATATAGATATATCTACTTACATCAGCATTTATATCTTGAGTCGAGGTATCATGATGCTCGCTCAGCCTCGCAATTGGAACGAAATAAGTGGATTTCGTGCAAAGACTTATGCAATAAAACCGTAATGCGGCATGGTTTCCTAATGGGGCATCGTGCATCTTAGTTGTTATTGACTTGCAATTGCAAACCCTCTTAATCTCATCTGCATTGATTCGGCGACAAATGAGCATGTTTACCCCTCGAAGGATAGGCGCGTCGATTTCTGTCGTGACCCGACAAACCGTCCTTGGACAAGTTGTCCGAGCCAGGCAATGTTCCCAATCTGTTCGCCCTTTGGCCTTTGACCTGCATGAACCAACACAGCCTCGGTTCGACAAGCGAAAGTCTCCTATCCTCTTCCTCCACGGCGTTTTCGGGTCCAAGAAGAACAACAGAGGTATCAGCAAGTGGGCAAGCCCTTTTCACTTTTTAAAGTTGACTCGCTGATTGATACGGCAGAGCCGTGGCACGAGATCTTGGAAGATACGTGTACGCATTGGTGAGACATATCTAGCCAATCATGGTGCATCTACACCAGGGAACTCAACAACTACCACAGGATCTTCGAAATCATGGAGAATCGCCTCACAATACTCGTCATGATTATCTTTCGATGGCCGAGGATGTTGCAGGCTTCATTCAAGACCACGGCCTTACCGAGACGACTCTCATTGGACACTCAATGTAAGATCTCGTGCCATTAGTATGTTCCACTGCAATTTTTAACGTGGCAGTTTGGAACCAGGGGTGCCAAAACAGCCATGACGCTTGCATTGAGTTCGCCCAGTCTTGTTGCCGATATTGTAGCCGTGGATAATGCTCCCGTGGATGCGATATTAACAACAGATTTCGCCCATTACGTCCGTGGCATGAAGAAGATCGACGATGCCCAAGTTACTCGTCAGAGTGAGGCTGATGCTATTCTTGCCGAGTACGAGAAGGTCCGAAGCGACATGGAGCCCAATCAACGAGGAAGAGTAGATTTCACTAACATATCCATGCAGTCGCTTCCCATTAGACAATTTTTGCTCGGTAACCTACACCGACCCACAGGTGAAAAGGCCCAGAAGTTTCGCATCCCATTGGACGTCTTAGGCCGTTCCCTCAACAATCTCGGCGATTTTCCATATAAAAACCCTAACGAGATTCGATTCGAGAAGCCAGCTCTATTCGTGCGAGGAACAAAGAGCAAGTACGTTCCAGATGAATTACTCCCACTTATTGGACAGTTTTTCCCTCGTTTCCGCTTGGTCGATATCGATGCAGGCCACTGGCTCATTTCAGAACAGCCTGAAGCCTTTAGACGAGGTATGCCTTCATTTTGCGCCAAAACATGTGTGGTTGATGCTGATTTTCACAATAGCTGTTGTTGAGTTCTTACAAAAACTAGAATAGTGGTTAGGGCGCATCAAAATGAGCCTGCTCTACATTCAAGGCCCCGCCGCCTCTAATTTTGAATACTTGCATAGAGTTTAAGATTAATCGTGTGGGTAGATATTATGCTTAGACGGGGATGAAATACGGCGTGTCTCATACTTCTCACTCATATCGAATTGAATTTTGTGTTGCTCGCTTCAGTCTCAAATGCCAGAGATTGTCCGACGAGGCTTTTGGGCATGCTTGGGCTTGACTGTGAAAGGAGATATAACAGCCAGTAGGTCGGGCGTTGGTGCTTCACATAGAGACGTCACACCTCGGTCACATGATCATTTTGAAGACTTTGACCGATCATTTTTGCCATTTCAAAGGAACATGACCCCATATCCCCTAGCCGCCTTTGTGATGCTACGCCATTTGCGATGACCGAAACAATGCCAGGAATGAGTTTATTAGCCGCGAGGCCCTATGCCTTCCTCGCGCCATCCAGCCAGTGTGCCTTTTTAAACCTCATCCAGAACACGCTCCTTGAACTCCCGCTCAACCTTCTGGCCCTGGTCATCCGTACCCGACTCGCCATGAAGAGCCATCAAGGCTCCGAGGTCGAACTTGGGCTGCTTCAGCAGCTTGACCTTGCGGATGTGAACCTATTCGGGACCGCGCAGTCAGTATAGAGTTTGCAAAAAGTGCGTTGGGAATGTTCAAAGTCTGTAGTTGTAACTCACATTCTGGAGAGGATAGATGCCTTGAGTGGACTTCTCAATCTCACGGCCGATGACTTCGGGAATCAGCTTGGAGGTGAGCTGAGTGAGAGTGCAGCTAGAAGCCTCGCGCTGGATGATGTCGGTCATCTTGCGTCGGATGGCTCGAATCTGCGACGAGGCAGCATAGGTAGTCTTCTTGATCTGGTTGGGTCGTCGCTTGGTAAAAGCGATGGCGAAGAGACGGATGAGGTAGTCGTCGGTGGTCTTGACGGTAACGTTGGCCTCAATCAAAGTCTGCCACTTTCGGACCAGGGATCGAAGCTTGTCCGAGGTGAAGTCGAGGCCGTGGAAGTTGGTCAGGCAGTTCTTGCCCTGAACCTCGTCAACGCGAAGGCGGACCTTGCGGAAGGAGTGGTCCTCATCCTTCTGAAGATCGGCGAGAGAGACCTCGACGATACGGCCCTTGAGGGCATCGTTGGCGTTCTTCAGACCAGTGGTTCGGTTCACCAGGGTCTTGCCGACACTGCAATTTCACAAAGTTAACCATTCTGCTACCAAAAGCCATTGGATTTCTTGTCGATTCGCGTCGCGACTCACTCTCGAACGTTGAAAGGATTAGGGGCCTAGAGAAAACCGAGTCAATAAATTTCTTAATGTCCCTTTGTGACAAATCCACCTACCTTGATCGAATACCAGTCCTTGCGGGTGAAGGGGTCCACGGTCTTCTTCTTGAGGCCCTTCTTGCCCTTAGAAAGTCTCTTGTTCCTGATATGTGCGTAAGTATTTTTCATTTGGATGCATACAACATTGGTCTACTCACTTTCCAACCGCCATGTTTGCTGGCTATTCTGTGAACCGTTGGAGAAAACCGAAGGTGCTGGCTGGAGGGATTGGTGGAGGGGCGAAATAATTTCAATTTCTTGTGTGCACCAGCTTAGGTCTAAGCGAAGCTGAGAAAAAGTGCGGCCCAAATTTTTTCCGATACTAGCGTGCTGCGTGGGTGTGCCCCAAGATTCACGTGATAAAACCACATCTTCAATATTGATCACACTAGCCACCATCTATCCGTGTAACGTGGCTGGCCTTGTGGCGACTTTATTCCACTTGAGTTTTTTTCTTTCTTTTTTTCTTTCGAACGTCGTGGTTTGTCGAGGCGAAGCGGATTACTTGATGCATTCTGCTTCGGGGCCACTTTCATCGAATTCTGAATATATATTCCTTGTTGGCTCATGACATGTTCCGCTATGCCCATCTAATCCAGGGCACAGAAATATGACCTGTGGTCTTTTGAGCATTGTATTCTTTTTGATATTGAATTCATTTGTTATGAGCTGTCAACGGCAAGATTTCCTGTTGAGAAGAGTTCCCAGAGAGGTGCTGTCTGGAGCGCTATGTGTCCCAGCTTTGCCTATAACGGGCGCCTTTTTTTTCTTGGTTCGTTTTACGTATGTATCTATTTCTTTTGGCTATCTTTTTGACTGGATGATGACCCGACCTACCCATCCTCACGAGACGTGTTCCTCCTTTGCCCTTCTTTCGTATACGGCGGAGATTTCCTCACGAGTGTTTTCTCACCTAAAAACCACCTCGACTTTCCTCTGGTCTTGGGTATCGCATACCCTCCTAGGTTCTGTCGACTCGACCTCATGCAGGTACTTGGTTATAGGTGAGATAAAAGGTAATGATCCTCCCGGATTCATCGCCTTCCTGCCCGGCCCTCCTTAAGAGAGCTGTCGATAGGAAGCACCCTGCTTCACTACAGTACTGGGCGAGCCTTTTGAATGAGTTTCTTCGTCTGTGTCGCATTCATTCGCCTTTCTTGTGAAAGGGTTTCCACCCACAAAACCCATGCCTTTGATCAATCATCTGTATCCTTATCTATATCCTGCTTATCTCGATTCCAGTCATCAAAACTTGGAAAACTGAAGTAGTAGCCTGCGTCCTTGTGAGATTTCGCCCTAGGCCTGGGATAGCACACAAACCGAGACGAACCTGATGGAGAGTCGACTAAGACAACGTCTTGACAACTTGTAGGTGATGTGCTGGAGTCACCTCGACATATTACGATCGCATCCACTTGGTGAGGAATCGATTCTGTCGTAGATGAATGCTCGAGATGAGTAGGCGGCGGAGAGTAGATGGCGACCCGGTTGAGTAAATCTGTTGCTTTTTGCGGGGAGGTGGAGCTAGCAAGAGGCCCTCGGATAGCATTGGAAGTCGTGATAGAGGGTTCTGTAGCACTGGACCGCAGCAGCCGGGGCCGTTGACGAGATGTGTTGTGCGAGGACGAGTCACGTCGGTGATGCGACCTTACCGCATTGCGGGTTTCTCGAGAAAAAGATGCCATGGTCGATTATCGGCGACTTAGAGGTCGCCTAGGTGGGTAAACAAATAGACGGGTATTTCAGTGAACGGAGACCTCGTGCACCAAAGGCATTCGATTTGAGCATCTGCCTACGGCATTCGCCTAGCTTCAATGTGGAGAACGTTGGTGATGATCGACGATGATAATGATGAAGGCGTTGATGACATTGATGTTGGGCGAGGTCGAGGATGACGCGGAAGCCTGCTCGTCGGAGGAGCTGGAATATCAACCTCGGCGACCACGGAATGCCACGGCGGCCATCCACCACTATCACGCAACGGGTCCCCCCAGCACGTCTACCTGCTCGCCACTTGTCGGCTCATCGATGCATTGGGTGCCAACTATGTGTCTTGAAGTGTATGGCCCAGCATCCCTGGCTTGGGCACGCCGGGGCTCGGAGGCTGCACGCGGGCTTCCCGTGCATGTGCATGCGGGGATTCTCCAGCACGCAAGGCCACTCAGAGATTGACAGACAGGTACCTCGTCAGCCAAAGGTCGGTAAAGAACGAGCCAACGTAGCTACCGTCGCATTGCTACCCAACCCCCCGACTAAAGATACAGTAGGCCGGGACTGGGCGGCCGTGAGTGGGGGGATGAATGGAGGGTCGGAGAGCGGCAACTAAGACGTATCTGGTATCGGAGAAGGAATTGAGCAGGCTTGAAGGTGAGCATGAGCCAGTGTCTTTGCGTTTGGGGTGCCAACCGCCAAGTGGTACCTGAACACCACCTCCCGAGAGAGAGGTAGGTACCTCAGGGACGCCGCACGCGGGACTCGTCAGGCGCCTTCTTTCCGTCCGACCATCAACAAAACTGCACCCCCCAAAGCCGCAGCCATGCCGAATATTTCCCTCATGTCAAGCCGTAGAGCTTTGCTTGATAAACTCATTATTAAAAGACCACCAATATCAAAAGAGAAAATATGCACGAATAGGCTGTTCTTGCGTAGTGCACGGTATATCTATCTGGGTGTGTGCACGTGTGGGGAAATCCTTTGGCCGAACATGGTTCAGTCCAGACGGCACAGTTACTTCACAGCTGTCCACGAAATTTTCCTTCCATGAGGTATGAACATGGGTCCTTGTGTAACAACGTTTGCACCCTCCAACGTCGCCACTACAAATGTTTTCTTTTGGCCCGATGCAGCTGCCGGTGCGCAGCCCCAACACCCACCCACCATCAAAATGGGCGGATGGCACTGTGGCATCGTATGAATAGTGATCAATCAAGGTCAGTTGGTGTGGAAACCTTGTCTAATGTGCTATTCACTGCTGACACCCTACAACACCTGAAGTGATATTCTCCCCCACCCAAAAACTTGGCTTGGTTAGTGGTCAAAACTATCATCTAAATTAGTATGGAACCATGATCTGGGCGAAGTCAGGTCTGCTCACTCTTCCCAAATCCTGCCCTGAACTGCCTGAAGCTCCTCGGCGGTCATTCGCTTGCCAGTCGTGAAATACCCTTAGGAAAAGGCTCGTTAATTGCAACAAGAATTCCATCTTTTTTTTTCCCCTCGGGATATTTAACTCACCTGCTGTGATTTTGGCGTCAATCTCGACTCTTGAATCGGCTGGAATCAACTCTTCAGGAAGCTCAACCCGCTCATGGATGGGGATGCTAACTTCATATTAGTCTGATTTATCGCCGATTACTTGTTTTCCCTCAGTGACTCACCCCTGGCCAACAATGGCGTCGTGTTTCATGCTGCAGAGTTGTGTCAGCGTCCGACTGCTATCAACACCGGGCCAGGTGAAACTAACTTGCTCATGCTCAACATCCTGTCGATCTTCTTGATCCCAAGCCAGTGAAGAATGTCTGGCATCAGGGCCTGGAATCGCATATCTTTCACGCCTGCAATGTTCTCGGTTCGCTTGAAATAGTCGGAAGCGCGGTCGGCCCCACGTTTTCGAGCATTGTAAACCACTTTTAAGATGTCAGTTTCCTCGGTCAGCCAACTCTAGTCACGGGAGCAAATCGCACTGACAGTACTATAGAACTGATTAGTGTGAAAGACACGTTTGACAATACAGTGATAGACTGTACCTTCGTAACTTCTCCCAACGCTCTACCTTCCTTTCGGAAATAAATTACGACACCACTTCCACCATTTTGAGCCTCTTTGACAGCCTCCTCGATACCGAAAATAAGGTAGGGTCGACAGGTACAAATGTCAGATCCGAAGACATCACTTCCATTGCACTGCATTGGTGAGTTTAGTTATGTGCATATTCTTGGGACCATACCTCATCATGAATTCTGAGCGACAGTCGCACGGTTTCGTCAGACATTTTAGCTGGATCACCAAAGCAGTATACTGTAAGCCCCCCTACGCATTGTTAACCCGATAAAGACTCCATATTTTAACATGTTCAGCTATTGAGACTGACCGATCGGAGGTAAAAAAAGTTTGATGTCACCACGTGTGATTAGCTTGAATTTGTTAGCCGCTGGATTTTTCCCCAGTAATCAGACTACTGTACCTCCGGATAGCTTCCACCAGTGTGCTCAAACAGAGATCTACGCAATGTTCCTTCATCTATTTGACGTCAGATTTGGGACTACAAATTGGATAACTGACCTTACCAATGCCGAACCTTTCGGCAACCCCAGGGAGGTACCAGACCTACGGTGCCATGTTACTAATACTTACCCATATTTAAAATGGTGGCGGTGAACTTACAGGCTCAACTGCAAACTTCGTGACAGCTAGTTCACCAAACTCATTGAGGCATACCTTCCCGTCAGGGACCCTAAAATAACTCAGAACAGAAGTCAAGAGACTGAACAAGTACAACCCACAGGCGCCCAGCTTTCACACTTTCCTCTAGTTCGGGTAACTGATTCGCAATAAGTTATTCATGTTGGAGTAAAATTAAGGGTTCTTTACTTACTTTCATGTGGGCTTTCGTAATAGCTATGGTAGGCCGGATGTCAACTAAATTATTCATTTAGTAGTGGACTTTATTCCTCTTCTGTTATGAAAGAAAAATCTACTCTTGTTTTGGTTGACCAGATCTTTGAAGATCCACGGGGCGAGGTGCCCCCAGGGATCCATAGCAACGATCTTCTTTGGGTCTTCCCATTGAGGGAAAGGTCCGATTTGAGCTGCTGGCTCAGTGTTGGTGAAGTCGGGTCTATATGAATTGTTTAAATATCTCTCTTCCTTGTATATGTAAGGGGTGTGTGGCAAACCTGTGGTCGCTGTCGAGTTCTTTGCTAGCCACTGCTAGAGCATAGTAGATGGAATATGAACCACCACTACGATTGTCTTAGCTTCGTAAAAGTTGGTAGTGGGGGGTGCAAGAATGGGAACCTACTGGGCTAGAGAAAAATTATTAGTTCAAGAAGACCCGTTTTGGATAGAAGCAGACAAACCTCCAATAGCTAGTTGTTTCGATCCATAGTCAGTATTCCTATCTTTGGTAACAGATTTGGGCAATGACGCACCATTTCGACGTCGGATGGTAGAGGGGGCTCTCGAAACGACAATTGGCCCGCGTTTCAGTGGGTCAGAATTTCCCCAGTTCATGTGGAGAGGGTTGATCCCAATCTGTTTGGGATATGTCCTGATCAAGGTCAGCAACAATGCTGGGATGAATAGATTGTTTCCAAGGAGGATTCTACGTCAGAATAATGCGCGATGTGTAACCTGGGCGTTGGCTCGAGGCGACCGGTGAGGATGAGAGCCCGTCTTGTGAAGTGGTAGTGTTACCCGCTTTGATTGAAGACTCTTTCGTGATGGAACCGATTTCGACCCTATTATTATTCGGTTCTGACCCAAACAAATCGTCCCCTTGTGTGGGGGTTGACTTGGTTCCAGTTCCTTCGTCATCAGCGATTGTCTTCCCAGATATGGATCCGACGGCATCGAGGAGGAGCGATTGGGTTCGCTGGATGTCCCGAAGAGCATCCATGACATCGGGTTGCATGTTGCTTGGATCCATGGCTTGTACACCGCTACAGGTAGATGTTACGGGGAAGTTGCAGAGATTCGGCCCTAAAGTACCAGGGTTGAAAGGAATGAAGTGAACTCAATATCCACGACGTGCCTTGAAAGATGATTCCAGGTGATGACTAATGTAGACAAGGAATGATCGGGGAGATCTGGGCATGCGGTGGAAAGAAATAGGCAAAATGTTAAGAAGAGCGGTCGACGATTGAAGGGGAGGATGGTTGCACCGTTATGTACTACTTATTCCCCGAACCAGACTCACCTATCATCAATTTGTCTACGTCACGCGGAAACGCACACCGACCTCGGTCCTCGCGATTGGAAGGTAAACAGTTCTCTTACCGGGTTGGGGCGCCGCGGCCAACATGCCTACTGTACCTAGGTAAGTAGTAGGTGTATGTCTTAACCCAGTCATCACAGCTTTCTCAATGTCCCACTCAAGGCCTGGGTGCCTAGGTAGGTACCTAGGTAGGTAGGGAGTTAAGCAGGCATACTGTGCTCGGCGGTCCCCGGATACCCACTCATCCAACGCCATACCTACTTCTCAATATCCAACCTCTGATCGCAGGGACTTCCCATGTTGGGGCACCACCGGATCCTTACAACACTAACCGAAAGGCAAAGCAATATATTCTCATCGGGCATCTACCTACTGATTAACCAAGCGGATCTCGGGGTAGAGCAAGGATATCCAAAGGCGGGTCGATCCTCCAAGCTTAGGCCCCACTGCAGCAACACCTACCCCACTAAATCGTGGATCCCTTGCAGCAGGTTGGAGGGTCCTATTGATGGTGCGAACACACGAAAGTAGCGTTGTTGGGAGAATCTAGCACCTCACCCTTGTCATAATACAGCCCTATTTCCAAGAGTCTCATACCTCTGCCTCGTGTGCCCCCATTTCTGCTTCAGACGGAGGAGGAAAAGAAATATGTATCTCCCTTTCACCTATTTTTCTAATGTAATTCTCTAATGATACAACGATCTTTTTCGTGGTGCTGATGTATCAAACGCGGGGATACTGTATGTCTTCTATTTGTTATCGATTTGCTTCCCTGCTTCGCTGTGAGGGAAGAACTTCGTCTCGGAGGTCGCCGCTGCCTGGGTGGAGAGACAAGGGCGGGGCAGAGCCAAACGCCTCCCCCGATTGATGCATGCTTCAACATGCACACTCGTGGCACAAGTACCTATGTACCAGACTCGCACTGATACACTGTTTGTGAACACGTGCACAGAAATAAGGCTTGCGATAAGATAACGGACACCATCCAGCATCCCGGCGCGCTTTGGTTCCTCGTCGCCACAGCCTGACATCTACATTACAACGTAGATTTTCTCTCCGATTTAAGGCGCATCGATCTGTCGACATCAACATGGGAAAGCGCAAGAAGTCATCCAGAAAGCCTATGGGCCCAAAGAGGGTGCGATTAGAAAAAACCCCGTGTTCTTGGCACTTTGATGCTAAAAGTCTTGCGACCGCAGTCCGATCCTCTACCTTCCAACTTCACATGCCTCTTCTGTAATCACGAGAAGTCGGTTACCGTCAAACTCGATAAAAAAGCCGGTGTTGGGCAACTAGATTGCCGCATTTGTGGTCAAAAGTTCCAATGTGCCGTTAACTGTGCGAACCCCTAACCCTTGCTCCGACCTCGTTGGCTTGTTCCTGACAGTTAATCCAGATCTGTCGGCTGCTGTTGATGTTTACGGTGAGTGGGTTGACGCAGCCGGTATGACTCCGAACTCGATAAACTCCCAGCATGACTCTTACGTGCTGACTATCTCCTAGAGGCTGTGGCCAAAGAGGACAACGCGGACGCTGGTTATTCAGGCACAGCACGAACACCAGGATCCGGACGTGCAGTGGGCGGCCGGTCAGCAGTTGACGACGACGACGACGACGACAGACATTCATATGAGGGGGATGGAATTGTGGCAGATGATGATGAATATTGAACAAGGCTTTGAAATGCACTGTTCCAACTCCAATGCTTCACCCAACAGAATCCGACATCCCGCGTTTTTTATCCTAGCATGTTGACTAAGACCCAATAAGTGCGACGTCTCTTGCTTTAAATGGTATAAAATCTGTCTCCAAAATCTCCAAGGCCTGGAACTATGTAACTGTCTGGGGGTCAGCGAACGCATTGACAGGTATTTGGGCTCATACTTCTTCTCATCAAGACCCTGTGTGTTTATTAGTTAGGAGACACAACGATGATATCGGGTAACAATGCAACGTACCTGATCTATGAAAGCGGTGACAACCCGCAATCGGGGAAATTTGGCGGCGAAAGTTTTGACGCCTTGTGGACTAGCAATGAGGTTCAGGAATAAAATGTGGTCCTCTGGTACACCTCGGGACTTCAGTACTTCGACTGCCATGGTGGCCGAGCCCCCTGGAATTGGCATTAGCATTAGCATATGCAGGCGAACTCAACTATGAGAAAACCAGTTTGGCCATACCTGTAGCGAACATAGGGTCTAGGAGAAGAACCCAGCGGTTGGCGATGTCCTCAGGTAGCTTATCGTAGAACAGTTTGGGTTGTGCTGTTTCCTCGTCCCGTTGGATCAAGATCTTGCCGATGCGAACGGATCGACAGCAGTCACGAAGACCTTGCTCCATAGCTTCACCAGCTCGCATGATGGACACGCCGCAAATCTTACCTTGGAACATGAGCCCATTGTACGTACGTCCAACAGGAGTGGTAACAGCATGCTCGATAACTGGGAGATGGTTGAGGCCTTCTTCTACCAACAGGCGAATGATTCGGTTAGAATAGAAGATAAAGTCTGCTCGGTCTGTTTTCTTGTTACGAATCATCCTGTGTAAGTATTTAGACACTGTACTGGGAGGCATAGGGTGGTAGGAACCTACGACAAGAGAGCAATAAGCTGTGGCGTCTGGGGCAATACATGGACGTTTTCCAAGCTGACGTCGCAAGACACAGTGGCGCTGGGCTTCTGGTTTTGGGCCCGGTACTCTGGCCCAACTGACTGGGTGGGAGCTTGGGAAGCTGTCTTATCCGTCATGGTGATGAATATGATACTATGTCAATGGAGTGGCGAGTGGAGGTGAAAAGACTGAGAAGCCCTGGGCCTTCACGGTGCTGAAGTGGTTCGAACAAGGTTCTTGAGTCGAAACTTGGAGACACAAGTACAAAGCAGAGGGAGTAGTGAAGGGGAGCCGATTTCTGACTCGCAGAACAGCGGCACCGATGAGGCAATTGGGGGGGAGGAAAATCAACATCAACCGGAAGGTAAGCCTTGACAACAAGAGCTGGAACAGCTTCAGCTGTCTTTTGGCCTTTATCGAGCTTTTGCATATGCGTGAAACGGGGGTGGGATGAGAGGGGACACCGCCTCAATTCGGCCCGGGGCATTCCAACAGGCCAAACCAAACACATAAGTTCGCAGAGTCTACCGCATATTTACCAATAACAGATATGGTGGCAAGCCAGATTGCGTCGGCTGTTAGTTAATGGAAAATGGCCTCTCCGTTAGGTTGAGTTCCCAGTCTTTTTGGTCTTCTTCTGAGCCACAGCCTTCAAGCTCCTCCCCAGAGTTATTGTTTCCATTTTACATGTGGCGGGCAGGGCTTCCAACAATTCAAGTGGTACTAAGTCAAATCAAAGACGTCAATTCAAGCACACCCCTTGAATTAATTTAAGCCAATCGAATATAAATCCCTCATATCTGCAATTATATAAGGGTTATAATATATATATATATATTTTTATATTTTTTTAATATCTATTCTTTATTTAATTTTATTATAAAATGTTATCTTTACTTTATATTTCTTTTATTTTATAACTTTAAAGTAAATTAAGTTTTTTAAAAAAAAAGTTATATTTTTAGCTATTCTTTAATAAAAAAGTTTATAATTACTATTTCTTTATACTTTTATATAAATAGCATTAATACTAAAAGTGCAATAATTAAATGCTTTATATATAGTTATATAATATAATTTTAATACTTTATACTTAAATAAATTAATCTTTTAATTAATTATTTAAGTAAATATATTACTTTATCTATTTATAATTATTTAAGCATAAAGTAAGTCTTTTAGCTATAATAATAATATACTTAACTTTAAAGCTAGCTATTATATATATAAATTATATAATAAATAATACTTTTAAATAATTAGCCTTTATATCTCTTAAATAAAGGTTAATAATCTAAAAGTATATTTATACTTTAGGACTTATTATTATAATAGTTTTAAAATATAAATTAAATAAAGTTTAATATATAATTAATTATTTTCTATAATTAAGCTATTATAACACTTTTATAATATTAACTTTTGCCTTTAAACTTACAACTGCTTATAGCTATTCTAAACTACTTTTAAAATATTTTAAATTATAATTAATTAATTCTTTATATTAAATTACCTTTAGATATAATAGTGCATTAAGAGTGCAATATTAATGCTATAGCCCTTTTAATAGTTATTAATTTAAAAAGATATAATATTAAAAATAGCTAATATAATTTCTTTTTTATTATTAATTAATATAATAATACATTTAAAATAAATAAAGTAATAAAAGTTAATAAAAGCCTTATAATTAATAAAGATAAAAAAGCTTATATAGCTATTATTAAAATTATTTTATTTTATCTTTTTAAAGTAATTTAAAAGGTATTTTAAATCTATATTAATATATATAAAGTATACTTTTATCTTTTTTTTAAGATTAATATAACTTTAAAAAAAGACTTATTAATAAAATTATTATTACTATAATAATTATTATTACTATAATAATAATAGCTATTTTAATTAATTTAAGCTTTTTTTTTAATTAATATAGCAATTTTATATATTAATTCTTTTATATAGCTTTATATTTATAAATACTAAAACTAATAAATATATAATATATAGCTATATTAAATATAAAGTTACTATTTATACTAAAGATACTTTTAAAAATATTAAAAACTATACTTTAATAAAAACTATATAAATAGTAAATTAAGCCTATAGTAACTTTTATATAATTATAATATATTGCCTTTTTAATAAAAATATAATTTTTACCTTTTTTACTTTAAAATAAACTAAAGCCTTTTATAAAGAAGAATAAATAGCTATTATATTTAAAAAGAATACCTTTTTTACTTTTTTAATCTTTATTATTTTAGTAAAAAGAATTTAAATTAAATTTATTTTTAATAATATAAATAAACTTATTAAAACTATTAATAATATTAATACCTTAAAAGTTAATAAAGTAAAGCTTATTTAAGCCTAAAATAGTATTACAATAAAAATAAACTTAATTCTTTATATTTTATTAATTAAAAAAGCTTAAAATAATAAACTTTACCCTTAAACTTATAATTACTTATAGCTATTCTAAACTACTTTTAAAATATCTAAAATTATAATTAATTAATTCCTTATACTAAGTTACCTTTAGATATAATAGCATATTAAAAGCGCAATACTAATACTATAGCCCTTTTAATAGTTATTAATTTAAAAAGATATAGCATTAAAAACAGTTAATATAACCCCCTTTTTACTATTAGCTAATATAGCTATATGCCTAAAATAAATAAAGTAATAAAAGCTAATAGAAGCCTTATAATTAATAAAGATAAAAAAGCATATAAAGCTATTATTAAGATTATTCTATTTTACCTTCTTAAAGCAGTTTAAAAGGTATTTTAAATCTATATTAATATATATAAAGTATGCTTTTGCCCTCCCTTTAAAACTAATATAACCTTTAAAGAGAGACTTATTAATAAAATTACTACTATTATAATAATTGCTATTATTATAATAGTATTAGCTACTTTAATTAATTTAAGCTTCTTTTCTTTTTAATTAATGCAATAGTTTTATATATTAGTTTTTTTATATAGCTTTATATCTATAAATATTAAAATTAATAAATATATAATATATAGCTATATTAAGTATAAAATTATTATTTATACTAAAGATGCCTTTAAAGATATTAAAAATTGCATTTTAATAGAAACTATATAAATAGTAAATTAAGCCTATAATAACTTTTATATAGTTATAGTATATTACCTTTTTAATAAAGATATAGTTCTTACTTTCTTTACCTTAAAATAGGCTAAAGCCTTTTATAAAGAAGAATAAATAGCTATTATATTTAAGAATAATGCCTTTTTTACTTTTTTAATTTTTATTATTTTAATAAAAGGAATTTAAATTAAATCTATTTTTAATAATATAAATAAATTTATTAAAACTATTAATAGTATTAATACCTTAAAGATTAATAAAGTAAAGCTTATTTAAGCCTAAAATAATATTATAATAAAAATAAACTTAATTCTTTATATTTTATTTATTAAAAAAGCTAATAGTTTATATAATAATAGATTATTTTTTAATACTAAACTATATAATTATAAACCCTTTAATAAAGAATTAAAATTTATTTAATACTTTTAATACTATAAGTATAGCTATATTATAAAAAACTATTAATTTATTTTAATTTATAGCTAATATAATAGCTTAATATATAATAATTGCTTTATTAAAAAGAAAGAAATTCTTTATTGCTATATTTTATACTATAAAGATTATTTAGCCTAAAGCTATATTTATTTTATAGTAAAAAAGCATTAAACCTATATAAAAGAAAAATACTATAAATAATTAATAAAATATAAAAAATGCATTTTAATATAGTAAAATACTCTTTATATATAATAAAATAGCTTTTTTAGGAACTCTTTCTTTATAATTTTTCTTTTTATTAAAAGAGTTAGCTAACTTTTAGGCTTTATAAATAAATAATACTATACTTTATTTAATGCTTTTCTTTCTTTTAGTGCCTATACTTTATTACTATTATTTATTAAATTAATTCTTTTATTTATATTTAATTAATATAAGTTTTATTTTAAAATATATATTACTACTTTAGGTTAATTTATTAAGCATTATATATTTATAATAGATATAATACAATTATACTTTTAGAATTAATTAAAAACTAAAGAATTAATACTTTAATAAACCCTAAAAGATTAAACTATATTATAATTTATTATTTAGGCTATATAGCTCTTTATATATATAAATAATATAAACTAAAAACTTAAATTTATTAAGCTAAAAAAAACTAAATTAATATTAATTTTAAATATAGCTATATAAAAATAATTGCAATATATAACTTTTTAAAAGGTAAAAGAGACTTAAGGGCAATATATACTTTAGCTAGCCTTACTTTAGCCCTTTAAATAATTATAATTAAAGACTTTAATTTATATTACTTAATATAGAATTGCTATAATAAAACTACTTTATATAGCTTAATCTTTTTAATAGAAATATAATAATTAAATATAGCCTTAATAACCCTTTATAAAATAGTAATTTAAAAAGTAAGTAATACTAAAAATAATACTTTTAATTTAGCTTAAGCCTTAAAGAATAGCTATATTATTTATTTAGGCCTTAATTATAATTTAAATAGCTTTAATTATATTTTATAATAAATATATATTAAATTCTTTATAAATATATTGCCTTTTTTTTATTAAACTTTTAGCCTATAGTATTTAATTAATATATAATAAACCTTAAGAAGGCTAAACTTAAAGTATAAATTACTTTTTATTAAACTTTAGGTAAAATAACCTTTATATATTAGCTAAAATAAATAATTAAATAGCTAACTTAAGAATTGTATTAAATTGCTTAATATACTATTTTAATATAAAGGCAATTTAAGTTTAGCTATAATAATTAATAGAATTAGTCTATAATAAAGGCTATTTATTAATTTAAATAAATATAAAAATATATATAATATAATAGTATAATAGCTAATTAGCTAAAACTATAAAAAGTAAGCAATAAGCAAAAGGCTTATATAGTTAAGGCTAAATATATAGCTTAATGCAATACTCTATTTAAAGCTAAAATAAAGAAAGGTATTAATAGCTAAAAGAAACTTTAAAACTTAAAGAAATAAATATAATTTTAAAGCAATATTGCTTTAGCTTTATTATAGCTCTTTCCCTTTAATTGCCTTAAGTAAGATTTTTTAGCTATAAGCTATATTAAAAAGGCAATTATATTAATAAAATGCTTTTTTTTTAAACCTTAAGTAAATAATTAAAATATTAAATTTATTATAATAAATCTTACTATATAACTATTAAGTATAAATTAAATGCTATAAAATATTAAAAACTTAATATAAAACTATATTAAACTTTATAAATTAATATACTTATTCTTTAAAATTTAATTATAAAAAGCTTTTAATAGTAATAAATTTTCTATTAGCTTCTTTAAAGTATATAATAAGCCTTTTTTAAAAGCCTTTATTACTATTATTAATATAAGTATTATATTTAAGTATTTTTTATATTATTTTTATTATATAATTGCTATTATTATTTTTAAATTAAATAAAATAATAGCTTAAAAATATATAATATTTAAATAAAGATTTATTTTCTTTTTTAATATTATTAATAAAGTAATAAAATTAATAATAATTTAATAAATAATAATAATAATAAAGAATTTAAATATATTTCTTAATAATTAAATAAAAAATAGACCTTAAAGGTCTATTAAGCTTGCCTTTATAGTTATAGTAAAAATAGTATATATAGTATAGGCTTATAGTAAAATAGCATTACTTTTTTAATTAAACTTTACTATAGCCTTTAATTTAATTAACTATAAAAGGCTTATTGCTACTCTTTATAATTAAGGCTATTTATAATAAATATTAATTTAGCTTTTTAGCTATTTATTTAAGTATTTAATATACCTTTAATTTAATAATAAGTCCTTTAAACTTTATAGCATTAAAGCTAAAGTTCTATAAGAATTGCTACTTTTCTTTATTCTCTTTATTCTATTTATATTAGGGCTCTATATAGCACTTAAAAAAGTCTTTAAAATTATAGTAATTAAACTTATTAATAATATAAATATATTTATATTTAAAAAAAATATAATAAAGACTTAAGTTTAATTTAAAGCTATATAAATAATATATATATTTTAGGCCTTTATTAATAATATAACCTTTAAATTTATAAAGGCCTAGCTTTTTTATTTTTTCTATTAATACTAAAGGCATTAAGTTTAATTAATCTTTACTTATAATATAATCTAGCTATAAAAATTATACTATTTTTTTAGGTTATAGCTATATAAAAAGCTACTTTAGGGCCTATATATCTTTAAGCTTAAGGGAAAACTTAAGCATTAAAGATAGGCCCTTACTGCCTTTATAGTAAGTATATAAAGAGTAAACCTTAAGGCTGCCTATATAATATATATATATATAATTAAATCTATAATTGCCTATAGTATTAATATATATTATTCTTTAGTAAAAAAAAATAGTAATTTAAAAGGGATTATTAAAGCCTTATTTATTAAATAGATTTAAGCCCTTTATATTATTAAGGAAGGCTATAAGGCTATTTTAATTAAATTATTAAAAAATAAGCTTAAAATCCCTTTATTTAATATATACTTTAATAAATAATTTATTTAATTTTAAGGCTAGCTTTAAGCTTAAAGCATTAAAAAATTTATTCTTTTTATAATTGCATTAATAATATATTAAATTTATTACTATTATTATAATAGCCTTTAGTATAAATTAATATAAAAATATAAAAAGTAGTTTATTAATTAGCTTTTTAATAGAAAATATAAAAAGAATTAAAAATTAATTAAAAATTAAATATTAATTAATTAAAAATACTATTAAAAATAAGCTAAATATAAATTCTATAAATAGTATATAAATAATAAAATAAAGATAGCTAAAATCTTTTTATTTTATATAAAAAAGAAGACTATTTATTTATATAAAGAACTTAAGAAATATAAAAGCTTTTTATTTATTTAAATATAAATAGAATGCATTAAACTTTATGGATTTCTTTTTTAAAGAAAGGTCCTTATAGTAAGTATGCCTTAATATTAATGCAAAAATACTATTAAAATAGTTAGATATATTATACTATATTACTTACTTTATTTAAGCTAAAAGAAAATACTATTTAATTTCCTTTATAATCTTTTTAAATTTAAGTAATATTTATTTAAAGCTTAAACTATATATTGCTTTATTAAATAGCTAGCCTATTTATATATTATATTATACTATAAGTTAATTATTAAATTATATTTAGTTTAAAATATATTTATTTTTATATTGCCTTTACCTTTTAGTAATTTTTTTATTTAAATGCTTTAACCCTTTTATTAAAAAGAAAATTAATATACTTAAAAAAACCCCTTTTAAAAGAAAGAAAAAACTAGCCTATTATATAAATAATATACTAAAGCCTGCCTTTTTAATAATTAAGTCTTTACTTTAGCTCTATTTTAGACTTTATCTTTATTTATTGCTATACTTAATTTATATTTATTTATTTTAGTAATACTATTTACTTTAAGTTTATATTCTTTTTAAAAAATATAAAATCTATTTTATTCTCTTTACTATCTTTTTTATTATTTTTCTTTTTTTTATTTTTTAGCCCTTTTTACTTTAATCTCCCTTTAGCTTTATTTAAGCTTAAGCTATTACTTAAAAAGTTATATTAAACTTTAGTCTTTATTATTAATATTAGCTAATATAAATCTATATTAAAATTAACTTTATTTATTACTATTATTGCTTTTTAATGCTATTTATTTTTAAGTAGCTTTAGCCCTTTTAATTAAAAAAAGTAATATAGCTATTAAGCTTTTAAAAGCTATAGCTATATAATTAACTTTATTAATTAGCTTATAGAGTTAATTAGCATTAAGATCTATAATTAAAACTATAGATATAGCTTAAAAGTATACTTAAATTGCCTTTCTTTTAGCTTAAATAAACTTAATCTTTAATTGCTAAAGCTTCTTTATTTAATAGACTATATTAGTAATAAATCTAAATTAAAATTAAAAAGTACTTATTATAGCTATTCCTCTCTATAAAGCTATTATTAATACTTAAATATTAGCCTTTATTAAATATAGTAATAGCTTATATAGCTTATATATATAAGCATAAATAGTATAGCTATTAGCCTTAGCATTTATTACTATTAGCTATTTAAAGTTATAGCAAAAGGGTATAATTTATTGGCTTAATTTTAGTATAGACTTTTCTCTTTATTTTTTGCTATTTATATAATATATATAGAATAGAGTAGATCCTGCACTGCCCTTAAGGATGGCTTGGCACCCCCTGCCTTAATGCGGCCAGCTTAGCATCTTAGCATTTATATAAATGTTAATAAAGGAGCTGCAATAGGCCTGTAGTGTATATAAACTGTTGCGATTGTAGTTATGGTTGTTAAACCTAAGGTATTCTATATATAGGGAAACACTAAAACGCACTTTAGATTATAGAAATAAAGCTTGAAATAATTGAATGAAGGTTATATAAATATAATATAGCTCTATTAGGTTTAGTGCAATTTAACCCCTCTTTTAGAGCCTGAGCGATAAAGTAAGGCTAAAAGGGATAAGAAAATAAGAATATATACAATTATACAATTAGTTTAATTTAATAATTAAGAGTCTTAAAGCTATACTTATTAGTATAGCTAAAACTATTTAATTGAGCTTTAAAAGTAAGAAATAAACTTTATATTTTAATTTTAAACTAAATATATAAGATAACTTTAAAGACCTATATCTTTAATAACTTAAATAATTAAAAGACTTTTAAATAAAGCTATAAAATGAAAATTATAGTAAAATAAGTTAAAAAGCTTAAAATCCTTAAGGACCTTTTTTAATTTAAGACTATTTAAATTTTTAAGCCTATAATGCCTATTTCTATAAAATACTATATAAAAGAAAGAATTAAGGCTAAAAGCTTAATAATAAAGCTTATTTAATTAAAATAATAAGCAATTATAATAATAGAGTTACTTTCTAAAGACTAAAAACTATTAAAATGTAAGCTTATAATATTTTACTATAATTAAAAAAAATATAAAATTAAAGTAAATAAAATCTATAATATTTTTAACTAAATAATAAAGAAAATAAGCCTTTATTACATTTAAATATATTTATTTATAATAAATAAAGGTAATAATAATAATAATATTATAAAATTCTATTATAACCTTAAAGCTATATATAGAATTAATAATATATTAAAAGGAAAATAAGCTTAAAAATACTATTTTAAAGTATTAAAATAGACTTTAAACTTTAAAATTATTTAATAAAATTAAATTATTATAAACAATATACAGGCATACATAAAGACAGTTACAGCAGGCAATATATACAATAGATCAATCTAAATCAATTAGGATTTATAAGGAATAGCTAAATAGTAATTGCAGAATGCAGTTATCTATTTATAGTGCAGGGATTCCCTTATAAGGATATATAGCCTTAAGACCTAGGCCCATAAGGCCCCTAAAGTCGGCTTATGGCCAGCCGCTATATCTATAGCAGCAACTACCTTTGCCTGGCTGCTATATCTATTTATACTCCCTTTAAGCCTAACTAAAAGCTTATCTTTAGGTGCTATTATAAGGCTATTTTAATCTTTTTTATATATATATTTTTATATAATTATAAAGTTATTCTTTTTTTATTATTAAGGCAATTATTTACTTAAATAAAACTTCCTTACTGCTAGAAATAGGCTTTTTTACTATAGCTAAAGGCATTACTATAAGCTTTTATAAGTACTATTTATATTTACTTTAGTGTTTTTAATATAGCACTTTCTTTAATTTTAGCCTTAATCTTAAGGCATTAATAAAAAAGCAATATAATAGGCCTATTAATAGCTTTATAAATATATTAATAATATTTTTAGTAAAAGGAATATATTATAGTTTAATTATATTATTTTTAATAGCCTTTTTTATAAAGTAATACTATACTTAAATATACTTTATATAGATATAAAATTTAGGGTTATATATTAGCTTTATAGCACTTTAATTATCTATAAAAATTACTATTAAGGCAGTTAATAGGCTATTAAATTTCTTTATAAAGCTCTTTATTTATATAATTTATAATACTGCTTTTACTAATATATAGTATTTAGCTTTTATTAAGGACTTTATTATAGTCTTTTAATGCTTATTAAACTATATAATTAGGCCCTTATTTATAAAAAATATATATCTTTTAATTAATTATACTATTTTTAAGTAGCTAGTATAATTAAAGTTATAATAGCTATAGAGATTAAATGGATTGCTATATAACTCTTCCTTAAGGCAGTAATAATAAATAGAGTAATTAAGGCTCCCTTTAATGTATTATAGCATTCTTCTTGCAGCCTTAAGTTATTGCTTATTTAAGCTATTTAAAAAGTATGCCTAAAGACTATATATAAAGGCTAAATTAGGCCAGCTTTATTATAAAAGATAGTTAACTTTTCTTACTATTAATATATATTCTTTATTAATAGCCTTTATATTAAGGATATTAATTGCTTTAATTAAATAATAAGTTTCTATTTCTATTAATATATTTATAGCTTTATAGTTAAAGTATTTAAATTACTTAAGAATGCTTATTATATAGTCTTTTTATAATAATATAAGCAATCTATCTTTTTTTACTATAATAGCTATACTTAAAAAAAGCTTAAGAAATTTAAGTAACTTTATCTTTACTTTTTATATAAGTTTATTAATAAAGGTATTTATATTTTTATTATTATTAATAACTATAAGTATATTATTTATATATATAGCTATAATAATCTTTTTTATTTAATTTATATAGACTATAGTATTGCTTTATAGCCTTTTAAGGCTTAATTTATTAAATATTTTCTTTAGTTTCTTTTATTACTATTAGGCACTTTACTTAAGGCTATATAGGGCTATAAGCAACTATATAATATACTTAATGCCTTATTTATAGCCTACTTTTTTAATTAAATATTTATACTTTAGATCCTTAAAGAATTTATTAAATAAAGAGAAAGTTATAATATAAATATCTTCTTTTAGCTTTTTATTTAAATATACTATAATTATATTATTTTATAATAGCTTTTTTTAATTTATATAATATAAGTAAATAGTATTTTTTAAAAGTTAGTTTTTATAATTAAAAAAAAGGTCTTTTAGTAATTAATGCCTTTTTTTTATATAAAGCTATATACTATAAATTAAGCTTTATATATAATTATTATATTATTTTTATTTCTTTTATATTAATTTACTTACTTTACTATAAGTAGTCTTTTGCCTTTTAGTAATTCCCTTTTTAAAATAAATTTAAGTATGCCTTTATTAATAAAAGTATAAATCTTCTTAAAGAATGCCTTCCTTTAAAGGTTAATATCTAGCCAATTAAGGGCATTATAGACTATAGCTAGATTGGCATTAATGCAAGTAGCTAAAATCTACTTCTTTATAGCTATTATTAATATTATAAGGTATCTCTTAAAGTTATTAAATGCTTCTTTTAGCTATAATTAAATAATCTCTTTACCTTTTGCTATAAGCAATAAAATAGGCTTATAGAATACTATATATATTATTATAATAACTTTCTTTATTTTAGGGTTTTAAATTCTATATACTTTAGTTCCTTAAAATCCTATAAGGATTTCTTTTTAATTATAAGGTAGTATCTTTTTAGATCTATTGCACTTTTTCTATTTAATATAAATAAATGCCTTTAACCCTAAAATCTATAAATACTTAATGCTTAATATATATGCCTTTTTTAAGATTAAATCTATAAAGTAAACCTTATAAAGGGTCTTTTAGTTTAGTAATTTTATTACTATAATATTAGCAATATATATAATTATAAGGATAATCTCTTTTTATAGTCTAAAAGGGATATTTATTGCTATTATTATATTTTTTGCTTTTTTTTAGATTATATAATTTGCCTATTTAATAAAGCTATTTTATTTATAGCTATATAGCAATATAATAATTATAGAAATCTCTATCTTTAAAAGGAGTTTATTAACCTTTCTATTAATAAATTTATAGCTACTATTAAACTATATCTTTTAAGGTAGACTATAAGCTATAATAGTTCTAAATACTAAAAGATCTTTTTCTATTAAAATAGTAATATTACTTTTCTTTTTAAGTAAATTGCTATAAAAGTAATAGCTTTTATTATTAATTATAAGCTTAAAATACCTCTTTCTATTATATATATATAGACTTAGCTCTATAAGGTCTATATAAAAAAGGTTAAATATATAATTTACTTTCTTTTATAGTATTTTTAGTAAGAACCTTATGCTTTTAGTAAGCTTGCAGTCTTTATAGGGTATATTAAGTAGCTTATAATTATTAAGCCTACCTTTTATAACCTTAAAGGTATAGTTAAGGGCTTTATAATCTATATAAATAAGTCTTTAATGCTATATCTTTACTTTAAACTATTCTATTTATATTAGTATTATTTTAAAAGTAAAGTAATAGCTTATTATGCCTTTTATTGCTTTAAGTAAAAACTTTTAGTTAGGGATATTAAAGGTTATAAAGATTTTACTATTATTATTAAAGATCTTATTTTTAATTATATAACTACTAAAAAGATAGACTTTTTTACTAAAGATTATATTTAATAAGAAATCTTTAATAAAGATTGCATCTTTAAGTATTATAGTCTTTATTCTCTCTCTCTTTATAAATAATATAACTATTACTATTTTTATAGCTATAGAATATATAGTGCCTTTATCTATAAGAATTAGCATTATTTTATTAAGTTTATACTATTTATTTTCTTTAAACTATTTAAAGTTATTAATAGTATATATATTAGCTCTTAAGTCTTAAAGCTAATAGTCTTTTTAATTAATAAGGCCTAATTCTATAGATATTAAGATAATAATAAAGTTACTATTTTCTTTAGCCTTTAGTATAGTATTATTATTAATATTAAGGGGACTATATAATTGCCATTTTAATAGACTAAAAATTATTACTATAGCTGCCTTTTTTATTAATAACCTTATAAAAGCATTATTAAAAAACTTCCTTACCTTTAAGCCTTTATAGTATATAAAAATAGCATTATTATTATTATTAAAGTTATTTTTAGCTTTCTTTATATTTTTAGTACTTTACTTACTTAATTCTATATATAAAGCAATCTTTTTAGTCTTTTTAATAGTTTTATTACTATTATTTTTTTTCTTTAACCTTTTATTTTTACTGCTTTTACTTTCCTTTTATAGAAATAAGTAATTCTTTATAATATAACCTTTTTAATTATAGTTAAAGCATTTATTGCTTTTAAAATCTTTTCTATAGTTATTCTTTTTATTTAATT
The DNA here is from genome assembly GCA_003415625.1 of Aquanectria penicillioides. NCBI lineage: Eukaryota > Fungi > Ascomycota > Sordariomycetes > Hypocreales > Nectriaceae > Aquanectria > Aquanectria penicillioides. The sequence continues at coordinate 2,815,931 of PYIU01000006.1, read as the reverse complement.
AAGCATTTATCTATATGCCTTTTTTATTGCTAAAGTCTTTACTCTTTTTTTAAAAAGTTTATAGACTTTTAGCTTTATTAATAAAGTCTTTCTATATTTTATAAATAGATTAATATTTCCCCTTTTACTTATAGTTACATTAAAGTGCATTTTACTTAAAAAAGATCTTTTTAATACTATCTATAAATCTTATCTTTTTTTAGTACTTAAGGAGCTTATTATTAGCTTTAATAATGCTATTTACAATATAGTAAAAGTTATTAATATAACTTTAAACCCTTTATAGTTTCTTTAAAGTTAAAAACTTTAATTTTTAGTAAAGATTAGCTAAGCTTTATTAAAACTTTATATTATTATATCTTTTTATTAATAGCTTAATAGTCTTTATATTAATCTTTATTAAAAATAATAATAGCTTTAATTTCTATAAAATTGCTATTTTTATAATAGCAATTAAATGCATTTCTTTTAAATATAAAATCTTAATCTCTTTATATTATTTAATAGTAGTTATAATATAAAAGAGATATTTCTTTTAAGTAGTTTAGTTCTTTAATCCCTTAAGTATATTATCTCCCTTTATCTTAAAATTAAAATTAATAAAATTCTTAATTTTAATTAATTATAAATTTATAATCTTCTTTTTGCTTAAAGTAGGCTCTATTAATATCTCTTTATTCCTTAAGAAACTAAATATTTTATCTAAAGCTCTTAAGGGCTCCCTTAAGGTATAAAAGAGTTAGCTTTTTTAATACTTAAAGCTTTTATCTTTATTATCTTTTACTTTAGATTTTAATTTATCTTTAGGCTATATTTTATATTTAATCTTTAATTTATTTTTAGTCTTTTAGTTAAAATGCTTTTATAGCTTTTATATTTACTATATTATTTTTATTATTTATTGCATTATAATGCTTAAATTTAATTAAGTCTTTTATAGATTCCCTTTAGTAGGCTTTATTAATCTTTTAAAAAGGAATAAAAGATTCTTAAGATTATTTTCTCTTTTAATAGAATCTTCTTTATTATTAATCCATTTAATTGCTTTAATAATAAGGACTGGCTTTAGGGCTAGCTTTAAAGCTATTGCCTAAATCTTAAGACTTTAATTAATTAATATTATAAGCGCTAACTTTAAGGGATAAACTTTTAGTTAATTTAAACCTTTTAAATAACTATAATTTCTTTTTAAATTAAAGCTTTAAGCTTATAATCTATAAATAATATATAGGCATATATAAAGATAGTTATAGCAAGCAATATATATAATAGATTGGTTTAAATTAATTAAAATTTATAAGGAATAGCTAGATAGTAGTTATAAAATGCAATTACCTATTTATAGTATAGGGATTCCCTTATAAGGATATATAGCCTTAAGACCTAAGCCCATAAGGCCCCTAAGGTTGGCTTATAGCCGGCCGCTATATCTATAGTGGCGACTACCTTTACCTGGCCGCTATATCTGTCTATAATTATTAATTAAAAATAGTCTATAAAGATTGCAACTATAAAGAATATTGCTAAAGCCTTATACTTAAATATATAATTTATAAACTTAAAATAATACCTTAAAAGTTACTTTTAAATATTCCTTTAAATTACTAAAGTATAATATAAAGATACTATTAAAAAAAGTACCTATATGCTAGCTACTTTTACTTTAAGTTTTAAATATAAAATTAAAAAAAAAAAGGAAACTAAAGGAAAGCAATATAAAGCTTTAGTATAAAAAGGGAACTTTAGATTAATATTTTAAGGCTTAAAATTACCTTTAGAAAAGCATTTTTATTTAAAGAGCTTATAATTTAAATAACTTAAATTAAAGAAATAAAAATAAACTTTAAAGGAAGATAATTATTGCACTTTATATAGAAAATTATATTTTAATATAAATACCTAAAAGTATTAAATTATATTTTTTAAAAATATACTTAAGTAAATAAAAAGGCAAAAGTAAATAAATAAAAAATAAAAAATATAATTAAAAGATTAAATTAAAGTTTAAGAACTATATAAAAAGCTTAAAAAGTAAATTATATAATTAACTAAAGATTTAAACTAATAATTAATATTATAAATTTTAATTTTAAATTCTATAACTATTTTCCTTATTTTATATAATAAATACCTATTATAAATCTTAATTATATTTAACTTAAGAATAATACTATATATCTTTAATAATAAAAAGAAATTTAAGAATTTTAAATTAACTTTATTTAGTAAAGTTATCTTTATTAAATTAAAGAACCTTTTAATTTTAAGATATAAAGATATAGAAATTAAAGTTTAAAACCTATAAAATAAAGCTTATTTCTTTATTTTAAGGCATATTACTTACTGCCTATAAATTAAAATAAATCTAATTTTATTAAAAAGACTCTATTAATATAGTTATTAATAGAATTAAAGAAATAAAGATAATATTTTACAATATAAAAGTAGGTAAGCTTTATATAAATTAAAGATTACCTATAATTAATATATTTTAAATTATAAGCCTATTACTTAAAAATAAAGCTTATTTATAATAAATAAACTTTATTATAACTTATAGATATTAAAATATTTATAATAAATAGAAGCTATAAAATAGTACTGCTAATTAAGTTATTTAAAACCTAAAGCTTTAGAATATTTAATTAATTATACTATTAATATAAAGATTAAAGGCTTAATAATAGTTAAATATAATGCTTATAGATTAAGTAAGATAAAATGCTAAAAGTATTATAAACTATAAATATAAAGCTTAATTTCTAAAGAGTAAGTTTCTTTAAACTTTTATAATTTTTAATTTAATATAATAAACCTTTTTTTATATACTATTATAATAGACTATATATTAAGAATATATTAAAACTATTACTTTAAAAATTAAAAAGAAAAATAATTATTATTAATATTATAAAACTTTATTTAAATATTAAAAATAAAATATAGAATTAAACTTTAAGTAATAGAAATAAATAATAAGCTTTAAAAAAGCAATTTAATCTATATATAGCTAGATTAAAGAGAAATAATAGTAAAAGAAAGTGCCCCTTAAATATAGCAATAAAATAGATTAAAAGAATATTTTAAAGGGATAGTAAAAAAGGAAATAAAAGTTCTTATAATTAAGAGTAATCTATTAGCTAAACTATAGCTAAAAATAGTAAAAATAGCAATATATCTATTAAACTAAACTTTAAAATAGGGACTTAAGTAAAAAATACTATATAAAAGCTTCTTTTTATTAATTTAAAGCTTAAATAAAAATTGCAAGCTATAAATTACTTACCTTAAGACAATTAGTTATAAATTATTTATAATAACTAAAGACACTTAATTAAAGAAGAATTAACTTATATTTAGAATAAGCCTAAAGGCTTAAATAGATTATTTTATAGAATATAATTCTTAAAATCTCTTTTGCATTTAGAATTTAATTATTTATTAAGTATATATAACTTAAGATATTATCTTTAATAAAAAAGATCTCTTTTTAATAAGCAATACTAAAATAAAAAAAACTATAGATAAAAAGACTCTTAAAGAAATATAAATATAAATAAAAGCTCTTTTTAATATTAAATAAGTTAATTAAGTAAATAATATTAATTAATTATAAAATAAGCTTTAAATTACTAAAATAAGCCTTTAAAATATAATTAAAAACTTAAAAATTAAAATAGAAAAGAATATAAATAAATTGCAGATTGAAAATAAAAAATACACTTAACTATAATTTAAATCCCTTTTAACTCTATTAAAAAGTTTAGCTTTTACCTTTTTAGCTTTAGCAATAAAGCAAAAAGGAAAATACTTAATACCTTTAATACTAAATATTAGCTTATAAAAAGAATAGATTAAGCTTAATTAAGCCCTTTTTATAGAAATAAAAGCTATATTATTTAAAAAATATAAAAATACTATTATAATTAAGGCAATATATATTAAAATTAAGTATAGAAAGTATAAATTAAAATATAAGCTATAAAAGAATAAAATAGACCTTAACTTAAAGAAATAAAAACTCTATTAAAAGAACTTACTTAAGGTATTAAGTTTTTATAGAAATATTTTTAGGCATAAGTTTAAAGCTATATTTCTAAAAGTAAAGAAAATATACTTAAAGAGTTATTAATAAATAAAGTTTTAAATTAAAATATTAAAGAGTAAAATTAAGTTTTATAACTTATAATTTATTAACTATATATAGATATATATATATAAGTTTAATAAATATAAATACTTATAGAAATATAAAGCTAAATTTATTATTTAAAAAGATTAATAGCAAAAAGTAAGTTTTAAAGAAATATATATTGCTATATTAATAGAAAGATTATTTAAAATATTGCTTATAATTGCAATAAGGTTTAATCTTAAAATGCTATAATTTAATGCAATAAATATATTTATAAATATAAAACTGCTAATAGATATATTTATAAGACCTTTATTAAAATATAAAAAGAATAAAAATAAAGGCTAAGTATTATTATTTAAAAAAGCATTTTATAGATTAAAAATTGCATTTCTTTTATAGTAAATAAAGCTTAAAATAATATTATAAAATATTAGTTTTAAATTAATTCTTTATAAATTATACTACTATAATAAAAGTAAAGTTTTTATTTTCTTTTATATAAATAATATTATAATAATATATACTAAAAGATATAAATTAATTATAGATAAAGTAATTATAGGTCTAAAGTTAAAATATAAACTAATTAATAAAGGCAAGCTATAGTAGTTCTTTAAAATAGAAATTATTTAAGAATAAAGTTAGAAATTAATTTAAGTAACTTAAAATTTAAATTTAAAAAAGATTTATAAATTATATATTTTAAATAAAGAAAATGCAACTTTAATAAAAAAAATAAAACTTTTTTTAAATAAGTAAATTACTAAATAAAGTATAATAAATTAATATAAATAAATAATTAATTTAATCCTTTATATAGTAATTATTACTTAATTAAATATTGCATTTACTATATTATATTTTATAAGATTTATAATAAATTTAAAGGAACTATATATAAAGGCAGTAAATTAAATATTATATTATCTTTATATAATTTATTTTCTTGCTTTATAGCTTAAAGGCAAAAATAATTTTTTAGTATATAGTAATATATCTTTTGCTAATAATATATTAAATTAAAAAAGTTTATAAATATATACAATAAAACATTTTAATAGATTAATTAAATAGTATATAAATAAATAAAATATAATTATAATATTAATTATAAAGGTAAAATTGCTTACTCTCTTTTAAGCTATAAAAGAAGGACTTTATTAATAAAGATTACTTATAGAACTTAAAGTTAAGCTTTAAAATCTTATTTTAAAACTTATTTATAATAATTAATAAATAATTAAATTTATTTAAAATCCTTTTAAGAAATTAAAGATTAAGCTTAAATATATTAATATATATAATTATTAGCTAAAGCAATTTATAATAGTAAGAATAATCTCTATTTTATATAAATAAAGTATAAAATTAATAGCTAATAGTTTAATAAAACTACTATAAGGTAAATTATTTTTTAAGAGCTAAAATTAATTTAAATTTATAGATTTAATAAAATGCATTTAAATAAAATAAAGTTAAGATTTATAAAAATATATAATTAAGGAAATACTAAAAGGCTTATAGCTTTAATATTTAATATTATAAAAATAGTAAAGAAATAAAGTATTAATATAATAAAATTTATTAATTTAATGCTATTATAATAGCTATTAGCTAAAAGGCAAAATAATAAAATAAGCTATAAAATAGTAAAATAAACTTTAAAATAATTTTAATTATTTTATTTATTAAAGATAAAGATTTTTAATAGATAAAAAGGTGCCTATAATGCACTTACTTAATATAACTTTAATAGTAATGCATTACTTATTCTTTTTCTATAATATAAAAATTAATTTTATAGTTTAAAATATAAAAATAAAGTGCTAAATTAAACTCTTACTTTCTTTTTAATATTATTGCCTTAAATATAATTTAAGAAAAATAATGCTATAAAAAGGGCAATAAAAAGGCTATTTTATAACTTAAATTAGCAAAATAAACTATAAAATAGCAAAATAAAGTGCAAAATAATAAAATAAATACACTTATATAGGGTAGTAGCTACTATTAGAGTTATAGTGCTTATAGTGCGGCTTAAGGCTATTAAAATGCTTTTAGCACTTACTATTACTTTAGCCTATAAGGGCTAATAATAAATAAATAAGGTAAGGCACTAGCTATTACTAAAAGGCATTATATAAAATAAAACTATTAAATAAAGCTTAAAAATCAATTTAAAAATACTTATAGTTTAGTAATATATTTAGCTATAATAGAAAGTTCTTTTGCCTAAACTGCATAAATAGCTTAGGCCTATATATAACCCTACTATTAATTTATATTGCTAAAATAAAGTTAGTAATATATAATTTAGTTTTAAGCTATAAAATACCTTATAGTAAAGGCAATAGAGAGTTAATAAAGGGGGGATAGCTTATTAAATGAATTATTACTATTATAAGTAATTAATAAGAAAAGAGCTATAAAACCTAAAAATAAATTATAAAATTTAATTTTAAATTATAAAATTTAATTTTAAACTATAAAATTAATTTATAATATAGTATATATATATATTTACTAAAATAATTATAGTTAGTATATATAAATTAAAGACTAAAAATACTATAAAGATATATATATAAAATTATATTAAAGCTAAGAAAAGAAGAAAAAAAAGAAGTTTAAAATAAAGGAATAAATTACTTTATTTATAGATAAGAATCCTTTTATAGAAATAAAAAGTAAAATTAAAGTAAAGTAATTTAAAGAACGCTTTCTATTATAATTTATAACTATTTTATTATTTCTATCTATTAAATAAATAGTATTTATAAAGTAATTAAAAATGCCTATATATAATAATAAATATTAAGCAAATAATATTAATAAAAATGCAATAAATATAAAAATAAAATAGAAGTATAAAATAAAGATAGAAAGCTATAAATAAAGTATAAAATCAATAAATAAATAGTAAATAAAAAATATATTAAACCTGCCTTTAGTAAATTTAAGGGGGTATATTAAACTTAAGGTATTCTATATATAGAAAAACACTAAAATACACTTTAGATTATAAAAATAAAGCTTAAAATAATTAAATAAAGGTTATATAAATACAATATAGCTCTATTAAGTCTAGCGCAACCTAACCTCTCTTTTAGAGCCTAAGCAATAAAGTAAGGCTAAAAGGGATAAGAAAACAAAAATATATACAATTATACAACTAGTTCAGTTTAATAGTAGTTGTGATTATAGTTATAGTTATAGTTATTATTGTTATTATAGTTATTGTCCTTAGCTATATACAATTAGCATAAAATAGCAATAGAAATAGCAATTAGCGCTTATATAAGTTAGGTATTTTATACAAATAGTGCATTAATAAAGTATATACTTAAAAGCAATAGAAAGCTTTTATAGAGGTATATAAAGAAAGAAGAAAAGGAAAGGAAATAGGCATACCTATAAAGATTAAGAAATAATAATAGCAATACTTAAATAGCTAGTAGCCAGCTGGCTACTAGCTGGCGCTAGGTTAGCGCCTTACTTCTTATAATAGGCTTATAGTATAGATAATTTAGGCCTATTATAGGCTTTACTTTTACTTTACTTATTAACCTTATAATTAAATAGATAGAATATTTTAATAATAGTATTAAATTAACTTTTAATTTAATGCTTTTTTATAGAGGACTTATATTAGGCCTAATATTGTATTAAATAAAGGTTTTTATTCTATTAATATAGTTTTTTTTTATTTATATAGTATAAAAGCATTATTTACTTTATAGATTTATAAAGTATTAATAAATAAATAAATAATTAATTAAAAAAGCTAATAGTTTATATAATAATAAGCTATTTTTAAATATTAAACTTTATAATTATAAACTTTTTAATAAAAAATTAAAATCTATTTAATACTTTTAATATTATAAATATAGCTATATTATAAAAAACTATTAATTAACTTTAATTTATAGCTAATATAGTAGCTTAATATATAATAATTGCTTTATTAAAAGAAAAACCTTTATTATTATACTTTATACTATAAAGATTATTTAACTTAAAGGTATATTTATTTTATAGTAAAATAGTCTTAAATCTATATAAAAGAAAAATACTATAAATAATTAATAAAATATAAAGAATATACTTTAATATAATAAAATATTCTTTATATATAATAAAAAGGCTTTTTTAAGAACCCTTTTTTTATAGCTTCTTTTTTTATTAAAAAAGTTAGTTAATTTTTAAATTTTATAAATAAATAATATTGCACTTTATTTAATGCTTTTTCTTTTTTTAATACTTATACTTTATTATTATTATTTATTAAATTAATTCCTTTATTTATATTTAATTAATATAAATTCTATTTTAAAATATATATTATTGACTTAAATTAATTTATTAAATACTATATATTTATAATAAATATAATATAATTATACTTTTAAAATTAATTAAAAATTAAAAAATTAATAGTTTAATAAACCCTAAAAGATTAAACTATATTATAATTTACTATTTAAGCTATATAGCTCTTTATATATATAAATAATATAAATTAAAAATTTAAATCTATTAAATAAAAGAAAACTAAACTAATATTAATTTTAAATACTATTATATAAAAATAATTATAATATATAATCTATTAAAAAATAAAAAAGACTTAAAGGTAATATATACTTTAGCTAGTTTTACTTTAGCCTTTAAAATAATTATAATTAAAGACTTTAATCTATACTATTTAATATAAAACTGCTATAATAAAACTACTTTATATAGCCTAACCTTTTTAATAAAGATATAATAATTAAATATAGCTTTAATAATTCTCTATAAAATAGTAATTTAAAAAGCTAATAATATTAAAAATAATACCTTTAGTTTAGCTTAGGCCTTAAAGAATAGCTATATTATATATTTAAGCTTTAATTATAACTTAAATAGCTTTAACTATATTTTATAGTAAATATATATTAAGTCCTTTATAAATATATTGCCTCTTTTTTTATTAAATCTTTAGCCTATAGTATTTAACTAATATATAATAAACCTTAAAAAGGCTAAATTTAAAGTATAAATTACTCTTTATTAAACTTTAGGCAAAATAACCTTTATATAATAGTTAAAATAGGCAATTAAATAGCTAATTTAAGAACTATATTAAATTGCTTAATATACTATCTTAATATAAAGGGAGCTTAAGCCTAATTATAATAATTAATAAAACTAGCTTATTATAAAGGCTATTTATTAATTTAAATATATATAAAAATATATATAATATAATAGTATATTAGCTAATTAGCTAAAACTATAAAAAATAAATAATAGGTAAAGGATTTATATAATTAAGGCTAAATATATAGCTTAATATAATACTTTATTTAATATAAAAATAGAAAAAAGTATTAATAGCTAAAAGAAACTTTAAAACTTAAAGAGATAAATATAATTTTAAAGCAATATTACTTTAATTTTATTATATCTCTTTTCCTTTAATTGCCTTAAATAAAATTCTTTAGCTATAAGTTATATTAAAAAGGTAATTATATTAGCTAAATACTTTTTCTTTAAACTTTAAGTAAATAATTAAAATATTAAATTTATTATAATAAACTTTATAATATAATTATTAAATGTAAATTAAATACTATAAAATGCTAAAAACTTAATATAAAACTATATTAAACTTTATAAATTAATATATTTACTTTTTAAAATTTAATTATAAAAAGCTTTTAATAATAATAGATTCTCTATTAGCTTTTTTAAAGTATATAATAAGCTCTTTTTAAAAGCCCTTATTATTATTATTAATATAAATATTATATTTAGGTATTTTTTATATTGCTTTTATTATATAATTACTATTATTATTTTTAAATTAAATAAAATAATAGCTTAAAAATATATAGTATTTAAATAAAGATCTATTTCTCTTTTTAATATTATTAATAAAGTAATAAAGTTAATAATACTTTAGTAAATAATAATAATAGCTAAAAACCTAAAGAAAATTAATATTAGCTGTAATAGCTATTAATATTTACTGCAATAGCCCCACTTTTTATTATATATAAAACAGAATATTATTATTTTAAGCTAAACCCTATTTAAAATTATAACTCTATAACTTAACTTCCCCTTTTTATCTATATATACTGCCTATATTTATAGCTAGCTATAAAAGGCTATAAATAGTAAGCTTAAGGTCCCTAACTAACTTAAGGCTATTAGCTAAAGGCAATAGGACCTTATATTAACCTTAACCTTAACCTTAAGCCTAGCTTTAACTATAAGCCTTATAGCAACCTTAACCCTAACCTTAATCCCTTTAGTAAAGCTAAGTCCCTACTATATATAACTGGCTATAAGGGCAAGCGCCTAATAAATACTCTTATAGTTAGAGGTTAAGGCTTAAGCTAGGCTAAGGGTCTTATCTTGCACTTAAGCGATATCTGCAAAAAGATTAAATCTACCTATAAATACAATATAAATTATAATAAAGACCTAATAGGCTTAAGGAAGTAAGGCAATAAATACTCTATTAAGGAATAGGATATTAGTAATATTAAGCAAAAAGGAGTGCATTATAGCTAGATTAATATAAACTGCCTAAAATTGGCTTTATATATAGCTATTTATAGTATTAAATTATAATAAAATGGACTTTTAGAGTAAATTAAGGTGCGATTTAAGGGTATTTAATGTATACTATAATCTATTAGTAAATTAAGTATAAAAAAAAGAATAAGAAAAAAGAAAATTAAGTCTAAAAGAAATTTTAGGCATTATATAATGCTATTGCAGTAAATATTAATAGCTATTATAGCTAATATTAATTCTTAATTTAAATATACTTTTTAATAATTAAATAAAAAATAAACCTTAAAGGTCTATTAAACTAGCTTTTATAGTTATAATAAAAGCAATATATATAATATAGGCCTATAATAAAATAGCTTTTTTTCTTTAATTAAACTTTATTATAGCCTTTAATTTAATTAACTATAAAAGGCTTATTGCTACTTTTTATAATTAAGGCTATTTATAATAATTATTAATTTTACTTTTTAGCTATTTATTTAAGTATTTAATATATTTTTAATTTAATAGTAAGTCCTTTAAACCTTATAATATTAAAGCTAGCATTCTATATTTATTTATTAATACTCTATAGACCTATAAAGTAAATAGTGCTTCTATACTATATAAATCAAAAAAACTATATTAATAAAATAAAAACCTTTATTTAATATAATATTAAACTTAATATTAAAAATATTCACTTAAAAAACTCTACCCTTAGACTTATAACTGCTTATAGCTATCCTAAACTACCTTTAAAATGTTTAAAACTATAATTAATTAATTCCTTATACTAAACTACCTCTAGATATAATAGTATATTAGGAGTATAGTGCTAATACTATAGCCCTTTTAATAGTTATTAATTTAAAAAGATATAATATTAAAAATAGCTAATATAACCCCTTTTTTACTATTAGCTAATATAGTAATATACCTAAAATAAATAAAGTAATAAAAGCTAATAGAAGCCTTATAATTAATAAAGATAAAAAAGTCTATAAAGCTATTATTAAGATTATTTTATTTTATCTCTTTAAAGCAGTTTAAAAGATATTTTAAATCTATATTAATATATATAAAATGCACTTTTGCTTTCCCTTTAAGATTAATATAATTCCTAAAGAAAGACTTATTAATAAAATTATTGCTATTATAATAATTGCTATTATTATAATAGTAATAGCTACTTTAGCTAATTTAGGCTTTTTTTCTATTTAATTAATATAATAGTTTTATATATTAATCCTTTTATATAGCCTTATATTTATAAATATTAAAATTAATAAATATATAATATATAGTTATATTAAGTATAAAGTTACTATTTATACTAAAGATACCTTTAAAGATATTAAAAACTATATTTTAATAGAAATTATATAAATAATAAATTAAGCCTATAATAACTTTTATATAATTATAGTATATTGCCTTTTTAATAAAAATATAGTTTTTACCTTTTTTACTTTACAATAAGCTAAAGCCTTTTATAAAAAAGAATAAATAGCTATTATATTTAGAAATAATACCCTTTTAGTTTTTTTAATCTTTATTATTTTAATAAAGGAAATTTAAATTAAATCTATTTTTAATAATATAAATAAATTTATTAAAACTATTAATAATATTAATACTTTAAGAGTTAATAAAGTAAAGCCTACTTAAGCTTAAAATAGTATTATAATAAAAATAAATTTAATTTTTTATATTTTATTAATTAAAGAAACTAATAGCTTATATAATAATAGGCTATTTTTTAATGCTAAACTTTATAATTATAAACTTTTTAATAAAGAACTAAAATCTATTTAATACTTTTAATACTATAAATATAGCTATATTATAAAAAACTATTAATTTATTTTAATTTATAGCTAATATAATAGTTTAGTATATAATAATTGCTTTATTAAAAAAGGAGAAATTCTTTATTATTATACTTTATATTATAAAGACTATTTAGCCTAAAGCTATATTTATTTTATAGTAAAAAAGTATTAAATTTATATAAAAAATAGTACTATAAATAATTAATAAAATATAAAGAATATATTTTAATATAGTAAAATATCCTTTATATATAATAAAATAGCTTTTTTAAAAACCCCTTTTTTATAGCTTCTTTTTTTATTAAAAGAATTAGCTAATCTTTAAGCTCTATAAATAAATAATACTATATTTTATTTAATGCTTTTTTTTTCTTTAATGCCTATATTCTATTATTACTATCTATTAAATTAATCTTTTTATTTACATTTAATTAATATAGATTTTATTTTAAAATATATATTATTGCTTTAAGTTAATCTATTAGATACTATATACCTATAATAAATATAATATAATTATACTTTTAAAATTAGCTAAAAATTAAAAGATTAATGCTTTAATAAACTTTAAAAGATTAAACTATATTATAATCTATTATTTAAGCTATATAGCTCTTTATATATATAAATAATATAGACTAAAAACTTAAATCTATTAAGCTAAAGAAGATTAAATTAGTATTAATTTTAAGTATTACTATATAAAAATAATTGCAATATATAATCCCTTAAGAGATAAAAGAAACTTAAGAGTAATATATATTTTAACTAGCTTTATTTTAGCCCTTTAAATAATTATAGTTAAAGACTTTAATTTATATTATTTAATTTAAAACTGCTATAATAAAACTACTTTATATAGCTTAATCTTTTTAATAAAGATATAATAGCTAAATATAGCCTTAATAACCCTTTATAAAATAGTAATTTAAAAAGTAAGCAATACTAAAAATAGTACTTTTAATTTAATTTAAGCCTTAAAGAATAGCTATATTATTTATTTAGGCCTTAATTATAATTTAAATAGCTTTAATTATATTTTATAATAAATATATATTAAGCCCTTTATAGATATATTGCCTTTCTTTTTATTAAACTTTTAGCCTATAGCATTTAACTAATATATAATAAACCTTAAGAAGGTTAAACTTAAAGTATAAATTATCTTTTGCTAGACTTTTAGTAAAATAACCTTTATATAATAGTTAAAATAGGCAATTAAATAGCTAATTTAAGGACTATATTAAATTGCTTAATATACTATTTTAATATAAAGGCAATTTAAGCCTAATTATAATAATTAATAAAACTAATTTACTATAAAGGCTATTTACTAACTTAAATAAGCATAAAGATATATATAATATAATAGTATAATAGCTAATTAGCTAGAACTATAAAAAGTAAGTAATAAATAAAAGGCTTATATAATTAAGGCTAAATAAATAGTTTAGTATAATACTTTATTTAAAGCTAAAAAAAAAAAAGGTATAAATAGCTAAAAGAAACTTTAGAATTTAAAAAAATAAATATAACTTTAAAGTAATATTGCCTTAGCCTTATTATAGCTCTCTTTCTTTAATTGCTTTAAGTAAGGTTCTTTAGCTATAAGCTATATTAAAAAGGCAATTATATTAATAAAATGCTTCTTTTTTAAACTTTAAGTAAATAATTAAAATATTAAACCTATTATAATAGACTTTATAATATAATTTATAAATATAGATTAAATGCTATAAAATGCTAAGAATTTAATATAAAACTATATTAAATTCTATAAATTAATATACTTACTTTTTAAAATTTAATTATAAAAAGCTTTTAATAGTAATAGATTTTTTATTAACTTCCTTAAAGTATATAGTAAGCCCTTTTTAAAAGCCTTTATTATTATTATTAATATAAATATTATATTTAGGCACTTTTTATATTACTTTTATTATATAACTATTATTATTATTTTTAAATTAAATAAAATAATAGCCTAAAAATATATAGTATTTAAATAAAGATTTATTTCTTTTTTTAGTATTATTAATAAAGTAATAAAGTTAATAATAGCTTAATAAATAATAATAATAATAAAAAACCTAAATATACTTTTTAATATTTAAATAAAAAATAGACCTTAAAGGTCTATTAAGCTTATTTTTATAATTATAGTAAAAATAATATATATAATATAGGCCTATAATAAAATAGTATTGCTTTTTTAATTAAACTTTATTATAGCCTTTAATTTAATTAATTATAAAAGGCTTATTATTACTTTTTATAATTAAGGCTATTTATAATAGTTATTAATTTAGCTTTTTAGCTATTTATTTAAATATTTAATATATCTTTAATTTAATAATAAATCTTTTAAACTTTATAGTATTAAAGCTAAAGTTTTATAGAAATTACTACTTTTTTTTATTCTTTTTATTTTATTTATATTAAGGCTTTATATAATACTTAAAGAAGTCCTTAAAATTATAGTAATTAAATTTATTAATAATATAAATATATTTATATTTAAAAAAGATATAATAAAAACTTAAGCTTAACTTAAAGCTATATAAATAATATATATATTTTAGGCCTTTATTAATAATATAATCTTTAAATTTATTAAAGTTTAGCTTTTTTATTTTTTTTATTAATAGTAAAAGCATTAAATTTAATTAATTTTTATCTATAATATAATTTAGCTATAAAAATTATATTATTTTTTTAAGTTATAGCTATATAAAAAGCTACTTTAGGGCTTATATATCTTTAAGTTTAAAAGAAAACTTAAGTATTAAAAGTAGGCCCTTATTACCCTTATAGTAAGTATATAAAGAGTAAACCTTAAGGCTGCCTATATAATATATATATATATACTTAAATATATAATTGCTTATAGCATTAATATATATTATTTTTTAATAAAAAAAGATAGTAATTTAAAAAGAATTATTAAAGCCCTATCTATTAAATAAATTTAAGCTTTTTATATTATTAAAGAAGGCTATAAGGCTACTTTAATTAAATTATTAAAAAGTAAGCTTAAAATCTCTTTATTTAATATATACTTTAATAAATACTTTATTTAATTTTAAGGCTAGCTTTAAGCTTAAAGCATTAAAAAACTTATTTTTTTTTTAATTTTATTAATAATATATTAAATCTATTATTATTATTATAATAGCCTTTAGTATAAATTAATATTTATTTATTAATACTTTATAGACCTATAAAATAAATAGTGCTTTTATACTATATAAATAATAGAAAAAACTATATTAATAAAGTAAAAACCTTTATTTAATATAATATTAGGCTTATTATAGGTCCTTTATAAAAAGGCATTAAATTAAAAGTTAGTTTAGTACTATTATTAAAATATTCTATTTACTTAATTATAGGGTTAATAAATAAAGTAAAAGTAAGGCCTATAATAGGCTTAAATTATTTATATTATAGGCCTATTACAAAAAGTAAAGTATTAATTTAGTATTAGCTAGTAGCTAGCTAACTATTAGCTATTTAAGTGCTATTATTATTATTTCTTAATCTTTATAGGTATATTTAATTCCTTTTTTTTCTTCTTTTTTTATATACTTTTATAAAAGCTTTTTATTGCCTTTAAGTATATACTTTACTAATATATTATTTATATAAAATATTTAACTTATATAAGCGCTAATTACTATTTCTATTGCTATTTTATATTAATTATATATAGCTAAAAATAATAACTATAATAATAATAATAATAATAATAATAATAATAATAATAATAATAATAATAATAATAATAATAATAATAATAATAATAATAATAGCAATAATAATAATAATAATAATAATAATAATAATAATAATAGCAATAATAATAATAATAATAATAATAATAATAATAATAATAACTATAACTATAACTATAACTATAATAGTTTATATATACTATAGGCCTATTATAGTTTTTATATTAATATTTATATAAATGCTAAAACGCTAGGCTAGCTATATTAAGGCAAAGGGTACTAAGCTATTTTTAAGGGCAGTATAGAATCTACTTTACTCTATATATATTATATAAATAGTAAAAGATAAAAAGGAGGGTCTATATTAAAATTAAGCTAATAAATTATATTTCTTTATTATAACTTTAAATAGCTAATAGCAATAAATACTAAAGCTAATAGCTATATTACTTATATCTATATATATAAGCTATATAAGCTATTACTATATTTAATAGAAGCTAATACTTAAGTATTAATAATAGCTTTATAAAAGGGAATAGCTATAGTAAGTACTTTTTAGTTTTAATTTAAGTTTACTATTAATATAATCTCGGCTTGTGCATATAGGCACAAGCCGCATAGCCGCTGGCCTTGGCGTCTATCAACAGTCAGTTTCTCACAGCCATAAGGGACGGAAACCACATACTGGCCTGGTCCCGGCACAGACCGTCCTCCCTGTCTCTCGCCATCCGCGTAATGCACGCGGAACAGGGCAGATCCCGCACTGCCCCTAGGGTCGGCGCGGCACCCCCTGCCCTAGCGCGGCCAGCTTGGCGTCTTGGTATCTGCTAACGTTAGCAAGAACGCTATTTGCGGCTGCATTAGATATATACTGCTATTGTTATTGTTGTTATTGTTATTGTTATTATTATTATTGTTGTTATTATTATTATAGTTATTGTTCTTAGCTATATACAATTAGTATAGAATAGCAATAGAAATAGCAATTAGCGCTTATATAAGTTAGATATTCTATATAAATAATGCATTAATAAAGTATATACTTAAAGGCAATAAAAAGCTTTTATAGAGATATATAAAAAAAAAGAAAAAAAAAGAAATTAAATATATTTATAAAGATTAAAAAATAATAATAATAGTACTTAAATAGCTAATAGCTAGCTAGCTATTAGCTAATAGCACTAAAATAGTGCTTTACTTTTTGCAATAGGCCTATAGTATAGGCAATTTAGGCCTATTATAGGCCTTACTTTTACTTTACTTATTAACTTTATAATTAAATAAATAGAATATTTTAATAATAGTACTAAATTAACTTTTAATTTAATGCTCCTCTATAGGGGACTTATATTAAGTTTAATATTATATTAAATAAAGGTTTTTATTTTATTAATATAGTTTTTTCCTTTATTTATATAGTATAAAAGCATTATTTATTTTATAGATTTATAAAGTATTAATAAATAAATAAATTAATATAATCTATTAAATAAAGAAGCTTTAATAGTTAAAGGCTAAGGCTATTTAAGCTAAAAGAAGGGCAATTTAAGTGTGCTTTTAAGCTATATTTATAGTTTTAACTATAAGTCTTAATATTAATTAGCTTTATAAGCTAATTAATAAAGTTAATTATATAGCTATAGCTCTTAAGAGCTTAATGGCTATATTGCCTTCTTTAGTTAAGGGGGCTAAGGCTACTTAAAGATAGATAGCATTAAAAAGCAATAGTAGCAATAAATTAAGTTAGTCCTAATATAGATTTATATTAGTTAATATTAGTAGTAAATACTAAAGTTTAATATAGCTCCTTAAGTAATGGCTTAAGCTTAAATAGAGCTAAAGGGGGATTAAAGTAAGGGGGGCTTAAGGATAAAGAGAAAGATAATAGGGAGGATAGCAAAAAGGATAAAATAGATCTTATGTCTTTTAGGGAGGATATAGACTTAAAGTAGGTAGTGTTGCTAGAATAGGCAGGTATAGGTTAGGTATAGCAGTAAATAAGGGTTAGATTTAAAATAGAGGTAAAGTAAAGACTTAAATATAAATTAATATAAAAATATAAAAAGTAATTTATTAAGTAATTTTTTAATAAAAAATATAAAAAAAACTAAAAGTTAATTAAAAATTAAATATTAATTAATTAAAAATATTATTAAAAATAAACTAAATATAAATCTTATAAATAATATATAAATAATAAAATAAAAGCAATTAAAATCTTTTTATTTTATATAAAAAAAAAACTATTTATTTATATAAGGGATTTATAAAATATAAAAGCTTTTTATTTATTTAAATATAAATAAAATATATTAAACTTTAAGAATTTCTTTTTTAAAAAAAGATCCTTAAGGTAAATATACTATAATATTAATATAGAAATACTATTAAAATAGTTAGCTATATTATACTATATTATTTATTTTACTTAAGCTAAAAGGAAACTTTATTTAATTTATTTTATAATCTTTTTAAACTTAAATAATATTTATTTAAAGCCTAAACTATATATTGCTTTATTAAATAGCTAATTTATTTATATATTATATTATACTATAAGCTAGCTATTAAATTATATTTAGTTTAAAATATATTTATTTTTATATTGCCTTTACTTTTTAATAACTCTTTTATTTAAGTGCTTTAATCTCTTTATTAAAAGGGAAATTAATATACCTAAAAAAACCCTCTTTAAAAAAAAGAAAAAATCAATCTATTATATAAATAATATATTAAAGCCTATCCCTTTAATAGCTAAATCTTTATTTTAGCTTTATTTTAAACTTTATTTTTATTTATTATTATATTTAATTTATATTTATTTATTTAATAATATTATTTATTTTAAGTTTATATTCTTTTTAAAAGATATAAGATTTATTTTATTCTTTTTACTATTTTTTTTATTATTTTTTTACTTTTTATTTTTTAGCTCTTTTTACTTTAATTTTCTTTTAGCTTTATTTAAGCTTAAGCTATTACTTAAAGAATTATATTAAACTTTAGTCTTTATTATTAATATTAGCTAATATAAATCTATATTAAAATTAATTTTATTTATTACTATTATTACTTTTTAATATTATTTATCTTTAAGTAGCTTTAGCCCCTTTAATTAAAAAAAGCAATATAACTATTAAGCTTTTAAAAGCTATAGCTATATAATTAACTTTATTAATTAATTTATAAAGCTAATTAATATTAAGACTTATAATTAAAATTATAAATATAGCTTAAAAGTATACTTAAATTGCCCTTTTTTTAGCTTAAGTAGCTTTAGCCTTTAATTACTAAAGCTTTTTTATTTAATAAACTATATTAATAGTAAACTTAAGTTAAAATTAAAAAGTACTTATTATAGCTATTTCTTTTTATAAAGCTACTATTAGTATTTAAGCATTAGCCTTTATTAAATATAGTAATAGCTTATATAGCTTATATATATAAATATAAGTAATATAGCTATTAGCCTTAGCATTTAATACTATTAATTACCTAAAGTTATAGTAAAAAAGTATAATTTATTAGCTTAATTTTAGTATAGATCTTTCTTTTTATTTTTTGCTATTTATATAATATATATAAAATAGAGTAAATTCTATACTACTCTTAAGAATAGCTTAGCACTTTCTATTTTAATATAGCTAATTTAGTGTTTTATTATTTATATAAATATTAATATAATAGCTATAATAGGCCTATAGTATATATAAACTATTATAATTATTATTATTATTATTATAGTTATTATAGTTATTATTTTTAGCTATATATAATTAATATAAAATAGTAATAAAAATAATAATTAATATTTATATAAATTAAATATTTTATATAAATAGTATATTAATAAAGTATATACTTAAAGGCAATAAAAAGCTTTTATAAAGATATATAAAGAAAGAAAAATAGAAAATAAAATAAATATATTTATAAAGATTAAAAAATAATAATAGCAATACTTAAATAGCTAATAGCTAGCTAGCTATTAGCTAGCATTAAGCTAATGCCTTACTTTTTATAATAGGCCTATAGTATAAATAATTTAAGCCTATTATAGGCCTTACTTTTATTTTATTTATTAACCCTATAATTAAATAAATAAAATATTTTAATAATAATACTAAATTAACTTTTAATTTAATACTTTTTTATAAAGAACCTATATTAAATTTAATTTATTTATTTATTAATACTCTATAGATCTATAAAGTAAATAATGCTTTTATACTATATAAATAAAGGAAAAAAACTATATTAATAAAATAAAAAACTATTATTTAATATAATATTAGACTTAATGCAAGTCCTCTATAGAGAAGCATTAAATTAAAAGTTAGTTTAGTGCTATTATTAAAATATTTTATTTATTTAATTATAGGGTTAGTAAGTAAAGTAAAAATAAAGCCTATAATAAATCTAAATTATCTATACTATAGGCCTATTATAGAAAGTAAGGCATTAATTTAATATTAGTTAGCGGCTAGCTAGCTATTAGCTATTTAAGTATTGCTATTATTATTTTTTAATTTTTATAGGCATATCTATTTTCTTTTTTCTTTCTTCTTTATATACTTTTATAAAGGCTTTTTATTGCCTTTATATATATACTTTATTAATATATTACTTATATAAAATATTTAACTTATATAAATGCTAATTATTATTTTTATTACTATTTTTATATTAACTATATATAGCTAAAAATAATAACTATAATAATAATAATAATAATAATAATAATAATAATAATAATAATAATAATAATAATAATAATAATAATAATAATAATAATAATAATAATAATAATAATAATAATAATAATAATAATAATAATAATAATAATAATAATAATAATAATAATAATAATAATAATAATAATAATAATAATAATAATAATAATAATAATAATAATAATAATAATAATAATAATAATAGTAATATATATTTAATATAACTATAAATAGCATTCTTGCTAATATTAATAGATATTAAAATGCTAAGCTAGCTGTATTAAAGTAAGGGGTACTATACTAACCCTAAAAGCAATATAGAATTTGCTCTATTTTATATACATTATATAAATAGTAAAAGATAAAGAGAATAGTCTATACTAAAACTAAACTAATATATAGTTTCTATTTTTTATAGCTATAAAAAACTAATTATTAATAAATATTAAGGCTAATAGCTATATAGCTTATATATATATATATAAGCTATATAAGCTATTACTATATTTAATAAAGGCTAATACTTATATATTAATAATAGCTTTATAGAAAGGAATAGCTATAATAAATATAGCTTAATTTAGTTTTATTATAGGTATAATATTAATATAAATTATAAAAGAAAAAGCTTTAGTAATATATTAATAAATAGGGACACTAGCTAAAACACACACCCTACCCAAAAGGGTATAAAGTAAGCAAATTCAATTAAAGACTAAATAGCCTTTTTAAGCAGCTGCAAATAACTTAAAAGAGTATTAAAGCATTTAATTAAATGCTTTAGAGTATCCCTTAAAGAAAAAAAAGAAAGAAAATAGAGCAAAAAGTTATAAATAAAGTAATATTATAAAGGGCTGCACTAAAACTTTAATAGAGTCTAAATGTAAAGAATTTAAAATTTTAAAAATAAAAATTAATTAAAGAAAACTGCCTATTTATTTTTTATATCTTTAAGGTCCTTTTTATCTTTTTAATTAACCTAATAATAGATTGATCTATATTACTTTAGATTTTAATTTATCTCTTTTTAATGCCTTAATGCTTATCCTTAAGTAGACTAAAGGCATAATATAAAAGGAAAACTTTAAGCTTAATCTATTTAAATATAAAGAAAATCTTAAAAGAAGCATTTAATTAAATGCTTTATATTTATAATCTATTATTTAATCTACTATTATCTCCCTCTATAATATAATTTTTAATTATAGTATTAATTAATATAAAACTAATAAGTAAAAATTAAAGATTTAAATAGCTTATAAGTAGCAATTATAATTTTATTTTATTAGTTTATTAAAATTAACCCTTTTAGTATATAAAAGATCTAGCTTTTTATTTAAAAGAGTTTAAAAATAGCCTATTAATTAATTTAAGGCAAATTTATTTATTTAATTCTAGCAATTATCTTTCTTTTAATAAAGGCAATATAATTTAGATTATAATTACTTTATTAAGTTTAAATAGTAATATTAATAATATTTCTAATTATAATATTAGTAATTATAGTATAATTTCTTTTTTTTACTATACATTTAGCTAATTAAAGAATTAATAAAGGCAATATAAAGCGCTTATAAAAACTCTATTTATTATTCTTAATAATAAGTAAATTTAAGTTTATTTAATTAAATTGCTATAAAATAGCTAACTTAAATAAAGGTATCTATTAAATTAATTAAATTAATTTAATTACTTACCCTTTACTTAAGGAGTTAATAAATATTTAATTAAATGCATTAAAATAAATAAATATATTTTAATTAATTTAGATTTCTTTTATAAATACACTTAATTAAGCAATACTTATATAAATTAATAAGCTAATAGGCAATTTATATAAAGGCTAAATAGATTTAATTATTAATTTAAGCTTAATAATAGGTTTAAAGGCAAAAGTCTTAAACTTAAGATATAAACTATAAAGGCAAGTTGCTTTAATGCTTTAACTTTAGTAGTTTAAGGCTTATTTAAAACCTTTTCCTTTATTATTACTTAAAGTAATAATAACTTTAATAGATTTATTAATTTTAATAGGAAATCTATTTATTATTTAATACCTATAAGTTTAATAGCATTTAATTAAATTATTAGCTAAAAGATAGTAGGGTAGTTAAGGGCCTAATAGTAAAGGTAGATTTATTTAATAGCTATTGCCTTAAGGATTAAATGGCTTTAAGATAATTTAATATTTATTTTTAGGAGTTTAATAATTAATTCCTTTTTAGCTTATTATATAATAACCTTTTAGATTAATATAAAGCTATTAAATATTAAGGGAACTATTTTAAAATCTTAAGATATAAGTAGATTTTTAGGTTTTAATAAGTTTTATAAGCTTATATTAATTGAAGAACTTTCTATTAGCAATATTAAATTTATTAAGGATAATAGTATTAATAAAGTCTTATATTTAATTAGTATTTAAAGCAATTAATTAAATACTTTTCCTTTATTTATATTTAATAAAAACTTAATTATAATGCATTAATGCTAAAAAGGGATTATTAATAGCATTATAATTGCTATTAAAAATTAAAGGCTAGATTATAAAGTATTTAATAATTAAAGTTTTAATAAATCTAACTATTCTTTAAATATTAAAAAAGAGAAAAAAAGCGCTTAAAAAACTATATTTTTAATTTCTAGCTTATTTAATAATAGGTATAATAAAAATAAAGAAATTATAAAATAACTTTATTTTAGTTATAATCTCTTTTTATACTATAGTAAGTATAATAGCTTATTTATTTTAAAGGATATTAGCAGTATTATAAATAATTAAATGCCTTAATTATTTATTTTAAATAAAGAAGCTTTAATAGATAGTATTAGTAAAGTAAGTAAAGCTAATTAATAGCCTTTTATTATATATTGCTTATTAGAATTTAATAGGTATAAAACCAATTAAATATTTAATCTTTTAAATATTTATACCTTTTAGCAAAAGCTTATAAAAAAACTCTTTTGCTTTTATTTATTCTTTTTAACTTTAGTACTTATAATTAAAAGATTAATTTAGTAAATTATAAGAATATTAGTAAGTCTATAGATAAAAGTAATAAAAAGGGCTTAAATACTAAAGTTTAAGGCTATTTCTTTCTTCTATAGGTTTTTAAATAAATCCTATAGATTTTAATAATAGAATATTTAGGCTTAATAAAAATTAAAAGAAAAGTCTTTAAAGCAATTAATATTAATAAGCTAAGAATTTAAATTGCTTTTATTACCTAAAATAAATTAAGTTTTTAATTTATTAAATTAATAATCTTAATTTATTTAAAAGTAAAATAGTATAGATTAACTATTAAGCAATTAATTAAATATTTTAATAGTATTTTCTTTATTAAAAGAAAAGAAATCTTTAATTCTATCTTTATTTTAAATAACTCCTTTAGCTATATAAAGGTCTTTATTTAGCATTAAAAATTATACCTTTAAAGTAATTATATTTAAGGTTACTTTCTTTAGCCTTATTATAAAATAAAGTAAAGATTAATAAAGAGTTTAAAAGCTTATAATTAAATATTTATAATTTAAAAAATAAAGATTATTAGTATTTTATAGGTATTATAAATAAAGTTAAAGTAATATAACTTACTATAAAATTATTAGAAAAAGGAAAAGAATTATAGGCATAAAGTAGGTTAATATAATTTAAATGCCTTTATTTTTAGTTTAATATTATTTAAGTAAATTACTATTTTAATATTTATATATATATAAATACTAATAAGTTTTTTAAAATAGTATATTTTTTAATATTTAATAAAAATTTTATTAATATTTAGTTTTTACTTTAAATCTTAAGGGTTAATTTTCTATTTATTATAAAAGTATTGTATTAGCCCTTTTTTTTATTTCTTTTTTTTTGCTTATTATTCTTTACTTTTTTAATTCTTTTATATCTTTAGTTATTACTATATTTTTATTCTTTATTTTATAATAGCTTTATATTGCAATAACCTTAAGTCTTTTGCCTATATATCTTATAATTATCTTCTTAATATATATAATCTTACTATTAGCTATATTTAGGCTTTTAAATTTTTTTATTAATACTCTATTTATTAGTATATTTATAATAATTTCTTTTATAAAGCTTTAATAAATACTATTAGTATTGCTATTAAATAATTAATAAATATCCTTTTTTATATTGCTTTTTAACTATTATTTTTATTTAATAATTAATTAAATACTTTTAAATTTAATAATACTTTAATATTTAGATTTATAGCTTTTAAGCTTTTAATTAATTTAGCTAGCCTTTATATATTAAAATTGCCTTTAAGAAAGATAGTAAATAGACTAATTATAAACTTATTTAATAGTTTATTTTATAATTACTATTTTATAATTTAATGCTTTATTCTAAAGTAAACTTTCTCTTTTAGTGCTAACTTTAGTCTATATATATCTCTATAAAATAGGCTTATTTAATAAAGTACTTTTTAACTTAATTGCTAATTTACCTTAAGTATATTAAGGCATTTATTATTGCCTTTATTAAATATATTAACCCCTTTATATATTATAGATATATTTAATTATATACTTTTACAGTTTTTGCCTATAATAAATATATTTTTATTTCTTTTTATATATATATTTTAGCATTAAGTTATATAAATAGCTATTATATTAATTATATTTAAAATAGTTAATTTAAATATAAATAAAGCTTTCTTTATAAATATTAACTAAAGGGTCTTTATAAAGGCTTTTATAACTTTTCTTTAGGTAATATAAATACTATTAGTAAGTTTACTTAACTATTAATTTTTATAGTAGATTTTCTTAGGCTAATTACTTGCCTATAAATTATATATAGTTTTTTTATTAATAATATAGTTAGTAATTATTAATTAATTAAGTAAATATAAAAAGTATTTAATTAAAAGTATAAAGTAAGTTTTAATTAATAAAAATAATAGTTTTTAGCTTATTTTTTAATATAAATTAATTAAATATAGTTTTTAATTTATTAATAATAGTTTAATAAATAGAAAATAGTACTATAAGCAATTAATTAAGTATTTTTATACCCTTTAAGGCTATTACTATTATTATATTATTTTAATAACCTTAAAATTTAATTTCTATTAAATATTTTTAAATTTTTAAATTTTTTATAAATATTAATACTTTATTTTTTACTATTTTTTATATATTTTTATTTATTTTTAAATAATTTTAACCCTTTTACTATAGTTTTTAGGTATTTTTATTTTATTTTTATTAATTTTTAATATAATTTTTAAAGTTTTTAAATAGATTTTAAGGGATTTTTAGGGATTTTTAGTATTTTTTTAAGGTTTTTAATTAATTTTTAGTTATTTTTATTTAATTTTATTTAGTTTTACTATTCTTTTGCTTATTTTTAATTGCTCTTTATTTTACTTTTTTATTTTATTTTAAGTAAACTTTTTTTTTTTAATATAGTATTAATTTTAATATCTTTACTTTTTTTTTTTAATTTTTAGTACTTCTTTTTTAATAGTAATTTAATTATTTTTAGCTTAATACTATTATTAACTATTTAATTAATTACTTATTATATTTTAGTATTATATTTATTAATTACTATTTATCTTTAGAATTTAAACTTTAATAATCTTCTTAAGCTTAATATAAGTATATATTATAGTATTATTATTTAGGCTTTTTATAGCATTTAGATTAAATTCCTTTTATTTCTATTATTCTATAGATTTAATTTATATTTAATTAAATACTTTCTTTTCTTTCCTTATCTTTAATAATACTTTTTAATTTATACTAAAAGTTTTTTATTATTTTTATTTATTTATTATCTATCCTTATTCTCTATAAACTTCCTTAATTAATTACTATAGATTGTATTAAAAAGCTTAACTCTATTTATAGTATTAAGGATATAACTCTTTATTTTATTAAATGTATTAGCAATTCTATAAAGGCCTAATTAATATAACTTTATTTTTATAATATAAAATATATTCTTTTAATTTTATATATTATACTAAAGAATTAAATCTTTAATAGTAAAAGGCTCTTTATATAGCCTATATTAATTCTTTTTAATCTTTTTATTAGCAATTAACCTTTAGAATGCAGTTATTTATTGCCTAGCTTCTTTTATATTTTTTTGCTTTTACTTTAAGATTTTAATTCTTTACTTAAGTAAATTCTTAATAAAGGTTATATTATTCTATTTAATTAAATACTATATAGGCACTTTTACTTCTAAAAGAAGAATTAACTTTTATTTATAAAGCAAATAAAAAGGTAACCTTTTATATAAAGTATAAATAGCTACTCTTTTAGCTAATAAAGCTATTAGCAAAATATCTATTTATTTTCCTTTTTCTTTATTCTTTTTCTTTAAAAAACTTATTATAGTAATATAACTACTTTTAATAAATCTATTTACTTTAGGGTTATAAATAGAAGTATTAATAACTTCTATACTAAAGCTATTAAGATCTTTAGGAATCCCTTTTATAATCTCTTTTTTATTATTAATAATTACTTTTTTTAGCATTTTATACTAATAGTGCAGTTTTTTAAGGAATTTTATAATATAATAGCTATTTAATCTTAAGATTAGCTTAGCCTCTATCTATCTATAAAGGTTATATTTAGCTTTTAGTATAAATTTAAATCCTTTATTAAAAGGTATATACTATTTATTAAAATAAATCTTTATTATTAAATAGATAGGCTTAATAGATATAAAGGCTTTTATTAATCTTTAGGGAATATATATTTAATATATTAGGTATTGCCTAATAGCTTTTATAATACTCTTTCTTGCACTTTATTAATAGTACCTTTTAAAGAAAAGTACATAAATAATATTGCAATTATAATACCTTTTATTAATATAGTATAATTTAATTAAATCCTTTTAAATATCTTCTTTTTTTATAATTAACTTTAAGTTATCTTTTTATTTTTTAGCCTTAATCTATAAATAGCTACTTTTTATAAAGTATTTTTTAGCCTTTAGCTATAAGCATTAATAATTTTATAGAATAATATCTATTAGCCTTTTTAATAAAAGTAAGTATTCCCTTAATTATAATAAAGGTCTACTATAATTCTTTTTTAACTTTATTAATTTATCTTTAATTTTAATAATATTAAAATAAGTATTAATAAACTCTTTAATATTACCTTTAGCCTTTTAATCTATTTAATTAAATGCTTTTAGATCTTTTTTAAATAGTTTATTAACTATATTATTTTTATTTTTAGAAATATATTAAATAGTAAAATTAAATACTAAAATATAATTAATCTATTAAATAATTATTATATTAAGAATATTACTAGCTTTATTATTAAGCTAATAGACTAAAACTTAAGAATCTATCTTTAAGATAAAAAGCAATCTATATATATAGCTATAAAGGCATTTAATTCTATATAATATACCTTTATATTTAAGTTTAATAGCATTATACCTTTATTCTATAGAAGTTTAAAGATTAGATTTATACCTTATTAAATGCCTTTTTCTTTCTATTATCTATATTAATACTATACTTTAGCCTTCTTTATTAGCATTAATTATAAGGATAACCTTTTTAAATCCTTTAAAAAGATTTAATATTATTAAAATAAAAGCAAAAATTTTTTTTTTAAGAACTGCTATAATATTAGCTTATTTTTTACCCTATATCTATATAATATCTTTCTTTAATAATTAAATAAAAGGTCTAGTAATTTAGGTATATCTTTTAACTTAAATTTAATAATAGCCTATAATTCCTAAAAATGCTTTAATTTACTTTAGGTTATAGTATTTTTTCTATTTATTAATTTTAATTACTTTTTCCTTTATTAGCTGCCTTTTAGCTATACTATATAAATATTTAATAATAACTATAATATACTAATAGAACTTTAACTTCCCTATAAAAATTATATATTTAAATAGCTTAATATTTAAAAGAGTTTTATTTAAATTAATTAAATGCTTTAAAATAAACCTTTATATATTAAGGAGTACTTTCTCTTTATTATATTTAATTTTTAGTTCTTTAATTGCAATATTATTTAAAAAGGCTTAATAGACTTTTAATAATAAATTAAAAAGGATTTTAATTATAATCCTTAAGAACTATATTACTAAATTAATTCCTTCTTATAGTAAGATATATATCTTAAAAAGCCTTAATAGTATATTAAAAGTTATTAAATCTTAACTTTTCTTTATTAAGGAAATTTAATTATATTTTAAAAAAAAATCTAAAAGAGTTAGGATTTTATATATTTTAAATTTAGCTAAGAATTTATTAGCTTTTAAAGGAATTAATCTATTCTATATTATATATATATTATATCTTTTAGCTAAATTAATTAAATAAAGTCTACTATTCTTTTTTGCTATTAATATATATAGGTTTTAATAGGCAATATAAAACTCTTAAAGGATTCCTCTTTTTATTTAAGTTTTTAGCAATTTAATAACCTTCTTTTTTAATCCTTTAGGGATTAAAATATTTTTTATTTATTAAACTTTATATTTAATTATTTTAATAATCTATAAAAAAGCCACTTTAGGGTTTAGTCTTCTATACTCCTTAAAATCTTAAGTAAATACTGCTTCTTTATTATAAAGAATCTTTAAGAGAATACTTCTTTCTTTATTAATAAAGATCCCTTCTATTTAATTAATTACTTTTTAAAGTCTTTCTTTATATAGCTTTAATCCTTTAGCTATTTTAAAGAATTTAAATATTAAAAGCTTTAAGTACTTAAACTTTTCTTTAAGGTCTCTTTTTACTTTTTTTTACTTTTTTTTCTTTTAATATAAATTCCCTTTAGGAATAGATCTATTTAATAGAATATTATCTTTAGAATATATTTTATTAGCTTTTTATTTATATATTATATTAATAAATACTACTTTCCCTTTTTAATATATAGCTAATTATAGCTTCTTTTTTATCTTTATTACCTTTATATAATTAACCTTTAATTAATTTTTAATTATTAATTAAATTATTGCTTTTATTAATACTTTATTTAATTATTTAATTAAATATTTATTATTGTTTTTTTTTAAACTTTATAATTCTATTAATCTAAAAGAACTTTAGAAATTTATTTTTAATTGCCTTAAGTAATCTTTATATTCCTTAAGATATTCTATTTAATATTTTTAGTAATAGGCATAATAATCTTAATTAAGCTAAATTAATATTATAAAAGCTTTTTTTCTTTTAAAGATATATAATTAAATATAATTTTAGTAGCCTTAATAAAGAGTATTCCTAAAATAAAAGAAATAGAAATATATTCTTTTAAAGTAATATAGAATCTCTATATTATTTAAATATTTTTAAAAAATAGCTTAATATTTACTTCTTTATACATTTAGATTTAATTATTAAAGTAAAATATAGTAAAAGCTTCTATAGGCTTTACTTTTAGCTTATAATTTTATACTATTTTATTAAAAATAATATTTCCTTTTAACTTAAAATTTACTAAAGCTTTTTAAATTATTTTATTAAAGTTATTTAACTTTACTTAAATTTTTAGTAGTTTTTAGCATTAAGCTAAAGTTCTTTAATACTATTAATCTAAAATATTTATATAAACTATTAAATGCATTTAATTAAATATAACTTTTCTCCTTTTAGTTATTATATAGCTAATATTAACTTTATTAATATTTCTTTAATCCTTAATAAAATATTCTTTAGGCAATAGTATATAATAAGGTTTTAATTTTTCTTTAATTAATATACTATTAATATTATATTATTTAGCAATATAATTAAAGTACTTCTTTAAGAATATTGCTTTTAAATTATTAATTATAATTAAATTAATAGCTTATTAAATCTATCTCTTTTTAAATAAGGGTTTAGGTTTTACTTATTTAACTTTTTTTATTCCCTTTATATAATTAAAAACTATCTTTAAGATATTATTACTTAAGGGAGGGTTAAAGGTAATTAAGTCCTTAATAATTATTTAAACTTTTAATTTTATTACTTTTTTATAAATTTATTTTTTTATTTAAATAACCTTAAGTATTTAATTAAAAGCATTTTAATCCTTTTTTTTAAAGATAATATTAATAATCTCTCTATTTTTAATAAGTTCTCTATTTATAATTTAAATAGAAAACTAAATTCCCTTTTTTTCTTTTTAATTAGCTAATTCCTTTTTTAATTTTACTTTTATGCATTTTATAGCATTAGTTTTTAATATAATATTAGCAATAAAAGAGTTATTAATTAATTCTATAGCTTAATTATTAATAAAAATGCAATTAACTTTAGGTTTTTAAGTCTTTTTAAGAGTATTTCTATTAAGCATTAAAAAGCTATACTTTAGTTAATTAATATACCTAAAGAAATCTTTAATTAAATGCTTCTTTTTTTTAGCAATCTACTATTTCTATATATTTAGCTTATTTACTATTATAATTTTAGCTTAGCTATAAATCTTAAAGGTAAAGAATTTTAGGATTTATAAAATAATTATTTTTTTTACTCTTCCTTTAATAGTAAGCTTATATATTAGTTTTAAGGGTAGTAAGAGTTTCTATTGCTTTATTTAAATAAAGCTAATATTGCTATTATAGTCTATAAATCCTCTCTTTCTATCTTTTATAAAAAGTAAGCAATAGTTTAAAAAATGCTTTACTTTTATATAATAAAAGCACTTTAAATCCCTATTATAATTTATATTAATATAGAAGTTATAATAGAGATATATATAATTAAATTCTTTTATTTAATTAAGGTTATTTTTAATTAATAATAATAATTCTATTTTTAATTAATTAATCTTTTAATATATAATTCTCTTTAATTTCTATAATTTATTTATAATATTTTAGGCTATATTAATTTATAGCTTTTTTATTCTTTTAGTAAAAAGACTTAACTTCCTTTTTAAGCTTTAAATAAGGTTAAAGAACTTAAGCTTTTAATATTAAAGTTAATTTTAATAAGCAAAAGGTTTTTTAGTTTTTTTAAAATATTTAAAGTTATTATTTTTCTCTTTTATTTAAAAGATTTAAATTCCTTTTTTAGTATTAAAAAAGTTTTTAATTAACTTAATTATCTTTTTATATTTTACTATTCTTAAGGTATTTAGGTATTTCTTTTTTTATTAATAGATATTAATAATAATATTTTTTAATATAGCATTATAAATAGCTTAAGCCTATACTATAGAAGCCTTTTAATTAATAGAATTTACTTTTTTATTAAATTAAGTATACTTTATAAGCTACTAAAAAATAATTCTATACTTTATAGACTAAATTAAAGTTATATTTATTTGCTAAAGCTTATTTTTAAGTAGATTTAATTAATTTAAATTTTAGTACTTAAAGGTTTTTAAAAGGTTTTGCTTTATAGCAGTCTAATTATTGCCTTTTAGTAAGTTTATAATATCTTAAAATACTTTAAAGGTTATATAGTATATAAGAGCTTTACTCTTTATATTATTTATAACTCTTTAATTAATTATAAATCTATTATATAATTTAAGGAAATATATAATATTCTTTTTATTAAAAATTATATTAAATAATTAAATAGGGATAATAATTACTTTTATTATTTTAGCTAATATATTTAGTTTATTCTCTTTAGAAATATTAGTATTAATAGTATTAATTAACTTAAAAAGAATAGTTAAAGATTATTAACTATATTAACTTTTTTTGCTTTTAATAGGGCTTAAGGGATTTAATTGCATTTAATTAAATATTTCTTTTGTTTTTTTATTTAAAGGTATTAATAAATTATAGTTATTAGGATTCCTATAATAAGTATTTTAATATATATATATAGAGAAGTATAGGCTAATTGCCTAACTCTTAAGGTTATAAATTATAATAAAATAATATATATATATAATAAAATAATAAAATAATAAAATAAATTAAAATATATATTAAAATATTTAAAAAAGATAAAAAAAGGGATTATAATATTATATTTAATAAGGCTTTATTTTAATAAATTTAAACTAGCTTTTTAAAATTAATAATAATAAATAAAGTAATTAATTAAAATAGTAATAAATATAAGTATATACCCTTTTACTAAAGTTTAAAGATTAATAAAAATAATAAAAATTTTCTATTCCCTATAATTAATTAAAGATTAAGTAATCTTCTTTTTCTTTTTCTTTTTCCTTTTTTAGTCTATAAATTAAGCTTTTAGCAGTCTTAAGTATACTTTAATATTTAAAAGTATTTAATTAAATGCTTATATATTATTTATACTATTATTTTACCTTATATACCTTTATACTAATATATTAGCACTATATTAAATTATTGAATTTTTCTATATATTTACTTTAACTATAGTAATAGGTTTTCTTTTTTTAAAATATAAACTTATATTAGTATTTTTATTTACCTTTAGTATTATTTTTAATTTTAATACCCTTTATTTTTATAAAAGTAATAGATTTTTTAGTATTTAAAAATTCCTAGATCTTTATAATTAATTATCTATTACTTTTTTAAGTTCTTAATAATAGCTTAAAAGTATTACTAAAGAGTTTAATTAAATACTTTAGTGTCTTTTTAAATAACTTAAAGGCTTCTTTTTACTATAACCTTTAAATGTATTAATAAATAGAGATATTAGCTAAAATATATACCTTACCTAAAAGGGTATAGAGTAAATAAGTTTAATTAAAGACTAAATAGCCTTTTTAAGTAGCTATAAATAACTTAAAAGAGTATTAAAGCATTTAATTAAATGCTTTAAAGTATTCCTTAAAGAAAAGAAAGAAAGAAAATAGGGCAAAAAGTTATAAATAAAGTAATATTATAAGGGGCTGTATTAGGACTTTAATAGAGTCTAAATGTAAGGAATTTAAAATTTTAAAAATAAAAATTAATTAAAGAAAACTGCTTATTTATTTCCTATATCTTTAAGGTCCCTTTTATCTTTTTAACCAATTTAATAATAGATTGATCTATATTACTTTAGACTTTAATTTAGTAATTAAGGGCTAAAGCTACTTAAGCTAAAAAAAGGGCAATTTAAATGCACTTTTAAGCTATATTTATAGTTTTAACTATAAATCTTAATGCTAATTAACTCTATAAGCTAATTAATAGAGTTAACTATATAGCTATAGCTCTTAAAAGCTTAATAGCTATATTGCCTCTTTTAATTAAAAGGGCTAAAGCTATTTAAAAATAAATAGTGCCTAAAAGTAATAGTAGTAATAAATAATATTAATTTTAATATAGGTTTATATTAATTAATATTAATAGTAAAGACTAAAGTTTAATATAATTCTTTAAGTAATAGCTTAAGCTTAAATAAAGCTAAAAGGGAATTAAAGTAAAAAAGGCTTAAAAATAAAGAAAAAAATAGTAAAAATAAAAATAAAAACAAAATAGTAAAAAAAATAAAATAGATTTTATATTTTTTAAAAAAAATATAAACTTAAAATAAATAGTATTATTAAAATAAATAAATATAAATTAAATATAGTAATAAATAAAAATAAAGTTTAAATAAAGCTAAAGTAAAGACCTAACTATTAAAAAGGCAGGCTTTAATATATTATTTATATAATAGGCTAATTTTTTCCTTTTTTTAAAAGGAGTTTTTTTTAAATATATTAACTTCTCTTTTAATAAAGGGATTAAAGTACTTAAATAAAAGAGTTACTAAAAAGTAAAGGCAATATAAAAATAAATATATTTTAAACTAAATATAGCTTAATAGCTAGCTTATAGTATAATATAATATATAAATAAGCTAGCTATTTAATAAAGCAATATATAATTTAAGCTTTAAATAAATATTACTTAAGCTTAAAGAGATTATAAAGTAAATTAAATAAAGTTTCCTTTTAGCTTAAATAAAGCAAGTAATATAGTATAATATAGCTAACTATTTTAATAGTATTTCTATATTAATATTAAGGCATACTTATTTTAAAGATCTTTCTTTAGAAAAGAAAATCTTAAAGTTTAATATATTTTATTTATATTTAAATAAATAAAAAGCTTTTATACTTTTTAAATCCTTTATATAAATAAATAGTTTTTTTTTATATAAAATAAAAAGATTTTAGCTGCCTTTATTTTATTATTAATATACTATTTATAAAACTTATATTTAATTTATTTTTATTAATATTTTTAATTAATTAATATTTAATTTTAATTAACTTTTAGTTTTTTTTATATTCTTTATTAAAAAGCTAATTAATAAATTACTTTTTATATTTTTATATTTATTTATTTATTAATACTCTATAGACCTATAAAGTAAATAGTGCTTCTATACTATATAAATAAAGGAAAAAAAAACTATATTAATAGAGTAAAAACCTTTATTTAATATAATATTAGGCCTATTATAGGTCCTCTATAGGGGGGCATTAAATTAAAAGTTAGTTTAGTGCTATTACTAAAATATCCTATTTACTTAATTATAGGGTTAATAAATAAAGTAAAAGTAAGGCCTATAATAGGCCTAAATTATCTATACTATAGGCCTATTATAAGGAGTAAGGCGCTAATTTAATGCTAGCTAGCGGCTGGCTAGCTATTAGCTATTTAAGTGCTATTATTATTATTTCTTAATCTTTATAGATATACTTAATTCCTTTTTCTTTCTTCTTTCTTTATATATTTCTATAAAAGCTTTCTATTGCCTTTAAGTATATACTTTACTAATATATTATTTATATAAAATACTTAACTTATATAAATATTAATTACTATTTTTATTGCTATTTTATATTAATTATATATAGCTAAAAATAATAATTATAATAATAATAATAATAATAATAATAATAATAATAATAATAATAATAATAATAATAATAATAATAATAATAATAATAATAATAATAATAATAATTATAATTATAACTATAATTATAACTATAATAGTTTATATATATTATAGGCCTATTATAGTTTTTATATTAATATTTATATAAATGCTAAAATGCTAGGCTAGCTGCATTAAGGCAAAGGGTGCTAAGCTATCCTTAAGGGCAGTATAGAATCTGCCTTACTTTATATATATTATGCAAATAGCAAAAGATAGAAAGAAGGGTCTATACTAAAACTAAACCAATAAATTATATCTCTCTATTATAACTTTAAGTAGCTAATAGCAGTAAATACTAAAGCTAGCAGCTATATAGCTTATGCCTATATATATAAGCTATATAAGCTATTACTATATTTAGTAAAGGCTAATATTTAAGCATTAATAGTAGCTTTATAGAAGGGAATAGCTATAGTAAGTACTTTTTAGTTTTAATTTAAGTTTATTGCTAATATAGTCTATTAAATAAAGGAGCTTTAGCAGTTAAGGGCTAAGGCTATTTAGGCTAAAAGAAAGGTAACTTAAGTGCACTTTTAAGCTATATTTATAGTTTTAATTATAAGTTTTAATATTAATTAGCTCTATAAATTAATTAATAGAGTTAATTATATAGCTATAGCTTTTAAAAGCTTAATAGCTATATTGCCTTTTTTAATTAAGGGGGCTAAGGCTACTTAAGGATAGATAGCACTAAAAAGTAATAATAGCAATAGATTAAATTAGTTTTAGTATAGATTTATATTAATTAATATTAATAGTAAATACTAAAGTTTAATATAACTTTTTAAGCAATAGCTTAAGCTTAAATAAAGCTAAAGGGGGATTAAAGTAAAGGAGGCTTAAAAATAAAAAGAAGGATAATAAAAAGAATAATAAAAAAGATAAAATAGATTTTATATCTTTTAAGAAGAATATAAACTTAAAGTAAATAGTATTATTAGGGTAGGTAAATATAAATTAAATATAGTAGTAAATAAAGGTTAGGTTTAAAATAGAAATAAGGTAGAGATTTAGCTATTAAGGGGGGTAGGCTTTAGTATATTATTTATATAGTAAGCTAGTTTTTTCCCTTTTTTAAAAAGGGTTTTTTTAAATGCATTAATTTCTTTTTTAATAAAGGGATTAAAGCACTTAAATAAAAGAGTTACTAAAAGGTAAGGGCAATATATAAATAGATATATTTTAAACTAAATATAGCTTAATAATTAATTTATAGTATAATATAATATATAAATAGGCTAGCTATTTAATAAAGCAATATATAGTTTAGGCTTTAAATAGATATTGCTTAAGCTTAAGGAAGTTATAAAATAAATTAAATAAAGATTCCCTTTAGCTTAAATAAAGCAGGCAGTATAGTATAATATAGCTAATTGTTTTAATAGTATTTTTATATTAGCATTAAGGTATACTTACCTTAAGGACTTTTCTTTAGAAAAGGAATCTTTAAAGCTTAATGCATTCTATTTGCATTTAAATAAGTAAAAAGCTTTTATACTTCTTAAGTCCTTTATAAAGGCAAATAGTTTTCTTTTTTATATAAAATAAAAAGACTTTAGCTGCTTTTATTTTATTATTTATATAGTATTTATAAGACTTATATTTAATTTATTTTTATTAATGCCTTTAGTTAATTAATGCTTAATTTTTAATTAACTTTTAGTCTTTTTTATATTTTTTATTAAAAAGCTAATTAATTAGCTACTCTTTATATTTTTATATTAGTTTATATTAAGGGCTATTATAATAATAGCAATAAATCTATTATATTATTAATATAGCTATAAAAAAAATAAGTTTTTTAATGCCTTAAGCTTAAAGCTAGCCCTAAAATTAAATAAATTATTTATTAAAGTATATATTAAGTAAAGGGATTTTAAGCTTATTTTTTAGCAATTTAATTAAAGTAGCTTTATAGCTTCCCTCTATAATATAAAGGGCTTAAGTCTATTTAATAGATAGGGCTTTAGCAATCCCTTTTAGGTTTTTACCCCTTTTTATAAAAAATAGTATATATTAATGCTATAAGTAATAATAGATCTAATTATATATATATATATTATATAGGCAGCCTTAAGGTTTACTTTTTATATACTTACTATAAGGGCAGTAAGGGCCTGCCTTTAGCGCTTAAGTTTTCTCTTAAGCTTAAAGATATATAGGCCCTAAAGTAGCTTTTTATATAGCTATAACCTAAAAAAATAGTATAATTTCTATAGTTAGATTGTATTATAAATAAAGGTTAATTAAACTTAATGCCTTTAGTATTAATAAAAGAAATAAAGGAGTTAGGCTTTAATAGGTTTAAAGGTTATACTATTAATAAAGGCCTAAAATATATATATTATTTATATAGCTTTAAGTTAGGCCTAAATCTCTATTATATCTTTTTAAAATATAAATATATTTATATTATTAATAAATTTAATTATTATAATTTTAAGGACTTTTTAAAGTACTATATAGAGCCCTAATATAAATAAAATAAAGAGAATAAAGAAAAGTAGCAATTTCTATAGGACCCCTACTTTAATGCTATAAGGTTTAAAGGACTTACTATTAAACTAAAGGCATATTAAACGCTTAAATAGATAGTTAAGAAGCTAAATTAATAACTACTATAAATAGCCTTAATTATAAAGGGTAGTAATAAGCCTTTTATAGTTAATTAAGTTAAAGGCTATAGTAAAGTTTAATTAAAGAAATAATGCTATTTTACTATAGGCC
This sequence comes from Aquanectria penicillioides, assembly GCA_003415625.1. Taxonomy (NCBI): domain Eukaryota; kingdom Fungi; phylum Ascomycota; class Sordariomycetes; order Hypocreales; family Nectriaceae; genus Aquanectria; species Aquanectria penicillioides. Next base: position 2,777,366 of record PYIU01000006.1, on the reverse strand, counting down.
TATATTATATATATTACTTTTACTATAACTATAAGGGCTAGCTTAATAGACCTTTAGGGTCTATTCTTTATTTAATTATTAAAAAGTATATTTAGGTTTTTTACTATTACTATTATTTATTAGGCTATTATTAACTTTATTACTTTATTAATAATATTAAAAAAAGAAATAGATCTTTATTTAAATACTATATATTTTTAGGCTATTATTTTATTAAATTTAAAGATAATTATAGTAATTATATAATAAAAGCAATATAGAAAATACTTAAATATAATGCTTATATTAATAATAATAATAAAGGCTTTTAAAAAGGGCTTGCTATATACTTTAAGGAAGCTAATAGGGAATCTATCTTTACTAAAAGCTTTTTATAATTGAATTTTAAAGAGCAAGTAGGCTAATTTATAGAGTTTAATATAGTTTTATATTAAGTTTTTAGCATTTTATAGTATTTAATCTATACCTAATAATTATATTATAAAGTTTATTATAATAGGTTTAATATTTTAGTTATTTATTTAAGGCTTAAGGAAAAAGCATTCTATTAATATAGTTGCCTTTTTAGTATAGCTTATAGCTAAAGAATCTTATTTAAAGCAATTAAAAGGAGGAAGCTATAAAGGGGCTAAAGCAATACTACTTTAGAGTTATATCTATCTCTTTAAATTTTAAAGTTTCTTTTAGCTATTAATACCTTTTTCTATTTTAGCTTTAAATAAAGTATTACATTAAGCTATATATTTAGCTTTAGCTATATAAGCCTTTTGCTTATTGCTTGCCTTTTATAGTTTTAGCTAATTAGCTACTATACTATTGCATTATATATATCTTTATACTTATTTAAGTTAATAGATAGCCTTTATAGTAGGCTAGTTCTATTAATTATTACAATTAGGCCTAAATTGCCTTTATATTAAAGTAGTATATTAAGCAATTTAATATAATCTTTAAATTAGCTATTTAACTATCTCTTTTAGCTATTATATAAAAGTTATTTTACCTAAAGTTTAGTAAAGGGTAATTTATACTTTAAGTTTAGCTTTCTTAAGGTTTATTATATATTAATTAAATGCTATAGGCTAAAGGTTTAATAACAAAAAGGATAATATATCTATAAAGGACTTAATATATATTTACTATAGAATATAATTAAAGCTATTTAAATTATAATTAAGGCCTAAATAAATAGTATAGCTATTCTTTAAGGCTTAAGCTAAATTAAAGGTACTATTTTTAATATTATTTACTTTTTAAGTTATAGTTCTATAAAGGGTTATTAAGGCTATATTTAATTATTATATTTTTATTAAAAAGGTTAAACTATATAGAGTAATTCTATTATAGCAATTCTATATTAAATAATATAAATTAAAGTCTTTAATTATAATTATTTTAAGGGCTAAAGTAAAATTAGCTAAAGTATATATTGCCCTTAAGTCTCTTTTACTTTCTAAAAGGTTATATACTATAATTATTTTTATATAGCAATATTTAAAATTAACTTTAATTTAGTTTTCTTTTGCTTAATAGATTTAAGTCTTTAATCTATATTATTTATATATATAAAGGGCTATATAGCTTAAATAGTAGATTATAGTATAATTTAATCTTTTAGGGTTTATTAAGGTATTAGTCCTTTAGTTTTTAGCTAATTCTAAAAGTGCAATTATATTATATTTATTATAAGTATATAGTGCCTAATAGATTAACCTAAAGCAATAATATATATTTTAGAATAGGATCTATATTAATTAAATATAAATAAAAGAGTTAATTTAATAGATAATAGCAATAGGGTATAGGCACTAAAGGAAAGGGAAGTATTAAATAAAGTGCAGTATTGCTTATTTATAGAGCTTAAGGGTTAGCTAACTCTTTTAATAAGGGGGGAAGCTATAGAAAGGGGTTCTTAAGGAAGCTATTCTATTGTATATAGGAGATGTTTTACTATATTAAGGTATATTTTTTATATTTTATTAATTATTTATAGTATTCTTCTTTTATATAGATTTAATGCTTTTTTACTATAAAATAAATATAGCTTTAGGCTAGATAATCCCTATAGTAAAGAGTATAGTAATAAGGGATTTTTCTTTTTTTAATAGAGCAATTATTATATATTAAGCTACTATATTAGTTATAAATTAAGGTAAATTAATAATTTTTTATAATATAGCTATACTTATAGTATTAAAAGCATTAAATAAGTTTTAATCCTTTATTAAAGGGTTTATAATTATAGAGTTTAATATTAAGGAATAGCTTATTATTATATAGGCTATTAGCTTTTTTAATAGATAAAATATAAAGAATTAGGTTTATTTTTATTATAATGCTATTATAGGCCTAAATAGACTTTACTTTACTAACCCTTAAGGTATTAATATTATTAATAGTTTTAATAAATTTATTTATATTATTAGGAATAGATTTAATTTAAATTCTTTTTATTAAAATAGTAAAGGTAAAAAAAATAAAAAAAGTATTATTTCTAAATGCAATAGCTATTTATCCTTCTTTATAAAAGGCTTTAGTCTATTTTAAGGTAAAAAAGGTAAGGATTATATTTCTATTAAAGAGGCAATATATTACAATTATATAAAAGTTACTATAGGCTTAATTTATTATTTATATAGTTTCTATTAAAGTATAGTTTTTAATATCTTTAGGGGCATTTTTAATATAAATAGTAATTTTATACTTAATATAGCTATATATTATATACTTATTAGTTTTAGTATTTATAGGTATAAGGCTATATAAAAGGATTAATATATAAAATTGCTATATTAGCTAAAAAAAAGAAAAGCTTAAATTAGCTAAAGCAGCTATTACTACTATAATAATAGCAGTTATTATAGTAATAGTAATTTTATTAATAAATCTTTTTTTAAAGGTTATATTAGTTTTAAAGGGGGGGCAAAAGCATACTTTATATATATTAATATAGGTTTAAAATACCTTTTAAATTACTTTAAGGAAGTAAAATAGAATAATTTTAATAATAGCTTTATAGACTTCTTTATCTTTATTAATTATAGGGCTTCTACTAGCTTCTATTGCTTTATTTACTTTAGGTGCATTGCTATACTAGCTAATAGTAAAAAGGGGGTTATATTGGCTGTTTTTAATGCTATATCTTTTTAAATTAATAACTATTAAAAGGGCTATAGCATTAGCATTGCGCTCTTAATGCGCTATTATATTTAGGGGTAATTTAGTATAAGGGATCGATTAATTGTATTTTTAAATGTTTTAAAGGTAGTTTAGGATAGCTATAAGCAGTTATAAGTCTAAGGGCAAAGGTTATAGTTTTAAATATATTTTTTTTTATATTAATTTATACTAAAGGCTATTATAATAGTAATAGTAAATTTAATATAGTATTAATATAATTATAAAAAAAATAAATCTTTTAATACCTTAAGTTTAAAGCTAGCCTTAAAATTAAATAAATTATTTATTAAAATATATATTTAATAAAGGGATTTTAAGCTTACTTTTTAATAGTTTAATTAAAATAGCTTTATAGCCTTTTTTAATAGTATAAAGGGCTTAAGTCTATTTAATTAATAAAGCTTTAGCAATTCCTTTTAAATTACTGCCCTTTTTTATTAAAGAATAATATATATTAATACTATAGGCAATTATAGATTTAATTATATATATATATATTATATAGGCAGCCTTAAGGTTTACTTTTTATATACTTATTATAAAGGCAATAAAGGCTTGCCTTTAGTACTTAAGTTTTTCTTTAAACTTAAAGATATATAGGCCCTAAAGTAGTTTTCTATATAGCTATAATTTAAAGAAATAGTATAATTTTTATAATTAAATTATATTATAAATAAAGGTTAATTAAATTTAATACCTTTAGTATTAGCAAAAAAAATAAAAAAATTAAGCCTTAATAGATTTAAAGGTTATACTATTAATAAAGGCTTAAAATATATATACTATTTATATAGCTTTAAATTAGGCCTAAATCTTTATTATATTTCTTTTAAATATAAATATATTTATATTATTAATAAATTTAATTACTATAATTTTAAGGATTTCTTTAAATATTATATAAAGCCTTAATATAAATAAAATAAAAAGAATAAAAAAAAGTAATAATTTCTATAAAACTTTAGCTTTAATACTATAAAGTTTAAAAGATTTATTATTAAATTAAAGGTATATTAAATATTTAAATAAATAGTTAAAAAGCTAAATTAATAACTATTATAAATAGCTTTAATTATAAAAAGTAATAATAAGCCTTTTATAATTAATTAAATTAAAGGCTAACCCCTATAGTAAAGTGATTACTGCCTAAAAGCCCTTAAAGTAAAGGGAGTGGGTTCGAATCCTACTGGGGCACCTCTTTTTACCTGCTTGGGATTGGTCCACCCGGGCAGGGCAAGGGGAACTTAAAAGCAGCCTAGCCCACAGCTAGTAGCAAAAAACTCGGCCGCATCCAGAGCGTTATCCCGGCGAGCCCGACCTGCGATAGTAAGGCTATAGGTTTGGGCGGGGCCTATAAGAGCCTAGCCCTATGGCTCTTAAATAAACTTAGGCCGCGACTAAAGCGCGAGATCCTTGGCAGTTTCCCTAGCTGTAAATCCTAGGTACGATAACATACTGTTCCTATAGGGCCAATCGGTAGTATAGTTGTTATAAGCGGAAGCAGGAGAAGAAGGTGGTCAATATGTACTAAACTATAAGAGGCATAATTAATGTTTAATTAATTCTAATCTATAAAGATAAATAAAGGGCTAGCAAGTAAGGGATATAGGGGTTTTTATCTAATATCTTATATATATAGTTTTTCCTCTATTAAAAATAGTATAGAAGCACTGCCTATTGTAAGACCTATAGAGTATTATTAAATAAATAAATTAAAGGCTATAATAAAATTTAATTAAAAAAGCAATACTATTTTACTATAGGCCTATATTATATATATTATTTTTACTATAATTATAAAAATAAACTTAATAGATCTTTAAGGTCTATTTTTTATTTAAATATTAAAAAGTCTATTTAGGTTTTTTACTATTATTACTATTTATTAAGCTATTATTAACTTTATTACTTTATTAATAATATTAAAAAAAGAAATAAATCTTTATTTAAATACTATATATTTTTAGGCTATTATTTTATTTAATTTAAAAATAATAGTAATAATTATATAGTAAAAGCAATATAGAAAATACTTAAGTGCAATATTTATATTAATAATAACAATAAAGGCTTTTAAAAAAGGCTTATTATATACTTTAAAAAAGTTAATAGAGAATTTATTATTATTAAAAGCTTTTTATAATTAAACTTTAAAAAGTAAGTATATTAATTTATAAAGTTTAATATAATTTTATATTAAGTTTTTAGTATTTTATAGCATTTAATTTATATTTAATAATTATATAATAAAGTTTATTATAATAAATTTAATATTTTAATTATTTATTTAAAGTTTAAAGAAAAAGCATTTTATTAATATAATTGCTTTTTTAATATAGCTTATAGTTAAGGAATTTTACTTAAGGCAATTAAAAGAAAAAAGCTATAATAAAGCTAAAATAATATTACTTTAAAATTATATTTATTTCTTTAAATTTTAAAGTTTCTTTTAGCTATTAATACCTTTTTCTATTTTAGCTTTAAATAAAGTATTGCATTAAGCTATATATTTAGCCTTAATTATATAAATCTTTTATTTATTGCCTACCTTTTATAGTTTTAATTAATTAGCTATTATATTATTATATTATATATATCTTTATATTTATTTAAATTAATAAATAGCCTTTATAATAGGCTAATTCTATTAATTATTACAATTAAGCCTAAATTGCCTTTATATTAAAATAGTATATTAAGCAATTTAATATAGTTCTTAAATTAGCTATTTAATTGCTTATTTTAGCTATTATATAAAGATTAATTACCTAAAGTTTAATAAAGAGTAATTTATACTTTAAGTTTAGCCTTTTTAAGGTTTATTATATATTAATTAAATGCTATAAGCTAAAGGTTTAATAAAAAAAAAAGCAATATATTTATAAAGAATTTAATATATATTTACTATAAAATATAATTAAAGCTATTTAAATTATAATTAAGGCTTAAATAAATAATATAGCTATTCTTTAAAGTTTAAGCTAAATTAAAAGTATTATTTTTAGTATTACTTACTTTTTAAATTACTATTTTATAAAGAGTTATTAAGGCTATATTTAGCTATTATATTTTTATTAAAAAGGTTAAGCTATATAAAATAGTTTTATTATAATAGTTTTATATTAAATAATATAAATTAAAATCTTTAATTATAATTATTTAAAGGGCTAAAGTAAGGCTAATTAAAGTATATATTATCTTTATATTACAGTTTATTTATTCCATTATAAGTAGTATTAAAAGTAACAGTCTTAATAATAAAACTATTATACTATTTATCTTACAATTATACTAAAAGGCATATATATAGGCTCTACAATTATATTAAAATCAATAGCTTAGCTATAGGTAATAATTAATTGCATATTGAACTCTACTTAATTTATATCTTAAGACTACTATAATAATAGATCTTAAGGTATAAATATACTTATAGATTATTAATCTTTACTTAAGAGATATAAAGGCCAACTATTTAAAAGTACTATCTATTATATAATCTATATATATAATAAATGCCCTTAAATTAAAAGAAAGACTACTATTTATAGTAATAAAAACTAAAGTTAAGTCCTTAATATTTGCCTTATATTTACTCTATTTATTAATTATTTTTATTTATTTTATATAATTATAGTATTTAGCTATTAGCTTTTAAATTTTTAGTAAAGTTCTTAAATCCTTATATAAATCTATAGATTTCCTTATTATTTCCTTTTAATTCTATATAACTCTAATAGAATTTAGCTAGCCTAATAGCTATTAGTATTAATATATAAAGTATTAAGAATATAATTAATTAAATAAATTATTAATATTAATAATAGCAAAAAGGAATCCCTTTTTATTAAAAGCTAATTTTAATAGCCTAGCTATTAATTTCTTTATTATACTATTAGGCTTATAGCACTTAAAGGAGCTAGCTACTATAGCCTTATTAAATTGCTTCTTTTCTAAAAGAAAGTTATTAATAGGCTATAAATTTATATATTAATATACTATATTATCTGCCTAAAGTATTAATAAAGGCGCCTATCTTAATAGGCTAAAAGTAAGTACATAAAATAGTTAATTGCCTTTAGCCAATCTACCCTAAAAGAGTTTGGATTTAACTTAAGCTATAATAGTTTTAATTAGCTTAGCTTTATTAGCTACTAAAAGAGCTATTAACTTAAATTTCTTTACTTTTACTATTTAAACTATTAATTTCTTAATTTTATTATTTTAGCTATTATTAATAGTATTAAAATAAGTAATTAAATCATTAAGAGTAAAGATATTAATAGCTTATTCCTTAACTTTATTAGCAACTTTATAGAATTTAATATTAATAAATTTAGCATTAGCCTTAAGCTACTTTTTAAATTAAATAACTTTATCCTTTAAAATTTTAATTTTAATTATAGCTTAATAGGCACTAATAGCTATATTAGCTATAATAGCTTTTGCAATAAATAAGTTATTTTTAATAAAGTAATTATATTAATTTAATATATTAATATTTATTAAATAACTATACCCTATAATAATAAGGTATTTAATAGCTAAAGCATTAATTGTACTATAAGGATTAATAAAAACTATAACTACTACCTCTTCCTTTTTAAGTAGCTTAGCTATAAAGTGCTAGCAGTTCCCTTAAAACTTATTATACTTATTATTTTAATAGAAAGTAAAGGCATTTATAGTAGCAGTTTTAATATATTAAATAAGGCTAAATTTTACTTTAAAAGGCTTAAATCTAATATTAGTCTTTTTATTAATTTAATTATAGTACTAATTAATAACTTTTTTATATTTAATAAAAAGGTCTATTAAAGAGTAGGATTTATTAGGTTTACTATTAAAAGCACCCTTTAGGCTATAAAGCTAAAAGTTATAAGTAAGGCAAATAAATGCATTATTTTGCCTTTAGCTCTTTAGCCTATTAATTAATTTACTTAAAAGATAGTAATTACTATAAATTATAATGCCTTTAGTATTAATTCTATTATCCTTTAACCCTACTACCTCTATTAATTTATTGTATTTATAGTAGGCTAAACCCTTATTTATAGAAATATCTACCTTTTATTTAAATCCTTTATAAATACTAGTAGTTAAAGCAATAAGATTTTAATTTATATTTTAAGCGTTTAAATCCCTTTTACTATATTAAATAGAAGTCTTTCCTCCTAAGGTCTTTCTGCTAATACTCTTTCTACTATATTTAGTATATTCCTTATTAATTATTATAACCTTTTTATTATTTTCTTTATTTTTATTCTTTATTTTATTATCTAAAGATAAAAACTTTTAATCTTAATTTAAATCCCCTTTCTTTTCTATCTATATTAATATATTTATATTATCCTAAAGTTATTGCGCACTAGTATTTAAATCTTTATTAAAAAGGCTAATATTATTATTAATATAGTTATAATTAATAGTAAAATTATAAATAAATTCTATTAAATTATTGTTTTCTATTAAAAATGCTATAATTAATAATATTATAGTATTAAAATTATTAATATTAATATTGGATTTATTATTACTATTATTATAAGTATTAATAAGCCTATTATATTTATTAAATAATATTTAGTATTTATCTAAAAGTTTAAATAAAATATTATTATAAAAGACTTTATATTTATTAAAGAAAGATTAATTAATATAGTTTTTAATAAATTAACTAATAGATTTATACTTCTTTTTAATAAAATAAGCTTTATATATATTATTTTACTGCTTAATTTACTAATATATAGCAATAAGTTCTATATTACTATTAGCTAATAGTAAAAGGTCTAAAGCTAAAGGGGCTTAAGCTATAAAAGGGTACTAAAATTAGCAATAGAAAAGCTAAAATTAGCAGTAAGGGTACTAAATCTAATATAGTAAGCATTAGGCTAGCTATTATATAAATATTCACTAAAAAAAGATAGAAAAAAGTATAAGAATTAATAGTAAAGGGGCTAAAACTAATAGTAAGGACATTAAATCCAATAGTGCAAGTAATAATTCCTATAGCAATTAAATATTTATATAAAATAAAGAAAAAAAGCTAAAAAGTTTAATAGGCAATAGGTTTTAGTATTTATACTATTAAAATTAATAAAATATAAGGCTATATATAGGAATAGAAAATAAAAATTGTATAAAATTAAAGAAGTTAAAAGAGATGCATTAGGCTATAGCAGTTGCCTTTATGCTATATAGGCACTTAATTATTTACTTTACTTAATTACCCTAATTATATATTAAGTAAGCTAATTATAAATTACTATTAATTTATTTTAAATATTCTCTTTTTTATAGAATTTAGCTATTTTTATATTAAATCCTTTTAAATTAAATAGTAAATATATAGAAAAGAATTTTCTTATAATAGTAAAAGTTAATAGATAGCTTTTAGCTATTTAAATGCTAGGTTTACTATACCCTATAGCAATTTCTAATCTTTTTTCTTATATTCTTTTTCCTATAGTATAGAATTAGCAATTAAATATTTATTAATAAAATTAAAAGTATTTTTCTTTAATTTAATTTTATTTATTTATTTATTGTTTTTAATAGTATATTCTTTTTATTATAATAGAAAGTAATATATTAGCCTTTATTTATACTATTAAATCTTTTATTAAATAATTCTATTTACTTTCTATTAGCTTACTGCCTTATCTTTATTAATTTTAATAGCTAATAGTAGTAATAATATATAATTAAAAGGGTTATCCCCTTACTTTAGTTTCTATATTTAGGCAATAAAGACTATTAAATATACTTATTAATATAAAGGGAAGTTAAGTTTAATAACTTAACTATAGATCTTATAGATTACCTTATAGGGTCTAGCTTTAGTAAAAGACTATTTGCACTTTAGTTTCTTTAGTAAGTAGTATTCTTTATATAGCTATAGATAAATAATATTTCTTTTATTAATCTTAATTAATTAATAATATTAATTATATTGGATCTTTAATAGTATAGTTACTATATCTATTAGGAGTTGCACTTTCTATAAATATAATTTATATAGGACTTTTAGTATAGTTCTATTGGCTTTTTAATTAGCAATTTTACTTTTAGTAGTAAATTTAATAACTATTTTTAGTTTAAAACTATATAGTAGTTTATTTAATAAGCAATTTATAGCTAAAGCAATTATATTATTTAAATTATATTAAATTGCTAAAAGCATTTATATTTAAGGTATATTTAGCTTTATAGCAATATAATACTGCATTACAATTTTTACTATTTAGTTTTTCCTTTTAAATATACTATTAGTTTAAAAGTAATATATAGTAAATATAAAGACCTTTACATTAAGAAAGGCTAATATAGCTCTCTATATACTGCTTATAAACTTTAGGTCCTAATTGCTAAAAATATATATAGGTATTCCTTAATTATATAAAAGTAATGCTTTTAGTAAAATAAATGCTTAATTCTATATAGTATATATTAAATGCTTTAATATAAGAATAGTTTTCTTTAAAAATAAATAGTTTATTAAATATAGCTAATCTAGCTTATTATAGTTTAAAATTGCCTATACTATATTTATAAATATAATTTTAAGAAGGTTAATTATAAAGTTTAATGCAATAGTATAAAATAGTTATAGAACTATAGAAATTAACTTTAGTTTATCTATTAGCAGTCTTCTATTTATTAAATTCTTCCTATATATTAGGCAGTATGCAATAAACTTCTTTACTATCTTGCTCATTCTATAGAAATAGATATAGCTTAATTTATGCAAAATCTTAAAGATTTTAGTGTACTATAAGTTATTATAGATAGTTATAAGGATAGTTTTAACTGCTAGCCTAAAAATGCAAAGTCTCTTCTGCCCTCTATAATCTATATAATAGAGCAATCTATCTTTTGCCAGCTTCTATAGGTAGAATAGGTTTATATATTGCTTTTTCTATAGGTTTTAAGCATTATTCTATTAAATCTCTTAAATATAGGTATAGATCCTATTAAGCTTTAGGTCCTTACTATATCCTTTAAGCATTTTCTTATAGAATTTAAGTAATATTGCAATTTTAATTGCATTAGCTTTTGCTATATTAGCTTTAGTATTTAGCTTATTGAAATAGCTATTTATAGCTTACTAATAGAGTGGTTTCTCTATTAATAGCCTTAAAAGAGCGTTTAGAACTATATTAAGGGTTCTAGGAATATAGAATATTTTTAGGTTAAATTTAAAAAAATAATTAAAGATTTTAGTAAGCTTTAAATTAGCTTTATTAAGGTCTATTATATTAAGGGAAGTATATATTATAATCCTTTTTATAGCAATATAGTCTATTATAATATTAACTAAACTGCAGTTAAATTAAACTATTTTCTATAGCTTTTTAATAGCTTAAGTAATTGCTATTACTTTTGCTTTAGTAAAACTATAGCTCTATTTTACTAAAAAGGTTAACTTTAAAAGGAATAGTATTAGTTTTAATTAAATAGCTAAAATATTCTTGCCTAAAATATTAATTCTATTTTAATCCCTATAAAGCTAAAAGATATATAATTTAAATCCATTCTTATATATATTTAGCTTAAAAAATAAAGGCTTTATTAAATTATAATAATAAAAAAGGAACTACATTCCTAAAAAGGTTTTTAGGTCTTAAAATGCTTTTAATTCTTTTTTTATTAGTTTAAACATTTAAGTTATTGCTTTCTTCCTTTAAGCTAGTTTTAATAGTTCAATTAGAATTAATTGCTGCTCTTTAGCTTACTGCAATATTACTATTTTTTATATCTATAAAGATTAAATTTAAATATTATATTATAGAATCCCTTACTATAGATATCCTACTATTCTAATAAAGGTTTTAAGTGCTAATAGGTTCTTTAAAAAGGTCATTTTTACAAATGCCTTTAATCTATTGCTTATTTTATAGATTCCTTTACTATTAATAATAAAACCTAATAGCTATACTATAGGGTATCTAAAGAAGGATTTCTCTATTGCAATTTATAGCCTATTATTCTATATTAACCTTAAGATAATTTCTAAATGCTTTAAATAGTTATTTAAAGTATTAAAAAAAACAATTATATTATTAATATAGGCTTGCATAAAGTATTTATATTCCTTAAAAAGTTAGTCTATAAACCTTTATATAAATACTAATGCATTTTTAAATTCTATTAATGCAATATTAAAAACCTTAAGTTCTTTATTAAATATAATAACTATATAGTTTCTATAGGCACTTAAAATAGGCAGCTAGTAAAAAAACCTTAATCTATTTATTATAAAGTAAAATTTCTTGCCCTTTATATTAGCTATAATATTAAATTGATTAAATAAAGGGTAGGCATTAAATATAGTTAATTAATTAAGTAATTATAAATTAACTATAACTTTCCCTTTCCTTTTACTATTTATTACCCTTTAGATAATAAAAGTAAGGCATACTATTAGGGCTAATTAATCTATTAATTTTATTTTGCTTTTTGCTTATAGCTTATTGTATTTTTTATTTAATAAGGTATAGTCTTTAGTGCTTAATAAATATTTCCTAACTATATATTTTTAGTTCTACTATTTATTTATTAGGTCTACCTATATCTTTATTTCTTTAGGTATAGGGATAATCCCTCTATCCCTATAAATATTATATCTATCTATTATATTATGGATCCTTTTTGCTACTATTTAATCCAAATAGGCTATATATACCCTATATTTATTCTTAATATTAGGGATATCTTTAGGTCTAAAAATCCTATAGCTTAAAGTATTAGTATTAACCTTAAATAGATTAAATCCCTTATTTTCTTTTAATAGATTATCCCCTTTTATAGCAGCTAGAAATCCTTCTATAGAATTAAATTCCTTTCCCTATAGGCTAAAGATGCTTTTATCTATTTTAATATAATTAGCTTTCTCCTCTCTATTATAATTAGCGATTTATTCTATTTATTATTACTATTTTATAATTAACTTTTTATTATTAGTATTATAAATTTAAACTAATCTTAAGGTAGTTTTATTTATTATAGCATTAAAAATAGCACTATAAAAGGATTAAAAGTAATAGGCCTTTAGATTTCTTTAGGTATCTTTAAAGTTAAAAAAGTCCTTTTAATTAGCTTAAATAAAAGCAATCTTCTTTAGTATAATTACTACTATATTTATATTAATTACTACTTTAGTAAAGTTCTTTTAATACATTTAAAATACTTTTGCCCTAAAGATTATATTATAAATTAAGCAAAATATAATACTAAAGTTAATAAAATCAATTTTAGCTCTATACTTAAATAGAAAGTTTATTTCTATTAGCATTTTAGGTTTTAATTATTCTATAATATTTATAATTATTATAAAATATATAAATACTTTTTTATCTTTAGTGATTTTAAGTATATAAAAGTTAAAAGTAGCTAATTTTAGGATTTTTATATTAATATTAACTCTATTTACTCTCTTTAGGGCTTATTGCTTCTATATTACTTTTATTATATAGGCTTTTAATTATTCTTTATTAACTAAAACTATTAAAGTTTTAATATTAATATAAATATTATAGAAATTGCCTTTATTATTAAACTTAATTAATAGCTTAAAGTAAGTATTTATTCTTTTTTTTAAATATTAATAAAAGTTAGGCCTATTTATAGCTTTAATAATTTAGCCTATTTTTAATATAAAGTTTATATTTTTTATTTTTTTTTTATTTATATAATAGACTTCTATAAAAGCTAAATTATCTTTATCCTTTTTAATAAAGAAACCTTTTAATAATTTATTAAAATTATCCCTTTTTTCTATTAGTATATATTTACTATTTAATAGTTCTTAATATCTTTAATAGAATCCTTTATTATTATAGTATAGCTAAACCTTTAAAAGATTGGCTTTACTATTTAAGGCTTCTTTTTAATATTAATATTAATTAAATCTTTATAGAGGCAATTAATTTCTGCTATCTTGCTCTTAAGTAAGTATATATATATTATAGTTATTATTTCTTTATTATTTATATAATTAATTATTCTATTAAAGTTTTATTTTCTATTAATCCATTTTAGGCTTCTTTAGGGTTAAGTTTCTATATTAAGTTTTTTAATTATTAAAGTACTTTAAAGGTATAGTTTAGTATTATCTATTAAAATAGTTTCCTTTATTTTAGTATCTTTAATATACTTTTTTATTTTTAGTTATATTATTAAATCTATTGCTTTTATTAGCAATAAATGCCTTTTTTATATTAGATCTACTAACCCCTTAAGGTATGGCTTAAAGCTTATTTTTAAGCTAATATTGCTTTTTATTAATTGCCCTTAAGAATAAGGATCTTATATTTTATACTATTAGTGCTAAATAAAGCACTTTTAGCTTTAAATCTAGCCTTATATAAACTATAAAAAGGAGCTAAATATTAGCTATATAGCTAAAAGCTTACTCTTTTATAAAGACTTTTGCAGTAAATGCTTATATAGAAATATCTTTTATAATATTAGTTTTAATATATTTAATTAATTTTAGCTACTTTATTGTATTATTTAGCTTTATCTTAAATTCTTTATAAAGGTATATATATAGTATATTAATTAATTGTTTCTATAGCTCTTCCCTTTTATTTTAGTTTAATTAATAGTAATATTAAATAAATATAGATCTATAGAATAAACTCTATAGATTTATATAGATATATTCTTAAGTATTAAAATTAGCATTTATTTAATAAAATCTAAATATATTAATCTATAGTTTAATATTACTAAAAATAATCTATTTTTTATTATAAAATATACCTTTACTGCTAGTATTCCCTTTTTTTACATTAAGCTAAAAGAGGCCTATATCTTAAAGTTAAATATTATTTTTATAAGACTTTAATATAAAAGTTAATACTTAATTAAGCGCTTTTATATTCTATTAAAGCAGTTTTAATATTATTAGTCCTAAAAGTAGTTAATATAAAAAACTATTTATATAGCTTAATATATTTTTATTTTTATACTTTAGGTACTATAAGTTATAAGGCTAGTTTTAATTATAGATTTTTAATTTTTAACCCTATTTAATTAATAAAGGCTCTTTAATAAATAAAATTAAAGGCCTAATATAGTAATTTTAAACTATTATTAAAGTGCTTACTTTTAGTGGCTAAACTTAAGCCTAAAATATAGGATTTATTAAGGCAGTAGTAACTTTCTCTATAAATAATGCTTAATTTAATAGTTCTACTCTTTTTAATTGCTAATAGATTGCTTATACTATTATTACTAAAGAGTTAAGTTTTATGCTTTATTTAATAGTATTAAAAGATTTTAATAATTTCTTTAAACTAAAGGTTTTTTAGCTACTAATAGAATTTATTTTTACTAATATTAAGTTTAATAAAATTAAGGTTAATATTTAGCCTTTACTTAATAAACCCTTTAATTCTTTAGGGTCTATTAAATCCCTCTTTTTTTATTAAAATAGATCTTATAGTAGTCTTTATAAAAATAGTAAATTATTTATTAATTCCTTCCCTTTCTTTATTAAAAGTCTTTAATTAAAGGTATTAAAGGTTATTGCCTTTTTTTTAATAAATCCTTTTTAACTAGCTATAGATTTTTAATTGCAATTAAAGTTCTTTAAGGAGCTTAAATATTGTACCTTTAAGCGCTTTTTTAGTATTAATTCTACTATTTTAGTATTTAAAATAATGCTTTTAATTGTTTTTTAAGTAAATATAATTATATATTAATTAATAATATTTTAGTAAATAAAAAAAGCTTCTTTTTAAGGCTAACTAATATTTTATAGTTTACTATTATTATTATATATTTAATAAAATAGATCCTTTAATTTATTAAAAATAAAAGAATCTACTAAAGTAACTCCTTTTATAGTATAAATTAGGTTTTATAGTAAGAAGGTCTAAAACCTTTAGATTATAGCTAGATCTACTAATTGCAGCTTATTAATTGCAGTTTAATCTTAAGAGGGGAAGAATTCCTTCTTAAGTTAGCTGGTCTTGCTTATCTAGCTCTTGCTATTAATTTTAGTGGTTCTACTAGTATTTCCATTATCCCTTTATAAGTTATTGACTTCCGGATAGTCAATAGGGACTGCGGCCGTACAATAGAAAGAAGCAATTGCTACTACTTATTATAGTTCGTTTGTTCTATTATAAGTAGTGTTAGAAGTAATAGTCTCAACAATAGAACCGTTATACTACTCGTCTTACGGTTGTACTGGAAGGCGCATATACAGGCTCTACAGTTACATTAGAATCGATAGCTTAGCTATAGGTAATAATTGATTGTGTGTTAAACTCTACTTAACTTATGTCTTAAGACTACTGTAATAATAGGTCCTAAGGTATAAATGTACTTATAGATTATTGACCTCTATTTAAGAGATATAAAGGCTGACTATTTAAGAGTACTATCTATTATATGATCTATATATATAATACTTTAAGTCTTTTTTATCTTTTAAAGAATTATATATTATAATTATTTTTATATAGCTATATTTAAAATTAATATTAATTTAGTCTTTTTTAGCTTAATAAATTTAAGTTTTTAGTCTATATTATTTATATATATAAAGAGCTATATAGCTTAAATAATAAATTATAGTATAATTTAATCTTTTAAGGTTTATTAAGGCATTAATTCTTTAGTTTTTAATTAATTCTAAAAGTGCAATTATATTATATTTATTATAAATATATAGCATTTAATAGATTAATTTAAGGCAATAGTATATATTTTAAAATAATACTTATATTAATTAAATATAAATAAAAGGGTTAATTTAATAAATAATAGCAATAAAATATAAATACTAAAGAAAGGAAAAGTATTAAATAAAGTATAATATTATTTATTTATAAAGCCTAAAGATTAATTAATTCTTTTAATAAAAAAGAAATTATAAAAAAGGAGTTTTTAAAAAAGCTATTTTATTATATATAGAAAATATTTTATTATATTAAAGTGTATTTTTTATATTTTATTAATTATTTATAGTATTTTCTTTTATATAAATTTAATGCTTTTTTATTATAAAATAAATATAGCTTTAAGTTAAATAATTTTTATAATATAAAGTATAATAATAAAGAATTTTTCCTTTTTTAATAAAGCAATTATTATATATTAAGTTATTATATTAGCTATAAATTAAAGTAAATTGATAATTTTTTATAATATAGCTATACTTATAATATTAAAAGCATTAAATAAGTTTTAATCCTTTATTAAAAAGTTTATAATTATATAGTTTAATATTAAAAAATAGCCTATTATTATATAAGCTATTAACTTTTTTAATAAATAAAATATAAAAAATTAAGTTTATTTTTATTATAATATTATTTTAAGCTTAAATAGACTTTACTTTATTAACTCTTAAGGTATTAATACTATTAATAGTTTTAATAAATTTATCTATATTATTAAAAATAAATTTAATTTAAATTCTTTTTATTAAAATAATAAAAATTAAAAAAGTAAAAAAAGTATTATTTTTAAATATAATAGCTATTTATTCTTTTTATAAAAAGCTTTAGTTTATTTTAATATAAAAAAAGTAAAAACTATATTTTTATTAAAAAGGCAATATATTATATTTATATAAAAGTTATTATAAACTTAATTTATTATTTATATAGTTTTTATTAAAATATAGTTTTTAATATTTTTAAAGATATCTTTAATATAAATAATAATTTTATACTTAATATAGCTATATATTTTATATTTATTAATTTTAGTATTTATAAGTATAAAGCTATATAAAAGAATTAATATATAAAATTACTATATTAGCTAAAAAAAAAAAAGCTTAAATTAATTAAAGTAGCTAATATTACTATAATAATAGCAATTATTATAATAATAGTAATTTTATTAATATGTTTCTTTTTAAAGATTATATTAATCTTAAAAAAAAAGCAAAAGTATACTTTATATATATTAATATAGATTTAAAATACCTTTTAAATTACTTTAAGAAAATAAAATAAAATAATCTTAATAATAGCTTTATAGGCTTTTTTATCTTTATTAATTATAAGATTTCTATTAGCTTTTATTACTTTATTTATTTTAAGTATATAGCTATATTAACTAATAGTAAAAAGGGAGTTATATTAGCTATTTTTAATGCTATATTTTTTTTAAATTAATAACTATTAAAAGGACTATAGTATTAGTATTGCGCTTTTAATGCACTATTATATTTAGAGGTAATTTAATATAAGGAATTAATTAATTGTAATTTTAAATGTTTTAAAGGTAGTTTAGAATGGCTGCAAGTAATTATAAGTTTAAGGGCAAAGTTATATATAACTTTTATTTATAAATTAATTAATAAAATGATTACTATAATATTATTTTTAATAGGCTAATATTAATAAAGCTTAAAAAAAATATTATAAAAAATTTAATAAAAGTATAATAAATAAATTAAATTATTATATAAAATATAAAAAGAAAAAAGAAAAAATTAAAGTTTATATAATAAGCTATTAATTAAATATTATAAAGTAATTTATATTATAATAAATTACTATTAATTAAAATAAACTATTATAATATAAAATAATAATAATAATATTATTATATAAATATAATTTAAAATAATAACTATAAAACTAATAAATAATTATAGAATATTTAAATATATATATAAATAAATTATAAAATAACTATAATATATATAAGCAATAATAATCTTAAGCCTAAAGGATTAAGCTTAAAAGAAAAGGGAATAATTATAAAGAGATAGATAAATTACTTTAGTAAATAGTAGGGCTCTTAAGTATAGCTATACTACTATATTGCTATACTTTAGATAAAAGATATATTACTAAGCAATAAACTAATGCTTAATAAGTTAAAGCTTATATATAATATATAAGTTACCTAAAGACCTATTTTATATTATTTTAATTAGCTAACCTTTATAAAAGCTATATCTATCTTTTTAGGTTTTAAAGTTTCTTTTAGCTATTAATACCTTTTTTTATCTTTATATTAAATAAAGTATTGCATTAAGCTATATGCCTAGCTTTAGCTATATATATCTTCTATTTATTGCCTGCTTTTTGCAGTTTTAGCTAGTTGGCTAATATGCTATTGCATTATATATGCCTTTATATGCATTTAAATTAGTGAATAGCCTTTACAGTAGGCTAGTTTTATTAGTTATTGCAGTTAGGCCTGTAAAAAAGAGTATGAATAAAACTAAAATAAAAAGATTAAATATTAAAAGTAAAATAAATTAAAGAAATAATAAAATAAATTTAAAAGATAAATTATATATATAAAGTATTTAATTAAATACTTTCTTTAAGATTTTTTTTATATTTTTATAGATTAAACTATAAAGTTTTCTTTTATATTATACCTTTAGTTTACTTAAAAATAAATATTAAGGCATTAAAAAGAGATAAATTAATGTTTAAAATAATATAAATTAATTAAAAAAAATAAAAAGAACTTTAAAAATATAAAAAAGAAACAAATAGTTTTCTTTAATTAATTTTATATTTTTAAAATCTAAAATTTTTTACATTTAAATTTAATTAAAGTCTTAATATAGCCTTTTTATAATATTCCTTTATTTATAACTTTTTGCATTATATTCTTTTTTCTTTTCTTTTAGTAACACTTTAAAGCTTTTTATTAAATGCTTTAATACTCTCTTAAGTTATTTATAATTGCTTAAAAAGGCTATTTAATTATTACTAAATTTACTTACTCTATACCCTTTTAGGTAGGGTGTGTGTTTTAGCTAATATCTCTTTTTATTAATATATTACTTATAGTTATATCTATTTATTTATAGCAAGGCATTTATAATTAAAGCTCTTTAAGCTTTAGTTTTATTATTAAAAGATTAATACTTTATTAGCCTATTTAGCTATATTTATTTATATAACTTTATTATAATTATAGTAAAGTTTAATCTTTTAGGGTTATATAAAAAATCTATAGTTTAATTAATAGATATTTTTATATAATTTTATAAAAACTTTTTAAATAATTTAAAATTTTAAATTTTAAAGATATATAAAAATAAAGAAAAAAATAATAATATATTAATTAAAACTACACCTATATAGCTATTTTATTTATTTAATTATAGAATCTTTAAATACTAGGATTTTAGTAAGAAACAATGGCGGTCATTAGAGGATGGCAGACTTCTGGGGTCCCACTCTAGATGTTTCTAGGGAGCTGCACCATGAGTGGTGCGCGAACCAAGTAACCAAGGATTCATTCGTTGCTTCAACGCGGGTCAAGACTTCCCCAAAGTCTCGTCTCCATCAACGCATCTATCTCACACTTCACCCTGGATTGCTTCTTCACGCCACTTATTTAAGCATCGCTCTCGGCATTCCGCCCATTTTCTTTCTTCCAGTACGACGCGACGATACTCGACATTGCGTCCTTCCGCCTCGCTTGCTGATGGCCTAGACCTCTCTGTTTAGCTCTCGTATCTCAAACGGCGTGGTCACGATGGCATCACGGCCAGGGGCAACTGTGCCGGGACAGAGGAAGCTTGTCACATACGGAAAACCCTCACGCAATCGAGCCATCCGCGATCCTATTCCGCTTCGCACCTCCGAATCCCAGGCCCCGTCATCAGAGCACTCCACAGCCAACGTTGTCGAGGATGTTGCGAGGCCACCGAAAACTCGACCGCCCACCGAGCTGTTGCCTAGACCATCCGTTAGCAGGCCCTCGAGCTCCCAAAATAGTCACCATCGGGTAGACGTCTCACAAAACAAGAATTCAGAACTACAGGACGATGCGCCGTCGAGGAAACGGAAACGCCCTCAGGCCACCCTGACAGGCTCCAATCGCGACAGTGCGTTGGCGTCAGCTTCTCCGAGTGGTTCAAAGCCTCCCACTCAATCGCCGCGCCCTCGATCGGCTGGGCCACCAAACGATGGTAGTTTCTTTAGCTTTGATTCACCCCATCGCACGACTATAGCTACACATCAGAAAGACGCTAGGGAGAGAAACCGCACCTTCCATGGTGGCAAGGCAGTTACACCAGCAAGCAAAGCTCGTCCAGGACCCAAAACCCGAATTATAAATCCTTCGGAAAATGAAAGATTGAGCACGGGAGCCCGTCGCCCTCGGTTAATTGATGCCCTTACTGCCCAGAGACCTGATAGCCCCGACTCTGATTCCTCCATGGAACAAGAAGGCCGTACTCAATCTTCACTCTTTGAAGGACCCGCAACTCCTTCACAGCAGACGTCAACATTAAACCGAGACGACTCAGTCACACGACCAAGGGCTCGCCCTGGCGTAGTTTTACAAGGCAAGCGGGTCAAGTATACCTATGGACAGACCCGATCAATCCTCAACGACTCCCAGAAGTCCGCCGATTCTGGTATGGCCAGTTGTGAAGATGACATAGATGCGTTATTGACCACACCACCGGAGCTTTCTCAGCATGATCCATTCTCATTTGGCAATGATGACGATGATATAGACGGGGATGTTCGACCTGCGATCAAGAGTGTCCACGAGTTAAGGCGAGCAGGAGCAAACAATCGATTTTCTGACGAGATGGAGGATCTTCTGGCTAGGATCGGGACCCCAAGCGATGGGCCGTCATCCATGAGAAGAAATGCATTACTTGAGTTGGCACAAAAGTTGCAGCGCAAAGACTTCATTGGCCAATTTCGTGATCATGCCACCCGTGACAAGGTGGCAGTACACATTGGACAAGAGAACGATTTGGTCAGTGGGTTCGCCCTGACATCGATTCTCATTACGTTCCTGTCCTTCAACCCTGCGGCACATCTACTTCGCCAATTGGCCGAGGACGGGCTTGGACAAATGCTGGGTCGCCTGTTGCCCATCTCAGAAGACGTGAGTGCTTTGGCATCTCAGAAAAAGTTGAAACTATCAGGGGCAAGCAGAAGGTCATTGAACGAGGTCAAAACATCAATGATCTGCATGGACATATGGGAAGGGCGCCGTTTTGACGACCTTTCCCCCAGCTTCTTGCATTACAGCTACTGAACATCTTGTGTCGAGTGGATCCTGGTTATTCAGCGGCTGTTGTCAGGGACGCGAAAGTGAACCTAATTGCTATCATGGATAGCTGCACTAACAAAGATTCGAGCGAGGATCCCGTCTTTGCTCTAATCGTTTCTATCCTGGAGTCGCAATCAACCTTGACCATGGAAGGCGACGGGGAGGTATCTTGGATCCTATATCAGACCCCCAAAATTGCACAGTTCTTGTCCAATGTTCTTGGGCAATGGTCTGAAAAGCCCACTGAGATTCAATCCACGATCGTGAAGTTGGCAATCAATACATCGAATACAGCCCAAGGGGCTACGGGACTCAATGATGAGTCTTTGTTATCGAGATTATCGACTCAGATTTATGCGGGGTTCAAGGCCGCCCAGAAGGCAGTCAGCAATCGACGTCTGCGTGGTGAAACATATGATAGTTTATTACTGATCCTAGGTGTCATGATCAACATTCTAGAACATTGCCCCCTGCTCGGGAGAATGTGACCGGGGAGTCTCTAGAGAGATTGATGGCTCTCTATTTACAAAATAAGGCCTCAACAAGTGAGGTATGAAGTTGCACGCATTCGAATTGATGGGGTTTGAAGCTAACAAGACCACAGGCCGACTCCGTAGAAAAGTCCCAACTCAGTGTGGCGGTCGGGTATCTTGCTGTCCTCCTTGGATATTTGGCCCTGGAGGGCTCTGTGCGGAAACGACTGACTGAAAGGACGATTGGAGAAGGGATCTCTGGCTTGA
Source organism: Aquanectria penicillioides (assembly GCA_003415625.1). Classification (NCBI taxonomy): domain Eukaryota; kingdom Fungi; phylum Ascomycota; class Sordariomycetes; order Hypocreales; family Nectriaceae; genus Aquanectria; species Aquanectria penicillioides. The sequence continues at coordinate 2,754,423 of PYIU01000006.1, read as the reverse complement.
TAGGGTCCATTCAGGAATTCATCCGCATGTATAGATCTGTGGATAGTAAGGTGCATGAACTTGAGGGCCTCGTGAACGACCTCCAAAGGCTGAGGCGGATACCAGGGTGACAAGAGAATATAGATATCAGTGTCACCTTAAATAGGGGTATATGACTGCTGTGCTTTCTTTGTGCCCTTCATTTCTCTATTGGACCTATTGTGTGAGGTTGACCACAGTGTAGAGCAGTGAGAAGGTCAAAGGAGGAGTCGGGTTTGAAGTCTTGCTTCGGATACGTATTGACATTGTCCAAAACCAACACCACTTCCATTATACCAACTGAAAGTCAATGAAGACGGTGAATAATTGCAACATCTTGTGAGTTGGACGTATCAAATTTGACTAAATATTGCTGCGCATGGATCTCGTGTTTTGTGCAGAATGGACAATGGCATTCACTAAATGCATACCGTCTAACAGGACTCCATCACTGTTGCCAAGTCGAGGAACGTGAGGAATCTATGCTTATATAAGTGCCTGGTGGGGCTGCGCCACCGAGTACACCCTAGACGACTTGGGACTCTCACTCCCGAAGGTACCTACCTACCTAGCGTAAGAAGATGATGCAAGGGGAGGATGGAGGGGACTGAGTGTTGAGTGGGGAGGAGACAGTCCCAAGACGCACATGGCTCCGGTCCTGACTTGACACCCGCTGCACCTGGCATCAGCACCAGCAACCAGCATATCGCATACAGCATACAGACTGCCAGTGCATACAAGCACAACGGCATCAATCCTGCGATAGCTTGCCAACCGCCTCAAGTAGTCCGATCAAAGCGCTTGCTACTTGCCAGCAAGTCAAACTATTCCTACCTAGAAGCGTCGTCATTCGCCACCTAGCTTCGTTTCACCGCCGCGGCTGCGCCATCGCAGTCGTTCCAAAATCGCAATGCCCTCTCCCAAGCAGAGAAAGATTGCTATTGTTGGCAGTCGCTCTGTCGGTACGTTTCCTTTCTTAACGCAACTAGCACCCTTCCCTCCCTCAATAGGTGTAGACGTGTGATAGTCCTTCTCTCCATTGTAAGGACAGAGGCTGACTTGTGGGCAGGCAAATCATCTCTAGCCGTACGATTCGTGGATGGGCATTTCGTCGATAGCTACTATCCGACTATTGAAAATACCTTTAGCAAAACGATCCGTCACAAGGGCCAGGACTTCTCGACTGAAATTGTCGACACCGCTGGTCAAGACGAGTACAGCATCCTCAACTCAAAGCACTTTATAGGCATTCATGGATACATGCTTGTGTATTCCGTATCGTCCCTGCCTTCATTTGAAATGGTTCAAGTTATCCGGGAAAAGATCCTTAGTCACCTAGTAGGTGCTTCCCTGGGACTAGCAAATTCCTTGCTCGGTTTGAATGCGGATGAGAGGGATAGTGCAGGTTCGCTGACAATAAATTCTATCTTTTTAGGGCACCGAATCAGTCCCCATCGTTATCGTTGGTAACAAGAGTGATCTCCGCCCCGAGCAGCGCCAGGTCACGCCAGAGGATGGGCAGAAGGTGTCTGAGAGGATCCAGTGTGGTTGGACCGAAGCAAGTGCACGATATAATGAGAACGTCAGCAAGGCGTTCGAGCTCCTCATTGCTCAGATCGAGAAGTCCCAGAACCCTGGGGAGGCTCCAGAGAAGGGCAATTGCCATCTTATGTAAACCCATGGCGAATCCCAAGCCATTTGGTCGTCAGACTACCTCGATTTCTATTAGAGTTCCATCTTTACGTTGGTGGAGGCTCAGAGCCGACACATCACCAAGACATCCCACGGAGCCGGGTCAAGTTTGTTAGAGAATTACCGCCTAGGGTTAAAGGACACATACTGCGCATTGGCATTCTCATGCGGCGGTGTAGGGTGATATTGATATGTTTGCATTGTACCAAGCACTTGCCCAGCTGCCGTGCAGCAGAACACACCTTGGGACAAACCACAATCTCCGAGTCATTTTTGGAGAACTCTCAGCACAAGTTAGCAAACCCATGTGACAAGTACTAGAGGAAACGGTACGGGTATTTGATAGTCTGGCTTATGTTTATAGATAATCTTACTTACCGGTACCATGAGCTGGCCGGGTCGTTGAATATCGTACTGGGACGAAAAGAACCTTATCATTTCTGGCAGTACTGGTGTTAATAATACTAGCAAAAGTGGAACGCTCCAACAGTGCAGAGCAATTAACGCATTATGCCATTTCAACAACTGGCCGTCATAGGGTGACAAGTATGGCATCATCATGTGAATGGCCATGAACAACAGACTAGTCTAGCCTGTTTCGGCAGCCCTTGCATCACGCTTGCTTCAGATCAAGCATAATTATTGATATCTACATACATATGCGCCTCCAGTAATGCGCTTCAGATGTGTCGATTTGTAAATACAGATGCTCGTACCCCCGACTCCAAGCAATGGAAAGATAATCTCCTTGATTTTTTAATTTGCAAAAGGGGGTGATTTTTCATACAAGACTACGTTGCCAAAACTCAAAGATTTCGCAGTGGAGCGCAACTATTTCCCTGATTCATGCTATTCTCAACATCTCGTAATTGCCTTGTCTTGCCCTGCAAACAGAATTGGGCGGCATCGGTGGGACAAAATGCAGGTATGTACTGCTTTGCTGGTGTGAAAGTGTGTACGTGCGCGGGTGTCTGAGCCGCAGGTCATCCGCCTCACAACCACGCCAACCTTCTTCCTTCAAGGCACTTCAACTCTCATCCTCCTATCTCGAAAAACCAAACCTGCTTGAGAACGGAGTCCCAATTGTACCTCTTTGCAACCTACCCTGGTCTCATGCCCTCTCGCCTATGCCCCCAAACCAGCCCTGATACCCATGAGCTGTGGAATGCACCAGGCACCACAATCTCTCAAGCTACCATGGTCGACCCGACTCAATCGCCAGTTGCCCCTTTTGCGGTTTCAAACCTAGTGAAGGGGGATATGATTTGCTCTTAGTGAGCTTCAGGCCCCTAACAAATCTACTACTGAGCTTTTTGCTAACAAATCAATTCAGCATATCGAAACGCACCATCCTGACGGACACTCACCCTTTGTTCTTAGAGAGAATTCAGTAGCATGCCCTCAAGACGCCTGCGGTGAAATGGTTCTCCAGTGTGAGTTGGCGTTTCATCTTGAGCTTCATGATCTTGAAGCTAGAGACGATGGCATGGATGCAGCAGAGCAGCAGCCTGTTGCCCCAGAACCATCTGTGAGAGAATCTAACAAGAAGCGGGACGATACCCAAAGGCGAAAACATGAGAAGCAAAGCGCTACTATTCAAGCTTGGAGAGCCTTCTTTGGAGGACAGAAACCACAGAGTAGCAGAGACTCGAATCATCGAACTCGCCACAAGTCGAAAAGGCTGCCTTCATCCGATCTAGTCTCTGAAAGTCATGCCAGTGGCATCAAAGAGGCCCCTCACGCAGCTCAACCCGCGAGTAAATCCCGACAGTTGATTCGTTTGGGGGTTTGTACTTTTGCCTTTGTGCTCTACGCGGGATGGATGGCTGATGAATAGGGGCGCAGAAATCCGAACTCGGAAGATTCGCACACGAGAGGCAAATGCCACCGTGGCTTATGGAGCTACTCCATCAAGAAGGACAAGTCATTAATAGTGGTGAGACCACAATTTATGCTTCGCACAATACATTGGCCTAAGTCTGACATGTCTCTTTAGGTGTATTGCCGGTTCTTGGTCAACTGCTTGAGCAAAGTCCAACTACACAATATGCATATTTATGTCACCCGGAAGTGCAGCACGTGTCCAAACTACGTCGTGAAGGTGTGTATATGCAGTGAAAATAACGCTCAAAGACTCTGCGCTATACAGCTAACATCAAGCGACAGGAGGCTTCTGTGGATATCGGAACATTCAAATGCTTATCTCCCATATTATTGGGGCACAATCCACCGGGTCGGAACTTTTTGGACCCATGTTCCCGTCAATCTTCGAGATACAAGATCTCATCGAAAACGCTTGGGATATGGGATTCAACACTCAAGGCCGGATCGAAACTGGGGGCGTCAAAGGAACCCGCAAATATATCGGCACACCTGAGGTATGGATACTCAATTCTGACTCAACATTAACTACGTTCCCCTAATGGCAAATTGAAACAGGCGCAAGCGGTTTTTTGCAGTTTAACAATACCGTGAGTGGATACAAGTTTCACGCCGCACATTCATCATCATGGCTGATTAGTGCTGCGATCAGGTGCTCTGTCCAGGCATTTAAAGACAAAGAGCGCGGCAAAGCCATGGAGCTCTTATTTCGAGCCACTGAAAAGTATTTTCAAAGCGGCGTGGTAGATGTGGAAGCCAGAATCCATCTCACTGGACTTCCACCCATCTACTTCCAGCACCCAGGTAAGATCACATGCAACTTGTAGGGGTTCATTCTTGTTAACTAAGGTGCCAAGGCCATTCATTGACTATCGTAGGCTTTGAGCGACAGGTGGATGGCGAATTCAACCTTCTAGTCTTTGATCCTAGTTTTCGTGACTCTACAAGGATCAAGCAGCTTGTGGGCAAAGTCTTTCGTCATAAGTTATCAACGGTCGATGAAGCAGTACAGCCTTATCGTCGTGGGGCACACTACCTTCGCAAACACAACGCATTCGAGGTTCTTTAGTAAGGCCACAAACTGTCCCCTTGCATAGTAAAAGGACTGATCAAATTCCTTCCCCAAAAAAACAGCTTGACACCATCCGCTTCTGGCATCTTGTAGCAACTTGATCGCATGTTTTGGATATCTAAAGTGCTGTCTGTTGCTTTTTAAACCATGCACGAAGCTTAGCTAAAGCAAGGCTTCGATGAGAGATCTTGTTTTTCTCTGCTTTTTCCATCTCGGCGAATCTACCAGTTGTCAGTATTTTCCTTTCTTTTACTTCCAATTCAATTTGTAGAAATGGGAGATTACATACGTTTGGCCTTCGTGTTCGAAAATAGCATCCCATCCTAGATACAGGTAGTAATTAGCTCTTTACCGTCGACACCAAACGCACTTTGGGCAAATACCAAAATCACCAGGTCCTCTAGGAGGCACAATCTTGCCCTGCGAGAATCGTCAACAAGAGGAATTTAGAGTGTGGGCAATGGGGGAACATACTGGACAACGGCCTTGGAAAAGAATGACTTCATTACCGGGTCCTGCACAATAACCAAAAGTGCAGACGGCCTCGGCAGACTTATCGGTGTATGCTGCCAGAAGGTTGTTCAAACCCTCGTGTCCAAGGGAAACTAGAAACCATTTTCTGGACAATGTCAGCAATAGATCGTGAGGACAAATTGTATTCCTTGAAGTTGATCTTTTCAATATACCCCGTTCTCATTCTTTCCTTTTTTTTTCCCTCTCCTTTTTTGGGAGCGAGAAGGGGGAATGGTAATTCGTATACATACATGTACGGACCAGGGAGTCCCTTGAGGGCGGTATAGCATAGCGCCGTATCTTCGACAAGGACAGGGCCTTGGACCTAAAATAATAATGAATTTAGAGAATTTGAAACTAAGGAGGAGAATATTCCTACGATCTCTGCTGCCCTGCGGCATTTCGACTCGGTCACCTCCTCGAGGTTGCCCTGGACTTCGTCTAAATCTAGAGACTGGCTCTGAACCTCAATTTCAGGTTCAAGAATAGCTTTGACTTCGCGCAATTTGTTCGCGTTGCTAGAAATGAAATTAACGACGGGGGCCATTTTGATGGATTCAAATCTTAACTACGTGGCTGTGAATGACTGGTAGAATTTCGTCTTGCAATCGACCGAAGGTGAAGATGAAAAGTGACTATTTTTGTCTGTGTGACTCCACACCGCAAAGCCCTTCCAAGCGGGATAACGCACACGTTTAACCCAGGGAAGCTATGTATGCATTTTTCGGGGTAGGCGAACAGGAATGACAGACGCGGCTACCAGCACCAAGACCAGCAGTGTCGCATTTACTTCCTCATCAAGGTGACTTTTTTCTTAAGGAACCCATGCAAGATAACCATGGAGTAGTTTTATCCACGTCAATTAAGAAAGGCCTGTTCTTTCTTCTTCCTCCTATGTTTTTCTTTTTTTCCCGTGCACAATCTATGCATCAGGAGACGAAATCATGCATGGTCCTTCTTCCACTGCCTGATCCATGCTTCAATTCGTTCCACGTTTGATTCCATCTCATCAGATTCATTGCTGGTCAATTCGATGACAATTTCTTCATCAAATGCTTCGCGTGCTTCCTGGAGAAGAACTTCCATAATTTCAGAATCGAGGTTTTCCTGAAGCTTAGATTCGGGATAGTTTCTGCTAATTGAGAAAGAAAAGGATGTTAGATGCTATTATTTCAAACCTCACTGTGCACTCCTGCTTGCCCTCTTTCCAACTAACCTTGCTGTGAGTCGATCATACAAGGTCGATGAATCGACGCGAAGCACTACAACCAGATCAACCCAGCTGCGGGGGAAAAGGTCACATGCGTGCCAGTCGATGATACAACCCCCAGTTTTGACATCGTCCTCAACTGCATCGAGGAGCTAGTGGGTTCAAAGGAAACGGACCTAGTTAGCCCCTTTCAATCTTTCTGCACCCTGCTGCACCCCTCCCTCTCACCTTGTCCTCGTCAACAATCCAGCTGTGATATTCATCGCTCCATCCTTCATGACAATCTTTGTCCTTGACCACTTGATTCACTGACAAATGACGCAACCCTGAGCGCTCTGCAAGAGCCTCGCAATGGGTGGTCTTTCCGACTCCAGGCGTGCCCGTCACAATAATATTTGGTGACTTGCGCATTGTGATCTTACGCAGATTGCGATGCAATATGGTGCAGTAGAATCAGTCTGGCAGAGATTTGACAAGATGCTTTAACTTAGTGGGTGATCCAGACTTATGTGACAATCGGGGTTCGGGGTTCAGTCTCGGTTTGGTAAATAAACCCCAGTGTGTCATGAGCGGACGAGAGAGATTGTCTTTGATGCCATGAGACTTCGAAGATTGCATTTGCTTTACACAAGGGTGTGCCAATGTGCCTGGCGGGCGTGTGTGAAACATTAACAATAAATCGTGCTCTTCTCCCTCTCCAATCCATCCATCGTCTCTCTTATCTTACATTAAGGTCAGCCCTTTCACCACTCCTCGCTTGCGGCAAGTGGGAGTGGAGTTAGAGTGGACATTTTCGTTTTTCTTGGATACATGGCGGGCGTTTCAGGTACGCGGGATAGATGGCAATTGTGACCAGGTCAAGTCCTCCAGATCCACTTCGATCATGTCGCCACAGATAATTCGACATCAAAAACTTGAAAATACGTTGCGGCCTCTATCCGTTATGTGCAATCGACTTCGACATGCCCATCGTCCAGCGGAATCATCTACTGCTCAACGTCTACATCATCATCTTCTTCTTCTCGCTCCAATTCGTCTTGCTCGTCAAAGTCATCGCCGTCAGTGTAGTCCAGTTTCTCCTGCTGCGCGATGGCCTGCGCTGACACAATCTCGGCCAGTCTCTTCAGGCGTGGAGTTTGAAGCCCTGGCGCGTGCATCGTTAGCTTCTTGCGTACTGTGCGGCTACTTCTCACTTCGGCCACTTACAAGAGGGTGTGTATGTCTCAAGGGCGGTGATAACTCTAGGCTCGGCGATCTCATATGGCCCACTGTCATCCATGTCAACCGCCTGGAGGAGGAGCACGTCACTCTTCTCAGTGACGCGCGAAGCCACTGCCTTCATGATCTCTCCATTAATGGGTTGTTCATAATCAGCAACTAGATACTGGTTCAAAAGTTTCTGGATTTGATTAGGTGACAGCCTAATACATGTCAGTTGTGTTTCACATGATGGAGAGGGTTTAGAGTGCAACGCACATCCAGCAGATGTCCTGAATGATCTCAATGTCATTGAGAGTGGCCTTCTTTAGTTGGAGAAGCTTCGTGGCTTGCTAAAAGCTAGTTAGCACAAATCTACCCCACATCACAGCATGTGACAGGAGAGGGAGAACTGACCATCAAGTGCTCCAGCTGAAGGGTGCCTTCGGGCATATCATGGCTCTTACACCATTCTTCAATACGCGTGATATTGTAGTTGATCTGGAGGCCGCGCTTCCAGGAGAGGAAGTTTCGCCGCATCAATAGGTCATTGAACGCAGTCACACCTACGAGACGTAAGAGCTCGGTAATAGTCTGCGTAATGATGGAGTCCTCCAAGTAGTAGGCCTTCATCGCCCGGAACACGCTATTCAGCAAGCTGAGTAGGTTATCCATACTATACGCTGGTGTCGAATTCGATTGCAAAAGTTTGCCCAGAAACCGGCTACTTTCGTTGGTAACGAAGCCAGGTAGCGACTGGGACTCGATGATGGCAGGAATTATCATCTTGTGCAGCTTCTTCTTCAGCACTTTCATCCAGGTATGGTAGATATTGAACTCTAGACTTTCAAGGTCGTGCTTGACAATCTCTAGGAGGCGATCGTACTCATAGTTATCCGACTTCTGGGCCTCGTACCAGTCCTCAGCCAAGAACACAAAAGAGAGCATTTCGTGAACGTTGGATAGCCAGAAAGCCCCAGGATTGATAGCCTCGTCACCGTCGTGCTGCATGACCTCCTGTTGAATAGACTGCATGACATTCGCAAGGAAGCGCTCAGATTCCTTGACAAAGCCATTGTTCCACATCTCCGAAGTAACCAAATTAATGAGATATGAAGGGAAGAGGACCTCTTTGTCCGAAGGAGGGGGGGTCGTGTTAGGGGATGGGATCTTGAGGTTTCGAATTAGGCCCATGGTCACCTCCTCATTCAATCCATCTTCATCGGCAAGGAGCCCTTCAAGCTCCATCTCAATGTTATCGACACCAGGGATATATGTCGTTCCAGAGAGGTTCTGGCGATGAGCCGTGCTGGTGACAGCCATTGAGACGGGTCGAGGGTTATAGGCACCGCTGAAGCGATCCACTTCGCGAGGCTCGGCACCAGCACTGCGGCGCTTAGGCTTCTTCGAAGAGACCAGGTTGATAAGACCGCTGGCAGCTGGTACGACAGCTGAAGTACCATTTGCTAAGTCTCCATTAACTGGTGCGTTCCTCCGCGCAAGCTCGAGAGCGTCCCGAAGTGCCTCAAGCTCTTGTCTTAAGCTCATGTTGTCTTTCTCATGCTGGGTGCTTGTTCTCTTCGCCGTTTCCAGTTCTGAACTTGTCGTGCGGAGAGACTCTCTGAGCTCGCGTTCCTCTTCCTGCATCCTTTTGATGTTGGCAGTTGATTCATCAAAGGCCTGCTGAAGCTTCTTCATTTCGTCCTCCATCGCCTGAAGCCGAGCAACGGCAATGCCGGCTTGGTTTGCCTCGGTCTGTAACTCCTTAGTACGGGCTTCCAAGGCGTTGTGACGGTTCTTCCAAGCCTTAATCTGTCCCTCGTAGTTTTCAACCTGAGAGGCCAAGTTCTTGTTTTTCTCTTTCATGGAACCCAAGGACTGGGTGAGCTCAACCACCTTGTTCTCAAGCTTGTACGAGATTTGCTTAAGATCACGAGCCTCCTCTCGGACCTTCTTGTAGTCTCGACGAGCACGCTTACCACGCCAGAGGCTCTGAATAAGGACGACCTTCCTACGGTATTGTCTCCAAGAACGGAGTTGTTGTCGTGACCGCCACGCTCTCTGGATCACAAGCGCGGCATTACCCAGACGCGTTTCCATGATATTCTTCCTGCGTAGGTATCCCTTGGCCGCCGATTCGAACAGTACCATGTCTTTTCGAATACGGAGGAAGTTCTTGCGTTGTTTCTGACCACGCCACACTCTCTGGATTGTAGTAGCGGCCCTGATTGTCCGCAGTTCCTGGGCGTCCTTTCTCGCCCGCCAAGCCCTGATAGCTGATTGAGTTCGGACCACGGCCTCCCTAGCCTCCAGGTAACGGCGCCTATAGTATTTGGCCCGCAAATTCTTCTGGATCATGATGGCGCAATCATTGAGGCGAGTGGTTCGGAGATTCTCGAGGAATGCAAGCATGCCCGCCCGGAAGAAAATCTTGGTGAGACCAAGCTGGTACTTGTCCAGCCCTTTGCCAGTACTCGTGCCCAGAGCTTTCTTCAAAATTGCATCAGCCATGTCCCGAATCTCCGACGTCCACTGGCTCGAATGCACCAGCATGTAATACCGAAGTGCAAATTCCTCGTAGGTCCAACGAGTAGGATACCCCGCAGTGCTAATACGAACCGTCTCAAGGACACCGCAAGCACGAAGCTGGCTGAGAACCATGGGGCCCTCAAATTTCCACGCTTCCTTTGCTTCATTGGGTTTGATGCATCGGATGTAATGTACATCCGTATTGTTGATGGTATTCATCAATTCAATTAGAGACGAGCGGAAAATGCCACCCAATGTTGGCTTTCTGTTCACGGCCACACCGATCTTCCTCCCGCCGGCAGGCCTGACAGCGTTCGAAGATGATGAAGCGACGTCTTTTTCCCTCACGGCCGAGGCAGCATCTAAGACCTGCTTGAGGAACCCGTTGGTGGTGGCACGAAGAACGGCCATATGTTCGTCAGGGACTGTGTCACGGTTCTTCTCGATGAACCCCTCAGACTCATACGTGACGTCGATGGCGTAGTGACAAACAGTGAAAGCAGACTTGCCAAATCGAGGCTTCTTGTAAAATTTATGCTTGTCAGAGGAGTAGTTGTGGTGAAGCTTGGTGACAAATTGCTCATCAGAACCCATGGGAAGGCGGGACTCTTCATCAAGCAACGAGAGAATACCCATTTTACCCTCAATGAGATCAATGCAGGGCTGGTTGTCAGAGAAATCAATGAAAGTCCAGTCGATTTGTTCTCTCAGATACTCCTCCTGCTCAAGCTTGAAGACATGCTGGTTAAATTCCTGCTGAAGCTTCTCGTTCGCGTAGTTGATGCAGAACTGCTCGAAAGAGTTCTTGGCAAAATGCTCAAAACCGTAAATATCCAAGACACCAATAAACGAAGTAACGCGACTCAAAACCTCCTCAGCAGCAAGGCTGTGGTTAATGATGTCTACCAGCCAATCGAAAAGGCTAGAATAGATAAACTTGGCGACGGAGTCACGAACAACAATGGCTTGAGCCTGACTTAGGTTGGAGGTAATTTTCTCACCACGAGTGATGAGCTGCTTCTTGACGATCCACTTGGAGAACTCGGCAGCATTGACACCGAGGATTTCGCAAGCACGTTCCAGGGACGGCTCTGTTGGCGCGAGCACACTATCATTGCGCGATGCTGTGATCTTCACGTTGCCAAGGTGCAAAAGACCTGCCAAGAGCTTGAAGATTTCAGTCTGCTGAGCTTCTGAGACTCCGATCGTTCCCAAAGACTTCTTGGTGGCCTCGAACTCAGCCTTGTCATCCACTCCGTCAATGCTTGGACAGTTTCCTTGGTTAAGGTACTCAAATTGCTCAATGGGCAAAATGTTCAGATCTTGCCGCTCTTTCTCGGATGCACCAGCAACTAGTTGGTAGAAGATGTGATAGTTTCGCTCCTTGAGAGGCTGAAAAACTAAACGAGAGCGCTCCAAGAGGTAAGTTCGGATCTTAGCGCCAATAATGTTCGTCTTCTTATCAAACATAATCTCGATGTACTTTCCAAATCGAGAAGAGTTGTCGTTTCTTGTTGTCTTGGCATTGCCGAACGCTTCCATGATAGGGTTGGTCGCGAGAATCTGTTCTTCCGTTTCACTCATGGTTTCGTGTCCACGTTTAGACCGCGCACCTGGGTTGTCGGGGGCTTCACGGGTGGCAAAGTATCGCATAATATACTTAGCGCTCACAGTCTTTCCAGCACCAGACTCTCCAGAAACCACGATGGTCTGGTTCTTATCATCTCTAATCATGTCCCTAAACAACAAGTCAGTATCAGAGAGTTATTTAATGAGAGTGTTCAAAGCGGGTCCTACATAAAGGCCTCCTCCGCAATGGCGAACAGATGAGGTGCCTGGGTAGCTCTCTGCTTTCCTGCATAGACTTGCACCATGCCTGGCACATAGAGAGAGTCGACTCGTGCGAAAGGGTTAGTGGCGATGAGGACAATGCCACTGTAAGTATATATTTCCTTCTGAAGATACCGCAGTCGAATCGCTTGCAGAACTGGTAGGAAACGTCGTCAGCACCTGCATAGTCGTGACGCAAAGCTACAATGTGTATGTACTAAGCTAATAGAGGCAGACATACCAGCGGGCTCGTTGAGATGGGATAAATTTGTGAGGTCATCACTAGCTTCAAGCATGGTCGGGTTCATAAGCGGGGGGAGGGCGGGATGATTGCCGCTCTGCAGTCCCTCGACGGTGACTTCGATAGTCTTGGTCTAGATAGAGAGACCCAGGTCAGTTGAAGAAAGCCCAATGTGTAGGATGGTCACCAAGACAGGGGATTACTGACCTCTCCATTCTCAAGTTGGAATTCAAGCTTTACTTTGGAACCCTCGACGATCTTGTTGACGAGCTCGGAGGCTACCCAGCCCTCAGCGGCGTCAGGCTGCCACGCTCGCGTGCCGACATCGTAAGTCGATGCCATGGAGGCTTCGATTTGGCGAGGAGCCGCGGGACCGGAGACGATTGATGGTTGAGACTACAAGAAAGCGACGGCAGGACTAAGGGGCGGTAAACGAGGTTGGGCGGCTGGAGGCATTCATGAGCAGGCAGATGATGAAAGATGCAAACTCAGCCAAAGACGAAGGGGGCCGAAGGGGGCGTGGATGGCGACGAGGCGAGATTGGCGTCGCCGTCAAAGAAAGCTGTTGCGTTGAGTTTTGGCGATGCTGACCACAGCCGCCTTTTGGCTTGCTTCCGCAGCTGATGTCGACTATCAACGTCTTGCGGTGTTGGACGAGGCGTCTGTCTGTCCTTTTGGGGGAGAATGAGAGGTGAGATGAGAAGCCGGGGACGTTTTGTTTTTTTTTTCTTTGGGAAGAGGAGCTCACCGACAAGGGGTTGGGCCAGGAAATCGCACAAGGCAATGGGAGTAGGCAAATTGAACAAGCTGGAGTTCCCAGGATCGGACAGTGATGCCAGCACGCGTTTTGCTCCTGATTCAAGGGCCAGGTACTGTAGCCGCACGGGGCACGGGGGGCACGGGGCACTCAGTGCTTAGCATAGGTAGGAAGGGGGGGCAAGAGGGCGAAGAGGAACAGGGGGGCGGGGGTGTCCATTTGTTAGGGAAACTCTGTATCTCTAGGCTGAAACAAAGGTACCTCGGTCAACAATTTACGATTTCATCTACACAATCCTCTGCTGAGCAGTACCTGCAACGCTAACACCTCACAACTTCGAGCCCCCCTAGCCTCAGCTCCCAGAAAAAGCTGGCATCAGTGGGATTAGGGGCCTTGGGAGTTGCGATGGGGCCGGGAGCAAGCTACGCAGACCAATGAGAGACCGACCCGTCCGCATCTTTCGGCGTTGCTGGGTTCTGAGATACCACCCACTAGACACTGGAGGACCCGGAGAGGGGCTAAAAGACGAGACAAGTCAAGCACCTACAGTCACGCACAAGTCCAGTCGATACTGTGCACCAATATCGGCATGGTGCTGGAAGCGAGGCATGGGAAAGGGTTCAATCGTCACTAATTCGGTGGCCACCTAAATATTCAAAGGTAATAGTCGTGGTCGCAAAGAGAAAGCAACGCAGCCTATGGGGGGGAAGCAAGGCCGAACACACTGGTTTTGGTTTGGCTTTTACGACCTTAGGCGAACAGTGTGTTATCCTGCCTGAAGGGACGCATTACGTACCTAGGTACCTAGGTATCTACATCATGCAGTAGTAGTCGGCGCCAGTAACTCTTACGGTTCGTTTAGGCGGTAAACACGTCGATGTCTCTCTGCATTGTCGCGCAATGCTGTAATTAGATGAAAATAGAAGCAAGAACGTGTCTGAGGGTCTTCATCAATGCTCCCTATTTCTATTCACTCAGGCAGCTTACGGTGTCTTGTCGCCCATTTATCAATAATTTATCGCATTGATATTCCGGGTCAACCAAACGTGCACCATGCTTGCCAAGGCGCATTGAAGCCGGCGGGTTTGGGGTTGGATTTGAGTCAACATGCTGTGGTGAAGTTCTTAGAGAGCCCCCTTGCGTGGCGTCTAACCATGACAATCACCAAGTGACGAGCAGAACAGCCCATTAAAAAGAATCAAATGGGAAATAATCAAAAAAGGGAAAATCAAAAGGGAAAGTTCTGTTCGGAAAAAAAGAAAAGGCCAAATACATATGCATATTGGAATAAAAAACCTGCTTGCTGACTTGTAGGAAAATCAATCGTCGAAGCTGATGGAAGTCAATCATCCACATCCGAAATGAAGACTCTCCAGGGGTAGGACATGTCCATGTCATGCTTAAAAGGAGATGGGATGTACGTACAGAGAAACATGGCTTTCAGGGCTCCGTATCTCCCAAACGTGACAACACAGTCATTGAACCAGTCTGACTGGTAAGCCAATACTTCGAGTGTTCACTGGTCCCAGCCAGCAGAAGCCAACACAAGCAGGCGGCAGACAAGGAATGAGATTGTCCTAGTGCCCAGAGTGACTGACTCCTTAGGTGGCTGGCTGTCTCTTGTTCTCCGTCTGCGTGTGCTCGTACAGGGAAAAGAAGATTTCAACGGGTCTCTTTTGGGAAGTGTCCAACCTCTCTCGAATCAGCCATCTGTCACTTCCAATTCCCTTCCTAAGAAGCTCGTCAACAATCACCCCTCACTCCTTTGTTACCAACTCCTGGTGCTCCCTTATCCTAACGGCCAACTCGTCACTCACGTCAGGATCATTTTGCCCTCCGTGTGTCCTTGCCGGCTGAATCCCGGCAGTGTTATTCACCAACCACCTCCATGCATTTTGCAGCCCCTACCTCGTCATATCGGACCTCGGATGCTGCCCGTGGACGGAGATGGAAGACCTAGATACGCAGGAAAAAAAAAAGTCGCTATCGGAGCTGCGGGTTAGGAAATGTTTGGGGACCTCTATAGTTCCCACCTTTTTTGGGCCAACAAAAATTACACCATATAATCTCTCCTCGCTGATACGAGTCGTACCTCAAATGCGTTGAAGCATCCTCTCGCCCATTACGAGTTCGTTGAGTTCCTCATGTACAGTGTGCACTCGGTACACGCACCAGCCTCAAACACCAGCCTCAACCGTTTGAGAAACCGACCCCTTAGCTTTTACCCTCCACCTCTTGGCACGGTATTCCACGGACTATCCCCCAGTTTCTTAGACCCCATGATCCATCCAACCAACTTCGCGACTTGCCAACACCCGGCCACCGCCAAATCCAATCCATTGAGCCAACCCCAGCCATGACAGGCCATGTCTTGCGGAGCAAGGAGTGAGCCCGGGTTTCGGACGGATTTGGCGCTCCGGCCTCCCTGAAGTTTGCACGCAGTAGTCCCAGCATTTCAGATGTCTTCAAAAAATTCCGGAATGGGGAACGTCATGAACAAAGCCTTTGTGTCCATAACACTCACGTCTTTGCCATCCCCGCTTCCCCCATTCCCCCGTTTTTCTTCATAGTGGCGTGATAAATCTCCAGCCACGAGGGTCGAGTTCATCTACCAACACATTTGTCGCACGTCGTTTCTAGTAGAGAACGCGGGTCATGATCCGCGCTGCGGAGTTTCCATTAGCCTCTAGACCGACTACCGGTTAAATCTCAAGACTCACAGCTCAGCGCCTCAAGGCTCTCCATAATATCTTTAATCTGCTCATATCGAACGTTGCTGATATCGGCCATGAGGTAGGCCACCTATACAATCGCAGTCAGCATGTTGATTCTCATAACTGAAGTATTGCCCTTACATCTGCCCTGCTGTCGCTGATCTGCTTGTCGACATTATGATCGCCGAGAATCTCGTTGACTAGGTGTTTCGTGTCAGCGCCATTCCTTCCTTAAGTGCTAGGAGTTATGCCATTACCTTTGCGAAGCACACCAGGGACATTACGGTGAATATAGATGACACGAGCATGTTCAGGTTCGTCCAGTGTGAGTGACCGCATCTGTACCTCGGGCAAATTGACGCTGCCCAATGTAATGCCCTGGTTGATGTATCGTACCAAGGCTTCGCTAACTGTAATTCAGGGTCAGTTATTGTTGCGACACACACAACACCATACATGCACTCACCCTCAATGCCTATGGCGCGCTGGGCCTCCTCGGTGCTTCCGCCAATATGAGGCGTAAGGATGATGTTCTTCAAGCTCCTCAGTTCTTCACCCCAAGAGTTAAGTTCGCTGTTGAAATAGTCGCCGTTCGCCGCGGGTTCGTTAGGGAACACATCAAGGGCAGCACCAGCAATCTTGCCTGAGCGGGAGGCTTTAATCAAGGCAGCGATATCGACAACACTGCCACGGCTAGCATTGATCAGGTAGGACCCAGTCTTCATTTGTTCAAACTGGGCAGTCGAGATCATGTTGCGAGTCTCGGGCAAATCGGGGACGTGAAGGGTAACGAAGTCACTCTCTTCGAGGAGGCTGTCGAGCGTAGGGACTTGGCGGGCGGTACCCAGAGCCATGAGTGTCACAACGTCATAGTAAATGACGTTCATGCCCATAGCTTCGGCGAGGACAGAGAGCTGGGAACCGATATGACCGTAACCAACAATGCCTGGGTTTAACTAAAGTCAGCAGACGGTTTGGTCGTCTTGAAATGACGAGTTGCAAACATACCCAAGGTCTTGCCACGAATCTCCCAGCACTTAGAGCTGACTTTGTTCCACGTGCCTCGGTGCATCTCGTTGGATCGGTCACCGAGCTGTCGAGCCAGGGTGATAATCTCGGCAATGACGAGCTCAGCAACACTGCGAGAGTTGGCGAAAGGAGAGTTGAAAACAGCTATACCATGCTGTGCAGCGTATTCGAGGTCAACCTGGTTGGTACCGATGCAGAAACAACCAATGACGAGGAGGTTCTTGGCTTCACGAAGCACCTTCTCGGTGAGCTTGGTCTTGGAGCGAATGCCGAGGACATGGACGTCACTAGGTGCAAACAATGGTTAGCGTGATTTTGGAAATTCAAAAACAAATTCAATGAACAAGGGGGGTTGTCAAGAGGAACAGTCAGGCGAGGAGCACAAGGCGGCGGGAGAAGAGGCTTGTGATGGAGCAATTGAGGACGAACTCACCGGATTTTCTCAATGAGCTGGTCTTCGGGGAGCGAGGTCTTGATGGCCTCAACCTGGTAGCCCTGGGCCTTTAAAATGTCTTGGCCACTAACGTTGACATTCTCAAGAAGCAAGATTTTAATATCTTGGGTATTGAAGGGCTTGAGAGACTTGGGGGCGCTGCGACGAGGAAGCGCGCCACCCCAACTGCCGGGCGGCGAATGAAAAGTAGCACTGGGGGAGGCAGAGAGATTCTGGCCCCAGCTGTGAGAAACAGACTTCTGCAATGAAGTCGAGAGGTTAGAATGTTGAATATCCTGAGCGGGAGTCATGGTGGTGGTGGTCGTCGGATGGACAGAGAAGTATGGCAGAGGGAAGAAGATTGAAGGTTTGAGGAATGGAGGGGCAAAGTATAGGCACAGTTGGAGTGGTTGAGGTGGGGGGTGTTGGAGGGGAGCTGTTGTTTTATGAGAGCGACGTTTGCGGCCCTCAGGTTGGGATGACAGATCAGATGGAATATGGAATATGGAATTTGAAATATTTCAATTGGGTAAGTGAGGGTTTATTTATTAACGATTGGGATCTAGACTGGTAGGACCAATGACTCTTCGTGCTGGTAAGTGGGTTGGTCGGCTGGTCATGAGGCGTATACACAAATCATGTTTGCGACAGGCCGGCTCATGCATCAGAGTCGGAGCCCACGCATTGAGAATCCTTCCCGACTTCCGGGGACCAGGCCTGAGTCATCATTTACTGGCCTGTCCATGGAGTAAGAAGCACAAATCGAATGGGGCCGAATGGAGCCGTAGTACGGAGCCAATTTCGCCTCATTGACCAAATGGACGAGGGTTCCTAGGAGGCAATGGCTGTGTCTGTCTACCCTATTGCACGGCGTCTAGCAGGGAAGAGGGTGACCACAGGAGGAAAGGAAAGGCAAAGAAGGAAAAAAAAACTTTTCTGGGCGTTTCCCTCTCGTGTGCCCGACTGCGGACCAGCTTGGCCAAGTTAGTTGCCCATGGTCATGGCGCTACACCGAAACTCGCCACTCCAGAAGCCCGGATGTCGCAATTATTGGATGAAATAATCACCAATGGGAGCGCCCCGTGATCCACTGGGACGCCATGTTCACTGCCACCATGCCGCCGTTCAATGGCGTCAACCCCTGTCCAGGTCGTGGGAATCCTATGTAAATTTTGACAACACCGTCCAGTCAAGGGGATTCCAGCCCACCATAACCGTACCCGCCGTTAGCTGCTGTTGGTTTGCTTGCAGGCCCTTTCCCAGGCGTTTCTACTTCCAGCAATCCCGCTGCGACCTGCATGACCGCCTCCGCAACAAGCATCCTTGCAGCAATTCTTCAACTCCGACGTTAGGTAGAGGTTGACTTCCCGATGCTTAGTCGGTGAATTCCTAGCATACCTGTGCTAACTGTGTGGCCCTTGATCCGTTCGCATGCCATATACTCGAAGACCACCTCACACAGCCTCAAGATCCAGCAAATTTGGACCCAGTAATCCGGGTGGGATCGACCAAGGTAGATGGCATGGTTTGATTCACCAGGCGCATCCCCTGGTGCCCCACGTGTTTAGCTACCGATACCAGATGAATCCCGAGTTAAGTTCTGCAGGGACAGAAAATGGCATAGGATCTCATTGTGCTGGTATTCTGAGGTTGAAATCCAACAACTACCCTGTAGCTCGGTACCACACGCATGACTGGTGTCCAATACTATCATGAAAAGGGCCATCGGGTATCCCAACAGGGGTTGCAATTCAATTGGAGTTGATGCGTGAGGAAAAAAAGGTCATGGGGATGTAATCTCTATGGACTCGAATCATTAGGCACAGTGTTTGCCACTGTACGAACGCATTTCAGAGCTTTGTGCCATTCCCTTTCGATCAGAACTGGTCAGCGACGAGTAGATACGTAGGTATGAAGGATCCACCAGGAACAAGGTTGTGTGTGCCCTTGTCGTCCAGTATTTCGATGATCACCATTCCCAGACTTGTTTTCATACTTGGCTGACGCAACAATCAACAATTCAACGTCGTGTATGTCGACCGCGAAACATCGCATAGGGAGTGACATATGACAAGAAGAAGTTGTACACGAAGCTCGCACTCAAAGTGGCGACGGATCATTCTCTATTATGCACCCAGAAAACCCTGCTCCCTTTGAGACCTTCACTGCCTTACCTCCATGCCGGGATCAAATCAGAACAGAGAAAAAAAAGAGGTAAAAAAAAAAAAAAAGTTGAAAACCCCGGAAAAAGCCTGCAACGTCAAGGAAACATGACCGCGGGCCGACTTAGCCCCCAGGCTGTCTATGAAATGGTTCCCATAGCTGTGCAACTTTGGTTGCTACCATGATGCCTATCAAACTGTCGAGCTATCTTGAAAACGGCATCGGCCGGGCTGCCGACTTGCTTCGACCGATTCCTCTGCTCTGTAGCCTTTTCTGAAAGCCCACCGATCGTCTCTGCTTCGATCGGCGGCTTGCATGAACACCCGCCAAAGATAATCCTTTCATGTCATCATGTGTTCCATCGCTTAGCTCTGTTTGCACTCAGCAGCCTCCTGCTTGGGTTTGCCCGATTCATCCTGTTCATTAATGTCAGCTTTGCATCTTCCTCCGGGCCATCCCAGATCAGGGGCAAAATAAACCATCACGTACGTCATCATCAGACTCTTCCTCATCGTCGTGATCTTCACTCAGGTCATCCTCATCATCATCCTCATCCTCATCGAAGTCGGCTCCATCCAGCTCATCGTCTGAGATCTCTTCAAAGGCAAGAGCCTCACCAGTGAACCAATCGATAGCGCGAGGGATGAGCTTCTCCTTGATGTCCTCGCCCAACTGATAGTCCAGCTCAAGGCGCTCCTCAATGTCCGTCTCGGCATCGTCATCATCGTCATCGGTAGGGGCCTTGGGCGGCGAGAAGAAGTTGAAGAACGACTCGGTGGGAACAGTCTTCTTAACGATACGGGTCTGCTTGGTGTCTGCAAAGTTTTTTTTGGTCAGTCGGATCATTTGAAAGTACCGAGGCAAACGTGGGAGGTAGTATCGGGCCATCTCTTACTCTTATTTCGCTGCTTCTTGCTCTCGACACGGACGGTGAGATCCTTGCCCGGGAGCCATTCAATCGTATCGCCCTCCGCATGGTCGTAAATGAAGTCGCCGCCATAGCCACTCTCGTTTTGATAGAAGTAGGTCTTGGTGATAGTCTTATTCTTGAAGAAGTCGTTGGGAGCGAATTCAAAGATAAGACGGAAACCGGGCTTGTCAAGATACTCCATACGGATGTCAGTGATGTGCTTCAGAGCAGCCTCATCACGATCGGTAATCATCTCGGCGAGGGAGATCTGGTTTTTCATGGCAGAGAGCCAGAACTCGGGGATACCGGCGACATTTTCAGCGGCCTCAGCCTTAGCCTCGGGCTGAGCGGCAGATGCACCCTCACCAGACTCTTCTTCCTCCTCTTCCTCGCCAGCCTTGACCTCGTCCTCAGTAGGCTCATTCTGGCCGTTGACGATGCCGGCACGCTTCTCGTAGAGAGGCGAGAACTTGGCAAAGTACTTCTTCTCGAGCTGAAGGACTTCCTCCTGGAACTCAGCCTCGAGTTTAGAGTGCTCCTTCTGAATGCCCTTGAGGCCGGCGACACGACGGCGGACGGGTGCGGGAAGGGACTCGATGTAACCCGATGATTGGCCCACAAGGGAGCCGAGACGACCCTGAATCATCTGGAGAAGCTTGGGATTTTGAGCGAAGACGGAAGCCGCGGCGGCACGGTCCAGATCCTCTGTGGCGGGGTTAGAATGCAGCCCAAGAGGGGTTTGGGAAGATGGGTTTTGCCCTCCCGGGGAGTCAACTCACCCTCCTTGATGCTGGCGACACCGGGTTGCTGAGCGTGGGAGGAGATGGGGGCATTGTTAAGAGGAGTGTTCTGCGGCGTGCTGGGAGGTGGGGTAGTTAGCAAACTGGAGGCACAACAACAGCCAGAGTACGACGAGAAAGAGGGGAAAGGCGAGGAGTGGGCAGGTCAAGATAAGAGGAGTGAGAGGGAGAAGACTCACGGAGCGACAGACATGTCGGGTCGCTTGCCTCGAATGGGTTCGGCCATGGTGCTGGATTGGATATGAGCCAGAGCAGCAGAAGATAAATGTCGGAAAGGGAGGTGAGGTTGAGAGGAGAGAAAGTTGAGAAGAAGGCGGCCGTTGGTGTTTGCTAAATTCTGGTGGGGGGCGATAAGTCGAAAAAAATTTGGGCACTGGGCCTGGTACTTTGCAGCTAAGTTGTTGGGCCACCCCAAAGCTCAACTAATAACGGGTCGGTGGTCGGTAGAGGGCTGATGTTGGCCACCTCAGTGAGCCGCCAGTGGGTGGCTAGCGGATGAGGGTGCTGTGGTGTTGCGCAGTGCTACCAGACACGGAGTCCACTAGCCACAGAGACACAGTATCTATATTTTGCAAAGCACTGTACACCCAAAGCCCTTGTTCGATTCCAAAAAACCGGATGTGGGCGGTAGACTACCGCCTGCATCCGTGTGTGCCCGTAATGAGCCCCGTGATACCCTCGCGGATGCCCATTCGTACGTTGGCTTACTTAATCTCCACATGCGCACCTCATTGGAGACTGGGAGCTGTTCTGGAATGGTGGCGGCTCCAACGAACCCGGCCCGGTCGTCAAGGCCAGTTCTCCACGCTCATGGTAGGGCAAGGCCGCAAGGTACGGATACGCGACTGATGACGCTGCTCGATTGGATTGTCATAATGCGCCCTATGCTTCTTTGCTGGCGCTTTACATCATACTTTACCTACCTATATAGAAGTGGCTTCCGTGAGCATGGTCCCCACCTCCTGGCACCTAAAATCATCGCACCAGCAAGAGAAGAGGGACATTTGGGTACACGACGGAGACAAATGGGGCGGGTGAGGAGAAGAGAAAACCCATGAGCAATGAAACGAAATTGAGATCACAAACTTTGCTCCTCACGGAATCAGAATGCGTATACTAGGTATTTGTCAGTTTCGCACAGTGCACATGGCAGCCTTGCCGTAACTTAGCAAAACCCAGGGCAATAGCCGGCCAAGTGCAAGGCGCGATTCGCCTCCTGCGGGTGCAAGTCAAGGAGGAAACCCCCAGCCTTGCAACGATGCCTACAGATCGCTCCATAGTCCATCGGCTTTCCCCTTATTGATTGTCAGCAAGTTGACCGCCAAAGCACACATGCGTGGTAGGTACTTGCTCGACGTCCCGAAGCAATTCCAATTCCAGCCTTGCATGTCGCCTAGCCTATCGGCTAGTGCCGTTGGTCTGGGGTCCCCCATGACTTAGTGGAGGGGCAAGGCACACACCTTCAGCCTTGGTTATCTGTGACCTAACGACGTAATCGCCTCGTTGGACCTCGATCAAGCAACAGCATTGTCCCAGCTTCGATCGCGACAGGTCCAATTCAATCGCGTCATGAGATTCGATCTTCTATAATTACCCACCATGGAAGAGAACGCACCTCTCAGCCCCGGTGAGGGCGATGACTTCCAGGGACCCAACGGGTCTGCATCTCTATACCGTATCAGCTCCAATATGAGCCGATCAAGTATTTTTGAGGAGGTTGAAATGGCCCACGAAGAGGTACTATGAACACTACTCCGAGACTGCTAGTAAACTAACATGATTCCCTTTCTATAGCTGTATTCGGGACCTGTTGCCGAAAGTCTTCCTACGAGCGTTTCTGCCTTTTCGCATCGTCGACCACGGGCCGACTCTACCACCAGCTTCACGTACTATGATGACGAGCCCGAACCGCGTATCGAGGGTGCCGTATACAATAGCGCAATCCAGAGACTATTACATGATGAGCACATTCGACATGGCGTCTCGGATCTCGGTGACTTGGAATTTGGCCATGTCGAAGAGCATGATGAAGATGAGGCCTCATCTGATCGCGACTATGACACTTCCCGCGATGACTATGTCCTTCGCCGCCGGTCGTCAACTCACTCTCGGGCCTCGGTTCATGATCGACTTCTTCGGCGAGATAGCACTGCAACAATTGGAAGCTTCCGTCACCGAGGTCGCACTAGCCAAAAGATTTACCTGGTTAATGAGGACCTTACCATTGCCGTTGCTGGGTTTCGAACAAGCCGTGTTGGGTATATCTTCTATATTCTATCATGCATTCTGACGGGTGGAATTGCCTATCTTGCATTTCGGTGGTTACCTCGTTGGTACGTAACTATTCTTGGCCAGTCATGCTCCTTAAGGGATTGCGATTGGGTTGTGATTGAAAACCAATGGGGGGAGCTAGTTTCCATGGATGTGCGATCGCGACCCTACGGCCGTGCAATGTCAACTGTGTTTGGATTTTCCGAGAAGCTGTGTTCGGACACCCTTGATGAGGATAACGACCCAATCCTTGACGATCTGCGAGTCTTGGACTATCGCTACATTCGCCTATGCTACCATCCCCTCAAAGACATGTTTGTGTTGTGTAGCGGCTGGAAAGACCCCAACTGGACAGACATTAGACTCACCCGTGCTGGGTTGGATAGCGATGAGAAGACTATCCGCGACCTCGTTTTTGGTGCCAATTTAATTGATCTTGAGCAAAAGTCGACTGGGCAGCTATTGATGGATGAGGTAGGCATCTCCTGTGCATGTATTCACTCTCTGGTGAGGTGTCTTAACTCTAGTTCTAGGTCCTCCACCCCTTCTACATCTTCCAGATTGCTAGCCTTGTGTTGTGGTCGTTGGATACCTATTATTACTATGCAGCCTGTATCTTCCTTATGTCTATTGGGAGCATTGCGACCACATTGGTTGAGACCCGTGCGGTAGGTTGCATTGATCTGTTCCTTTAAACTGGCCAGGTCTAACAAAGCAGACCATGAAACGACTGCGAGAAATCTCAAGATTCGAATGCGATGTCCGCGTTCTTCGAAATGGCTTCTGTATGACTTACCTGACCCATCTAGAGATATAATACGGACGGACTGACTCGTATACACAGGGAGATACATGAGCTCCAGCGATCTTGTTCCTGGCGATGTTTATGAACTTAGCGACCCGAGTCTGACACAACTCCCAAGTGATAGCCTGTTACTGACGGGGGATTGCATCGTCAACGAGAGTATGCTCACAGGTAAGTGACAATGTCCAAACTTTTCGCGTGGTATCCTGACGAGGTCCAAGGTGAATCAGTGCCAGTGTCGAAACTTCCTGCAACCGATGACACCCTCATCAACATGGATTTGGCGGCGTCATCTGTCACCCCGGAGATAGCTCGACATTTTCTTTTCTGTGGGACTAAGATCATCCGCGCAAGACGGCCTCAAGAAGACCAAGATGGGGATGCTGTTGCGCTTGCGCTTGTTGTCCGCACTGGCTTTAACACAACGAAAGGCGCTCTCGTGCGCTCAATGTTATTTCCAAAGCCATCGGGCTTCAAGTTCTACCGTGATTCATTTAGGTACATTAGCGTAATGGCTGTTGTCGCGGGCATAGGCTTCGCCGCATCTTTGGTCAACTTCATTAGGCTTGGGATTGCCTGGCATCTAGTCATTGTTCGAGCCCTTGATCTCATAACAATTGTGGTGCCTCCAGCTTTACCAGCTACCCTGACAATTGGGACAAACTTTGCTCTCAGCCGACTCAAGAAGAAACAGATATTTTGCATTAGCCCTCAGCGAGTTAATGTGGGCGGCAAACTTGACATAATGTGCTTCGACAAGACTGGAACTTTGACCGAGGATGGTCTGGATGTGCTTGGAGTCCGAGTTGTTCACCGCGAAACCACCAAGTTTAGCGAAATCATTACGGAGCCTCAACTTCTGCTTGCAGAAGCTGTGCTTTATGGCCCTCAAAGCAGTTTTCGAGCAGCCCTGCACACAATGGCTACCTGCCACTCTTTAAGATCTGTTGAGAACGAGCTCGTTGGGGATCCGTTGGACCTCAAGATGTTTGAATTCACTAGGTGGTCTTACGAAGAAGGAAAACAAACATCGGGCGAAGGTGACGATGAAGAACAAGGTGGACTGGCGCCATCAATCGCAAGGCCTCCTAATGTGTGTGCTTAGAACGTTCTGGTGAAACCTGTAACACTAACAATCGCTCATTAGGCCAACCTCGAGCTCGGCGTACTCAAATCCTTTGAGTTCGTTTCCCAATTGCGACGAGCCAGTGTTATTGTTCGTCAATTTGGTCAGAAGAGTGGTGACATTTTTGTAAAGGGTGCCCCTGAGGCCATGCGAGAAATTTGCCGCCCAGAGAGCTGTAAGCGAAGCGAGAAAATTGCCCTGAAATGCGACTGACTTTTCCTACCAAGTTCCAAATGATTATGATGAGCTACTTTCTTCGTACACCCACAAAGGGTACCGAGTCATCGGATGCGCTACTCGCCATCTCAAGAAGCTGAGCTGGGTCAAGGCCCAGAAGATGAGCCGAGCCGATGTCGAAAGCAATCTCGATTTCATTGGTTTCATCATTTTTGAGAACAAGCTAAAACCTACCACATCGGATGTGCTGGAAGAATTACTTGCTTCGAATATTGGTGCTGTGATGGTGACAGGAGACAACATCTTGACAGCTATCAGCGTAGCACGAGAGTGTGGTCTTATGAACAGAAATGCCCACTGTTTTGTCCCTCGATTTGTCCAAGGTAAGCCAAACAAGAGTCCTATATATGGTGTGTGTGTGTGTGTGAAGACGCTAACTTCTCAGGGCATTCCCGCGACCCTAGTGCTCTCATACGATGGGAAAGTATTGACAACAGCTTGTACTGCCTCGACGAGTCTACGTTGCTGGTAAATATTGCTTTTCTAATATGACATTCATTGCTGACGGGAATAGCCTCAACCTCCTCCCCCGGAAGCCGATGCATCGCTCCCGTTCGATATTCTGAACCTGCGTAATTACTCCTTAGCCGTTAGTGGAGATGTATTCCGCTGGATCATCGACTACGCGTCCCCACTGGTCCTTCAAAGAGTGAGAATCCTTTTACATTTCCTTCTCCCCCCTACTGGTAGCCTTGTAGCGATATTGATGACGTGAACTAGATGTTGGTTTCCGGGAAGGTTTTTGCAAGAATGTCTCCAGATGAGAAGCATGAATTAGTTGAGAAACTGCAAAGCATCGACTATACTTGCGGCTTCTGTGGAGATGGCGCCAACGATTGTGGCGCCCTCAAGGCAGCGGACGTTGGCATTTCACTTTCTGAGGCCGAAGCTTCTGTAGCAGCCCCTTTCACATCAAGGGTGTTTGATATCCGCTGTGTGCTAGAAGTAATCAAGTAGGTCATGAGGCACCAACAATACTATACCAGGCTGACCAGAAACAGGGAGGGTCGAGCAGCTCTAGTGACGAGCTTCAGCTGCTTCAAGTACATGAGTTTGTACTCTGCGATACAATTCACATCGGTCACCTTCCTTTATGCTAAGGCCTCGAACCTAGGCGACTTCCAATATCTCTTCATTGATCTGGCACTCATTCTTCCTATTGCAATATTCATGGGATGGGCGGGCCCAGCGCCCACGCTGTGCCGGAAACGTCCCACCGCAGATCTTGTCTCCCGCAAGGTCCTCACCCCATTGCTAGGGCTGATGGTTATCTGCATTGCATTTCAAGCCGTGGCCTATGTGACTGTCAAGGAGCAGCCCTGGTACATCCCCCCCAAAGTCAATCATGATGAACCAGATACCCAGAATTCCGAGAACACAGCACTTTTTTTGTCATCATGTTTTGAATACATTTTTTCCGGCTTCATTCTCAATGCCGGAGCGCCGTTTCGACAACGGATAACTCAAAATTGTAAGTCGTCATATCGAAATGGCAAGGCAAATAAACCATGGACGGAGCTAATGCTTGACAGGGCCTTTCACAACAACGAGCCTGCTATTATTGATGTTGACAGTATATCTCATCTTGGCGCCGGCTAAGTGGGCTACAGATCTCATGGAACTGACGAAAATGAGTTTGGATTATGAGCTTTTCTTGATTCTATTAGGCATTGGCTACGTCGCGGTGGCCTGGGCATTCGAACGGTACATTGCTTCGCGATTGGCTAGACTTATCGGCAATGCAAAGCAGAGACTGACTGGTGTACCAAAGAAGCGGAAGGAGTACAAAGTCATTCTAGAGTCAGTTCGGATATAGACAGACGTCTTGACCTTGGATATGCCGAGCGGAATGGCGGTCCGTTTCGAACTCAATGGTGCACTGCTGATAAGACAGAACATCCAAGCTTTTTTTTCCCTTTGAGGGGTTCCGGTTGTAGAGAGTTAAAAGAGAAGAAAGAAAAAAATAAGAACTGAAACGATAATCAAGTATGGTTGAAAGGCTCCAAACCCATTTGTGGCCCGGACCTCGACACCTTACGCGACTGCACATGATGGTAACTCGAAACTGTCTGGATCTTGGGCAGCCTACCGTCTACAAGGAACAATCGGAATATAAAGAAGAGCTGGGCGGTAGTTTGGTCAAACCAGTGACATATCTGTAACGTGGTCTGTTACCGAAGAGGGACACCTGCATTTGTTGGAGTAGTTAAGCTTGGGAAATGTGATTGACATCGTCTCCTATTTTTTTTTTCATTCTGGGTTTTTTTCTTTTCCTCTCCATATAATCTATGTACCATATTCCGGTGGTGTTGCATTTCAGGCCGGCGCCCACCTCATCAAAGTCGCTTGGGGGATAATCGTACACGGAATCATCGCTTAATGGTCCCACGGGTGCTTGAGACCAAGCAGGACCGCACCTAGAGGTAGCATCACGTAAGAATTTGCGAATTGGGACGAATGGTTGAATATGAGGTCGATCAAGGTCAGACATACCCTCTTTCTTGGCTCGGTACATGAGCTACGGAAGCAACGGTCAGTTTTAATGGCCAAGATGGCGATATTCAAGGACCACCAGAGGGTGGAACTCACCCAGAACCACATTCCAGCGCCCAGAGCGGTTGCAGTGAATCGGTAGATGCGCGGCAAGTGGGCGACGGGGGGCCTGGGAGGACCCGAGGGGATGGTGTTGTGGTGGGAGGCACCCATAGTGTTGAAGTTGCTCGCGAGGAACTAA
Organism: Aquanectria penicillioides; assembly: GCA_003415625.1. Taxonomy (NCBI): domain Eukaryota; kingdom Fungi; phylum Ascomycota; class Sordariomycetes; order Hypocreales; family Nectriaceae; genus Aquanectria; species Aquanectria penicillioides. The sequence continues at coordinate 2,726,261 of PYIU01000006.1, read as the reverse complement.
AGGACAAGGCTTAACGGCCGAGGGGCTGAGGAGACTCAGGATTAGCGGATCGAGTGTAATGTACGTATTTGAAGAAGGAGTTGGGCGATCAATTGACGCACCAGGTAGCCGATTGGGATTGCGAGACGGCGATGGTAACACGGCCTGAGAGGGATGAAGGCGATGCTCAATATCGAAAGGCGAGAGTTGAAGCCGGGCCAATACCGACGAGTGTCTGATTACGTAATGGAACAACTTGATTGGGTGACAGAGGAGCATTCTTGCAGAGAACACGCTAGGCAGGTAAAAATAAGAGATATCTCCATTAAAGGGTTACATGTACTAAAGGGGGCAGCGCCCACTCACTCCGCCCACCTTGGTGTCCCACCTCTCGGTACCTAGGTACGTACCTACGTAGCAAGCACGAGTAATGCACATGTTCAAACCCGTGTCGTCTTGGTCGGTACCTACTTTTATAAGTTACCACATTGCGTGTACCCAACGTTCGCGCCTTTCAACATCTTGCAACACCTCCTCCTTACTTGTACGCATAGTGGCTGCCAGAAACAACTCGTTCAACATTTAAGTCACTCTAGTTTGTCTACGTATCGCTGCAGAAATCGAAGGCGCCAATATTTGGAGACCTTTGCTCCTTGAACAGTTCCTCCGTCGTCCCGCATCCTTCGCCCATTTAGCGACCCCCTTCTGAGACAACCCACGCAAAACGCCAGTCAGCCGTATCACCACCACCACCACCACCACCACCACTACCACCACCCATTCACCCTGACCTCGAGCTGGCCTTGAAGTCACCAAGCTTGTATATAGAGACGACGCGCTCGATTAAACAGCCGAGAAGAACGGAACCGTATAATAGACCCACGGCCTTGTGCAAATATATAAATATATATATACACAACACGACCCAGACATGACAACGCCAAAGTTCAGCACCAAGTCACCAACTATCCGGCGCATTCGTCAGTGTTGCCACTTCCACTTTCCCACTTATTATGTCCCACCGTGACTCTTTATTCTAACAATACACGTGATAGTCCGCGAAGCCGCTGAGATTTCCAACTCGCCATCTCCGGATTACTACGCCGAACCCCTCGAATCGGATCTTTTCGAGTGGCACTTCACCCTCCGAGGGCCGCCCAACTCGGTCTACAACGATGGTATCTACCACGGACGTATTGTACTGCCACCTACATACCCGCTTCGACCACCAAGCTTCCGGTTCACGACGCCAAGCGGCCGCTTTGAAGCCAACCGTGAAATCTGCCTGAGCATCAGTGGCCACCATGAGGAGACATGGCAGCCCGCATGGGGCGTCCGCACAGCCCTAGTAGCGTATGTAGCGTTCCTCTCTTACGCCTAGAACGGCACATGAATTGTAGATTCTCCGTCGCTAACATTCATCCCCTGTTAAAGTCTCCGAAGCTTCATGGAAACTGATGCCCGTGGCCAGCTGGGTGGCCTCGAGACTACTGATGCCGTCCGGCAGCGGCTGGCGACCGAATCACCGGCCTTTAAGTGTCCTACATGCGGCAAAACCAACGCGGAGATAATAACGGAATGCGAGGAACGCGCTAAGGAATCCTCCTCGGCCGCGCAAGAAGTCGAGGTTCCTAAGGAGTTGAACATGGGCTGGCGGGATGAGATGGACGCCAAGAAGAGGTTCAATAACACGAACGGTGATGCGAAACCAGAAGCGACAAACACTGAAACAGACTCGGCTGAGCTTGCTGAGGGATTCGTCCAGACTGCGCCAGTATCTAGCGATGCCGATCTTGCTCCGGCACCCCCGACAAACCACTCTATTTCACCACCGCCATCGGATAGACGGAACCCCACCCCAACCCGGACCATTCCCCTTCCTGCGACGGCTCCGCAACCTGCGAACTCGACTACGGCGGTGCCACCTCGGCCAGCGCGACGAGCTTCTGACGATGGCGTGCCTCTCTGGCTGGACCGGCTCATCGTGGTACTAGTTGTTCTTCTCGTTGCCTTGGTGTTGAAAATTATGGTTGCTCTCTGACCTCCACGGTCGTTTCGCGTTTACTTGGCTTGTTGATGAGGTTGCTGGTACTGGGCTGGCGCATGGCGTTTGGTTATTCACAGCATGACATGGGAAAGCGAAGTGTGCATCCAAAGCACCAGGTTGTCTTATTTGAATCATTATATGCATCCTGTTGACGTGCCTTGACGTTGGTCGTCCTGTTTCCTCCTCGAGGGCTATCGCAGTACTTGTACATGGCGTGCTACCTTTCTTTTCCAACCCCACACACTATCACGGCCTCGTCGGGCTTCTTTTGTGTCCTCCCTGCCACGCCTTATTGATGAATTATCTTCGTAGTTGCCACGGGACTGCCAGCCACCACCATTCTCCTACCATGGTGCCGAGCCCGTCTTCCGATTCTTTGAGCACACCCGTCTTCTTGCCCCAGTCAACAATCATTTGTGCTTCGAACTCTTCCAGGATAGGTTTTAGCGCGCTGCAGATGCCCTCGATGGTCATAAAGCCTCGCGTAGCATAGATGAAACAAAAGGCGCCCAACACATCCATCCATCGTTCAGAATCTCGCTGCCCAAAAAAGTCGATCCACTGGGGTAGCTCTCCTCTGGAGCCCTCTAGGGGTGGGCCCTCTTTGACTGCCTCCTTGAGGACTCCAATGTCTTCGTCATATTGGTACGTTTCTGTGGGCGCTACCTCAATTCCAAAGTGGTAGTAGGATTTCGGATACTTGCGACTTTCGTAGTTGCCAGGTTCAAACCCCATGGGGATGTGAGGCACATCTACTGGCACGAGCCTGATCCTCTCAGCGGCATTCAGGTTGGTTAATGCGAGGACGGATCCATCGTTGAGGGTAAAGGGCACCCTCATAGTTTGGCCATGACGGAATACTGCATCTAGCTTGGCCTTGAAGGCGGCTGCCTCTTGGTACTTTGATTGCTGGGCCAGTTTCCCTAGAGTGTAGGTGTATGATTCGTTCAATCGGTATGGTCTACCACCCAATGGAGGTTTCTTGCTTCTGCATATGACACGTTGTTGGGTCAAATCATCAATTGCCTGCTTCAATAGCTTGTTATTTCGGTTCGGATTCCCATTAGCCAATGTAGAGAATTTTTCTTTGATCTCATGCGGCGAATATCGACTCTCATCTGTGCAGCAAAGAGATCTGATCCAGGATCTGGCGACATCGAGGTCTGTGATTTCTGGCCCGCGCCCGTGATCATTTACCAAGTTGTCCACAGCAACAGCTGCTGGCGTCGCTGTCGCAGCCTCAAAGCGAGAAAACACTGAAGTCTGAGGATGGAAAAACTTTTCTCTCCAATCCTCCTCGGGGACGGGGATTTCTTGAGATGAGAATTGTTTTGCTAATTCACTTCGTGTTGATGGAAGTTGGACACCTTCTCTATGGCGAAGTCGTAGTGTCCATGCAATTATCCCATGCCAATCATATTCCAAAGGGTCGTCAAAGTCAATGCAAGGCAGTTCATCATCTTGGTATGCAATCAAGAACCTATCTTGAAAGTCTTTCGTGAGCTTGGAAACGTACGCGCCTTGTTCTTTCCGAGCAGATAGCCAAAACCGACGGAGTTGTGTGAGGTTGAGGGTTGGGAAAATTTTCAACAACAGGCCCCAGTCGATTGCTTTATCGGCTCCTCCTAGAAGAACACGTACGGCGATAAAAGCCGCGAGAACCCTATCTGCATTCTCGATTGGATTACCTACCGTGCTTTTGTCTTGGGTATCTTTGAGTTTTTCTGTTCTCAGAGGAAGTGTCGTCAAGGCTCTCGCCACAAGCTGAACTCGCTTCACGTTTCCACGTTGAGCATGTTCTTGCCGTGTGGGGTATTCATCGATGGTCACTGGTTCTTCTCTGGCGGTATGCGGCCTACTGGATTGAACCATACGTTTCGCCAACATCGGCCAAGAGAAAGCGTCTTCGCCATCACTGGTGGAAGATTCTTCAACCCGGTGCTCTTGACTATCGAGTGCAAATGATCGGGCTGTGAATTGCCACTTTGTTGGCCATGTTATAGATTCGGATGGCAGCATCATCAGGTTTCCTCGACCCATGCAGAACCGAATGAATATGTTATGAGGCCCAGTGGCATTAGGAGCTGCCGTGATGAAAGACTCAGCCCATGCTCGCTCGACATCCATACAAGCGAATAATCTGTCTCCAAATCGATAATACTGTCCCGCACTGGTTCTGGGCTGACGTTTGAGCCCGCTAATTGCGGTAGTTCGACTTTCAATCTCTTCAACAATTCCTGACCAGGAGAACCAGGTCGCGTCCGGCATCCAGCCTTGTAGTGTGTAGCTCGCATCCTGGGCTTCGAACTCAAAGGCACTAATATATGGCCACGTGCCGTTCGCACCAATAACTGGAATTGCCTTTTCAAACGTTACGTTTATTGTGGTGTCCTCTGAAGTCAGCCGTGGGTCAATTAATGCATCCACGCAATCAGGGTCCTTTGAGAGCCGGCGGCGTTTATAGGTTCTTGCAGGAGGCTCCTCTTGCAGAAAGGTATTTGGGGCAAGAAATTCGACACCTTCCAGGGGCTTTTGGGTGAGTAGATACTCAGAGGGCCCGGTCCAAATTGGCTGGGGAATGTAGTCAGTCTGGTCAATCCCGGCCCAACTAACAGATCCTCTTTTCCTGGGACTTCCTGGAGAGGAGAAAACATCTACCGTCTTTACTCTTCTGCGCTTTGGGCGAGGGGTACTATCGTCATCGTCATGTTCGTTCATAGCTCTCTTCGCAGCAACTTGGGCAACGTAAACAGGGGCATCCAAGGTTTCGACTTCGACTCCAAGCTGTCGGCGACCCCGGCGGCCTTCCTTGAGTGATTCCGCAGCAGGGGGGAAACTGAAGGGTGGGGGGAGATATACTTGTGGGTAAGCTTCCTTCATCTTTTCCACTAGACTCGTAGCTGCTTGTGAGAACGGATCGCGGGCTTCCAGCACAACGATCTGGCACTTGCAGAATATTCCTTTGTTGTCGCGAAACGCGTGCCAATGCTCAGCCACGGCCTTCGTCTTTACCATTTCTCGCAAGACGCCCTGGGATACCCTCACTGTAGGTGCTGTGTCCGCTGGGAACTTCTCACCCCATCTCATAGTGATGGCATGCCACAAACCTTTCCCACCGGGGAACACACCTCCTTGCTCTTCGAGGATTTCATCCACAATCTCAGAGATGCGGCTGTTCGAGGTGACCTTTGGGAGGAGGCTGTCGACTATCGCTGCAGACGTTGACTTCCTCCACGATGCTCCATCTTCGAGTCCTCTCATATCAGCTTCGCTAGTTGGCTTCTTGATCTCACATTGTGACTGAGTGGTTTCAACTGAGAGGCTAGTTGTCTCCCCTTTAGTGTTGCTTAGGGACGAAGTCGATGTCCCAGAGCCAGATTTTTTACGGCCAAGTAACCCCAGAGCGGGACGAAGTTGGCCTTCCGGTCTCTCCACCAAGGCGCCGCCGTTGGTGGTCGCTACTAAGCCCTTTACAAGCGAGTTGAAGTTTGATACCGGAGGGCGCCGCCATTCCGGGATAGGGTGAAGTACTCCGCCAGTGAGACTGACCGACGGTCGTAAGGCAACCTTTGGTACTATCACGGCCCGCTTTCGGGATTGAGGCTCAGCCAGATTTGACTCGCTCTCTCCAAGGTCACTTTGCTCTTCAGTGACTTGACTGGCTTCTACCAAATCTTTCTTCTGTTGCTTGTCGGAAACTTCCGCAATTGATTTGGTTGATTCCTCCATTTCCGAGGAGGTAAGTTTTCGTCCTCGTCGAGGTGTTGAATGTGTAGACTCATCATATGAGGGATTACATCGAGTCTTGGATTTTTCCAGATGATACTTCAAACCAATATCATTTTTCCAGCTCCCACCACACTTCTCACACTTCCAAGGTCGTGTGGGAACGGGTGCATCGGTAGGTTCTGTTGGTTTTGTTCCGCGTCGCGGGCGGCCACGTTTCTTTGGTATCAAGGGGCTCATAATAGGATCAGTTCCATCCCCCATGACTCCGCCTGGACTATCTATGTCCTCGCCATCCAGAACAACTGTCCGTGTGGCTCTGGCACTTCTCAGTCGAGATGGTGGGTCAGTAGGGATGGTGGACAACTCGAGAAGTTTATGTAATGCTTCAGAAGGAACCGTCATGGTCACGATAAGCTTGGTTGGTTCTTGAGCATCTGGCGGTTTGATGATATGCTCCTGGCGCGTGTTCATCTCTAGTGGAGCGTTTTCCTGCCGAATTTCAACCTCATTTTGATTTACGAGCTTTGTCACAACCCTTGCATCCTGGAATGGCGTCCGTATGCAGTTCTCTTGAGTGTCAGGCTCGAAGGGGGCAATTTCAGCTTTCTTTGAACCCCGTTTTTTCTTAGGACGACCCTTGGATTTGCGGCCAGTCGCTCCCACAATACACAAATCAGTAAAAGTAGCTGCAGGCATGTGGTTCATCGTTGAATCAGACATGGTGTCAAACCCATAGAGCCCGTCCGTGAATGAACGAGATTTTCCACTCGCGTTTTCTTGAGCTGTTGCCGAGGCCGCTACATCATTATATGGCCAGGGTGTGCACTCTTGGGGGAAATACCGATAGGATGCTATCTTTCCCGTTCTTGTATGCTCGCTCCGCAATTGAAAGTGCTTCAGGTGAGGTGGTTGGAGGCCAGGAATTGCCAAAGCAGTAGTCATCGATGATAGATACCTGCTAAATGAGGGACCTAAGGTCAAGGCATAAACATCTGGGTTGCTCAGCCCTGTTTCGCCCAATCGCTTTGCCATCTCAGCAATAGTGACAGGAAGAGGTTTGTCCAATAACCATGGGGGAGAATGTGAGATTTCCAAGGCATTGGTCGACTGGCCATAAGATTTTGAGTCAATTCCTTCATTGGCCACAAGGTCAGGATTTCGAGAAGGCTTTGCTGTTCGCTTGCCTGTAGCAAGGTATATGGACCAATCTTCGGCGTTTAAATCACGTCCGTATTTGATGCAATCCTTGAAAACCTTGTCGCCAAGTTTAGCAGCGACATATTGAATGACGCCTCGGGAATTAAGAAAGCGGCAAACTTTGGCCAGCACCTTCATTTGCCATCGCATTCCCAGAACTCCCAGTTTCGATTTGAGATCCTGCATTCGCAAAACACCCCATTCTTTAGCGATGGCCAAAATAGTCGTGGCCAGCGCTGTGTAATCGACAGATTCGCCCGTCCATCTAACGTGCCATGAAACGGGGTCGAGATTAGCAACCAAAACCTGGCGTGTGAGGTTGATTTCAGCACGGGGTTCATCAGCCGTATCTCCATCTTTGGGTAGTGGTGGAGCAAATATTTTGAGCCACATCTTGCTCGTCTTCGTGCCACGGACAAGTGTGGTCCTCTTCGCAATGTACCCCTTTTTCAGCAAGGCATCCGTTCGCTTGGGTACGGACCTTTTATCCTGGTCGACAAGTCGCCCGAGATCACCCTGGAGGATTCCGCATGAAGTTGTGGAGGCGATCCCAAGTAATAACAACCACTCAGATCTAGGAACTCGCTTATAATCGACAGCATGGCCTGTCAATGACTCCCACATCGTTTCCTCGGAAGCATAAACTTGAATGTGGTGAGGTGGACCTTGGTCGTTTGGGACGGACCCTGTTGGGTTAGTATCTTTGGCGAATCCACTATCATCTTGCAGTGACGGCGGTGAAAGTGCCAAAATTTCATCCAAGGACAGGTGATTGAATCTCCTATCAGGGCCAACGGCAACGTCCCTTCTTGCTACCAGCCATTTCCAGATAGTGGAAGCGGTACGGTGACGGAAATCACCCCCGTCATTTTGAATCTGAGCGCGCCGTTTAGACTGAACAGGAGCATCATGCGGAGTTCTTGAAGGGTTATGGATAGCATCAACAACATCGCTCACAGAGCACCCTGTGGAGAGAACTAAGTCAGCCTTGGATTCCCATCACGATCTTCAAGCATAAGCTGAACTAGCAAACAAACGATCGCACCCATGCTGCAGTCGCCATTTCAAACCACCAAGCCCATGAAATTTTCGAAGCCGGTATCTGACCAAGCCATAACAATAGACTTACCCTGCTCGCCACCGCAAGAGATGAGCACCAAGAGCCCTGCAATCAAGCCCTCAAGCTCTGAAGCCATAGTGTCACTGAAGCCAAATTTGTCATTCTTGGCTAAAAATGCAACTGAAAAAGTGATAATGCAAAAAGGGCCAAGGAGCGGATTGAACTGATGACCACACGCGCTGGCAAAGAGTGTAACTTTTTTTTATCAGTTGCTGCAGCTTGATGATGATGTGGGGATGGCGGGGTGTGCGGCATGTTGGACGCGACCATCCAAAACGCTAGGCTTGAACTGATTACATAAGCCGTGCAAGCCACACCCCTGTTCTGCATACCTCCCTACCTGTATCCGTACCTAGGTACCTACCACGGGAGGTACCTCACCTGCTGGGCGCAGGGAAACTCATTGACAAGTTCAATGAGCCTGAAGCAGAATAGAGAGCCATTAAAACACTGGAATAATTATGTAAAAGCCCCCCTGCAGCAAATTAGAGACGTCATGTGAAGTTAAATTAACACCAGAAGGTCGGTTTACCGAACCAACCACCCAGCTAAGATCACCTCACATGCTCAGTGGTTTGCTCAATTCTAAGCCTCTATTCCAAGTCTAGGCCGGGGATTTCTACCTAGGTATGCGACTGCTTTGCTGTCAAACCCAATCTATTTAGCATTCAATTTAGCCTGCTCATATTCCCGGATCCTTCTGTATGCATCCACCACATCAGCCCTAACCCCTTGCAACTCTTCGCGGCGTCTCAAACTTCCTGCCGCCTTGGGGATGTTATCAACTTCCACAGCAGCCCCCTCAACCCTCAATTGTCTCGCAATCTTCTTGTTCAGCTCTGGGGGCGCCTGTGCTGTATCATGCAGACCAACTCTGGCCTCAGCTCGCTTCCGTTTCAGTTCCAGCCATGGGTCATCGTCGTTCTTTCCTCGCGCTGACTTCTTCTTCTTCTTCCTCGAGCTCGTGGCTTCTTCTAGCTCGGCTTGAGCCGTGGCTGTGATCCCAGCTGTGTCGTCCTCCAAATCGCGCACCTCAGCTTCCTCGAGCTCCACCTCCCGCTTCTCCTTGATCTTGCGATCCTCAGCTCGCCATTGGTCGTAGAGCTTATGCATCTTCCGTTCTCTCCTAGTGCGATATACTTTCAGTCCGGCTTCATCTTTTCCATCTTTCACCGCGGTCTTCTTAGTGAGGCCGGCTACGGGGAGAGCGGCATTAACACGAAATGAAAACGATCTCAAGTCTTCGCCTGGCCGAATCTTGAGTGGCTGACCATCAGCATCTGTCTCCTTCGCCGCCGGCCTGCTCTCACCGCCGTCATCAAGACCAGATCTGATCCTTCTCCCTTTTGCTACGGCCATGAGCCGCCGAAAGGCTCGCGGCGCATCGTTGTCCTTATTCCGGTCTTTATTCCCCTTGGTCCTCGAACCTGTTTGACCACTCGTGACATTCTTTGACGCTACCGGCAGAGGACGGGCTTTCTGAGATGGAGGGAGATTGAACCTGTGGATTTGATTGTTAGAGACGCGATCGTAAAGTGGTTGGGAGGTTTCTATACTCGGTCTCATCTCCTCTCTTCCTCTTGTGTTTGTGGGGCATTGCCGCCAAGTGCGTCAATATTTTCGAGAAGACGGCGCAGGCCTGGTTTTATTGCAAGAGAGATTTGATCTTGAAAAGCGAAACGGGGGTCGTTCACGTCAGAGAACAAGAGTGCGTTCAATCGGGTCGAATGAGGAGAATTTCAATGTCCAACCATCAAGAAAGTTTCTCCACGAAATTCTCTTATCGGTCATCAGGATTGTTATCGCAAATGTAGGCCCCACGCTGGGGCTATTATTTCATTGGGTACGGAGTACTTAGGTACCTACTTGTGGGGGTACCTGTTAGGCACTGACCACTGAATTATGTACCACCCACGCCATGACTCACCAGTACTTACTACCTACCTACCTTAGGTACCTAGGTAGGTATGTACAGACACAGGTACCTATCTACGCGGGTGGGTATACGGTCAGACTATTGGACAAAATAATAGGTCCAGAACCATTTTAGGCCGTGCAAAACTATGTGCGTGGCGCTAAAAGGCTTCCAAAATTATTTTGTCCGCCCACACAATGACCTCAGAACCTACCCACCCGCGTAGGTTCCAACTTAGGTACCTATAGGCTATAGCTAATTGTCGCGGGATACGGAACTAACGAGGATATCGTTGAAGGCCGTATCCATCACGTGTGGCTGTCATACAGCCAGCTCGGAGCTCTGTCTTTTGACCCAAGCATTAGATCCATTTTGGGTAAGCTCAATAGGGCATAGAACCCGGTTAGAGCAAGCTCAACACAGATAAAAGGGAGCTTTAAGACAATATTCCCTTTATAGAAAACAAGGCTTTTAATAGACCTCATTATATATGCATCTACTGTATAATTCTGCATAATAGTTATAAGCTTAGGTAGGTAATACCCTATAACTTTTACTATAAGATTATTACTTTTATTATTATTACTATTATTATTATTATTTTGCTGCTATTACTTCTTTTATTATAATTCCAATTATTCTATACAATTAGCCTAAGCTTAGTTTACTTAATCTATATATAAAATAGATATAGACTACAATTAGCTAGCATCTATGCCCATAAAGGTCAAACTTTACACTAAAGAATAATAGGTGCTATAAATTATAGTCCTTAAGAACTATACTTAAGACTAAAACCTTTAGGACCTAATAGACTTAAGTAAGGATAATAAGCCCTTTAATATTATAGAGAAGCAAACTATACTTATAATTGCTATTATAAAAGCTAAATACAATAAGGCAACCCCTTAAAAAAGATATAGATTAGAATTTTTAGTATATTATCCTTTAATCCTTAAGGAATATTAAAAGAAGTAGGCTAACATTAGGATTAAAGTATCTAAAGCTTAAGCAATATAGATATAGATTGTGGATACTATAGAATCGAGCATTTATGCCTCTATCTAATAGAACCTTTTTAATTAACTTTAGATTTAGATCTATTAGATCACCTTAAGGCAACTTATAAAGGAAATTATAAAGCAGCTAGCATTAAGCGAAATAAGCTTAAAAGAAAATGCTTATAGATGCTATAAAGTAATGCTTTAAGAAGCTAAATATATAAATACCAATCCTTAAACTTAATATATTAGCTAAAGTAAAGCTTATGCAGATAGAATATACTATAAAATTCTAAAGATCTAAGGGAATACTAGAATTTAAGACTTCCTTAATGCCATTAAAGAGCGCTTTAAACTAACTTAAGCAAATCGCTAATTGATAGACTTAATTATAAGCAAGATAAAGGGTGAGGAGCTAAGGGAAACGCTTCTAGATTATACTAATATTTTTAGCATACTTATTATTACTAATAGAAATGCTTACTTTTAAAAATATAAAGCATTTATATTATTAGGCAGACGCTTTAATAGCTAGAAATATAATTGCCTATATAAAGCAATTCTTAAGCACTTTTAGAAGGTAGAAGAATGTTAAATTATAAAGTATATATTAATTGGAAAGAAGCAAAAGCTTTACTTTATATTAAGAGAAGACTATTGCAAGAAAATCCAAACTTAATATAAGGATCTAAAGTGGTAAAGCTTAAAAGCTAAAATTCTAATAGGAGAAAGTGGAAATAAAAGCTTAATAAGCAATATTTTAGACACCCTAAAGGAGGTTGTAGTAGTTTATATAGACTTAAACGATTTTTAACTAAATGCCTTAGAAAATAGAGTATATATAGCATTTAATGAACCTTATATACTATCCTAAAGTATGCTATTAGATAACTATAATGCACTTTATATTATAAATAATATAAAGCTTTTGGATTTAGGAATGTTTAAATTATATAAAGATAGCCAAATAGTAAAAGTAAGTTTTATTATATTTCTAATTATAGAAATAAAATAATAAAAGCTTAAGAATCTTCTAAAAGGAGCCAATAGGAACTATATAATTAATCTTGTTCTTTAGGATGTTACCTATATAGAAGGATTTTATATAAATATAGTATCCTAAGCTTAACTATACAAAAATAGGCTTTAGGTTTATAAATACAATAATATACTGTATATAGAAATAAAGAAGGAAAGCTTAATTATGCTTTACCTAATTATAAAATATAACCTTAACTTCCTTAAATATAAGCTACTTTCCTCCTACTCCTTTACATTAGTGCAGAAAGCGTAAGACTTAATTCTATACAGTAAGCCACTAATAATAACGCTTATAGAAGCAAACAATAAAAGAAAGCAATACTTATAGAGCAAAAAACCATTAAGGGATCCTCTACAATCAAAAGAAAATACAGAATAGCTTTAGTACCTTAAGTCAGGCCATCTTAGCCCTAAAGCGCTTAGAAAGCTAGTATTTAACACTAGAAATGTATTAATAACTAGAATTAAATATATTAATTGTATGCACTGCACTATAGTGCATATAAAATAGGTAATATTGCGTAAGCCTCTATAATATATATCTTTATGCCTATTTTAGCATATCTATTAGGACCTTTAAGACTTTCTATAAAGTTATAATAGAATAAAATGGCTTTTAATAATTAAGGATAAATATATAAAGATACTATATGCATTCCCCCTACTAAATAAAGAATACAATACAGTATTTAATGCTTTAGTATACTTTAAGAAATGGATTAAAAGATAATTTAGCCTCTTAATCTATAGAATTAGGCAAGATAATAAAAAGGCTATAATTGCTATATAAGGGTTTATAGAATATTAGATTTAGGCATGTAATAAAGGCATTATTCTTAAGCTTACTCTACTTTATATTTATAAGCTAAATGGACTGGCGGAATAAATAGGATAAAAGCTAACAGTACGCTTAATTAAAATAACAAATAGAGCAAACCTACCATAAAACCTATAATTAAAAACCACAATATGCACAGCATTCCTATACAATATAAGCCTATATTAATTATTAAATATAAAAATGCTAATAGAGATATTAAAAAGTTAGTTCTAAAATAATGCTTGCCTTTAAATAAAAGAGCTTATAATAGACCTATGCCTTAATTAAAATGGGATCTATATATATAAATGCAAAGCATACTTATTGCATAGGGACAGAAAGGCAGAAAGGGATAAAAGACTATTTAAAACAAGCCCTAAAGGATATATTAAATACTTAATTAAATACTCTACTAGCAATCTATATTAGATATAGATACCCTAGCTTAAACAGGTAATTATTATATGCAATATTACATTTAATAAGCATATATTCTATAAGGAAAAAGCTTAAAAGCAAAAGATTCTAATTAATAAACTAAGCTCTTTAGTAGAATACCTTTAGATTATAGACCAAAAGGAAGAAGTAGAATTTACTTTTCTTAAGTTAATTGCAGTAAAAGATAAACTATTTAAAATAGAGATAATAAAGAGTTTGGACTTAAGGGTAAATATATAGAAAAGCATAGAACATTAGGTAGTAAAGCTTATTAAGCATAAAACCAACCAAATAGCTTATAGACTTTAAACTTTCTATTAAATACTAAAAATTAAATTAATGCATAAGAATATATTAGTAAAACCTTAATAGAGAGTCCACTTTAATAATCTAGAATATAAATATATAGAACAAAAGGTATTAAATCTTTATTTATAGGAATAGGACCTAATAGAATAAGAAACCCTAGAAGTAACCCCTTAATAATAACTGAAATAAAAAGTATAAAGCTAGTTATAATATATAGCTTAAGAAGCAAATAATAAATAAAAGCCCATTATGAATTTAATAGAAAGAGCGGATAAAATAGAGGAAGACCCAACCTTAAATAAAAACCTAGTAATGCTGCTGCTAGAAGCTAGTGAATCCTAGATCTAGGGCAGTAATACAATTAATAGAAAAAGGGAAAAAGCAAGTAAAGGACTAGTACAACCAATGCATAATAGCAAATGCATTAAGGAAAGACAAGATACTAGGCGCATACAAGACTGGGGCATTCTTTAGAAATACCACTTTAATAGGCATCTAAATAATGCATTTTAGGATGCCCTATCGATAGGAATTTAATTTAATCAACCACTTTAAGACAGTTAGAATAAAAGGAGCTATTAAATAGTATTTACTGTAATAATAGCGGCCTACTTGCAAGAAAACAATACATAAATAAAGGCCATAACAATAGGCTTAAAGATACACCAATAAGACCTTTTAAGCCCGCTATTATAGAACTAAAAAGAGATGCAAAATCATCCACTCTATAATAAATTTATTAAGGCAGCAAAAAAAGAGATTCAAACCTTAAAAGAGAAAGGGATCTAAATTAAAATTAAGCTCTTAAAGGCAAGATCCAAACTGCTACCACTAAAATGGGTATTTACCTATAAGTTTAATAGCGCCGGTTACCTAAATAAATATAAAGCATAAATATATATATGCAATAACCTATAGGAAAGCTTAACAATTAAGAGCACCTATACAGCTATACTTACAGTACATGCTTTCTATATATTAATAGCTCTAGCAGCACAATTCAATCTAAAACTTTTGCAATTTAATATTAAAAATGCATTTCTTAATGTAATAAAAAATAAATATAAAATACTAATAATATATAAGCTACTAAATGGATTTAAGCAATAGGGTAAATGCATGGAATTGCACAAAGCATTATATAGTCTTAAGGACTTACTATAACTTTAGTTCTAAGAATTAAAAGCAACTTTTATTAAACTTAGGCTTAAATAGTATAAGGAAGAGCTATACTTATTTTATTCTATTAATTAAAAGCTCTTTCTAATATTCTTTATAGATAATATTATTATTGCTTTCCATAAGGATAATATAGGCACAATCAATATATTAATTAATAGCTTAAAATAAGCATATAAACTATATAAGTAAGGTAAGGTTAAGTATTTCCTTAAAGTGTAAATTATTTATAATTGCTTTAAGAAATAGATCTTCTTTAGCCATAAGGCATACATCAATAAGGTTGCCTATAAGTTTAGAATATTAAAATAAAGCTTATTTCTATTAATACTAATTTTAGGAATAGAGCTATAAAAGCGCAAAAACCAAGCAATTAAGCAAGAGATTAAGGAGTATTAAAAGAAAGTAGAATTATTGCTCTATATAGCAATTATAATCTAACTTAATATTGCCTTTACAGTAGGCAAACTCTTGCAGTTTTTAACTAACTTAAGAACTAAGCATTAAAATGCAGTAAATTAAGCTCTTTACTATCTCTATATAATAAGTAGATTCGCTATTTAATATAGAGGGAGCAAGGAAATTTAAGCGTTAAGAATAGTAAGTAATGCATTCTTTATAGATAATTCTTTTATAAGGAAGTTATCTTAAGGATATTTTATTAGTCTATTTAGTGGACTAATTATCTAGAAAGTAATGCATTAATTTACTATAACTATATCTATAATTAAGGCAGAGCTGCTTGCTTTAGATAAAATAGTGCATAAAATAATAGCTCTTTAGTGCCTTTTTAAGCAAATAAAGCTATTATTGAATTTAAATAAATTCTTAATTTATTGCAATAATTAGCAGACTATACATTTAATGCTTAAGGAAAGCGAATAAATTAATACTTATCTGCACTATATAGATATCTACAATATATAGTTAAGGCAAGAATATAGAAAGGGATTATTTAAAGTTACTTACCTTCCTATTGCTAAGATATTAGTAGATAGACTTATTAAGGCACTATTGCAGTAGCGCTTTAAACACTTTAGAATAATACTTAACCTAATCGATCTATATATATAAACATTACAATAAAGGCACTTAAAAAGGGGGGCATAAAATCAATTGCCCTAAATATATATAAAGCCCCCCCTCTTTCAGCAAAGTACTAAAAGAGGCAAATAGAAATAAACTCCAAACTCTAGAACTCCTAAATGCTATAACTCCTTAATGCTAAATACCTAACAACTCTACTTATATACAGACCATAATAGATCTATAGAAGGTTAATGCCTTCCTTAATGAGTTGCTTTGCCTAAAGGCACTACTCCTTATTAATCTCCGGAACTAGGGGGTATATAAGCATACTAGTCCTAAAACTAGCCTTAATACCTAATAAATAGATAGAGTTTTCCTCTACTAAAAGATCAAGCTATAATTGTAATGCCATATAGCACCGGTTATATATCTACTTAAAAGTTAGAACTTGCACTTATAATTAAAAAGGAGCAGTATACCTTCTTATTATTAACATTAAGAGCTAATAATATCTATTAGGCAATAGAAGCTATAATAGAGGGACTAAAATACAAGCAGTTAGCAATATAATTATAAGTATAAAAAGAAGAGATTAAGCTTACTAAAAATGGCATTAATAATTGCTAGCCTTATATGCAGAGCACTATTAAGAGCAACTAGCGCTCTTAAAACAATATCCCTTACTGCCTTTACTAGCAATAGCCGCATAAATACATCCCTTATAGGGAGGATCCCTAAGGACATAAGGCTTAAGCGCAAAGAACTAAAAGAAGTTAGCAAGCTATTTATATATATTAAAAGCTCAAAATAATAAACCAAGCTTTCCGGCAAGCATTAGCGCTTACATAGGGGAGGCAAGGGCAAAGGAGGAGCCAGCAATAGCAATACTGGAGGTATTAATAGCGCTAGGGACTCTAAAGCCCAAAAAGAAAAGGAAGAATCAGCAATATTAGGCCAATCTTTAAATTAAAAGGATATGCCTTTAGAAAGGACCTTAAAAGGAAGCTATTGCTAAACTTCCTTATAAAGAGAGCGGCTAGAACAAAGACCTATAATAAACTATATTAGCAGCAAGAGGTATTAATAAAGAAAGGAAAAAGAAAGCTAAAGACCAGCTGCATAAAGCTTAAATATAGCATAGCTAAGCTCACTTTCTTCTTACTTTACGCGCATTATTTAATTCACTGCTCAGAACCAACAAATACACCGAACCGACTAAAAGTCCGGCTAAGCACACCAGTAGGAAAAGGTAAGCAACAAACATATCAATCCCTAGCGCGACTCCAGGAACAAAGCATAGGAGCAGTTAGAACACTATGCAAATAGCTTCACAGTCTCCCAACTGGGGGTGTGTCGCGGGATACGGAACTAACGAGGATATCGTTGAAGGCCGTATCCATCACGTGTGGCTGTCACACAGCCAGCTCGGAGCTCCGTCTTTTGACCCGAGCATTGGATCCATTTTGGGTAAGCTCAATAGGGCATGGAACCCGGTTAGAGCAAGCTCAACACGGATAAAAGGGAGCTCTAAGACAATATTCCCTTTGTAGAAAACAAGGCTTTTAATAGACCTCATTACATATGCATCTACTGTGTGATTCTGCGTGACACTAATCCACTCCCACAAAAGGGTTCCTCGAGGAGATACCTACAAGATACATTTCCCAAACTTTCGAAACACTGGAAATTACCATTGAGGTTATCCAAGACCTTTTTTCACTCATTCATCTCTCTCCCATAAGTTGAACGGATCAAATCAAATCGGAGGATGATAAGTAAGCGTTTCGGAAAATACTTGAATGCGGAGCAACAATTACCGATCCCTCTCCTCAGCACTCCAAAACGAGCGACATGCAGCCACTGAAAATCATGAAGTCCACTGCAGCCTTTGGTGGAGCCACCTATTAGGCAGGCTTTGTTGAATATTTTACGGCCAAGTGTTGTTGTTGCTGTGCTAGTGTTCTCATTGGCGACATTGACGTCACCGATTCTCCGCCTTCTCACCATTGCCTCGGATAGTGTCAAGTCTTTAGTTGATGTGCCGAGTCTTTGCCGCGAGGAATAAGCTAAACTCTATCTAACTCAACGCTGTATCAAATATGAGAACAACGACGAGTCGTCCACGCTCGAGACAAAAAGCAAGGCCCGATATGGTAGCCTTCGGCTTCATCGCCGCCGCCATTAGGTCGGTGATCAACCTATCCAATATCAATATTCCTCTCCACTGACTCGGAAAAGTACAACGGGTATTCTGTCGGTGTTGATACTTTTCCTGTCCCCAATCTTCTGGGATCAGGATTTCGTCAGCCGGGTAGACACCTCGGATTCTAATCATTCGCTTGGGGATGCTGTACCAGCACGGTGTAGTTCCCACAATGACTACTGGAGAAAGTCACCGCTCTATTCCGCCCTGCTAGCGGGCTGTATTGGAATCGAGGCCGATATCTGGGTATATCAGAGCGAGCTATACGTAAGCCACGCCCGAGACCGGCTGAGAGTGCATCACACTCTGTCAAAGTTGTATATCGATCCGTTGGTCAAGATTCTACAGGAAAGGAACCCGTACCAAGACATCTCCCGTCCGGCACAAGGCGTTTACCATGCCAATCCTGGTCAAACACTAGTCCTCTTAGTAGACATCAAGACGAGCCCTGTAGCTGCATGGCCCCTTCTTCTTGAGACTTTGGAACCCCTTCGATCGAGAGGCTGGCTGAGCCGAATCAGCAACAAAACACTTATGCCTGGGCCCATCACGGTTGTGGGAAGCGGGATGGCTAGGGTTCAGGATATAGAAGACAATCCTTCACATGACGTCCTCCTTGATGCACCCTTGACAAAGCTCGACACTGGCATATATCACGAAACAAACTCTTACTACGCCAGTGTGTCCTTCCAAAAATCAATTGGTTGGGTTTGGCCCCAGGGCCTGCAAAACTCGCAGCTGAAGATAATACGAGACCAGATAACAAGGGCACATAGACGAGGATTGAAGGTGAGGTATTGGAGTTTACCAGCGTGGCCTCTAGCCACACGTAATCAACTCTGGAGCCTTCTTGTTGATGAAGGCCTCGATATTCTTCATGTCGATGACCTGATTGGCGCGAGAGATGTATTGGCCAGGAAATAACGAGGAGGCATGCCGGTCTTTTCAAGACACTAAATTAACATCGGTCGAGCATATGTCGGGACTCGGTTTCTTTATAGTGGCTACTGTGCAAATATGCTAAATCAAGGCCATGCGCTCTTTACCGAGTCTCCGGCATATCGCCGAGTGATACCCTGCATTCCGGATGACCCGATAGGACGCACCAGACAACCCCGCAGGCCGAACAAGAGCGGCGGGCTGTTGATGAGCTGGCGGTCCGCCTTGGCTTAGTATATATATATGTACACAATTTTTTGTCCAGGAACGCATGATTAAACCCATTTCCATTGTCTCTAGCACACAACGTCGCCTCCTTGGGTCAAAATGGCAAACGAAGGCCACATCGCCACCTTAGATGTAAGAATCCCTAAGTTTCCCCGAGTGTTTGTGACAGTTTCATACTTATTGACATTTAAGTCGACTATCGCTGATAGGCTGCCAACGTACTCGAGGTCCCTTTTCGATGCGAAAGCAGCTAAGGGCCTGAGCTTCGAGGCCATTGCTAAGCATCTTGACCGAAGCGAAGTGGCGTGTGCGGCATTGTTCTATGGCCAGGCCACAGCATCTGCGGAGGATGTTGACCGACTGTCGAAGCTTCTCGACCTACCCACGGAAGTGCTTGGGGCCCAGATGACGGGATTCCCTAACCGAGGACAAGCTGGTCCCATGCCCCCCACTGAACCCCTCATTTACAGGCTTTATGAGATTGTGCAGAACTATGGTTATGCTTACAAGGCGATATTGAATGAAAAATTCGGCGATGGAATTATGAGCGCCATATGCTTTTCGACCTCAGTCGAGAAAGAAGTGGACGAAGCTGGCTCACCTTGGGTTGTAATCACTCTAAAGGGCAAATGGTACGTAATCCTCCAGCAGTTATGCTTAGATCAACTCTGACCTTTCCAGGCTCCCATTTAGTCGCTTCTAACCATCCATCTTTTGGAGAAGAAAAAAAGAAAAGAAAGAAAAAGAAGAAAAAGAAGAAAAAGCTGGGCTTCTTGTGTCCATCGCCCCAGGAAATATCCAGACGAGGGTCCTCGCACAGCTTAACTGGGCATATTATTTGTCGCGTGTGCACATTTTTGGAGTCGCGGTTGGCTATTTGCTAGTACCTTATCTACGAGGCTGTGAGAACAATACTAAAGATAATATTAAGCCTCAACAAAGCAACCTCCAACCGACGACCGTGCCCCAGAAGCCACCGCCAATCATGTGAATACCTCCCTTTCAAGCCAACCGCCATCAAGACCCATTTTCTTACTAAATTGACCAATGTGCCCATAACAATATAGAAAGAACATCCAAGCGTCCCACAGGTTGCCATTCACGAAGGCCAGGTTCCTTGTCTTTGCTTGCTCTCAAGTGAAGAACAATATGAGCCACAACGCATGGGTAGTGCCGAGCTACCAATCCGGTGGGATGCAGGACCCCGAATTGAGATATTGTCAGGGAATGTGATGAGTTTGAGATCAGTTGTTGGGCAAGTATAAAGAGGCTATAGCCTCTCCTTTGAAATCAAGGGCATCGCTCGTCAGCACTCCTTTGCATCTCTCCTCACAACAATTCGCCAAGATTCTCAACACTGAATTTTCGCAGACTTTCTTAAGTCTCACAAGTCCAATCTTCAAAATGCCCTCTATCAAGAACAACACCAAGGACCAGAACAGCAACTATCCTCTTGGGTGTAATATCATGGTCAAGCCGACCACTCCTGGATATCCCCTTGGTTGCAACCTCATGGCAAAGCCCACAAAAGACCAGAATCCAAGCTATCCCCTTGGCTGCACCATTATGTAAACCTCTTTGGCTGTCAGGGGCAGTGCATGGTAGGCCTCAACATTGACATGGAGTCAGAGTCGCCGCTAACCTGGATAGCCCTGATTGATCACTACCTCGATCTGATCGAGATTACTTTTCTTCAAGTCTGAAATACGTCGATTAGGGAGGAGTAGAAAACGCATCCTATTCGGCATCCTATTCGGCATCCTTTTCATGTTTTTTAGGCGCTGATTGAGGGGCACCGATATTCAGAAGCTACTTAGACTATTTAATGTAGGTATTGCAAGACATAGTCTCTCTAATCTATATTAGTTGAATATAATTTAACTAGTTTGCCGACACTCGTCGGTTCTGCATCTTAATCAATGAATCTCTTTTATGTTCTTTTTTTTTTTTTAATATGCGGTAGCTGGTGACTCGATTGACGTTGCTCGAGTGAAGGTGCAGCGCGAGAGCTCAGTCTCCCTGGAACGAAGGTATACCGAAGAAATCGACGTTCCCGCAGATCCCACGGGGTCTGTCTGTATTTGTGTGCAAACATTGTATTCTACAGAGGCAGATTGAATTAGATAGAATGCCTATCAGCTCCAAGGAACAGATAGAGCCTTCATGCAGGTCCCTAAAAATGGAATGTGTGTTCAATGCTTATCCTCTTCAGTGCATGATGCTGCCTACCCTATGGCGCACGCGTTTTGCACGTGGATTCATTTAGGTACACCGCTGGCGCAAGATCCACTGAACTCGAATGCCCCACTAAAAAAAAAGTCTAGGCGGTGAATTGACTCGCGGCAGAATCCTAGAGATTTTTCCAATCTTGTCCATAGTTTACGTCCATCTGCGAGCACGTAGTTGCATACTTGTGACTGGTTCAAACGACGTCCATCGCCCACCATGGTCACCAAAAGCAAGCTCAAGATGGCCCTGGCTGCTGAAAAAGGCACCGACTTCAAGAAACTTAAACTCAAGCGCAAACAGAAAGAGGACGTCAGACAAGTTCGAAAGGCTAGTGGTGGGGTAGCCGAGCACGAGTCTAGTGATGAGGAGAGGGATGAGGATGCCGAGGACAAGGCTGGTGATGTTGAGGAGGTAGATGAAGACGAGGAAGAGGATGGTCGGGTTCGTATTTTCGACGCAATTGGAAATCACACAGGAAAGAAACTTGGCGATTGGCTAACACGGGTGTTTTTCTAGATCGATTTGGATGCTCTCAACGACAGCGACACCTCCGAGTCGTCCATCGAGCTGGAAGAAAAAATTTCCCGAAGGCCTTCAAAACAGAATCCCAAGAAAGGCGAAGACGATGAGGCCAACGAGGAAGACGACGACGACGAGGGCGAAGAAGAGGATGACGAGGATATCCCCATGTCGGACCTCGATGACCTCGATGATGCCGACAAGGAAGATCTTATTCCCCACCAGCGACTTACCATTAACAATACTACTGCCCTGCTTGCATCCCTCAAGCGCATCGCTATTCCCACGGACAGGTCGGTACCCTTCGCGACCCACCAAACCGTTGTCTCCGCCGAAGAAACAGCCGACTCTATCCCTGACGTGTCCGATGATCTTCAGCGCGAGCTCGCCTTTTATTCCCAGAGCCTGGAGGCCGTACGCATCGGCCGATCTCGACTGCGGGCCGAGGGAGTCCCATTTTCTCGACCTAAGGACTATTTCGCTGAGATGATCAAGGAGGACGCTCACATGGACAAGGTGAAAGCCAAGCTCGTTGAAGAGGCTACCAACAAAAAAGCAGCTGCCGAGGCTCGCAAGTTGCGTGACCTTAAGAAATTTGGCAAACAGGTTCAGGTCGCCAAGCTGCAGGAACGCCAAAAGGCCAAGCGTGAGACTCTTGAGAAGATCAAGACCCTCAAGCGAAGTATTATCCCCTACCTCCCGCCATAACACCGAGTCATATCACTAATATCACTCTTTTATCAGAGCGTCAAGAGTCGGGCGGCGGCGACCTCGGCACCAAGGAGGCCGACCTGTTCGACGTTGGCGTTGAGAGCGAATTGAAGAAGCACAACCAGCGTGCTGGAGCCGGCCGTGGCCAAGGCGCCGGCGCCGTTAGCCACAAGCGACAGAAGAAAAATGAAAAGTACGGCTTTGGTGGCAAGAAGCGCCATATCAAATCCGGAGACGCTATGAGCTCTGGCGATCTGAGCGGTTTCAATGCCAAGAAGATGAAGGCCGGTGGACGCAGTAAGGTCACCAAACCTACGCGGCCTGGCAAGGCGCGGAGAAAAGCCATGGGAACTCGGTAAACAAGCCAAACTTCGAAGGGCATACTAGTCAAGGAAAAGAGGTTACAAACAAAAGGCCAGGATCGCGGATGGTTGGTTGGTTGAAGGGAGGGTTT
Source organism: Aquanectria penicillioides (assembly GCA_003415625.1). Lineage (NCBI taxonomy): Eukaryota > Fungi > Ascomycota > Sordariomycetes > Hypocreales > Nectriaceae > Aquanectria > Aquanectria penicillioides. The sequence continues at coordinate 2,703,174 of PYIU01000006.1, read as the reverse complement.
GGCTTCACGTCTTGTGCAAGCCATCAGTCATACTACCAGAGGGCTGGCGTTTGGGGTCCTTGATGCGCGCAATTGAACCACATGTTTATTCTTAGATATTGTCTTGTATTCTGCAGTTTGACTTGAACTTGTTTGAACTACATTGCTGTTGATGGATGAATATCCCTGGTTGCGTCACCTTGCCTAAGTAAAAAAAAAACAAGCATCGTAACTGGCCTTCTTAGATTTAGGCTCGCATTCAACACAATCCACACACATCTAGCAAGAGAACCATGCATTTGATTTTGAATTCGTGGATCCATTCATCTATACCAAAAAGAATATGTAGAAGAGTCTGAGTACCGACTGGGTCATCTTTGCCACAGCCGACGTCGATAGGACCCTACTGAGACCCTACCGATCGTTGATGCCCGCTAGGACATTCATCCTTGTGGTCAATTTGCGCAGTCGACCTGCGAGTAAAACGTCCCTCCCGCTGTCCATGATCACTATCATCATTCATATCCAGAGTCCGTATCCTAAAGAGGCGTGGCTCTGGAGGATCATCCTGTAACTATCTATATACCGGACGGCCCCAATCGTCATTGTTGCTTAATTGGCGAAAGGCCATCCCTTGAACGGAGGTCTCATGTCAACAACATCACTCGAGGACCGCTGTTCCACTTCAAAGGAAGAAGAATTAGACCAATAACAAGAAAAAAAAAGAAAACAAAAAGAGAAAAGAAACAAGACCCCATGGTAAAAGTAGAAGAAAAAGACCATGTTAGAATGCCCACCCTATCAGTCAAACAGTTCATGCCCAGCCGATTTACGCCAATTTAAAGACCTGTGGTATCGAGAGGAAACGCCATGCGCTTATGACACGCTTTGCTGTGCAATGCATTCGGAACCCTTCAAGAACATTGTGAAACAAGCATATATGCCGCGGGATGCGCCGAGTTGGATGCTGTCACGGATTGTCGTGTGGATAGTGCTGGTCTCCTACTGCGTCGCTGCGACGCACCAGTGACGGTGAAAGGCCCATGCACTTTTTTGACACTCCTTGCTACAGTACTTCGTCCGGCGACATCGACGGCACTTGGCGAACTGGCGGGTATATTCTTCCCACTTGCCACACTGGTAGTATGCACATTGACGGATGCCTCCGCGAGTGTCGTCCTTGCGGCACAGATTTCGCATAACGACACCTGCCCAATATTGCATATCGGTGCTGTGGTACCGGACAGTGAACTTTTCGACTAACGGAAAAAGATTGAAGTCGTTGGGAAGCAAGTACTCCTCGTCATCGGCATCCTCGTCGTGGACCTCGGGTACTTCCTCTTCGCCATCAAGCACGGCGAGCTCCTTGCCTATCTTGAGCCGGGGAACAAGATGACTCTTCTGGAAATAAGAGCGAAGGCCACAGTACTTGGAGACATATGCCAACAACTGCAATGACATGAGTACATCTTCCTCGCGAGGCATGGCTGCAAGCATCTGAGGGTTCGGCACAAAGTGGCGGTCGAGGAGGTAGCGAGGGACAGTAGAAGTTGGCATGGGTGGCTGTGGAGGGGTGACCATGGCAGGACGGTTGGGTGAGAGGCCCATCGGGGGTACCGGCGTAGTGTTGGTAGTGTTGGCAATACTACCATCAATCGGGGTGCGGTGGGTGATGTTGAAGGTGCCGGCATCCTGGTGGGTCTCCGACACCGTTGGAGTGGTCAGGTCAAGAGCGGCACCAGCGAGCATGGCCTCGCCATCCTCCATGGTGATGTCTTGGATGCCGACAGCGGACTGCATGTTGTCGGTGCCAGTCATCTCGGCCTCGGGTGACTCGTCAGAAGGCATACTATCGCCGTTCATGTCGTCGTTATCAACCGTCGAATTCTGGTGGCGGATTGATGGACGTCGACGGGATCGACCCGAGGGCCCAAGTGTGGAGGCTGGGCGCACAGTGGGAGATCGCATCTGTGTGGGTGGGAGGGGAGTTGTGGGGGAGGTAGGCTGAGATGCCATCTCGTTCGCCCCAAATGGAGCCATCGAAGCAAGACGGTCGACATCACGGACTGGTCTCACAAAGCCCTCAACTGTCTCTGTTACTGGAACCGCCGTGGCAAGGGGCTGCATGGTCTGACGGGGTGTTGTTGCCGTGGCGTGACGGGCATCGGCGGTCCTCAAGTTCTGATGACGGGTTGGGGTGAAGGAGCCGGATCGGTCCGGGGTGGCCAGAGGATGCTGGGGAGTAGAGAGAGCGGCATCCAGGGGTTGCTGTTGAGGGGCGGCGGTGGATGGGCCAGCGTAGGTGGCTGACACGTCGATGGAAGGTGGAGGGCCGTGACGGCGAAGAGTCCTTTGGTCGGCGGCATCGACACGGGAGACGGAGCGGTGGCCGAATGGTGTGGCTGCAGAGGAGGATGATGACGATGATTTGGAGCCTGATCGATGATCGTGGCTGCGGTGGCGATGATGATGGTCGTGTATCTGCTTCTGCTTGGCCTCCTCGGCCTTCTCACGGCACTTGTCGATGGCTTTGATATAATTGTCGAGAATAGTAGCGATGACGGGTACCATGTCAGCCTCTACGACGCGAGTGCGGACATTTTCAGTTCCTCGAACGCCGATATTGACAACGCACTGGAAGGCAAGATTCCATTTCCACATGCCCATCATGTCCTTGCTGCGACCCTGCTTGAGGATGCAGACAAGCCGCTCGATGCCGCCATCGACAGTCAAGATGTCACGGATGCGAGCCGAAGATGTGGTAAGATAGGCAAGATGGTTGAGTGAGTTGATGAGTGGGAGAGTGGATGTGCAGTCGAGAGCACGGCGGTCATAGAGTGCGGTGGTAATGCCGACGGACGCCTTGTTGACGTTTGGGATGCTGAAGTTGACTTCCCTCATCTTTGCAGAGCGGGGCGAAGACCGACCGAGGGAGAGTGAGGGAGGTGGAAGGGGAAGAAAGAGGTTTTCAATTCGGAAGGCGCGAGGCTCGAGCTCGCGCGATGAGGACAGGGCAGATGTGCACTGCTTCCCAGAGACCACACGGCGTATGAGGGAAGAAGGGGAAGAGGCGAGATAGGGAGGAGCGAGAGGTTAACGAAGGCTCTGGCAACCCCTCGACGGGGATCGACCAAGAGGTGACGGGTCGGGCAATTGACGGGTCGAGATGACGCAAGGTGAGATGGTGCAGGGATGGTTGGATGAGGGCGATGTGTGTTGAGAAGGAGGCGAGTGTCACGAGACGGAGAGGCGGCAGCGACAGAACGGTGAGGTGGTCGAGTCGAGTCGAGTCGAGTCGAGTCGGCGTATAGACGCTTGAGGACGAGGGCGAGGACGAGGACGAGGACGAGGGGATGAGGAGGCGGAGGAGGAGGGTGTGAAGGATAGATTGATGGATGGATGGATTGGGGTGGATGAATGATTAGAGAGAAGAAGGAGGAGTTGGAAAGAGGCTGGTCGAGTTTGGGCTAGGTTTGGTTTTTTGGCAGGGCTCAAGGCTGTAGCAGTGAGTCGGTAGGGAGGCCGAATCGGGTACAGGGGTGAAGGACTCTGGCGGGCCCTGTAGGGAGGATGGAGCAAGTACCCTGTGTGCGACCTTGTGTAGGCAGCTCAGCGTGTGTGGACTGGTAGGTACACGATTACCTGTTACGGTGCCAAAACCGGGGGATGACACCCGCATATCAGGACCTCAAGGTCGCTCCCAGTGCTGCCTCCAGGCCAATGGGCTCCAGAGTTGTAGTGGGTGGCTCTGGTGGGTTCAGTGTCTGCGGTCTAGCATCCAGCATGAAAACTCTCTGTGCGCAGCAAGCGGCGGCGGAGAGAGTAGCGAGCCACTGGAGCCCCCAGAGGAATGGTGGCATATCCAGAGATGTCGGTCGATACCAAAACGGATGATCTTCTTGTAGTTTTTATTTTGGTTGTTTTCCTTTTTTCCCCCTCCCCCTGTGGATGGAGTCAATACAATGCTGCAAGCGAAAGGAAAAATGATAAGGAGTCGGTGAGAGGAGGTCACTGTCGATAGGCTGGCGTTTAAAAATTGGTTTGCTGTGCACCTTGCTTGACCCTTCAACTATCGCCTCTATTTTTCTTTTCCTATCCCTGAGTTGTCAGACTTCGCTTTCTTCTCTGTTCCATCAAAATAAGTGACTGGAATCACAATCATGATCAAAAATTCCAGCTCGATGGAAACGGATGCGTTCAGCAGCGCAGTGTGACAGGATTCCTGCCACTCATCATTATCCTACGGCGGAATCTGCGAGTGCTTGCAGCACAAGTTGTTCGGTTCAAGACCCGACCCAAGTATATATTGCAAACCGTGCACAGCGAGTGACGAGTCAGTGGATGACTTACTAGGACAACCAGTTCGCTGCAGGTGGGTTCAGTGAGGGAGTAGGAGGTACCTTGGAGCCAGAGGTAGGGATGGAGAGGCCAAACATGAAAAGTTCCTCCTGGGCAGTGCGCTGGTGCAACTGTCAGCTGGTCAGCACCAAGCAAGTTGTGTTTCAGGCTCGGGCAAGCCCTGGGTTGGGGGCTCACCCAAGGAGCCGACGGTTCCTCCGTTCACGTCCACCTTTGTGCTTTGTAATAATAGACCATGGGCAATGGTCACTGGGCGCGCCTCTAGATTAGAGGGGCGAATCTCCTACCGAGACACGGAAAATTAGAGGTCAGGTACCTTTGGTGGGAGGTCGGTACCCACGGACCATCCAGCCGGTGCCTTTTGGGACTGGGCTTGATGTTCCCACTGTCTGATCCCAGCCAGCCGGCCAGGAAACCTCACCAGGTGGAGGGCGCATGCCAGCCCCCCTGGCGCTGTATCCAGAGGTTCCCACCTGAATCAGCATCTCAAGAGGTTGGGTTCGTTTGGGTTTTTTTTTTTTTTTTTTTTTTTTGGGGGGGGGGGTTTGGGCTCGCTATTGAGAAATCTGGGGCAGAGACAAGTAGGAGAGTACTTACTTTTTTACTGCAATAATGGCGTGTTATTGTATTGGAAAAGCAACTTGATGCCAAACCACTCATTCAAGGCACACTGGTACCAGGGTGAGGAGGAATATCTGTGTGTGGCTCCAAAAGGTAGGCGCACGAAGCGTGCTTGTCGATCGATAGGTAATTCAGCTACGTCGCTGAGTTCGGCAAGTTAGGACAATTGGCTAGACCCTTCGTGTATCGCTGTCAATTGTAAGCGAACACATTTTCTTGCCCATGTATCCATTGGTCTCTCTACTACTGTAACCTAAAGCGATGCATCTGCCTACCTACCCATGTACGTAGTTACCTAGTGCTCATCAACGAACACATGATGTTGGTACCGTAGGTAAGCTGGCAGAATAGCATTTCCACTGAAGTCTCCTATACAGGGAGGTAGGTAGTTTGTTGACTACCTGCCTTCTCAGACCTTGATTTCGGTCACCAATTTAAAAGTCGGCTCACTCGCTACCAAGTCGGGCACAGTGGGCTAATGCGGAGTGCGTGCACGCCCCCTCACCAAATTGGCGAGTGGGCAAACGGGATCGCGCAGGGACCTACGTATCCTGTCTCGTTCCCGGCCGAGAAAACCCCAAAGGGGGTGAGCGAGACATCTGGAGACAGAAACGGTCAGAGATCTCAACAACACCACTGCGGATGCCATTATCATCACCGCCTGCCGTCCGCCCATCCATGTGGCTACTTGTTGCCCATCACCGCCAACGCAACAACTTGCCCAAAACTATGTAGGATCGTCATGTGCAAATCACTCACAGCGAAGCCGAGCCAGCCCGGGGATTGGACTCAAAATTTTTTCTCCCAGGTAAGCGCGCTCCCGTCTCAGCTTGGGATGCATTGAGACGCATTGGGAGGGCACCCATTTGCAACGACTGGCAGCGAGTCGGGACCCCCCCACTCGCACTGTATACGATCAGCTTGCCAGTCCCCACTGGGCTTCCATACCCCAAAGCTGTCCACTGAACAGGCCCTTGCCGCCCAGATGACCACCTTGGGGTGGCTAAATGGTCCCGGCGCACAGTGCGACAACACTGGCGGCCACGCGCGGGGGCGGTTTGCAACGACGGGTAACTTTACGTCCATCTCCGGACATGAGAATCCGCTGTCGGCGTTTCTATTACGCACCAAATCTATCGGTCATGTTCGCAGTCTCCTGTAACTGAAAGCAGAGTCACCCAGACATGCGTGACCCATGATGGAATCCGTCGACGAAACTAGGTGGGATATCCAGGTTCTCTCTCCTCTCCAAAAGATTGGGCCAACGTCCCGAAGACGGTTTCGGAAAGCGTCGCCTCATCCGAGTTCAGACACACATCCAAAATCCCCATGTCTCGCGTCGCCCGCCAACGCCAAGCCCAAGCTTTCCCGCCTCTGCCAGACTACTTGATTATGCCACAAACAGCCCTGATGATCGATCTGCTATGACTGATCCATGGGCCCGGCACACAAATCAGGCCCGCACATAATTACACACGAGCACACAAACGCATAGCACGGCAATGCATACACGGACCTTTTGTGCCATCTCGTCTGCATCAAAGGAGACAGTTAAGCAGAATGATGAATGAAGCTGATTATTTCTGTTGAAGGCAAAACAAAAAGAACTGCTCCAAAAACCGAAGCCCGGTATCGCTCATCTTCCGACTCCTATAGGCGAACTCGGTCTGTTCCCCCTCCCCACCGTCTTTCAAATCCCCTCATTCCAAGTTGCATTGCGCATGACAGCCTACAACGCAACAGCGCATGAATTAAACCCAGCCTTGCACGAGACAAGACATGACACGCCATTGCCTCAGGGACCCCCACAAACAACCCTATGGCAGGACAGAACCCGAGACCAACCCTGTTGGACTAATCATCAAAGCCGAGTGTGTAAATGATTGAGGATAAAGCAACATGAATTAGGTCGGCGCAGTGGATGGTGCAAATGCGGCTGAATCAATCGGCTCCCGCGCAAGCGCAAACCAAACCTTCAACACATGGTAGCGGTGACAGGACCAGCGGTTGGTGGGATGCTGAATAATGATCAAGCATTACTAATCCCGCAGTGCTGCTGCTGTGCTGTACGGATAGTACATACTAGGCGCTCACCAGTTGCATGAAGACAGGTGCGCAGGCAGGCGGAAAATTGTGACGTAAGACCGGGGGTGGCCGACATCTAGTTCGCATCCAGCTCTCCGTATACAACTGCTCTTGGTAGATAACCGTCCTAGGCACAGGTCGGGACGTCGAGCATGCAGCATGGCGACGATGGCACCCCGGCAGTAAGACATTCATCCCACCACACCAGAAGGTCCATGATGAGGCACGGCCTTCCCATTCCCCTAATCGGGCACACCGCGCTTTGGCTGCATTTGTGCCATGAAGGTCTCTAGCGCCGTCGCGGGCGTTGGCGAGACATGTTCCAGAGAATCGGTTGCTCCGCCTGCAAGATGAGTGCCGCCCTTGTGTGCTGCTGCGTTTGGCTATGATTGGGTGTTTGGGCCGCATTGCCGCCACCGTTCCTTGGCATCGCCGGCGCTTAGTCGTCGCGCCCCATGGTACAACTCTAAGAAAGGATGAGTCACTGTGATTGCTTTCTCTGCTTTCTTTCAGGATGAGACCCAAAGGCGGCTCGCTACCTTGCTTCCTTCAAGTCTGTGCTCTGTGTCATGTATCTCGAGCGATGCAGTCTGCCATTGGATAGATTCTGGTGTGGCTATCGCCATGGCCGTGCTACTGATGGGTCTCGCGAGAGCTTACGTCCTCGCGGCTTGGAGCTGTATCAGCTGTATCCAATGATATGTCAGAGCTGGAGTGATCTCTATATCCAAAGCCGACCAACTTATCGGGCAAGGGGCGCGACCAAAATTGGAGAGAGATTGATGTTGTCGATCGTGTGTTGGGCTGCTCTCGGACACACCCCCACAAGTGGCTTCTGCGCAAAGCGCCTGCGTCTCTTCGTGTGCCGCTTTCAATCGCCACTGATCTTGGCGTGCCGGAAATACTTCATCCCAACCCACGCCGTCAACACCCAAACCCAGGCCATGATGGCCGTTAGAATGATAAGGGCCGGGTAGTATCCAACAATGGGGAGAGTTGGGTCATCCTCTAGTTCTGGAGGTGCGTATGGTGTCTTGCCAACATCCCACGCCCAGCTCCAGATATCAAAACAGGAGCCCATCCCTATCACGAAGACGAACCATGTCACACACAGTACAACCCATCCCCACCACTCCGTGTCTGAGTAGTCCCATTCTGTCTCATGTGCCGGCAATGTGCTGGTTGAAAGCCCTCCGTAGGACAGCGGCGATTTCGCGCGGTGGATGGATCGTCGTCGTTGTGCCGTGTCCGAGCTGAGACTTCCAAAATACGAATCTGGTCCTGGGGCCATGCCCAAACCCTGGCGCAAGGCAGCTGCGCCGGATGGGATTTGGAGCATATCCTCTTCGTCAGTAGACGTGTAGGATGCGCGAGAATCTCGATCTGCTGGCGACAAAGTGTTGGTTATAGGCAAGGCGGGCGGCCCGATTGCGTCTTTCGTTGCTCGAGGTTGCAATTCGGTTGACGGGCGTGGGGTTCGTTCTGGGGAGTTATTGATGCCAAGAGAGTTGAGTTGATCCGGGCTTTGTGTGCGCGTAGAGGCGGAATCGTTGCTGAATGTAGTAATATGCGACGTGTCAATGGTTAAAGGTCTGCTGTCTTTTCTTTCCCGCTGAGCGCCACGGCCCAAGAGTGCCACCTTTCTAAGGGAGCCTCGACGGCGACGGGTCTTCTGGTGTTGGATGATGCTGGATGATGCACGGGTAGTCGGGCGCGACGTGACCAGTGTGGAGTCGTTGTTGTCGTCGCGGTCAGACCGAGGTTTAGAGTCTTGTGACTGTGAAGGCCTCATGAAGGGGAAACGCGATAGGAGGCCTGGGCCCGAGGGCATCCTTCGATGGAAGGAAGAGTGTGTGGGCGAAGTTGGAGGCCCATCAGGCTGGGCTCGGGTGTTGGCATTCATACTCATACTGATGCCTTGACTTATGCTCGGGCTCGCGTCGGAGCTCACGGGCCTTTAGCTTCTGATCCAAGGAGGCGGCTTGCTTAGGAAGGATTTTGAGGTGGAACTTGGACAAGGACGATGAATGAGGCCGCTGCTACAGCGGCCAGCTGGCATTGTCGTGGGGCATGAGGGCGCTCCTGCGGTTGTCTGTAAGTGCGCGTTGTTGAAGGGTCGGGGAAGTGTATATGATCAGTGATATCAACGGATTCCTGTTCCTGGAAACAACAAGAGGGCGCAAGGTTGGGGTAACTGACTGGATGATGTGGCATGTGGCATGTGGCATGTGTGTCTGTCAAATTGCGAGAGGCCTGTGAGGTCGCCGAGGGCGCCACCACTCCAGTGGCCACGCCAAGACCAGCCAGTGGTTTGCAGCCCCATAAACACCCTCAGCATGGACGCCAGCACTGGTATGCATAGTGGCTCTAGCACTGGTTGAGGCCCCTGCGGCTCGACGTTGAGCCCTGTAAGACCGCCATAACTCTCTTCCCCAGCGCACCCACCTCCTGCTTCTCCATGCTGCTAAGAACTCTAAATCAGACGTACGGAGTTCCATCACCCTCATTTGATGGACCGCGCAAGCGACGCGACGTCAACTTGGGGACAAGGCCACACAGTCTCCAGCCTCTCTGCGTGCAAATCGTGAGGCAGTGTCGAGATCAACCCTCCTCGGCCACAGCCTCGCTCTACACCTTCGCCTTCCCTTGCCTTGGCTCAATTGAGCACATTCGAGCCGCTCCACCCATCGACCAATCTGTCCAGGATTCCACGGCAGTTCCCCCTAAACCAGACATAGCCGCTACTCCCATGGAGTCGGACCATCCGGGTCCCGGTCGTCGCCAGATCCAGATCCCGATCTCCACCCCGCCGAGCCTCGTCGTCGACGTCTACGATCACGATCGCGACCAAGGCGAGACCAGAGACAGCTACTGTGGTCATCTCGCGCCCGAGCTCGAGCCCGAGCCCATTAATATTGACATCGGCGAGCCCGACTTCGACGCCGCCGTCATCCAGAGCCGGCTTGGTCGCGACTACTCCGACGTCCACGTCTTGCGTAACCCGCCCACCTCCAACCTCCTTTGTCCTCCCACGTCCGCATCCGCTTCTATCCCAATCATCACAATGGCCGCCGACGACCCTAATGCTGGCGATGCTGCCAATGCAAGTCCCACGACTACCGTCTCGGCACCCCGCAACCCTTTCAACTTCAAGACTCAGGTCATCTCAACATCTCCGGTCAAATCAGTTCGTCCCCCGGCCATCGCGCTCTCCTATATGCATACTTTGTCTGCTAACCCCCTCGACCAGCAAAACATAGGCCAGCGTCGTGGCCACAGATATAAGCACAGTAGCATCTCTTCGCAGCACCAAATTTTCAAGGAACCACCTCCGAGACCGCCTCCCGTCTTGCCAGCCTCCCTCCCAATCCCTACCATCCGCGAAGCATGGAAAAGTATGACCAAGGACCAGCGCATCCGTCTCTATTGGAGTCTTTGCCACCTTGCTGTCGCAACATACGTCTTCTTCCGCTCCGAAGGCTCTCTTGCTACCACTGCCCTATCCCACCTCGTCTTCTTTGACGCCGGAAGCGCTGCAGTCTGCGTTCTCGTTGATGTCTTGGGTAACTTCGAGGTCTGGCGCCGGAGCAGCATCCGGCATCCTTTTGGTCTTGAGAGAGCAGAAGTCCTCGCCGGCTTCGCCATGTCCGTCTTCCTCTTATTTGGTGGATTCGACCTTGTCTCCCATACTCTCAAGCACTTTCTCGAATCTCTTGGCCACCACGAGGCCCATCACGCCCACTCTCATGAAGGCCCGGACCGCTCTCTTGATCTTGTTTCCGCGGCTGCCATCATTAGCACCCTTGTCTCAGCATATGGGCTCCGCAATCATACCCGTATCGCCAAGCTTATGAAGGTCAACTACCTCGCCTCTCTTCCCAGCGTGCTCTCCAACCCCTTTCACTTTCTTACTCTCTCCTTTTCCGCAATCATAGGCCTCCTGCCTATGCTCTCCATCGCACTTTATACTTGGCTTGACCGCCTTATTTGCGCCGTAATTGCATTTGCCATGTTCAGCCTAGGTATGCGTCTAGCTGTCGCCCAAGGTCTCATGCTTCTCATGTCCTACGGCGGCACTAGTGGCAATCACGGAGTCTCTGCCGTTCTCCGTGAGATTGAGACCGAACCAAGCATTGTCTCCATTGACGATGCCCAGTTCTGGCAGGTCCATTACGGCCTGTGCATGGCGAACCTCAAGCTTCGCATTGTCAAGGGGTATGACGAGATGTCACTTAGCAAACTTCGCAGTCGTATCTCGGCATTGATCCAAAATCGTTTGGGTGAGGGCTACGGCCATGGTGGTAACATCCGCTGGGAGGTGACATTGCAGATGAGTACAGATGGAAGTACGTAGCAAGCTACTGAATAGGCTGTTTAAACCAAAATGCTCAATGTAATACGTTGAGTATGGTGCGGCATAAAGCCCCGGGCTTTTTGTTGTCTTGTTTTCCATACCATTGTCTTCATAGACTTATGAAATCCAAATATCAGTTCAATTAACTGCTTTGTGCGACTATCCACAACTGGATCCAACATGAATCCACCTGCTGACACTGAGTTGAGGAGGGTATCCTGACATGCACTAAAACTTCTATCAACAACTGGCGCAGCACGTAGCATCAGCTTTCCCCGGGCCCCGAAGAGCACTGAGAACGGGGAAAAGGTAAAACGCAAAGAACCAAAGGGACGAAAGTATCATTGATCCCGCGCGCTCATCATGAGGACATGACTCCCCATATAAAATCTAAACCCAAGAGGAATAATGACTCCGGTAACTCCCTATGCATCATATCTCGTGGTGGCACCGGCGCGAGGCTGTGGGTTTCAGAACAACCCCCATCGACCACGCTGCTTTGGGATGTCTCTCTTTGCGTTGGCTGCCAGTCGGTCGCGTTCACGACCCTCGAGTTGTCGTAGGCTCTCCATCTTTTCAAGCACCAATTCAAGCAGTTCTTTGCGTCGGATGACCTCAAGATGTCGACGGATCTTGGGGTCCTCTTTTGCAAACCTCTCGACCTGGTCTTCAGACAGGTGACGCCCGAGACGGAGGTCTAGCTCTCGAGGGAAGTTGTAGTAGAACTCAGAAAGAAGCTCTACGTTGAGGAAGAGAACTGCCGTAGACGCCAGTTTGGTCGCAGCAGCATCGAGGAACACTTCAGGGCAGTAGTATTTGTTATTTGGGTTTGCGCACTGCTTTGATTTGACCGCAAGAAGCCTCATCTTGATAATATCGGCCCTGTCTCGAAGGAAGACAGCCTCGCGTCCTAGGTCGTTCTTAGCTTCATGATGATGACGGGGGATTCATTTCAAACCTTGCTTACCTTTGCTGAGGAGGGCTGCACTGAAGCCCCCAGCGCCACTGTGGCCTTCGCCCTCGATAACAATGTCGCCCTTGCGCGCCTTATCCACGAAGGACATGACCTCCTTTAGCTTTCGTCGGCCACCAACAGTATTCTCAAGGTTTTTGAGAGCAGCCTCGCAGTCCTGCAGCTCCTTCTTCAAAACACTGCCTACGTGCTCACGACCCTGGCTCCATTCACGGTCCTCGATCTCAATGTCAAACTTATACGGCTTGATGCAGTTCTCCACCTGATCGCTGGTGCTGTAGAACCTCTCATTCAAGATTGTAGAAGCAGCCTCCATAATCGCTTGATGAGCAAAGGGATGGCTTGCAAAAGTGGAGTTGTTGACGAGAGAATCAATATGTGCCTGGATCGAAGACGCTACAGCCGTCGTTGCCAATCGTCCCACTCCGAGCTTCGTCAGCGCTGAAGTGGAAGCATCCAATTGTCGGTGCCAGTAGAGTGAATCGGGCTCTGCTTTGGGTAGATCCGCAAGGTTGTCAAGCTCCGGTTTCGCGACTGACAAATCATCGATTGGTTTATTCCAATACCTAGCCGCCAGCAAGTCGAGAACCTTTTGGTCAAGCTCATTCTTTAACAGTTCATGCATTTGGGGTCGACCAAACTCTTCAGCGAATTGTTTGAAAGAATGCTTAAATGCGTCTAAGCTCTCCGCAAGATACGACTCAGCCGAAAGGGGGCGGTCATTGTATTGAACTTTGAACTCATACGTGGCTTCCTCCAGTTCCTGTCGGATAGCATCACTCGTGCTTTGGAGGCTGGACGACATTGTTTGCTCCAAGACATGCATGAGCTTCTTTCGCAACGTAGTTGTTCCCACGTATACTCCCGCATCCGCACCGTATTCTAGAGGATGGGCCGAAAAAAAGGCGTTCTCCTGCTTCGCGATGTTTGACAGCAAGTTGGCGTGGGCCATTTTGAAAAGTCCCTGAGATTGCACAACTTTGCAGATGACACCCACATATCCTAATCTCAAGGGGTATTGCTGGTCGTTGAGAAGGGCAGCACCTCGCACCGGGTCAACAAGATCCATCTTGGTTACAACCCCGATCGTTCGTTCGCCTCGAGGATCAACTCGACGAGAAGCGCGAAGCGCCGTAGAGTTAGCCAAGTCCACATCGGCGGCTGAGATAGCAAGGATGACATTAGGGGCTTGGATATACTTGTCACAGAGCTCCGAGATCTTTTGCTTCAGCTGCAGTGGTTGGTTGGCTCCAACGACTTGAATGTATCCTGGCAAGTCGATGAGAGAGAGATCAGGTACATTTGGAGAGTAAATGGTCAGGTGAATCGGGTCATCAGAGACACACTCCGAATCAGGCACAGCTAGATTTAACTCAGTGAGAGTTCTTTGAATAGACGTAAAGTCTGTAATGCGCCTGAGGCCCAAGTCAGGAAACTCGCCATACTCCTCCTTGGAGGATGGAGTGTTCACGAGAGTCAGCTCGATTGGCCGGCGTGTGACCATGTTGGTACCCTTTGGGAGAAACTCGTGCCCAACAATGGCCTCCAAGACAGAACTCTTGCCCGAGGACTGAGAGCCAATGACGACGATGGATGGAAGAGTGAGAGAGCTGGACTGCCCAACTCTCTGCAAGATGTTGCGGATCTCAATCATCTTCTTGGTCAAGATCATCATCTGATCATCCTTGGCAGGTTCTTCGGGGCTTCGTGAATCATCCTCGCTCGATTTTTCATATCCGTAGGCTGCGGCTGAGGCACCCGCAAGCGCAGCTGCACCACTATTGCTCTGCTTTGGTTCTTCACCGCCTGGGCCACCGGAGCCGGTGGCTCCGGTGCCTTCATTCAACCCGAGAACATTTTGCAGCCATCCGGGAACCTCCAATTGTTCTTTGGTGTTTTCCCAACCTCGATTCATTTGGTCGGCTACATCCTTGGCACCTCCAAATATCGATGAAGCAGTGTTTGAGACGGTATCCTTGGTCGTGTTGAAGACGTTAATGGCGAAGTTTCCAGCCTCTAGAAATGCTGATTAGCGGTGAATTCAATGGCCTTCAAGCGTGTTCAACATACGGGTGGCCTGGTACTGCACCCAAGCAAAGGCGCCTATTGCAAGGCCGCCAAACATGGCGGGAACTCGGATAAACTTGACCACAAGCTTGGGCAAGAACCGAGCGAACGAAGCATTCCGTGCAATGACAGCATTGTGAAACGAGTTGCCACCATACCACATACGCTTCCGGGTCGCGCGAATCGCTGCATCGGCCTGGAGGAGTCCGCCAGTAGGTTGGCGATGAATATGCCGAACAGGATGGACACTCGCGCGTCGCGTGAGAGGCCGCAGCCCAGCGGCGAAAACTCGTCCGCTCATTGCTCAGGAAGGGCGGTCGGGGATTCGAGGGGTCGTCCAGCGATGCTTAAGGTTTGGGGGCTGTTAAACATGCCCAGGTGATGGTGACAATGGACTCGTATTGTTGTAGCATCCAATGTTCGAGGCGCTGTATGAAGTGGTCTCAGATCGTCAGAGATATTGGGATCATGCATCCGGGATTATCTAAGGTATTAAACGTCGGTCCCGCACGGAAGGTCCCTCTGTCATGCGCCTGCCAAATTCCCAATGCAATGCATCCCGTCCTAGGTACCTAGGCACAAATATCCATTAGGTAAGCAGATGACCCAGTTACATTTGTCGAGCGGTATCTCTTTATCTCCACGTGATCTGACTTATCGCCTTGTCTTGTCGCAAAATTTCTAGTTTCGCGGGGCCTACCTCAACTTTTGGTCGCCAGTCGGTTGTTAGATTAGGCCATTTTCATTCACTTTTTTTCCCTTGTCTCTTCCACGCCGCAGCAATGGCGATCCAGAAGAAACACGGCAAAGGCCGTTTGGACAAGTGGTACAAACTCGCAAAGGAGAAAGGCTACCGTGCTCGAGCAGCGTTCAAACTCGTCCAATTGAACAAGAAATATGGCTTCTTGGAGAAGAGCAAGGTCCTGCTGGATCTTTGCGCCGCACCAGGTGTGAGTACTGCAATTTTTCGGTAGTACTGATTTGGGCTAACTGGTTGGTATAGTCATGGTGTCAGGTTGCAGCCGAGGTTATGCCTGCGAACAGTCTCATCGTCGGTGTCGATTTGGCCCCTATCAAACCTATTCCTCGAGTCATCACCTTCCAAAGCGACATTACCACCGAGAAGTGCCGTGCCACTATTCGACAGCACTTTAAGACCTGGAAGGCCGATACAGTGTTGCACGACGGTGCCCCGAATGTTGGTACCGCTTGGGCTCAGGATTCCTTCAACCAAGCCGAGCTGGCGCTACAGGCCATGAAGCTTGCAACCGAGTTCTTAGTCGAGGGTGGAACATTTGTAACCAAGGTTTTCAGGTCTAAAGATTACAACCCACTACTATGGGTTCTGAATCAATTGTTCACCAAGGTCGAAGCGACTAAGCCTCCGTCATCAAGAAATGTTTCTGCCGAGATCTTTGTGGTTTGCCGAGGCTACAAGGCTCCAAAGAAGATCGACCCTCGATTCCTTGATCCTCGGTCGGTGTTTGCGGAACTCGCCGGTGCGACTCCGAACAATGAGGCCAAAGTCTACAACCCCGAAGTCAAGAAGAGAAAGCGAGATGGTTATGAGGAGGGAGATTACACACAGTTCAAAGAGATGCCTGCTAGTGAATTCATCCAGACCACGGATCCTATCGCAATCCTAGGGAGCTATAACAAGCTTTCCTTCGAGCAAGCTCGGAATGGCGACGTCGCTTTGGCAGCACTTGACAAGTTACCCGAGACGACACGTGAGATCCGTAACTGTTGCGCCGATCTTCGAGTTCTTGGCCGAAAGGATTTCAAACTTCTTCTTAGGTGGCGATTGAGGGTACGAGAGATTTTTGGTTTCTCAACTAAAGACAAGGTGACTGCGGAGGAACCTGAGGAGGTAGCGGAGGTGGAATCCATGGATGAGGAGCTCAAAATCCAAGAAGAACTTCAAGCTTTGAAGGACAAAGAAAACACCAAAAAGAAAAGGGAAAAGCGCAAAGAAAATGAGCGAAAGCAGCGAGAAATCGTTCGTATGCAGCTCAACATGGTCGCTCCCATGGATATTGGCATGGAGGAGTCAGGGCCCATTGGTGAAGGTGCCATGTTCTCTCTCAAAACTGTGGACAAGACGGATGCCATGCGAAGACTCAACAAGGGAAGAATGGCATTTGTGTCCGAAGCATCGCAGAGGAAGGATAAAGACAGTGGTCTTGGATCCTCTGGGGAGACTGATGAGGAGAGTGATGAAGAAGAAGATCGCCTTGAACAGGAGCTGGATTCTATGTATGAGTCATACAGGGAGCGCAAGGCCGAGGCGGATGCCAAGTATCGAGCCAAGAAGGCACGTCAGGAGCATGGAGATGATGAATGGGAAGGTCTCTCTGCTGATGAAGCTCCCCAAGAAGATGATTCGTCCGAGCTTGATGAAGAAGACGGTTCATCTGATGAAGAAGATGACGGTATTTCGAAGAACGGTTTGATTACTGACTTAGACTCGTCTAAAGGGGCCAATGGGTTATCAAAGAGAGCAACCGCTTTCTTTAACCAAGACATTTTCCAAGGGATCACTGGCGTTCTACCCGAACCGGATGATTCGCCGGCTGAGGACAGCGAAGATGAGACTATCAACAAAGAGGCAGAAGCCGCATTCGCACAGCAATCAAAGAATCGCCGAGCGGGGGACGCTATCCCAAGTGAGGCGGTGTCCATGGACTCGGATTCTGAGATGGAGGATCATGAGGGTGGATTCGAGGTGGTTAAACGAGAGGAGGAAGACGACTGGGATCAGGATAAGCAAAGACCCGATGGACGACCTGGTGAGTGCAATGAAATGCTCCACACCCGTTGCCGATTTGTTGACAATGATGTAGATATCGATATCATTACCGCCGAAGCAATGACACTGGCCCATCAGCTTGCCACAGGACAGAGGACAAGTCACGATGCCATCGACGATGGCTGGAACAAGCATGCTTTCCGGGATCGTGACGGATTGCCTGATTGGTTCTTGGATGACGAAGGCAAGCACGACAAGGTACAGAAGCCTATTACAAAGGCTGCAGCCCAGGCGATCAAGGATAAGATGCGGGCTCTGAATGCCCGGCCCATCAAGAAGGTGCGAGAAGCAAAGGCTCGCAAGAAGTTCAAGGCTGCGCAGAAGTTGGAGAAGCTCAAGAAGAAATCGGACATGCTTGCTGCTGACGAGGGCATGACGGAGAAGGAGAAGGCAGATAGCATCTCCAGATTGCTGAGCAAGGCAGCACGCAAGAAGCCTTCGGCGCCCGCCAAGCTGGTAGTTGCCAGGGGCCTTAATCGCGGTATCAAGGGGCGACCAAAGGGCGTCAAGGGTCGGTATAGGATTGTCGACCCAAGGATGAAGAAGGAATTGAGAGCACAAAAGAGGATCGCAAAAACAAAGAAGAGGTGAGGTGGTTTAGGGCTAGCGATATAGACATAATTGGAGTCGTTTTATTTATTCATTCATTCATCCCATCTCAAAAGTATGTACGGTCTATCGGCCATTTTCTAGGCTCACATTGCGAACAAAGGCCGATGTGGGGAAAAGCGGACCGCTGAACTCCATGTCATACCTTGACAACGTTAGATGAGACCCCGAATGGAGAGGATGGGAGATTGGCCTTACCAATAATTGACGGCTAGCACAAAACCCTCGTCTTCCTCTGCGCATGACTGTGAGACTTTGTGATACCTAAAGGCAGGCGTGAGTATCAGATCAGGCAAGGCCGCGCGAAGGAGGAGTAATGGTTACCACATGGCAGGGAGATAAAGGACATCACCAGGGTCTAGGGTGACCCTAAGAGGTTGGACGAGGTGGGAAAACGGAGTGGCATTCTCGGTTGGATTATCGGGATCCCAGGTTGCAAATGGAACGGTATTACTATCGGCATCCATCTCGAGGGCAAGGTTCCCCTTGTCACGAGCATATGTGGCAGGCTGAAGAGGTTGCTCGTTAACTAAGGGATGGCATAGTGAGGGAAGCAGGACGAAATGTTTTCTGCCAAGAATTTGAACATAGATATTCTCGTAGTTATCCTTATGCAGTGCTGTAACGGATTTTGAATTACCTATCCAAAGGTTGACAGCATCAGGGGGCTTGTCGAGGGCGATCCTCGCAAACGGAATATCCTTTTGTACGTCTGAGAACAAGACCATGTATTCGTCACGAAGGTTATCGTTCTCTAAATCAAGAGCAAGTCTTCAGTTCAAGGACACCCAGGGTCAACTGGTTTGGCTTACGAGTTTGTGCATACCTCACCTCGGCGTCAGGAGGGAAGTCTGGATCTGTTTCGTGTCGGACAACATATTCAAGGAATTGGTCGAAGGACTGGTCCTCGTAGTGGGGTTTGGCGAAGACAGGCAAATCATGTCCGGGATGGGCCGTCGGCGCGTCGGCGTTACTGCCAGGAGATTAGTCCTGAAAGGGGACTTGGACAGGACTGGAGTGGAGGAAGTTGGCATCCAGAGCCCGGGTGCGAGTTACCTACCCATATGGGGTGACAGCAACATTGACTGATTGGCCTTTGAGCGCCCCGAGAAGATAGGCCGAGTTCCATTCCTGGCAGGCTTTCCACGACGAGGCCCCGCCTCTTATGACGAAAGGGGTGTTGCGGGCGACATAGCGCATGAACTCCAGAGGGCTTGGTTCATAGTTGAGCTCTTCTACAACACGACTGTTGAGCTCGCTGAA
Organism: Aquanectria penicillioides; assembly: GCA_003415625.1. Lineage (NCBI taxonomy): Eukaryota > Fungi > Ascomycota > Sordariomycetes > Hypocreales > Nectriaceae > Aquanectria > Aquanectria penicillioides. The sequence continues at coordinate 2,684,055 of PYIU01000006.1, read as the reverse complement.
TGTGGACAAGAGATCAACGATGATCTCATCCGTAGCGTTTGATGGCATTGCACATTCCTTGCGCACCTTCTTCTTGATCCCCACTTGCGACGTGTGATGCAAATACGGTATTGTGGTGGGGACCGGAGACTCGGCCCTGAGTGTACCTAGCCTGGGCTTCTCGAGCAGTCTGCGCATGAATTTTTGGCGGAGCCAATAGGGTTGGATAATGACAAGGAGGTGTGCGGCGATCAGGACGGGACGGAAGACAGGATGTGAGCGAACCGCCGTTGGGGAAAGAGGGGAAGAATGTTTCTCTCGTTTCTCTGTGTGCGCCTATGTCTCTGACATTGTGTTTGTGTGGCTGCCATAGAGTCCACAGAAAATTACCATAATTACTTAGCCACAGGACCCAGACCCAGACCCAGCCCCGGCCCCAGCCCAGGGCCTGGACCCAGGTGCGTGGGCACGCTGGCACCTCGGAGCTACATAGTACGTAGTAGCTAGGAGGGAGGTCCCAGAAGCCAGGCCCAAGCCCATCCATCAGCTTGACTGAGACGAGACGAGACGTCCGTCGTGCTGTCGCCCCGCCGCCCGGGGAAATGTGTAGCGTGTAGCGTGCCTGAGTGCCTACCTACCTTGGTTGGTAGGTAGGTAGATGCAAACTGCTTGACAGCCAGGCAGTAAATTACGACCAGTTACTTTCTTCACCTCCCCCTTGGGCATGTTTTCCTAGGTTGGGCGGGAGCAGGGACATGGGTGGGTGAGGGCACGACGACTACTAAAGACTCCCTCTGCCGGATTGGGGATATGGTTTGCCCAACATGTGCGTCGATGATGCAAGCGGGTGAGGGTTTTATCCCGGCGCAGCCTCCGGCCACCACTCAGCACTACAGGCCACAAGGGTCACAAAGGTTAGCGTGAATAGTATCTGCAGAGTAGCCATCCGCTCATTGGCCCATCATGCATAAAGTACCATCCTATAGTGAATCCTATGCAAAATACTTATGCACCTACAACGCCATTCAATCACCACACAGCGATACGTCCATTGATCCTGACAGTTGGCAGAATACTGACTACCTCTAAAGCTCTAGTACATCAATAGGTAGGTAGGCATATCAAATAAATGGATGTTTAGGTACCAGTACCTTTCCCCATTTAGAAGGGACCTGAATGGGCACTTTTCGCGCTAACCTTTGTTACCCTTGTGGCCTGTACGGTACTACGTGCCGGTACTGAAGGCACCTAAGGTACCCAAGGTAGGTAGCCATCTTCAACCATCAGACCACCCATCGCCGTTGTTTCTGCTGCTAGGCACATCATCAAACACCCAAACTACGGAGAAAATTAGATCGTGATTCCAGATCGGAGAGGCGCTTCACTCCCGCCCCTCAAACCGAGCCCTGGATTTCGTGCGGGTACGCTATGGATACCCCTATCGACGCCTTCGCCTGCGCATCCTGACTTGGTACAGCCTTGGTACCATCTCAGGTGGGGCACGTCGGGGAAAGATCGCCATGGTCCAGGCACGGAGGGAAAAAGTGGTCATGGGCCTCAATTGCTGCTGACCATTGATTTTTTTTTTTTTGCTAGCACCAGCCCTTCCCCCCTCCTTCCCGTTCACTCGCGGTTTGTCCATGTCAGTGTCGAGTCGTACGTCGCATTATCTGTTTTTGGCAATGCAGGTGGGTTGTAGACTACCCGTTTTCGATCCGGCCCTCTTGCTGGGTCTCCCATGTTCATGGCGAAAATTCGGTCCGGCCCTGGGGCAAGATATGCAGCCATCGAGTCAAGTAAGTTAAAGCCCAGATGCTCTGGCCGCCCGATCCCTCCGATCTCCAATAGTCATAAAGACGCGTCAACTAAATATTTTGTACATGCGCCAATGGAAACGGTGAGAACAGCCCTTAGCGGCTTGTTCAACCTCCCTTTCCCCCCTCCCTCCTTCTCCTTCCTCCTCCCCCATTAGTTGGCCTTTCCGTCACCGGGTTTTCCTGTCAAAGTTCTTTCCTGACCGAGAGGCGAGTTGAAGTGGCCTTCCGGGTTTATCCTACCACTCAGCGCAAGTCTTGCTTCTTTTCATCCCCTCCTTGCCATTTCTCCTCCCGTTCCCGTCCTTGTTCCCCGGACCTGTTCTGCGTTTCCCTGTTCATTCTCCTCCGTTCTCCAATCCCCAATTCCTAATCCATCATCATCCTTCATCCCAACTCTCTCTCCTTCTCTCCGTCCCACGCACCCCTCCCCCCCCCACCTCAACCTCAATACGCCCAACGCCTGCCGATCTTGCGGCCTTGCCTACTAGGGTCACGTAGCATCCCAGCGCTTGTCCCCCTGGTCCCCCTGTTGGCATTTCCCCACTTTCCGTGCCTGTAGCCTCATCTCATCGACCCGGTCCACCTGCATCGCACCCGCACCGCACGACACCGCACAATACTGGTCCGCTCAACGGCTGTTGCTCGTCACCGTCCATCAAAACAAGCTCAGTCGCCGCCAGAATCATATTCAAATCGCTTCATCGCAACATCAGGCCACACAAAATCGCTTTTGTCACGCTTCCCGCCACGTGGTCAACACTCCCCACGGCCACAAGAAGGGAGTCTGTCATTTTCATTGATGTCATTGACCGACCTCCCCCGTCGTTGCCCTTACATTCGCCCTCAGCATCGACCTCATCTGTCTCGTGACCTGGGCGGGACCAGTCCATACCCCATCGACGTTCACTTCCGCTTGCCCCCTCAATCGCTGGCATAATCGCGCCCCGGCCGGCTCCCCATTCGCTCCAGTTTCGCCTTTTGATCTTGTCCGAGGTCGCGTTACGCTTCGCATGCGTTTTTAGTCGCGGCACCCCTGTGTTGCCGCATCGCATCCATCCATCGCACCACCTCCAGATCAGATCCCCAGATCCTTCCACAAGCCCCAACCCAACATCAGGTCACTTACTGTTCAGCCCATGTCACGCCAGTTTCCCCTACCAACACAACGAACCTCCTGCATCTCCGCCTCTACCTCCACTTCCAACCCCAACACACAAGAACAATTATCTCGCCTCTTTGCGAATGCGTGAGTGAACGGCAACGGCACCACCTCCCGCCCTCATGATCTGGTACTTGTTGTACCCGTTTCGAGGGTCAGTTTACCCCATCGCCTCCCTTCCTCCATATTCCTGAGACACCCCAAGTCTCCGTCCCATACTGCCCCTCAATCTCCCTCTGCTCCCAAGCTCACATCTCATGCCAGAACAACGGAAGCGCCAGTCCTTGCTCCATCTCATCCACTACGCCATGGCCTCTCTCGCTACGGCTCATACGCCGCCAGCCATGTTGTTGTCACATTGCTCGTGTCTGTGGCCGTAGCCACCATGCTCGTATACCCCATCCCGTTCCTCTTCACCACGGACTTCATCAATGGCGCTTCGAATCTACCCCACCATGCATGGACTGTCGCACAGCCGCTGCCATACGGGGCTGCCATTCACCCAGATGTCATGATGCGCTCCATTTGGGTCCATTCCAGTTATATGCAAGCTCTCGACCAAAACCTTCTCGTTGCAGCCCTCGAATTACAAGATGAGCTATTAGGTTCTACCGAAGGATTTAGTCCGAGCCGTGGCCGCCGTGAAGACCGACTAGTCCCCCAAGATCCTGGTCTTGATCTCCCCCCTAACCAGCGCGATGCCTTCCACGCAATCAACGGCTTGACCAACCAATCCTGGTTCTTTCATTCGCCTCTTCAGTACTGGGACTGTTCACGAACTCGTATCGTTGCTGACCCCGATATCCTGAAAACCGTCAACGATAGAAAAAACCAGTCAACTTCCGTCAATGTCACTCTTAGGCATTCCATCGTGTTCAGCGGCAAGCGGTTTGAGGATCGACGCCTAATGGCAGCAGACGCTCTCGTAATCACTCTCGTTTACTTAAGAGACTCTCCCGTAGGCCGACAGTGGGAACGAAAAGCGGGCGAGCTACCAGACAAAGTTTCTCACAAATGGGACATATACCCTCCAGATGGCCAGACATCAGTCAGCCAACTATACGAGTTTCACTTTCGCCCTATCTCAAGACAAGATTCTGCCATCCTCACCATAGCCTATGGCCTGACCTCTCTTTATTTTTTTATGAGCTTGTCTAAGCTGAGGGCTTTCAAGTCAAAATTTGGTCTCATTCTCACAGTCATCTCACAGATAGCGTTCTCCGTCATGTCAAGCTTCACCATTTGCGCCATTTTTAGAATCGACTTGTCTCGTATTCCTCGAGCAGCGTATCCTCTAGCGGTGTTAGCCATGAGCCTAGAAAATATTTTTAGGCTGATCAACGCCGTGATTCTCACACCATCTGAAGACAACACGAGTAGCCGAATTAGTCACGCCTTCGGTGAGACGGCATATACCGCCATCGCAAGCTCCATGCAAAACGTACTTTTGCTAGTTGGATTATCTCGTTGGGTTTCACCTGGAGTGTCAGCCTTCTGCATTTTTGCAGCTATCGCCATCATATTCGATCTTTTCTACCTGTCAACCTTTTTCCTATCTGTTCTCAGCGTTGATGTGAGGCGGACAGAACTCAGTGACGCTCTTGCGAAAGCTTCAATGCGGCAATACCGTGCTGCGTCGGAAATGAAGACTCGATCTCTGTGGGGATTGATCGTGCAGGGCAAAGTAACGATGTCGACTCGGATAGCTGGGACTATCATCATGCTAGGCTTCGTGATCATCGCTCAATGGCACTTTTTCGAGGACGATACGATTTTCCATTTTTTGGGTAGAATGCTGCGAAGTGCCCAGATTGTGGACATCGACAGCCCTGAGAAATCCTCCTTGGATAAAATCCACCAAGCTCGCAGCCCAAAATCCTGGCTACGATTGCAGGACCATGAAACCGCCCATGAAATCATCAGCATCATCAAGCCTACAGCGCATAGCTATGTCGCACGTGTCTACGAGCCCGTGGTATTTGTTATGAAAGGCGCTGATCGAATGCCTCACTTTAAGGAGCCGACTCTTCTCCCAGCCGCGTACGACTTCATTAACCACCAACTTACACGGTTTGTAGTTATCATCATAATTATTCTTGCTGCTGTCCGGCTCTTGACCAGCTATTTGTTGTGGGAAGAAGGCTCTGAAGAGGACGAACATCATCATTTCGACGGTGATACTTTGTTATCTGTGAAATCGTTTCAAGGAGGGCATGTTCTTGACATCGCCATGTTGGCCTCATCCCCCGACGGGCACATTGCTTCAGTCGGGCTCGATCGTCTGATCCGGATCTGGGATATCCGCCCCGGTGGTATCAACTATGTCATCACCGACGGAGAGAAGAGTGACGAATCTCCATTTCCTGTGTTGGCTATGGCAATGGATGATGAATCAAAGTGGCTCGCCATACTCTCCTCATTTAAAGCAGTAATGTGGAATCTCAAAGAACGGAAATGGGGGCCAGTGTTGCCGGTCGACCTCTACGGTCAAAAGCCCGAGGCGTTCTTTTTCACACCAGCCGACCAAGGCAGTGAGATGCCAAGACTAGTCCTGGTGCGACGTAATGGCACACTAACTGAATTTGTCCCCGAGACTGGGGAGGGAGAAGACTTTGGAGTCTGTCGAAGCCCTTTAACATGTGTTAAGCCTCTCATTCAAACAGGTAGGCTACTCCTTGTCATAGTAAGAATGCGTTTATTGGATACTAATAATACATCTTCCAAAGCAGGCAAGCAGTCGTCCACTGGGAAGGTCGCGGTAGTAACCGCATCTCGACGTGGATGTGTGCACGCTGCAACCAGAGAACCTTTATCATGGAACTCTAGGGGCGTTGAACTTGAAGGCTTAGGCAGTCACGACGTGCACCAGGTCGTTCCCTTGCCATCGTTGGGATTGTTTTTCATCGTTGGAGCCGATCGTGTTCACCTTATTGATCTAGAGGATGATAGCCTCATCCATACATTTCGAACGGAAACCATGGCCCCCCGATCCCTCCAAAGCGCACATTCCCCTCGACAACTTGTTCAGTCAGGCAGCCGAGGCCTGACTTGGCTCACTCTTTGCTATACTGAAGCTGAGTCTGGGGATTGCATAATACATACATTCACGTCACATGAAGACGGCGACTTGATATGTTTTGATAGCTCTGCGACGCCAATAAGGAGAGGATGGTGTTCTTGGGAATCAGCAAAGGAGTCGAGGAGGCACGTTGAGAATCCCGGAACGTGGAATATGGTGTCGGACGGCAGTGTCGTCGGCATTCGACAAAAGTCAAGACGCAGTAATGGTATAGTGTCGCAGGAGCGACGTCGAACAGACGGGCTACGGCACCGATCTCCACGCAAAGAATTCACCAAGGATGGTTTTGGACGCTGGGAGGTCTGGACAGTCTTCCAGGGGGGCCGTTCACGCTCAGATGAAACACGGCCACTTTTCCAGGATGACGAGAAAGCAGGACATTTGATTGTGTCGGAAATTGGCCCGATGATAAAATTGGGTCAGAAGACGATTGCTTTCAGCTTCGGAAATGTTGTCAAGGTGGTGACGGTAGGCGGAAACGAAAGATTTGAGGTCGGCACAGGGAACAGGGCCGAGAGTATCTGAACGCGGGCAGCAGACGACGCAAAGTAACCGTAATGCAGCGGCCCAGGGCATGGAGCTGAAAGACAGACCACCTAGGCGGTGGGAAGGTAAAATGCTTTTAGGCACGCTTGATTTCCGCATTCTTTGAGATATCCCGGGGCGGGTTGGGAATAGATACGGCGCATGGCATATTTGGTTGATTATTGGCATTTTGGATCATCATCCCTTACGCACATGACGGGGCGTCATCAAATGGACACGGCCGGCGTTTTTAACGATAGAGGATTGGCTTTAATGGCGTAGCCCATACTGAAGATGAAGAGGACAACCAAGGGGCGAACATGTATCCCATAGACATCGGCATTGCATTCATACCATCATTGCTATACTTGTAGAATTTGTGTCTGGTGCGAGTTCCATTTCAATGTTCATGTGCGCGTGTGTGTGTGTGTGTGTGGAACAGCGGGGAACAAAGAGACAAGAATATACCCACCCCTCGGTCAAGCAGCCTGGAACGACAGAACTGATGAATTCTAGGTTGAGGAATTGAAGAAGCAGGCTTGGCCACTAGAGGGGGTTACACAGATGTGGGCAAATGGGGGGGGCGCCAATGATAGGATCAAGTCGATTTGCATCCGTCCATCATTGGCACTCACGTTGGAGGATCAGTCAATGTCTAAGACAGCAATGCATGGGAAAAGCGGGCAGATCAAACGGTTGGCCAAGATTCTCAATTCGAAATGTCTTTGTGTAATCCGGGCTGCTTTTCTGTCTCTCTCTCTCTGCTTCTTTTTTTTTTTTCATTGATTTATTTTCGATAATTTCTACATTGTCTAAATGAAGTCTCTCCTCGTCCTCGTAGATGCAAGAGGCCAGCTGCAAGTCACTGGGTTTGCATGGCTGGTGTTTATGCGAATATGGCAACGTCTAGTGGCCTGGCAGCGATGATGGCGATAATTTAGGCATGACAGCTCACCGCTGTTTGCCAACAGATTTATTGTTAGGTGTCGAGGATTGGGAACAAGATTGTAAAAGACGGCGGATCAAGGCAAGTTTGCGGCTGGCTAGGTCGGGCTGTTTGGGACGAACGAGCTTGACGGCATTGTCCGACGGGTCATGACTAGAAGGTACTCGGGGAGAGAACCGTGGAGCTATTTACAACCCACACGGGGTCTGCACACGTTTCAAAGGGGGGCGGGTGGGTGGCGGCCGCATAGAGGGAGGCCACCCGTGATGTTGGGCGGAAAGCGTTTGAGTGGATGGTTTTGGATATAAAATGGCCGAGCTGAAGAATTGAGGAGGTTGGGAGGTGCAGGGTAAGAATGGTTGGATGGATGGTTCTTCGATAGTCATTAGTGGGCCACTCAGGTCGGGACGATTTCTGCGCGGCGGCGGCGGGGGGTCAATTATTGGCGTGAGGAATCAAGGACGACCAGCGGAAACTACAGGAATCGATTCGGTAAGCGAGAAATGGTCAACTGATGATCAGGATTGAGGAAGGGCGAACGGATGGGTGGCTCATTTCTTCTTCTTATTTTTTGAGACATCCGTGTCGCGAAGGCGTCATTGGTTCACACAAACAGATACCTAGAAAACCGAGCAAAACTGTAGTCATGCAGCATCGAGATATTCGTGGAGAGATGTGGTTTATTGGCGGCGCTCTACTTAGCCTTGGTCAATTGTCAGAAGGACTTATTATTCAAGTCTCGTGGGGATTGTGTGGGTGGGATGGGGCAGCTGTCGCTAGATTCGTGTATCGATGACCCAGCAAGTGCGGTTGAATCAACCTGTTGAGTGGCCGGTGTAACTGCATGACTGGATGGTATCACGGCAATGACCATGGTAGGCCGCTGGACCCGAGTCTTGGTCTCAGACTGGGACCGAGACAAGACAAGCAGACGCTTTAATTAGAGCCCAAGCTCACGAATGTCTCTCCTTGTGATTTGTACCTACGTTAGCTTGGCATTGGGGCCTGGGCTGCAGTGCTTGGAGCGGTATCCCTGCTAAAAACTGCACGCACATCGCTGACGTGCCTTGCTTGACTCTCAGGGCCTTTATTTTATTTTATTTTATTTTAGTTTTATTTTATTTTTATCCCCCCCTTCCTTGGTTGGGTTATGTGCCGCTGCTTGACAAGGGGGTTTATCTGCTCAAATGAGCAGGGGGGCTAGGGAAGGGATTCGAGAAAAGCATCATGACAGGCAGAACCTGAAGCAGGCCTAAGATGCAGGAAGAATCTTGTTAGAGAAGGGCACCAAGAAGGGGTAGCATCAAAACGGAGAGAATCTGCTGCAGTGTCAAGCGACGAATGCAGTTGTCGCCATGCAAGTAATTCTGTACACCGGAGTGCTTTGCATAAATGAGCCCAAGCCCAACTCAAGCCTCGGTCCACCCTAAGCTCTAATATGGATAATATAGCGCCAGCCCAAGAGGATGAATGAAAAAAAAAAAAAAAAAAAGGCCTGCCTAGTATTTGTACGTCACAAACCTTTCTCTCCCGTGGTTGTCATTGCTCGGATCGTCAGGAACAGAGCCTGTCTGAGTAAAGAGCTGGCCTCTTTTCCTTTCTTTTTCTACATGAGGTCCTTTCTCCCCCCCAAATCCATCGCATCTTGGCAACTGCCGTCAATCAAATAGTTGTGCATGTGTACGGATCGGAAGGTACGGCTATGGCGCGCTCCTTCCTGTTGAACCAGAAGTCCGGTCACCCGAATTGATGTATTTTATTTCCTTTTCCCTTGCTCGTTTTCTTTGCTCGTTTTCAGGGAAAGAAAACAACCGCCCCCCTTGTCCGTAAAAAAAAACAAAAACAACAAAGAAGCAAACCTCCCGCCCCCCATTTACGGAGTAACGAAGCCTCATCGTTGTCACCGACAGCCTCGTCTTGGTTGTTCATTTCTGGTTGCACTACTGCCGTGCCGGTTTTTTTTTTCTGGGTGGGTTACACCCTCCCCCCCGGCGTTGGCCGCGTCGTGGCCGCGACGTGTCCGACTATCTGATCTCTTTTTTTTTATTTTTATTTTTTTTTTTTGCTCCCACCCCCATTTTTACTCTTGGGTGGTGTTGGTCGGGCCGGGTCGTGCTTTTTTTTTTTTGGGTGGCCTTATCCATGACCTCCGTTGGATTGATGATTGTTCTTTCTCTTACGATTTTACCGAAAAAACGCGGACACACAGATCAACAAAGGGCCATCGACGGGCCGGAAGACAGCCTACCTAAGTACGGACTACCACCAAAGTTGGTGACCAATCTTCGATACCAACTTTGTATTCATGATTTATTGATTTTCCCAGTCCTGAGCTATTGGTTTTTTGATTCCCATCTCGGCTTGTCAAACTCAAACGGGGCGGAACACACGTGCCTGTTGGCTGGACTCGGGTTGTGCGTCTGTCTGTCTGCCCATTGCACCACGGTCGCATTCATCGTCAGCGGTGCAGATCCATACCATCCATACCCATAACTACATACACCGGTCGGCTTCTTACACAGATCACACACCCACTGCATCATTCAACTGGCAGGGCATTCAGATACCCAACTCGTCATTGGACTGCTGTCACCGTGCTTGACCATTGGCCCTCTGGGTCTACCAGCCAGTTAGTGCCCGTGCCGATCCACCAACAACCAAACCAAGGCTTTTCCCAGCCTAACCTTGCCTTGCCCGACCTGGGTCTTGGCTTGGGTGGTGCTTGGGTCACGGCCCATGACCCAGAGCCAGAACCAGAACCAGAACCCAGAACCAGCCCCGATCCCACACCAACCCAATCCCACCCCCTGGTGGCCACTTAGGCCTTGTTTGGCCCTGTCTAGCCCGAGGCCAGCGACTCTTGACCGGGACAAGTCCACTGACTGACAACTCTACCAGGTTCTCACCAACGTCCCCAGCGTCCCCAGCGTCCCCAGCGTCTCTTGGCTGGTGCCTCCTAGCCAAGGCCTCATTGCTCCTCGCTCTTGCCCGCTAGACGCTCCGCTCCGCTCACCGCCTGCCCTGCCCATTCGCTGGCGCCGCGCCAGACTCGTTCCAAACCCGACGACGTCTTTTGACTTCTCGCTCACCCGTCGCTCAACCTTCCACTCCGCGCGCTGGTCCTTCTGTATAAGATCATCCCCCACGATCCGCGAGCCACCGCCTTCGCCATGCTACCGGCTCCGCCAGTATCTGTGCCTTCGTCTTGCTAGTCCCTCGTTTGATATTTCTGCATATTCGTACATACAGACACCACTCGCTCAGCTCTGTCCTGGCCCGAGGCGCGTGCCCTCTCTTTGTCGCCCGTCTCCGCCTGTTTCGCGTCCGCTCGTTGCGTCTTTGTCGTCGTCGTCTGACTGTCCTTGTATGTATCTCCGTCACCGTCTCGCTGCCTACCTTTCAGCCTGTTCTCCTCCGTCTCATCATCTCACCTCTGGCATCCGCCTCGCTGTTGCACCCTCATCGTGTCAAACGCCGCTGATCTCGGAACAGCCCAATTGGCTCTTGAGTCGTCCTTCTCGGTGTTGCGCTGGCTCCGTGCTGCCAACCACCACTCTTTCAGCCGCTGACACTCCAGTCCTCCAATCTCATCCTCCACCCTTCTGGCCAACCATCACCACGACCCCCAGGCCCAATCACAGCCCGCCAGCTGTCGCGCGTCTTCTTCATTTGCCTTGGAGCCCTCTCGCTATTTCGCCCTGCCTAGGCTGTCTTGCGTTGGGCTGCATTGTGCGAGCTGCTGCACTGAGCTGCATTGCGCTTCGCTCCGCTGCGCGTTCTGCTGCAGCTGTGGAGCTGCTTGGTCGTTAGTCTAGCCAACCTCTTCTTGTCGCCTTTGGCCTTCCTTCCTTTCCCTGCTTCTATTTCGTCACTTGCTCTCCTCCCACTCGCGACGCTTGTCGCTCGTGCTTCCATTCATATGCGAGGCTGTCCCCTCCCTTCTAAACCCCGGCCATTGCCCCGATCCCCAAGCCGAAGCCCCAGTCAAACTCGTGGGGACTCTCTGTGTCTAACTTATCCCAGCTTCAATCTCTCCGACAAATAGTGTGCATTGGGCTGTATGGCGTCCTCAGAGGTCGATCAAAAGTTTCTCGGCAAGCTGGCCAAGGCTGTCGAGAATGACAATCCATTGCTGTCCTCGATGCTATTCAAGATCCTTGGCTTGTCTCTGAACCTCGCCGAACAACTCGTCACAGCCAAGAAGCAGCGCCGCCCCGATTATGAGCCCACACCTAATGCCTTGCGTCGGATCTTGCATATCATATGGCTCTCCCGAGAAGGTTTGGTGATGCTCGAGCAGTATGTCCTCCCCATGGTTGGCAACTATGTTGAACTCAAGGTCCTCGCCTACAAGCTCAGGGCCTCTTTTTCTCACATCTTTGCTTTGTTCCACAACTCACCCTCCGTGTCCAACATGGGCCGGTGGACCCCCGACGTCACAGCCATTTTGACCCCGCGAATGGACAAGGGAAAGGGCCGAGCAATCGACATGGAGGTGGATTCCAGACCTTCTTCTGTTCAACCCACCCATCCTCTCGAAGGAGGCCCTGTTCTGCCGCCGCCTGGGTTTGACCAACATGTGTTGTTGAACCCTTCGTTCCTCCTCCCCGCCAAGGACTACCTCCCACAAGCCAAGCAACATTTCCTCGAGGCCGTCGACCTCGCCGATAACCTCCTTTGGGGATCACATTCCCTCCGCCTCTCGGTCAAGACCGAGTATGCCGCCTTCTTGTACGAGTGCGCTCACGATGCCGACGGAAGCCGCAAACTCGCCAAAGACACCATCGCCGAAGTGTACGAAGCTACCGAGGGAATGGATGACGACATGTTTCAGGATGCATGTGAACTGGTTACAGTCCTAGGCAAAATGATGCGACGTGGCCTTGGCTCGAGCAATAACCCCAGCAGAGAACAAGACGTGAACACCACACCAGGTCCGAAGCCTCCTGCCCCAATTGCCTCCCCACCAGCAGCAACGCCGCCTCCTGGTATGGAGAATCCGATATGAATGAGTCAGAATTCAGGAGTCTTAATCATTAGCCAAAGCCTTGTGCTTCATGAACCCGAGGACCGCCAACATGGCTAGGTGTGGTCTACTCGAGTTATCACATCTCGATGTGAAATATGCAACGAAGGATTGGCCTATTCCTAGGCTCACCACTGTTCAGCAGTGTCGTCCAAGGCCAAGAATCGTCCTCGGACGTGGGTGGTTTAGGCTCCCAATCCCTGGACTTGAATGGAGCTGATTCACCTCGGCGGGCCGTTCCGCACTACATCCCGTGTGGGGTTCTCAGACATCGGTCCCAACACATGGTTTGCGGATACTTTGGGTCAGCTAGGTGTGCAACACATCCGATGCATCTGCATGAATAAGGAGTAAGGCGCTCAGTTGGGGGACGATCTTGAAGCTTTACATGCATGTAATTCTTGCGCTCCTGGGTTTTATTGAGTCCGTTGAGCGCGGGCACAGGTCCTGTCCAGTGCCTTACAGTTCGCTTCGAATGTGTTGTTTGATACCCGGGGATATATTGTTTTTATTTTTGAAACCTATTAGTTTTTTTTACTGTTCTGAGAAGCAGATGGAACGCGTCTTTGCATGGAGGAGGCAGCATGGTGCGGTCGCGGTGGCGCTTGGTCAAGTCACCCGTCTGGTGGCGTTATATATATATGTGTATGTGTGTACATAAACACCTTTGTCCTTTTTTTTTTTTTTTTGGGGGGGGGGGGGGGTTTCCACATAGATACAGGGGAGGGAGAGTCAAGGGAAAGGAAATCTTGGCATTGTGATATATGTACGACTAGTTTGCCGTCGACTCAAAATTGGATACTTGCATTCGGATCGTTTGTTGAATCAATTGTATGTTTCTTATCTCGGATGTATTCGCACTTCGGCCTTGAATGCGACGGGACACAGCGCTTCCCTCCCCCCATGCTCCAAGGACATTATGGGCTCGAATAGTAGCATATCTCCTCTTCTAGACCGTAATATTGACATTTGCTAATGTCTCGATAGATGCACCTGTGCAGAAAATACTGACTTGGCCTCCATCAGCTCCTCAGATGTCGTCTAACTCATCATCCTTCGGGGTCCTCCAAGTCTCCATGCGATACCTCATCAACCCATGTCTCGATTATGCTTCGTAGAGAAGATTGACTCTGCTCAGTGAGCTGCCTTGCCTTGGCCCCTTCGATTTGCTCAGCATGCTCACATTTATCCCGGATGACATCGAGCGGCACCATACGACCAGTGACGTTGTAGAAGTTGGCCTGCATCTCTAGCCACCTGCTGCATTTTTGCTTGCTGTCGATGATGCCCAACAACCTACAGTCTCGAGCGCTGAAATGAGCATCTGGCTCGGGGTAGATTTCGGGGGGGTACAGCGTCGCGTATATGTGGTCTTGGAGATAGCGCATCTGACGACGATGCTCCTCGTCGCCGTAGCCGACGTCGGTCAAGGACGAGGACTTTGCAGAAGAGGAAGATGGCGAAGCTTTAGAAGAGGCATCTTTTAGTCTGGCCTCCCCAATGGGCCTCTTCCGTTCTTTGAGGACTCTGGACTTGGCTTGTTTGTTTCTGGGCTCCAACTTCTTGTGCCACTTGCTGCTGGCAGCCTCCCGGCACTTCTTCTCCCCAGTCCCAGAGACTAGTTTGCTAGCCTCAACGGCCTTGGTGTTACAGTTGTCAACAAGGTATTTTGCACTTCTGTCTGAGGTTGCAGGGGACATGTGAGAACTGTGCTCGCTTGGAATTTCATCCTGCTCAGGAGCATCGCCATCCACACCACTTTGATTGGCTTGGCGAGTGTCGTCTGTTGAACGGGGCCCCATGAATTCATCGCTAGAGGCCGAATGATGCTGGTTCTTGATGACCTTCCACCGTGCCTTGATTTCATTTTTGCTCCTACCAACTGCGCTGGCTATCTCAGCCCATGTGATGCCGCCGTCTTCTTTCATGCCCCTAATAAGGCTGTCCTCGGATATGGACCACCCGCGGTCATTTGAATTCGTTCTACTCTGGAAAGAGCTGGATGCATCAATGCTGCGATATCCTCCTGTGGTGATGTTGGGGGTCGTCGACGAGTCATCTGCCCAAGATCTGGACTGTCTGGAGTGAGTGTTTTCAGAGGAGCTCTCTTTGCGGCTTGAATCTTCAGCTGTAGAGCCCGCTCCGATGGACGACACGAATTTGCGATGTTTCGAGTGCTTCTTGCATTTTCTAGCGCCATCATCAATGGATTCACATTGAGTCTCTGCCTGAGAGCTTGACTGATGACCGCGATTGCTGTAATCGCTTTCTCTATGGCTGAACTCGCGCTCGCCAGAGGAGCTGTTATCATTGCCACTGCCGGAGATCATGGCAAATGAGTTGCTGCTCGGATCGGCACTGCTGGCGGTCTGAGAATCTTCGTCTCCTTGATTATCGCTGCTACCAGCGGAGGACCCTACGCTTCTTGCCACCTCAACAGAGTCCTGGAACCCTGAGCTATCGGTATCGGAAGGGTTTGTAGATGGTTCTCGAGTGCTTCGATCGCTTCCCCATGCTGACGGATGGGGTTCCGCGAGGATGTGGCCAGCCATGGTCACCAGATACTTCTCAGGAGCTGAGCATATATCGTGGGGAAGAACTCCGAAATAGAGCGGGGGAAAACCCACCTCGGGGTAGAATCTAGCACCCGAAGAGGACAAAGAGTCTAACTAGTTTTGTTGTCTAGGAGACTTTTGCATCGGCTGCTCTCTCAAGAACCGGGAGACGAAGCGACGAGGAAAGAAAAAACTAAAAAAGAGTGTGATATTCATTCATTCAAGTGCGGGTGATGTGGGAATAAGAGAAGGAATAAAAAAGGTAACTGTGAATCAATGCTTACAGCTGTCAGGGCTGTCACCGATGTCAAATGTGAATTCAAGGAACGCAGACAGTAAAACAAACAGGCAAATGCATCAGCTCTTTTGGTCTAGATGAGTTTAGTGTTTCTTATTGCTCCTCCCTTGCGTTCACTATTGGGAGAGAGTCAGTCCCGAGTTCGCACCAACATCAGCCCGCGCGCGAGCTTGTTTTCGAGTGGCCTGCATGTATTCTTATCTCATCTAGTTGCCAATTATGTGCTGTATGTCTGCCGGGCTTCAAGTGAGCTGGCAGAGGCTACAGTTAGCGCAAGAAACACGCGCAATGCCGGATAGTAAGTAGATGGCCGCATGGCGCTTGAATCGATATGGAATCTCGGATGTTCGGAACGCCTTTTTCCTTTCCTCCCCTTTTTTTGGCCAGTCAGCTAGGGCGTGTAGCCGTTGACAACAGCTCTGATATTGCCTAGTGAACGGGCCTCGTCAACTCATTTTCGTCTCCAAAGTTGGCAAACTGATGAGTCGCGCAAATTCGTGCGACAATCCGCCCACACACTGCAACAGCCTCAAGCCAAGAGTAGAGTTCCGACAAGGCACGAAGAAAAAAAAATATCCAATGAGGTGGAGGCCGATTTCGCTGACTCATCTCACAAACCACAGCTGAACGCTGTTCACAGGCCTTTTGCACTATCTCTTCATTTCACATC
Organism: Aquanectria penicillioides; assembly: GCA_003415625.1. NCBI lineage: Eukaryota > Fungi > Ascomycota > Sordariomycetes > Hypocreales > Nectriaceae > Aquanectria > Aquanectria penicillioides. Next base: position 2,668,001 of record PYIU01000006.1, on the reverse strand, counting down.
ACCACTATCAGCGCAACGGGCACCCTCGTACACCACAAAATCTCGCAACTGCCCACATCCTCACAAAAACAAAAAGTAGCACCAAGATAAATTTTGATTTAACAGGGGCATCCCGTAAAGGAAAAAGAAAAATGACCAACGTCCTGCCTCCACTTCTGGCCGAGTATGCTCGCGGCATCGAGCTCATTGACGCCGCCCACGCCGAGGACCCGAACCTCGCCCCCGGTCCTAACAACACCACAATTCCCTGCGAGCTCCATTATGCTCGCAAGATGACCAAATGGCTCGCTAGACGCTACCCCTCGGCCTCGCCCATGCTACAGCTTGCTTGTCGAGCCCAGCACTTTCGAAGGTTCGCCCAATCCCTCACTCACGCCGACGAGCACCTTGTATAAGCCTCAGTCTCAAGCTCACGATATCACATGTAGGTGGGAGATCCCTCGAAGCACCTACCCCATGACTCGCCCAGGGTATCTGATGTGGCGCTCGAGGCAAAAGACTCAAGCCGCCGACCAAGTTGCTGAGCTGCTCGCCTCGCCCTCGATTGAGCCCGCTATCCCGGAAGCTGACCGCAGCCGAGTGGCCGCCCTCATCCGCAAGGAGAACCTCACCTCCGATGAAGAGACCCAAGTGCTGGAAGACGTGGCTTGTTTGGTCTTCCTGGATGACCAGTTTGACGACTTTGAGAGCAAGTCGGATATCGACGAGGACAAGGTGGTCAGCATCCTTCGCAAGACCTGGGGCAAGATGAGTGAAAAGGGACGTGAGTTGGCCCTCGCTATGGAGCTGAGCGACCGGGCGAAGGTGTTGATTGGCAAAGCCCTGGCGTCTTAATCATTGGGCTCGAAGAAAGACTTGCTGTGACCGTCCGCCCTTACTCATGCAACTCTGGCGCGACAGCAACAGTAGCACCAGTGACAACAACCCTCGACTTGGCTCAAACTTTGATCATAGCTGTAATACTGTTTGTACCAGAGTAGGAGCCCTCAAACTAGGATCTGATGTCAAGCATTATCAGACGCCTTCGTTCACGAGGCACTCTAATGTTGCTCGACATTACTCAACTGCCCGGAGTGATCTGCCAATACTATCTCTGATGGAGTGGAGCGCAAGTTCCGAGGCCAAACGGAAATCCCCGGCTCTGTCAATAGACAACTCAACAGTTCCTTCTTTTTCGCCTATTGGTCTCCTAGTCACCTTCCATGTTTACCCTTATCCTCCCCCATAGGTATCACAAGTAGGATATTGTCGGATGTGCGGTTTATCGGAAGCTCCACACCTTGACTCCGCCACCCTTTGTAGTTATCGGGCGAGGATCAGAATTTCCGAAAGTCCGGTAGGGTCTTGATTGCGTCCGTTGTCCTTCGGGGCTTCATAACAGCCAATCATGCCAGACAGCTATAGCCATTGAGGGCAACAAGGCCGTCAAAACATTTGTTGCATGGAATGTGCTGAAAGTGTATGTGAGCAAGAGTACATGAAGCTTGCGTGATACAAATCCGCCACGGTACGACGAGTCTAGCAGAGAACTAAGGCACCCAATCGCATCCAGCTGAAGATGCCAAGTTGAGATGCGATGAACGAGCATCGAAACAGAACCATTGGTTCAACTCGCTTGGGTTGTGGTTGACGGCAAGCCACCTGGTATCTCGGCCAGGTTGGTCAAACTCAAGGTCTATCAAGACCCTCTGCCCGAAAGGGTTCGAGTTGTCACGTTGTGCGAGGGGCAATCGGGTGCCTCGTGCGACATGACATGCCTTCGGCTTGGGGCAACACTCGAGATTCGGCATTCGCCCGATCCAGCGCGTCAAGAACGGGCACTGTGATCATGGCGCTTCCTGGCTTCTGGTAACCGCCACGGATCCTCGCTGGATCTCGCCCCTCATGCGATTGCTGGCCTATCGGAACCGTGAGGATTGTGGCTGGAGATGCGAAAAAGGTGTCTTCGAGACAGTATGGGGGAGCGCAGTGGCTTCGTGCATTCTCGACATGTCCCCAACCTGCATCAAGCACTAAGCTTCCTCCACCCCCGGTACTCCGTCTGGGGTTAAACCCTTTTGGACCGCTACATATCCGCCTCAGATTCTGACCATTGTTACCGAGGCCTCCATCATCGATAGTCGGAAAAGAAAGTCGTGGGGAGGATCGCCGAGTCCATGGTCTCGTCTGAGATTCCTCCCCGCAACCACAGCCATTCGAAGAGCAAGCCACCACCACTAGCACAACGACAAACACGACGACTCAAATCCTGCCGATATTTTGGGTTTCCCGTAGTAAAGTGGTCCACTCTATGCCACGGTCGGGGCTTGTTTGTCTACGAAACATTTAGGCAGACAGAGACTAGGGCTGAAAGCCGTGTCTCAGGGGCAGACCTTGTCGGCCCCAGGGCTTTCCTTCGGCAACGTGATCCGTAACAATGACATATCGGATGCAGCTTGAAAATGTAGGCCAGCGCAACGTGCTTGGCCAATTCCAGGTCGAGTTTACTGCCACATTGTTCTTAAATGACGCCCTGATGTCTTCATGCAAGGGAGAAACGTCAAAGCACAGGTTCAGATGTCAGGCCATCATGGGATTTTGGCAAGCCACGCATCCAATCGCCACGCTACATAGGTAGTTTGATTCGCTCGGCCTCAGCTGCATTGTGGTTCAAAGGAGAAGTAACGAGTGCACCCCACAGGGAATGCGGGCTGTGACGGCTTTGCCACCTACTTCCTTCAGCTGCCTTGGTGCGCAGAGCCTCAAGTTGTAACCAAGATTCATTCAATGAGAAACAGTCAAGTCGCCAAGCTATGTCGTTAATCTGCCCAGACTGCGACCGATTCGAATAGAGTTCATCAACATATGGTGAACTTTGATGCGATAATGGTTGCATGCATCAATGATGGGTATTGTCTTAGAACGTGATTCTCTTGCCAGCGCATTACGCAGCCCTTAGCAGGTCAGGATCACATCGGTTGGCTTCTTTGAGTCTCAGTAAAAAAAAAAAAAGATAAAAATAAATAAATGAATAAAGGTAGACCGAGAGAGAGAGGCGGGGGGGATGTAGAATTTTCCTCTTTGTAAACAGGTGATGTAATTACCAAACAAACTGACGATGGATAACCCTGTGATGTTGGCGCTTGGTGAACTGCGCACGCGATTGTTGGTCCGATCTGGTTTCCTTTCTTTTTCTCCCCCCACTCGCTCACTATGAGGCACGGGACTGGAGAATCCGTAGAGGAAACAGCCTGGTTCCCTGTACCGGGCTGAGGGACCGGCGACGATGCCCAGGAGGATCTTCCGTACTTCGGCTCTCAGGCTGTCGGCTGATGCGAGAAACAGCTGAACGGGCAGACGGGTACCGTTTGTCATCGGATAGCCGGGATGCGGTGCCGGGATTTTGGTAAAGTTAGGTCAAGGGGTGAGTTCGTTGGGGGGGGGGGGGGCATGATGGAGCCCGAAGGGTTGGTAAACAGCCGCCACACCTGCGGAGCTAATGGCAGATCCCATCCCTCTCCTCAGCCAAGCTAGCTCAGACCGTGGAGGCGTCTCTATGAGTGCAGCCAATCAGCGTATCCGCTCCGTCATTGATCTTGGATCCCGTGCAGCCACAACGTCGCCTTGCCCGTTGGCGTAGCATACGATCCACAACGGGAAGAAAAAAAAAAAAAGGTCATGCTTTGTATCCGTTGTCCATCACCGCGTCACTGTCATGTCCGAGTTTCGATTAAGCGATATGGATCACGATATGACCACCTGTTCGGGGGCTGGGGAACCGAGTTTTCGAGTCGCGTGTGGAATTGCAAAGACCCAAGGCCATCAAAGTGAACACCCACCCACGATTTTGGTGGGTCGACTAGTGGCGAAATGCCCGATGTGGTGTCCATTTTGGTTTGGACATGGGAGGACAGCCCATCTTCATCTTCATCTTCATCTTTGTGGCATCGATACTTAGTATCCGTTGTGTGCACGATTCAGGCCTGTGCGACGCGAAACCTGATTACGAATAGGACGATGGCCATGAAGGAGCCTTACAAGGCATTGGCCAAGAATGGTGCGTTGATGGGTGCGGCGTCCACTTCCCACGGAGGCCCATTTCTCCGTCATGGCATCAAGAGGCTGAATTAGTAGGCTAAAAATTCAGGGACCAAGCGGGAGAGGGAGCTTGGGGCCTCATCCGTAGCTGAATGTGACTCCACTGGCCGTATCCGTGCAGAGCTAGATGGGCCCTTACCACCTCCACGCAGTGTCATCCCGGTCAACCTGAAGAAACGACGATCCTGTGGTTGCGTCAACTGCCATGGCCAAGCTATCCTTTGCCTCGCTTGTCGAAAGCGCATGCGCGAAAACCGAAAGGCCAACCTCTTGGCGGGTGACGACGAGCTCACGACCGGGTATCCCCTTGTGCCCCTTAGTTGGTGTTTATTTGATCTTGAGGTTGGCTTCTGCTTTTACTTTTTCTCATCCTATTATTTGGTTTTTTTGCCTCAGTCCTCTGATTTCCCTCAACGCATTTGCACCTCTACACATCTCGATTGGTGTTTTCTGCGCACACCAGGAGGGAGCGGCGGATGGGCATGGCGAAGCCAAGGTGGGGGGGGGGGGGCTGCTCCCAAGCTGAACATCCATGCATGTCCTTTGGCACCGACCCCCATTCAATTGTGTGCAATGCAAGTGTTGGCTGCCTACTACTGGCACACTATGGAGTAGGAAATGAGCCTTGGCCGTCAATCAGACATTGGATAATTGATTGGTGCGAGCTGATAGAGCGTCTGATGACCGACTTGGATAGAAAATGTTGAATTCATTGCTCCCGCCCTTATTCCTCGTGACTGGGCATGAGCCAGAACGTGCAGTCCAACAGTGCCAACTGATAGAAATACTACCTGTATTCGGGTGAGCAGCTCGTTTATCTAGAATGGGTATTTGGATCTGATAGTTGACCAACCAGCGCGCTTCGGAACCCTCCATGGACCCTGGCATGGCTCACCCCTGGCCCTAGTCGAGGGCCTGCGCAGCTCAAAATGCTCGAGTTCGCCTCCCCCGCCGCCCCTCCTAGGCTGGGCTTGGCTTGGGTGGGCGCCAGACGATGGGTTCTTAGACTCAGTTCGTCATATTGGCCAACCAAAGCTACCGGTGTTGCAATGGGACTTGTCGTCAAACACGGGGTTCTGAGCCCATGGTAAAAAAAAAAAGGTTTGAACTAAGCCAGGGCATGGAAAATACTATCGACGCCCCCTCCAAGCTCCAATCCAGCAGCAGGCCAGCCACCCGCCCACACGCACTCTCGGGAAGGCGGCCTCGCACATCCAGGAGTGGAGTGCTGGCGGTGATGACCTGCAGTTACGCACAAGCGCGCCGGCACACACACGCAAAGCCTCGCATCCTCGCAGACATGTCGCAGGTGGCAGGCAGGATGGATCATAACTAGCGCCAGTTTTTTAGGTGACCGCGAAGAAATCAAGGCTGCAGCGTGGGCTGGGGTTGGTTGAATCAAGGTGAGACGGCAGATGATGAACGGCGAGGGAGCTGGATGGCGTTGGCGGACGCTGTGGTGGTGTTGTCAACATCGTCGTGTGGCGAGAAAGGCTGCCGCCAGTGGTCCTGTGGATTGTGCGGGCCCAACAAAGCCGGGCGAGCCTACCAGGTGCGCCATCGTCTTGTCGAGCGGGTTGTCTGATGAAGGGTTGGAACCAAACATGCAGACGACGGTGCATGAGTGGAAGACGAGAATGAGAGATCGGCAGGGCAATGTTCCTCACTTGCTGCTCAGTCAAGTCGGAGCCCTTCCCAAGCCTGTGGAGGAAGGATCCGGTCAGAGAAGCATGGAAGCAGGGACGTAGAGTGGTCCGAGAGACAAGAGAGAGAGAGAGAATGAGGGAGGAGACGGGAATAGGTCAAGCAAGGGACGAGGGATGGAAGGAATGGCCTCTCTGGTTCGTCAAACGACGAAAGACGTTCCTGGTCGTTCTATCCGCTTTCTATCCGCTTTCCACCACTCCCCCCCTCCTTCCCTCCCTGCGGAAATGTTGCCAGGCGCCTTCTTGACCTCGGCGAATGTATAATTGCCTCCATTAACCCACCCACATCATCCATCTGCAACTGCAAAGCAACTACAACACCCCTACCTCCCTGCCTTACCTGGGTGCCTGCCTTCCCGCCGTGCCTGGTTACTTGCCCTACCTACTTACCTACCTCCCCGTCCGTCCGTCTGTCTGTCTGTCTGTCTGTCTACCTGCCTTTCTTGGATGTCAACTAACATAAGCATCTGCATACACAGAAATTAGGCATCTGCAGGTCATCTGGTGGTATTTTTGCATCGGAAAGAACTAACGCCATTTCAAGCGGCCTTACCTGACTCTGAGCATCGAGCGTCGAGCATCGAGCACCAAACACCTGCCATTTGCGCCCTGCACCAAACCACCTTGCATGGACATTCCACATTTTTCTTCTTCATTTCTCGCTTCACTTTGTTAAGGTTCATCTTGCCCTTGACTCTTGAGAACCGAGTGCCTTTTCCTCCCTGGCGTGGCATCCTACCCCATCTTCATTATCCCAGCATCACCATCAAGCCGGGCTTCCCAACGCCCAGGTTTCTTTTGCTCCTCTGGGCTCTCACACAGCAAACGTGTATTTGATACTAAGAAAGGGGGCGTCCATGAGATTAAATTTATCTCTCCTGCTCTCCTGCTCTCCTTATATCTGAAAATCGTCACGAATAACCTCTCGCACCCTCGTCAGCTCAATCCTTCACCCGCCTCGTCCACTCCGCGACTTACACCTGCTTGGCTCCATCTTCAACCCACTCAACCACCCCTACCGGCCTCGCCGTCAGCCAATCATTCTTCCTACCGCCCATCCTGCCGCCTAACCCGAGCCCCATCCCCGTCGCTATAGCCGTCGCCATCGCCGCCGTCACTGCCCGGTCTGTGCCGTCCTGGTCGAGACCCATCTCGCTTTGGGTTGTGTGTGGTATCGACTTCCTAGTTGCCCACCGCCTGTGACTGAATCTGCATTTCCCGGACCGACATATCCATTCGCCATATCCTGCAGCCCTAGCCTTGACAACACAGGTCGTCACCTTTTGCGCATCCTTGAAATATCATATTTTCTTCGAGGCATGGTTGGCGCCTTCAAAGAACACTAGGTCTCCCTTCCTTTTCTATCAACCATGTCTGTGCAATTTCAACAAGTAGGTTACTGCACTCTGCATTTACTCATCTACTCCGGGGCCTGGTATTCACCCTTACTGGCTCTGCAATGTGAGATTGTTATAGGGCTGATAGGTTCCTTTAGCCCTTCGAAGAATCCCAGTTCGATATCTTTGACTGGTATCCCAGGTTTCAATCCTGCCAGCGCTATTTTATCGACCACGCTCAATATAGTGGCCCCGTCCAGGCCGTAGCCTCCTTCGTCAACATACAGTTACCATTCCAAAGAACGACGCCTGCCCCTCTCTTACCCGCCCGCTCTGGGCCCCAAGCTCCGCCAGGGCTGTCGTCTTCTGCCGCAGCCCGGGCAACTGGGGCCGGCCCATTACCCATAGGCGCTCAGGTTAGCCTTGTACCATATATCCGCCGTCTTATTGTCACCGGGTTCGACTCTCCTGCTGTCCTGCATGGCTTCTTTGGAGATGATTGGGCACAGGGCATCGGCCCCGTACACGAGACAGAGCGCAGGAACTATCTCTTCGCCGCAAAGAGCGATAGCTGGCTAGGGGTCAAGTCACACTATGACATGGTCGATGGCCAAACGGTTCCGTTTCTCAGGCCACTGCAGAACGTCACGGAAGAGGAGATCCAAAGTGCAGAGTCCAAGTGGAGCGAGTGGCTAGCTATGCAAGATTGGATGCTTGGTCCTCGAGCCCCTCACCATGCTGGACAACACGGCATCCAGGTGAAGAGCGAACAAGTCTGACCTCTACGCTTATACTCATGAATAAAACCACACGAAAACAATAAGGAATGACGAGGCCGATGACGAGTACGAAGTGGAGAGGGAATTGGGTGATTGGTACGGGCAACTCGGTTGTCAGCTGGATCGTTTACGTGCTGTTGCACGGCGTCACTAGTGCGGGATCAACAGATATCACAGCGGCATCTTGACAAGAAACTTCTTGTCTGATATGTTGTAATGCTTAGCTCCGTTGTTTGCTCTGGTGGAGGAGTCGCGATTAACTCCAATCTATCTGGGGGCGATCTGATATGTACATACAGAGGGGCGACATGTGTCGCTACGGGTTGGATTAAAGGCAAGTAGAAGTAAAAGTGAGGGAAAGAAAGATGAACAACAATGGCCGGTTGAACGCCCCGTTGAGGCAATCCTTTGTGTTGGATGCCATCTGATACCTAGTAAAACAGAGAAGCCCTTGGCAATGGACAAGGGCAAATATTTGCAAAATTTTCCTCTCCCTTCATCTTCCGTGGTCGACTTAGAAAAGAAACAGATCACCACGCCCCCCGAGTTTACTTTGCCTCCCCAACGCCTTTCATGAAGAATGACCACTGGCAATTCGCTTTTTCTTCCTGTTTATTCTTCACCAGAAATTATCTTCAGGCGGAGTAAAATAAAAACACACTCGTATTAGTTTAGGAACCCCTTGCAGGCCGCTGTTCCACAGAGACATGGAATTCGATCCAGGCTGCCAATTTCTCGCTCGAATTTATAGTCATAGGTCAACTCTTCGTCTAAAATCACGATCTGTTAGTACAGGGAAACATGCTATGTGACGAGTGGAGGATGATCAAAACGAAAAAGAGAACAAAGGGAGGCGGAGACAACATACTCATGGCAATGTCGCGCAGTGCGTAGATAACAATGCGCTTGCTGCCCTCGACCTTGATAATCTTTGCAGTACAGTTGGGCATGCAACTGTGGTTGATGAAACGAGCAATGCCACCTTTCTTGGTGGCATCGATGACAGTGTTATCGTCAATGCGGAATAGATAGCTGCTACCGATGCCGCTCTTAAGGTACCGCTTTTCGCGAATCTCGGCAATTTGCTGCCGGACCTCCTCTCCAACATATTCGATAATCATGTCGTCCTTGGCGATATTTTCCATTGTATACAGGCCCCAGTTGTGAATGGCTGAGCGAGCGAACTTTACTGGCTTCTTGCGCTTCTTGAGCTGGTTGAACTTGAGCACGTCGGAATCCTGGCCGAGTGTCTTCTTCTGGTCATTAAGGTCTGCGACAAACCGGCGATTCATTGCGCGGTTCGCTCTCGAGTTGCCCTTGGCAATGAGCTTCTCAGCGGCAATCTTGGCGGCCTCGGCGGCGGCGGCGGCTGCATCCTTGCCTGATTTCTTGATGCGCGCCTCCCGTTCCTCTCTCACCTTTTGTACCTTGATGTGATGAGGTAAGTACTTGGATTTCTCCGAGTTAAGAATCTTCTTGACTCCTTCGGTACGGGCACACCCGGTGGGGTTCGGCACGTAGTAGCCCCCGATGCCCACCGGCTTTTCAAGTGACCCATCGGAGGAGTTGAGCTCTCTGATGCGGTTGCGTTTCCAGAGCCAGAGCTCCGGGTTCCCGATGTCTCCAGACTGGAACCTCCTGGCAAGTTTCGATAAGTCAGGTCCGTCGCTGGCCCCCAGAGCAAGTCCTTGGAACATGGATAGGTCTGGCCTTTGGCCGTCTGGTAAAATTAAAGCCGGCATTAGGGGCACCGTAGAGAAGAGTTTTTCATTATGCTTCTCAGAAACAGGCGTCTCGGTTGGCAAGCCCCTGTCTTGCTTCTTGGTTTCTTCCACAACTTCCTTTTCTTCTTCTTCATCTTCGTCACGCTGTGAATCTGTTTCTGCTTGACGCTTTAGACTCTCGCGTTCCTCCAGGAGTTGCTTCTTTGTCTTCTTCTTTGGCTTCAGACCCTTCTTCTTTATCTTGGTGATAGAAACAGGAGTTTCTGAGCGGGAGGCACTGTTTTCCTCGTCATCTCCGACTACAGCATCTGGAATAATGTCCACTAAATCTTCACGAGGAGTAAAGTCTGAGCTAATTTGGCCGATTTTGACCCCAAACAGCTCTTCATCGGATTTCTTTTGTCGCTTGAAAGCAGTTTCGATAGATGCTTCTAGCTTCCGTTTCTTGGATAGCAATGGTGCCTCCGTGATAGCAAAACTAGCTTCGGTCATCGAATCGTCCTCACCTGGACCCCACGAGGCAAAGGCATCCTCATCGGTGCTCATCCGGCTGCGAGGACGAGACTCCGGCTCCTCAGTCTCGCGAGCTAACAATGCACGAGAATCAGCGTCATCATCTGACTCCACATCGCTGTCCAAACCTCGGAGACGATGATGAAGTGAGCGGAATGCATTGCGAGCAGCAGGAGGTCGCTGGCGAGCAAAGGGATCGACGAAGGCACTACGCTGAGCCTGGCCTTTGACCTTGGTCTTGCGGATTCTTGGTAGAGCCTTGGGTTCCAAACGACCGGTTCTCCGTTCTATGGGATCGGCTCGCGAGTTGGGAGTGCCCACTCTTGAGCTATCGTTACCGTCCTCGATGCTGGGGATCTCGTCGATATCGTCGGGGTGCTCAATATTCAGCTTGCGCCTCTTGGCAACGTGGTTTGTAGGGTCTAGGAAGTCAGAGAGAGCTGGGGCTGCAACTTTTGTGCGAATATGCCTAATAAGATGCTCGGTCATTTCTCGACGAACAACTTGCACTGCTTCTAGCACTGGGTCAAAGTTTTTGGCCCTTTGCTTCTTCTCCTCTTCTAGATCCGCTTCCTGCTCACGGCGCCGTCTTTCCTTGTCGTCGCGTCGTCGAGTTTCGATCTTCGACTTCCGTTCGGGACTCGGGCTGGCCCTCCTGGGTCGTCGTGATTCGGTGTCACGGTTTTCTCGAGGCATACATAATTGCATTGCCATGTCGTAATTGAAGAATTCGGTGTGGTTAACAGCTCGGAAACATCGCTCGGCCTCCGACTTTCCTGTAAACGAGTTGCGAAATATAACATAAAAGCCGGTTTTGTCGAGGCGGATATCTTCGAATCCATAATTTTTCAATCGCTTCTTCATATGAGGGATGATACTTGGCAGAACGGGGACGCTATCACTCGGAACAAAAATGTACGGCTCGTCGGTAAGCTGCGGCGCGACGGATTGTGCCTCAACACCAGTATGCCCTCGGGGCTGTGGTGGGGCCACTGACGGTTGTGGGCTTGCTGTCGCAATAGGTTGGCGCTGGGCTGCTGGGCCTTTGGGCGCGGTGGCGGAGGTCTAACGAAGCTTGGGGTCGAGCCTGATTTAGGGCCAGTAGGAGGGACCTTAGACTGAGATGATGCAGCCTGAGAAAGCTTCTCTTTCTCTAGCTTTTCCTTCTCTCTCCGAAGGTGTTCTTCCAACATGCGCCTACTCTTGCGACCCTCGGGGTCGTACTCTACCCTGACGACATCGGCATCAACCTTGATGCCTCGGGTCCGCACAGCTCTTCTGGCAGCATCGATGGCAGATATATGAGGACGGTCAGGTCGCTTCGAATCGCGATAGCGGATCGTGGCAAAGCCTAGGTAGCTTCCAGTCTCAGGATGCATCTTGTTGCTACTCTCAGCGATTTCGCCGAAGGTCGCAAAGATGGCAGTCACCTTGTTGAACGGGACTAGTGGGTTGTACCTCGTCACTACGATCTGAGTTGGTGGACCCGGACCGATGGAGGTTTTGGGGTCGTATGTGTAGGGTTTGATGTTCTCAGGAGCTTGTCGCAACCGTGCCTTGGGTAGGTAGTAATCGGTATTGATGTAGCCAAGGCGACCTCCAGCCTTGGCCAGGCGTGGGTCTATAGGGGGGGCGTCATCGTCCTAACCATTTTATTAGCCGTAAGATCTTGCACCACAGATGACGCCCCCCCTTGGAGGGGAAAATATAGTTATACGTACCAGACCAAACTCTTGATATGTCGGCTTGGCGCTTCGACTGACGCTCTTATTGTGTACTCGATCGAGGAGCGGATCATATGTGCACTTGAGGCCCTTGACGGACGGCATGGGATCTCGAGCCGGGGCGCGCTCAATGGCAGGGCGCCCGTCAGATATCGCGCCATTGCGACCAATGGCGGAGGAATTGTCAGAGGCATATGTCGTGGCCGGATCGGCAGACAGGGAAGCAGCCATAGCTGGCTTAGAAGTCCCCGAGGTGGAGGTTTGGGAGGGCGAGTCTTTGGAGGCGAGGGGCGTAAGGCTCGAGGTGGGAAGGCGGGATGACACCGCGGTGGTAGCGTTTCGGGCAGAGGAGCTGAAGATTGAAGAGGCCGCGCTACTGTAAGAACTGGCCGAGTCGACAGTGCTGGGAATGTCCGCAAGAGGGGAGTCGGTGTCGTCGTGAGAGGGAGGGGCATCCGACGAGAGACCACAGTGGCCAGGGACGGGTTTGGTGAAGCCGTGGACGTCGAGATCCGACGCGGTGGCAGATGCTGATAATGGGACGGAATCGGAGCCCCCGTTAAGGGTGGGCGTCTTGAGAGGGTCGCGATCTCGATCGCGGTCACCGTCTGCACGGCTCTGAGCCTGAGCTTTTACCTTTGGGGCGGTCGGGAAGAACTGCGCGAAGCTCGCGCCGGACGGGCGAGTCATCGTGGCGATGCGCTCTTCCTATCGTTTCCACCGTGCTCCGACCATGATATCTTCGCGTTGCAGCGGATGGCGGGCCGGCAGAAGGGATGTAATGTGCTGGCAAGTGATCGATGTGGGCGTTGGCGGCGGTGGTGGTTGGAAAGGAGGGAGAATTAACACGCGAGTCCAGACTTTACGCGACTGGGCCAGGTTGGCAACGAAAGAAGGCGGTGCGTCATCCGCAGGCTCTGCGGCAGTGGCAGGGGGGGGGAGAATTCGCAGGAGACAAGGGCCTGGAGGGCAGCAAAAGGGGGCAGTGGCCAGCGCGCGCACGAGAGAGCAGAGAGCGAAGGCCGACGAGCAATCTCCAGGCCGCAACGCGAGGGGGGAGAGATTGGGTGGGAAGAAGGGAGGGGAAAAGGTGAGAAAATGGCTGAGGTCGGAAAGTTGAAGATTGTCCAGTCCAGGCGCCGTCTTTCTGGGTTTTTGGTTTTGGGTTCAGGGATGATGGCTCCTGCTTGGACAGGCGTCTCAGTACGGACCGTTGATTGGCACACGACGAGCGACCCAGCCACTTCAGCCACGGTTGAGCCACCTCAGCCTGTAGTCAGCCTCACCCCGGCTGAGGGAGGGCCACTGAGGGTTGACGATGAGTGGCTGATCTGACATCCCTGGGGCCCTTGGGGTACGTGCACTGTGCTTTGTACACGAGATGCTAGTATTTTCCCGCGGGGCCTCACCGCGTGTCCGTACCACGCGACAAAGTAATTAAACCTGGCCCTCGCGCGGGCTTGCGCGCGTGAGCAGTCTAGGCTTCGGCGCCCGAGTTTGTCCGTTCCTTTTTTGGATTCAATTGCCTTCCCCTTTTCATGCACAACGCCGTCATTGACACAAACGCCTCCCCAAGCCAAGGGCACAAGTGCATGTAAGGTACCGACCGACCGACCGACTGTTGCCAAACAAATCTTCCGCCAAAGACTAATTATTTGGCACAAAGATACAGTCATTTTGGTTTGTATTTGTTTTTCCTTCCCCCACCCACCTGCATGTTTTGCAAAGCAGAATTATGCATGAGAGCCAGTGAATCAGCAAAGCGACCTCAATTCGTGTCGACCTACGGATACCTGTACCCTGAATCACCAATCTTGATTGGTACATGAGGTCGGTGGCTTTTTTCTTTCTCCTTTTTTTCTTTTGTTTCTGGTCGCCCTCTTGCCTTGAACCTGTATTCTAAACAGGGCAAGGAAATCTCATCTTCAACTACGTTGCATTTCTTGGACTCGCTCCTATCATAGTTGATCATTTCTGACAGAAAAATGGTACGTGCACGGTGAATGACAACGACGCCAGGAGTTGAGGCATGATGAGTGTCTCGTATATTCATAGAAACATGAAATGTAAGGCTGTCCTGTGCTGCACGCCGACAGGTCATTGTAATAGCTTCTGAGGTTCCATTTTCCTCATGCTGCCACTAAGTTCCTTCTACCTATATGTCCTCACATCATCTCTACAGCACTAAGTAAAATCCTTGAGAGTTATCTACCGTATCATGTAACAAGAGAAACAAATTTACCAACTTTAACATCAATTTGCTGGCGACTGGGGCACATGGTTAGTTTTCAAAACACATCCCAATAATCAGTGGGGAGTTTCAATGCTCAGGTATTCGTAGAATAATTTTAAAATCTCATCCGGGCCCATTTCTCAAAGATTTTGGTTTAAATGAACTTTTTGAAAAGAATAAATGTATTACCGAGGTGGTAAGATAAAGGTATGAATGAAAATCTCGCACCGCGCACAAACCCGTCTGGTACGGTGGTGGTCCAACATCAAAGCAAAAGCAAGAGCCTCTCCAGGCCATTACGGATATTCCAGGCCTTGTCGTAAAAAGTTGATTCATAAAACTCCCCTCCATCAGGAATTTCCCCTTGTCCAAATACTTTCTTTCTCTCTTTTCCTCTTTCTTCAATTCCTTAACGCCATAGTCCCTCTATTGTACATTCTTCGTGCCAATTCTCTAAATGTCAAGCTTCAGTTCAAACTCCTCGTCGTCATCAGACAGTTGAAGAGGTACTCCGAGCGGAGGGAGATCTTCGTCCTCGCCATCTGACTCGTCAAAAATCGCCATGAACTGAGGGCGACTCTCCTGGTTCTTCAAAGCAGCCTGTCGCATTCGAGCAGGAGTAATAGTCATATCAGAGAACGACTCAAGGGACTGAGCAGGCTTGACAGTACGCCCAGCTCGGATTGGGTCACTAGGGACACGAGGTTGAGAATGGATCATCGACGAGGCTGTTCGACCACGATTATATCCGATGGTGGTTCGTGACGCAGCCTCCCCAGTCGCGCTATCGGCAAGTGATATTTTGGGAGTTGCAGTAGGTCTCTTTCCCTGGAGGATGGAACTAAGTGGCTTTCGCACCTTGGCTGCACGAATAGCAGGAGATGGTCCACTGCTCTTTGACGTGTCGGATGTCATCGACAGGGCCGACGCAGCGCGTCTTGAAGAAACCGAATTGGGTTGTTTCGAGGGAAATCCCTTGAGGTTACGACCCGTGGTTTTGGCAGGCTCCTTCTTCATGAGACTTGTCTTACGTTCATGGACGACGGACTCGGGAATATCCGCGATGTTCCAGTCCAGAGCGTCCATTTCACGTTGATTGCGCTCTTCGGCCTTGACCATGACTTTCTTCATTGTCTCTTCAAGTTCCTTGTCTTGGCGAGAGATGCCCTGGTCATCGACAGGGTCGTAGAAGTGCTGGTAGTATCCTCTCAACAAATTTTCCTTTTTGAGGCCCTCCAAGGTCAAGAGTTGCTTGGGGAAAACATCCGATTCGTATGGCAGGTCCTGCGCCTTTGGGGGGGCGTACTCTGGCTCCTCTTCTTCATTTACTTTTTGTTCGCTTCTGACTTTAGATTCGATAGGAGCCATGTCGACGGATAATTGTTTGGGCTTGTGGGCCGTTGGCTTGAGCTGAGTCTTTTCGAATTCTTTCACTATGCCTTTGACGCCTCCTGTCTGCCCGGTCTTAGCTTTGGCATTGGTGGTTTTGTTGCCCAGGGGGCTCTGCTTCGGGTCTCTGCGCTGGAATCAGTAACTGCTCACGGCTGATAGTTGGATGTGTTGCTCATACCCATCGGGGTGACCATGGCCTGGCGCGTTCCGTTCGCATTCATTGCCGTCTTTTCACCACCAAATTGCTTCCCCCCTCCAAGTCCAGTCTTTCCCGCAAAAACTGTTGGTGCATTTTCGTCATTCTGGGGGAATCGAGAGGGTGTCTTGGGATATCGTGCGCCGGGGGTCTTCAGGTGTTGTTTGGAGGGCACTTGGTGGCTATGCACCAAATTCTCTTGGTCGCGGTGTGCTGCCAACATGATGGATATTATGGATCAGACCGAATTGACGCGATGCTTCGGTTCCAAAGAATCAATGATGGATACAGGTAATGTTGAGCCCAACAATAGGGGTGGCAAGTTCACCACGGCCTAGACTAGCCAGGAATGCGACTGGGATGTTTTGTTGGCCTGTGCTGGGGTCGGCAGGGCAACAGCCACGTTTGTCAGGTGCCGGTTGCTCACGGGGCGGGACGCCACAAGCCACAAGAGGCTGTAATGCACGTTGTAACCTTGTACCGGGGGGCAGAAGTTGGGGCAGTTGTGGAGGGGCATCACTTCTCCCCTTTCTGCTTCCTGACCACTTCATCAGCATTCGCCTCCGCCTCTTCATCCACTCTCAGAACATCTCGTCCTTGCAACCCATCGCTTCCGCCGCTGCGCCTATTTTTTCCATTACAAGACCTCACCGTCACCACTCACCAAAATGGACCGCATCAAGGAGGTATGCCGTCCCAGCTCCTTGGTTACCCCACCATGTCGCTACCCCCTTTGGAGGGGTATGGCGTCTAGTTGCACTCGTGGCTAATATGGATGGGTACGGCACAGAAAATGAACTCCCTCCGCCTGGAGGCCGATGAGGCTTCCGCCAAGGCCGAGGAGCTCCAGACCAAGGTCAAGACGCTAGAGCAGGAGAACCTCAGCAAGGAGCAGGAGATCACCTCTCTTCAGCACAAGAACAACCTTCTCGAGGGCGAGGTGGAGAAGCTTGAGACCGCCATCAAGGACTTGAAGAAGACCGCCGACGAGGGTCAGCAGCACGGCACCCAGAACGAGACCCTTCAACGACGGCTTCAGCTTCTCGAGGAGGAGGCCGAGGATGCCGACAAGACTCTCCGAGAGGCCAACGAGAAGTATGTCCGCGCCTTTATCTGAGCTCAATCCCTAATCACCGCCCTTTTGTTGCCTGGCAAACCAACCCCCTGCTTTCCGCCCGCCACCCCCCTGCGAATTACCAATGTCTAACAAAACTTTTTTATAGGCTCCGACAGACCGACGTCAAGGCCGGACACTTCGAGCGAAAGGTGCAAGCCCTCGAGTCTGAGCGTGATCAGTGGGAGGAGAAGTATGAGGAGATGTCTAAGAAGTACAGCACTCTCCAGAAGGAGCTGGAGGAGCTCCAGGGTGAGATTAGCAACATTTAAGGGGATTGCTCTGCGACACGCGCATCATCAGATTGCCTTGAGGCGACTGTGGAGTGAACAGGCAGAAGTAGGTCAGCAACATCAGCATCCCCTTGTCTAGTTGTGGCCTTCGGCTGCAAGTGCCATGGTTTCAGAATGTTGCCGGATGAGCGAAAGGGAGCAGCAGCCGCATGTTACGTTTCTACTAGCTGATTGAAGCTGGCTTTTCTCGAGGGTATCTTTTTGTAAATCCTGTCCGCATTTGTTCTGCTCGCTTGCCTCCCTCGTGTCTTCTCTTCCACCCTGCAGCTTGAGCTTGACTTAGTCGTGCGCTCGAGATCTGCTCTTTATTTTTCGTTTAACCTCTGTCAACTGCCTCTCGATTTTAGATTCGTAGCGGAATTTCTTCTTCTTCTTTTTCGGTCGTTCGGGCTTCGAAACCACCTTGTCCGTCTCTGTGTCTTTCTTCTTGTCTTCGTCCTCGCTCTCGTCAATCTGTGGCTTGTACAAGCCGTCTCTCGAAACAGATACAGACTCGACTGTAACGGTGGTGTATCGATCCTCGTCAATGTATTCTTCCTCATGGTCCACGATGTCGAGATCCGGTTGGTCGGGAAAGCCGTCCCACTCATCGGCAGATTCCTCGCCGGAATCCTGCTCGACCCCTCCTGCAACTTCCGACTCCTGCAGAAGCTTGTTCACAGTATTAACATGCTCCTCTACTTCGCGACGACGTTCTTCTCGGACCTGGCACGACCTCCTTTAGTACACTTCATCGTCACACCAGAGGGCCGCCTCGCAGCGTAGCGGCGACATTGTAGAATATTTACCTGCTTGCGCATTTCAATTCGCTCCTGGCGAGCCCTTCGCGCAGCCTCCTCTTGTGCATTCTTGATACGCTGTTGCTTTCGTTTGTGGAAACCTGTCAGGAATTCCTGCCGTGCATCGTTGTCAAAACTGACTTCCTCAACCCCATGGGTGGCCTTTCTTTTCTTGTTCGGTGGGGGAAGGACGCTCTTCTTGACACGGGGTTTTGCGAACATGGTGAGTTACAAGTAGCCGATAGGCTCTCAATGGTTGCCTTCAGGGCTGAGTCGTGGTTTGCAGGGGCCGGGAACTGGTTTTTTTTTTTTTTTTTTGGTTTGGTTTGGTTTGCGCTGTTGGAAGATGAAGGCTAGGACTCTAATGTCAAAGCTTCGACACCGAAAGCGGGCCGCTCACCTAGGTATGCACAAAAAGGGGCAATCTAAGTAATGGGTCGATTACGTAAGCCACCATGTGTATCAGCTCCCGTACCTCCAAGCCTCCAGCGAGCATCACAAGCTGGCCCAGACAGGCAGACACGAAACCGACAATTCAATCGCTCACCGTCAGTCATGCGTCTCCAAATTATCGCCGGGGCTCTGGCGCTTGCCAGGCCCTCGATCGCATTTTCCGATTCATCCCCGATGATCCTGCTATCCACTTCTCCGTATGACGCGCCCTCCTCCCTGCGTTGCTTTGAAGGAGCTCCCTCTGATTGCATAACCATCTAGGTTCTACAACACTCCCACCACGGACAAGCTCCAGACAAGCTCCCAGGCACTGGCCAACACCAAGGCTATTCTGTCGGAATGCCCCAGCGATCGATATCTCCTCGTATCCCACCCGGGCGTCAAATCCGCTGACCTAGCCGATGGCGGCGAAACCCAGTGCGCTGGCAGCGCTATGCCATACCTCTGCAAGGCTATTGAGAATCCTCATCTTCGGGGCAAATTCATAGTTTCCGAAGTTATTGGCGAATCAGACAAAGACCAGTTGTCGTCTTTTGTCAAGCAGGCGTGTATCAAGAAGGGCAAGAGTGTCACAATCAAGGAGCTCACCCTCCCTCCTGTGACGTCGGACCGGGTTGGTTCCCTTTCGGACGCTGGTAAGTTGGGTTATGCAATTGAATAGGATCCAAAGAATGCAAGTTGATGATAGTGTAGCCTCTTCCCTTGCCGAGAGCTTCGATGACCTCGCTGAGAGCGACTCATATACCCTGCTGTACATCGGCATCCCTGGTGAGACTGCCTATGAGCCCGAGTTCAAGGACCAGCTCCGCATGGAGCTCAAGCGGGATCTTCGGGCTTCTCCCATGATCCGAGCAGACAAGAACGCAACACGAGATAACCGACCCCTGTTCGAAAAGTACCAATTCTTCACCCCTGGTACGTCCTGTTTTGATCCTACCCGTTTTCACGTTACGCTAACTCCTGTTTCAGGTATCTTCATGGCTATCATCACTGCCATCGTTCTGTTCTCGATTCTAGGCATTGGTCTGAAGGCCCTTGCCAGCCTCGAGGTGTCCTATGGTGCCTTCGACAAGGAGATGGGCCCAGCAGCCCAGAAGAAGCAGCAGTAATTTCCTTCGCTCAGGTCTCTGTAGTTAACAGGCTCTGGAAGTTGCTGTCACGAATGTCACCTCGCATGGGGCGGGCGGCATTGTACATCAGATTATGGAGTTTCGGGTTTCTTTAGTGTGTGTCGTGACCGGAGGGAAGGAGGATCAATATCGGCATGTTGCGAGATCACAAGGTTGAGCCAGAATAAAGATCGACGTTTTGACATCATAGAATTTGATTGCTACTTATTGGGTTTAGTATGGTCGTTCTCCCCTTTCACTTCTGACCAGGCCGGTAGCTGCAAATTCAGGTTGACATGAAAGACAAAAAATAAGAAGAAAAAAATAAAGACGCCAGACTCCCAACCCAAGCCGAAACCCTCGCACCTTGGCCGCCTACCCTCCCGTTGATAGGGCGTGCTCATTGAGCGTGGTGAAGATGC
The DNA here is from genome assembly GCA_003415625.1 of Aquanectria penicillioides. Taxonomy (NCBI): domain Eukaryota; kingdom Fungi; phylum Ascomycota; class Sordariomycetes; order Hypocreales; family Nectriaceae; genus Aquanectria; species Aquanectria penicillioides. Next base: position 2,648,150 of record PYIU01000006.1, on the reverse strand, counting down.
GTAGGTTTCAACCCATGCCCTCTTCTATGGGACTCCGCCATGTGTACACCCCTTCGCCATTTTTTGTTTCTTTGATTTAGTCTATTTTCCCCTTCCTGCGTTGATTCACTCAGATTTCCCCACCACTACACCAAGTGGCTTGGCAACAGGAAGTTTGCGATACCCTCCTTGATAGCGTACTCATGGCCGCAGTTACCGCACACCAGATTACCCTCTGAGATCTGAGTCTCAATAAGGAGGTGATGTAGGTCCTTGAGTGTCTTCTCATCAGCCTTCAGCTCCTCGGCTGTGGGCGCCTGCTCAGGGAGTTCTGGAAAGCCGAGCTGTCAAGGAGAGGAAGGTCAGATGAAGTTCTTTCTAAGATTCTACCCAAAACAAATGGAAATGGAGAGCATTCAAAGGCCTGGCTAATATGTCTGGATTGGTTTACTTACCTCGGAAGACGTTGTGCGCAGAGCAGCCCAATCCAGGCGAGGTAGCACATTAATGATCAGGTCCGGGTTTAGCTCAATTTCATCCTGAACAAGCTCCGCATCCTTGGCGTGTAGAGGGAACGAGTCAGAAGAGCTTTTGCAGGCCTTGACGGCGCAAGTGAGAAAGTTGATGCTGAGAATCTTCATGGTGAATATTGAAGCGGCTGTTGGTTTGCAATTTGTGGTCGAGTTTAGAACCACTCCAAACTTACAGGCTTTTTTTTGGGCGGGGAGGGTGAGGCCTAGTCCATTGGAGAATTGTCGGCTCCACGTGACAGGGGTGTTGCTAGAGTGGGAATTAGAGCTAGGTCAAGGGGCTATGACAGAACCACTTGAATGAACACGCGGCAACGTGGAGAATTCAGGAGCAACGGTATGGACAAGAGAGATTGAATGGGCTATAAAGCATATGACATCGCGCACAAGAAGTATTGGGATGGGAATTTGTCCATTGATGGTATATCGCGAACCCCTCCCCGCCCCCAAAAAAAAACCGTTTTGAGTGTGATCTATATGCCTTCCTCCAACTATCGGCCTTGCTTGGAGTAGCTTCTTCAGAAACGGCCGGGGTGGAAGTTCCTGCTGGTACGGACTACGAGGAGGATAACGCCAGCGATCATGCCAAGGAGCGCAAACTTCTGGAGACCTGACCAGCCCTCTTCATCGACTGCCCATTCCGCTCCACCGTAGATGTCGTCTGCGAGACCGCGACACACGAATCAGTACTTGGGTCAGACAAGACGAAGAAATCAATGAGGCGCGGTACTAGGCCTGTTTAGAGCTCGACGTGAATACCTTCAGGGGGGACAGGGAGCTCGCCGCTCTTGGCAATCTTGATAGGCGAAAGGGGCTTGTCGCCCGGCGCCGTCTTCGTGTTCTCGATCTTCTCTACGACATCGTAACCCTCAAGGACCTCGCCGAAGACGACGTGTCGGCCATCGAGCCATCTGTTCAACCAACAGTCAATTCCTGCTTTCAACGTGACCGTGCATTTGTTTGCGGGGGATATTGGGTGGGCTTACCCGGTGATGACGGTGGTGATGAAGAACTGGGAGCCGTTGGTGTCCTTGCCAGCGTTGGCCATGGACAGAAGACCCTTCTTGGAGTGCTTGAGCTTGAAGTTCTCGTCGGGGAAACGGTCGCCGTAGACTGAACAGGGAGAACGAAGGTTAGTCAATTGACCCTTCGGGGTTCCGCTGGGAAGGTGATGGAGGTGCAAACTTACTGGACTTGCCACCAGTACCATCGCCCTTGGTGAAGTCACCGCCCTGAATCATGAAGTCCTTGATAACGCGGTGGAAGGTCGAGCCCTCGTAGCCGCCAATCTCCTCCTTCTTTTCGCCATTGCAGAGGATACGGAAGTTATCGGCGGTCTTGGGGACGGTCTTGCCGTAGAGGCCGAAGATGATGCGACCGAGAGACTTGCCATCCTGCTCGATGTCGAAGTAGACCTTGTGGGTGATCTTGGGGCCCTTGGCGGCGGCGACAGACTGGGTGAAGAAGACCAGGCCGACGGCGACGAGGAGGGTGGCCGAGAAAAGGCGGCGAAGGTTGAACATGGTTGCGGTTGTCTCCTGCTGCGGAATCTCGGGAAAGATGTAGCAACAGTTGATGAGATAGGTAGTTAGGGGAGGAAGGAGAGGAGGGCGAACGAGGTGGTCGAGGCGGGTTAGGGACACTTATACGAGATGGCCAGAACGACACACGGTTGCGCAATTGGACACACAGCGCTTACAGGCTTTGCGCTACCTCCCTAAGCAGGGAGCTAGGGGCGCATTGCTTTGGCACCTGGAAGAGCTTCAGGCCTGTTTCAGAGGGTCCTCATCAATGACCCCGCTATTCTCCTCTGGAGCTGTTGCTGTAACTGGTAAACTTGGCGAGCCCCCCTTAACACCAAACCACTGCCCAAGCCCTGGTCCGCTAGCTGGTAGGCACCTTTGGAGGTAATGTAGCAGGTAGCCCCCCTGGGCCAGACTCACAGCAGATACATAAAGGTACGTACCGATAACAGCCATGGGCATGAAGGTTTAGCCCTGGTTTTCCCGAGACAGAGCATCTTTTGCACCTCGTCCATCTTTTGAGCCGCAGAGCCGATTTCGAGATTCGGAGCATGCGACTGTGATCCTCTGAGAAAATCTGTCACAATGGTAAGTCTGCGCCAATCGGACCCCTCACCAGTCTCCTTTAATGACCCAATCCCCTACAGGTGTTCCTTCTCGGTGTCAACTTCGGCGAGCAGAAGCTGGTCAAGGTAAGCATCTCTCAGCCTCCCCCCATCGTTCGCCTTCTCGCGATCTATCCCCGTCGTTCGGCACACGACAGTATTCTCACACAATGCCTCCCTCTCAACCTATAGAAAGCCCTCGAGTCATTTTATGCGCTTGGGCCTACCACTTCCGCTCGCATCATGGCCAAATACTCCATTCACAAACTCGCCAAAGTCGGATCTCTCCCACCCAGAACCGTCACCTCTCTCACGGCCGAGCTGTCCCAGATGACGTTGGAAACCGATGCTCGCAGACTTGTCCAGGAGAATATTCGCAGATTGAAGGATATGGGCACATACCGCGGTCGACGACACGCCATGGGTCTGCCCGTCCGTGGACAGCGCACAAGAACTCAGACTGCAACAGCGAACAAGCTCAACAGAATTGAGCGACGAGGTTAACATACCCTCACTGAACTGATTTTCCTGGGCCTCGGTTGCGTTAATTCTAGAGAAGGATTCGTCGAAAACTCAGAGATGGGGTCGTTTCTGGGTCACAAATCTAGAGGCATACATGAAGGGATTGTCATCGTGGGGAAAAGCCAACCAAGGAAGTAAGCCTGACGCTTCCTGTTGTATAAGATGTGTATATACAGTGTATGATTGAGACGAACGGACTCTATATTTCAGCGTTCATCGCTCACAAAACTATCTAATGAGACCCGGTTGGCGCGGATGCAAGTTCAAAGTTCAGGGGCGGCAGATCATCTTCCATAGGCAGTTCGCCGTCTGCCTGCAACTTGGCGGCGACGGCATCCACATCCTTCCAGACACGTAGGACGTTTCCGCCCACAACTTTGGCTGCGTCCTTGTTGCTCACTCCGTGCTTAAGCAGTTCGGCCACAAGGTCCGGGTACTTCGACACGTCTTCCAAGCCCTCGGGGACATTCATGATACCATCAAAGTCGGTACCAATGCCGACGTAGTCGAATCCAATCAGGTTGCCGATGTGAAGGATATGGCGAGCTGCCTGTGCCAAGGTTGAGTTGGCCGGAACAAAATCGGGAATGCCGTTATGGTTGCCATTATCAACACACGAAATAAATTCAGGTGCAATATTAACCATGACAACTGAGTTACGCTCCTTGACCAGCTGAAGCACACTATCCTTGACGTTACGGGGATGAGGGCAGACGCTGTATGCAGAGCTGTGAGAGAATATGACAGGAGCCTTGGACCCAGCCCAGTCGCCATTACCACCCAAGACATCCAGCATTGTGTCCTCACTAAATTAAAGATGCACTGTTAATGTAAAGATTCTGAGTGCGATGGAAGTGGCGAACAAACCTGACATGGGAAAGATCGACAATCATACCGATCCGGTTCATCTCATGGATGAGACGACGTCCAAGCGGACTCACACCTCCCCAAAGCGGTTCAGACTTGCGAGTTGGGTTCTCCAAGATGGCAGCATCAGCAAATTTGTTGTGGCAGTTGTGGGTGAGGGTGGCGTAACGAGTGCCAAGCTGATGAAACTTGCGAAGGTTGGAGACAGAATTTCCAATCTGGTGCAGACCTTCGATGCCCAGGGGGAGATTAGCTTCCCCTCCTTGAAGGCCTTGAGGGCGGTGGAACTGTCGACTTGCTGAGAAAAGTCTTTCGGGTAAGCCTCCTGTACTCGCGTCATAGCATCTATTTGGTCAAAGGTAAATTGGACACCTGGGATTACCCCGAATCAACAACATGAATTTCCTCAATAGAATGCGTTTCAACTTACTGGCGGCATAATTCTCATCTGAGAAGTCGGAGCCGTTTGCAGGACAGGGGGCAAAGAGGCTCCAAAAGGCACCACCGCTCTGGCCAAGGCGGAGGCGCTCAAGATCAACATGCCCGGGCAATCCGCCATGTTCAAAGGGCTTGGTGAAGTTTTCGTTGTAGATGTGGTTACCATAAACGTAGCGAAGAAGGACGAGGAAGTCAACATGTCCGTCTGATCAACCCACCATGTCAGCTGTCGAACTTTGGCAGTGGAGAAGTAATGCTGGCTCTTGAAGATGCCACAACAGGTAGCGGGTACCTATCAACGGAGTAGAAGCGAGAATGTTTCGCGCGCGCTCCTCGGGCGACAAAAGACCATGTCCAGGGCCCAGCTCGGGATGTCCGCAGTACCACTGCGTTACGGGTCGATGAAGGAGGCTCAGGGCCAACAGAGATAGAAATATAGCCAGAATAGCCCTCCGGGGGGTCAACTTGGGTGATGCTGATGGCTGGTGGTTGGCACGACTATTGCGCCCGGCCTTCCCGGACTTGTGAAGTAGGGGGTCCGCGCGACCCATGATGTTTAAAAAAAAAAAAAAAAAAGGAGATACCAAAGGAGAGAAAACTTGGGAATAAATGGGTATTTGAATAATGAGGGCCGATTTTGGGGGAAGAAGCGACCACTAACTCTCCACGTAGAATATCCAGCTCTACGAAATGTAGTTGACGTTGGGTTGTTTACCGTCCGAAGTCAGGGAGGCCCTGATAGCGTTATCACATAGCGTTCTTGTATCAGATCGCGGTGGGAGGTACGTACACTGTAGGTACCACTCTACTCCGCCCTCTTGGCGGAGCTCCCGAAAGTCAACTCCGCACTCCGCCTGAAGGCTTCTGTTGAACCTACACAATTGCAAGAAGGTGTCAACAACGTGGTTTGCCAAATATATATGGACTGCTTTCATTAGTCATGTCTTGCCCATATTTCCTTAGGTATCTTGGTCTGCAGCATCCGGCCACTCCGTGTATCTAGTTGTCCAGTCGAAGCTCATAGACAGTCTCGCGCAACCGGTTCATGTCATCATGTTACTGGACTGGATCCTCCAATTACCTGATCGGTAAGTGATAGCACCAAACTCTACAAGAAACATATCGATGGACAGAAAAATCAAGCAGTGTAAGTAAGAAGAAACACCAGATGAACCAAGCCGGTGCTGCTAGGAGGGATTAGAGCCGCCACTCAAAGCTAAGAGCTTCCGGAGTTGGAGATAGAGATATGCATATTTAAAATAGTAATTTCAGTGGCCACCTTCATTTTATACATCCGAGGACTGCCATGTAGTGTACCCGTATAGCATCGAGGCACAGAAGAAAGGTCAAGCAATGTAAAAGAAGCAGGGTGGAGACCCAAACAATGGTATTTACAACCCCTCGAAGGAACTTGGGAAAGAATCAGGAAACTGTCGCAGCTGTGTGATGATCGATTCAAATCCTCGTGGTGCTAAGGCTGCGCCCATGTTGTACGGGATGTAGTTACAGCTGCGCACACGTGCCGTGCCTGGCTCCTGGCAGTAGCCAACTGTGTAATATGCCAAACACCAAGGAAAGGGACAAGACAGAGAAAAGAGAAGCGAAATATAGGGCTCAAACAGTGTTATTACAAGCTTAGCAGTGGTTACCAAGAAAGCGAAGCTATAGTAAGCTGCTTATGTCAGGGCAGGGTCGTGCTTCCTAAGGGTTGTGCCCCTCCCTGCAAGTCATGCCTCGCAGTCGTGTGCAGGCGCAGCATATGTGGCTCTTGGCACACAGGATGCTCAACAAGAGGCCGGAATTGAATGGGGCGAAAACAACAGTAGGATTGGGTGATATCCTTACTGTGGTCGAGTCTAGTTCCAATGTGGCTTCTACCCTGTTGCAAATTTTGGAAAGAAATTGGCCTTATGCTAACACAATCTACCCGAAGCAATTAGGATAGGAGGGCGAAGGATGAACAAGCGGTTACATGTATGCATATACATAGTTCAGTCTCAGTACTGTCCTCACTGCCCGATACCATAGTTTGAGGATACTTTGTGCTCCGCCAATTGAGCAACATGCGATAGATTTCGAGCATCTACTAGTGATGTAGCATGGACGTCCAAAACAGAGCAAGGTCTTCACATAGGTACACATGTCCCATCCTCCAGGTTCCGGTGGAGAAATTTGAAATATCTCTTTCGACTTCCAGTGGGGAGGCGTTTTTGAATTGGTGGAGCAGTGGCCGGGATTTCATATTACTTAAAAAAATTGCTGATGCTCTGTCTTAACTTCAGGGCTTCTTAGCCATTTGTAAACTTCCCCGTCCAAATATCAGAGTAAAACAGTTTTTTATCATCACAAAGAGTGATTGACGAGAGTCGCTAGCTGGATACACACCTGAGGAGAGTGAAGGAAGAACAGGAGGTGTCCTAATTCTTTACACGTCATTCATAATCGAAACATGATATTTGAAGCGCGTGCATTATCCGTCTTCCCCGTTTTTGGAACACCTTTGACAATGGGCATGACCAAAGTATTTTAAAATGTCAACTTCACTAAGACATGAACAATATCTTTACAGAGCTTAAGTTAAATAGCCCCTCACTCGTAAAGATCACCAACAGTGAGTGAAGTTGTACCAATCAAAACCCAGAAGACACACATAATAAAACCTCTCATTCATTAATGTAAAGATAAATTTTAGTATCTAAGAAAAATCTCTATCCCCTTAGCAAAATGAAGGTAGTCGAAGTTTACTAAATCATAAAGGGGATTGCCTACGAGGTAACGACAACCAACCATGTGCTTATCTCGGCCGATGCGAACTCGCATTTTCCAAGTCGACACTCCTTCAAACAAGTAAAACAGTCTGTATATTTTCAGAATAGAGTGCGAAGGACAAAATAAACGCTAACTCGAAGGTATTTGATAGTAGCAACTTAGACATACTTCATTGATCCCATGACAAAAACAGGCATTGGCGCACACGTTTTGGTTCATGGAAGCACTGTCCTGTATTTGCTAGTCTAGGTAGGCACGCCTGATTGCCAGAGCTGTGTAGGCTCCTAGGGCTATAGATGTATTGCCACGAAGGCCATGGAATATTGCAAAGCGTACAATGAATATGGCTTGGTGATACAGAAGCTAGACAATCACTGCGAGGGAGAGGGTCAATCAAACAACTAGGGTCAAGAGAGCTGCTGATTAAATAATCAGCTCGCATGATCCAATTCGAAGTTGAAATTTTGACTTTGTTTGGTGCGGGAGCATTCGGGCATGCTGTAACTATTGTCATGTGAGGTGGCACACTCACATAGGAAAAGATGCAGAAAGGGTGATATCATTGGACGTGGCTAAGTGTGCATGAACTCCATTTAATCTCGTTGGATGGGTTGGTATTTGCATTGAATGATATGAGGCTATGGGTTATGCAAACTGTTAGATGGCCTGCCTACCCGTGGTCAATGGAAGGTTGAGAGACGGAAGACCTTGGGGTAATTCATGGCCCCACTATTCTAACCACTTGGTCAAGTCATATATTATGGTACCCAGATAGGCACGCAACTCTAGATTCAGTGCACGTCAAAATCGGGAGCGACTCCTCTCAATCCAGCTAGATATGAATGATATGGTTGGCAAAAGCCTCACTGGTGGTGGAACTCTGAAGATATGGCTGGAATAGAAGCTGAAACCATGACGGATCGGGATAAATTATGAGTAATTTAAAATGAAATAGAAAAAAAAAACAGTAGCGAAAAAGAGTGGAAACGAAAAGTAAACAAAAGCCGAACTTCAAAGGGCATCATCATCATCATCATTACCTACGATTGTGTTTAGGTAAGGGGGTCCCATTTTCATGGATCAAATTAGAAACGGTGTTTGGGAAGTGTCCAAACGGTCCGTCTAGGTTCGACAGAAGCGACACTGGGTACAAGGTACATGTGGCGTGTGCTATTCCATTTGAATTGGGCAGTGTTCCCTGTCTCCCTGAAACAGAGCGTGGCCCCTGTCAGAGTGCAAATGCGCAAGGGCTCGGAGGCCCGTTTTGCGGCACGTAGCAAACGCCTGTCTGTCAGTGTGGGCAGGCGAGACGGAGAAGCCGTAGCCCCTGAACTTGGGCTGTACGAAGTACTACCTATGTAGCGTCCGGATGCGACAGTTGCAAGTTATGTTGGCTCGGCACCCGGGTGGGACAGAGTTTCGTTCGTTTGGCGGCAGCTCGAGGTGGATGAATCCCGCTGACGCTCCTGGGTTGGGTTGAGCTTGACAATGGAGCCCGGTAATTAAAGATTCGTGGACGGCGGCCAGCAGCAGTCCAGTAAGTACCCAGGCATGCGCATGTTCGGGGACACAATGCTTGCTAGGCCCAGTGGCGCCCCTGAGAGCGTGGCTGAGCCTATTGGAGACCCGTCGCGTTCTCTCTCTTCTTCATGATGACGGCACAAGGTCTTACTTACTTCAGCCCCAGCTGGCTCGGTAGGCCTCCGGATTTGGACAGCTGGGTGGAGAGGGAAGAGAGGTGAAGAGAGTTAGAGAGAGACAATGGACCGTCACCAAGTATGTATCTTGAGGGCAGAACTTTGGAGGTGAGAGAACCGCAATGGGTTAGTGATCCCATAAGACCCCGTCTTTCACCAAGTACTTGAGTTGGGCAGGTAGGTCGGTACCTATGTAGGTACCTATGTATGGAGGTAGTACTCGGGCAGCTTCACAACCTAACTTGTAAGTGGTACTGCATTTGCATGGCCTCTGTAATCTCCATCCAGAAGCCAGAAGCCAGAAGCCAGAAGCCAGAAGCCAATAACATGTATTCGTAGCCTGTCTCTGTCTTCCTGCCAGTTTGTTTGTTTGCTAGGGTCATGGGCAAGCAGACAGGCAGCTCGGGCATCTTCTGTTTCCTCATCTACCCAGGCACCTACCTACCTTGTGCTGTCTTGAGGCTTCCTGTCCTTCCTTCTTTCTGAACACTCTGCTCTTCCCCTTTCATGTGGGCTTCACGTCTTCTCCTGCTGGTCGGCTTAAAATACCTAGGTGGCTTCGCTCCCTATCCCTCCTTCCAATTCATCCCATCTCACCCATGCATTCATTGCATGTCGCATGCGCATGGGCCAGGAATTGTTTCTCATTAACACCCTCACCAAAACGCACGCCCACACCACTGGACTTCGTCCACGTAATTAACTACCTACGTTCCATCAACAAATCGCTGGCCACACGTCCCACCTTGTGCGTGAATTCGTTTTGTTTTCAAGCTTTTCCTTCATTGTCGTTGATGAGACTCAAGCCCAAGTCCCAAAGTCACCAAGCACAATAGACTACCTACCTGCCTAGGCGAAACACGAAAAAAAAAAAAGAAGAAGAAGAAGAAGCAGAAGAAGAAAGGGCGCCACACACGCCCATCTCCTGCCGTCTCACGCCCCCATCATCTCTTCCTACAAGCCTAGATCCACATTTCATCCTTCACCCAGCCACCTGGCAGCATCAGCAACCAAGCAACCAAACACCAGCACACAGAAAAAAGTCCAGATGAGAGCAGACGAACCCAAGCCAAATCCAGCGAGAAAAACACCGGCTTGGAGTTAATTGCTGCTCCTCCCCCTTCCACTTCGTATTGGCTCCGCAATACATCCGTCGTCATCTACCAGCCAACCTCGTCCCGTCGTTCTCTCTCCACCGTCCACTCCTCGACGGCCCCAAAATCGAACCCAATCAACCCCGTCCAAGCTCACGCCGCCCCTTCGACCCGTCCGTTCAGCCTTGTCCGCTCCAAGCCAGTCAGCCAGCGTAGCGCCAAGATCCCTGGCACACAGTGTTTGCCCCTGCATCTGCAGTAGCCCGTAGCCCCCAAGTCACCTCCGTACCACAGAGAGACACGCAGCAACACAATCCACCTCACTGACCTTACGTGCAATGAGCACCTGCTTCACCTCCACACCCTCCGCCTAGGCAAAATATCACGACGACAGTCCACGGGACCCTCAACCTCGAATTCGACAAAGACCGCGGCGGCCCGTCACCACCATAACGATCTCGACCGCCGCTGTTGGATCCCCCTCTCTGCTCTCGGTTGTGCGCCCAAAACCCCCCACCGTCCTAACGACCGCAACGACCAACGGCATCTACGATAAACCATTGACGGGGTTGGAGTGAGAGAAGGCTGCCCATCATGCCGGGGTTCGCTGATTCCTTCTGGTCGAGCGACTATGCCGCAGGACTAGGCGTCCTATTTGGCAAGCTCCAACAGGGCGTCCACGAGAACCGCCAAGTCCTCACCATCGCCCGTATGCGCGCTGAGGCCGAGGATGTCTACGGTCAACGACTCGGCGAGATCACTCCTTCTGCCGATAAAATCCAGGGTGGTTTCACTCGCGATGACGGTGCCACCGTCCGCAAGGTAAGGAACAACACCTCCATCCTCGCCCCGAGCCGCGTTTTCGTTGCTGTTCTACCTATGCGCCGGGGCGCTTCCGCCGGCCCCCCCCCCATTCAATCATGCTGACACGGACCCATCATCTAGGCCTTTGACGGCATGCGCAACGAGATGCAGGACGCCGCCCGCAACCACCGGCGCATCGCCCAAAGCATCCGCGACCTAGTTGTAAACCCCTTCTCGCGTTGGTGTGATGCCCACGAAGCTCGCATCCAGGATTCTCAAGATGATCTTCAAGTCCGGATCAAGGCGCACGATCGTCAGGCTGAGGCCATCAAGAAGCTACGTGCTGTCTACTTTAACAAGTGTCGCCTAGTCGAGGATATTGAAGAGGAGAACAAGCTCGCCTTCCAAGATCCAGAGACCAGCCCCAAGCCATCGACCCAGCCGGCCCAGCCGATTCCTGAGATCAAGGTTCAACCTCAAGAGGAGGAGGAAAAGGAGGAGGAAATCTACGAGGTTGGAGACGATGTGTATCAACCCGAGCAGATGAAGAAGATTCTCTCTCACATGCTATCAACTATCAAAATGGGCGAGACCAAGGTCCCTATTCTCGGCACCTACCTCAACACCTCGGCCGGTGCTGATATCGTGGAGTATCTTCAGCGAAGCATGGGCACCACCAGTGTGAGCTACGCCGAGCGCATTGGTCAGGATCTCATTAGCAACGGCTTCCTCCGCCTTATCGGTAACGTTGGAAATACCTTTGCCAACAGCTCCAAGATGTTTTACCAGTGGCGACCCAAGGCCTTCCAACTTGCTGGTGTCCCTGAGAAGAAGAACCTCAACCGCACTTTCTCTATGCCCTCGACCGGCTCCGAGGCTGGCGACTCGCCCGTCGTCGGTTCAGTTAGCGAGTACCTATCGAACTGGAATCCTCTAAACAACTCACACCCTAACGAGACCCCTGGACAGCGGCTCCAGCGAGAGGCGCGAGAGGCCGATGAGAGGTACAAGGCTGGCGTCCGCAAGCTCGACGAGCTGCGCTGTGAACTTGAGGAGGCAATCTTCCTTCACCTTACGTTCCTCGAGCGTTGCGAGCTTGACCGCCTCAAGGCTGTCAAGACTGTCATCCTGGACTTTTCGGGCACCATTGGCAACGTCATTCCAAGCCTGCAGTCCACCGTGGACCAGATGATGTTGTTCCAAGAAACCATTCAACCCGAGGGCGATTTGCGCTACTTGCTTGAGAACTATCGCACGGGAAGCTTCGTTCCCAAGGTAGTTGTCTACGAGAACTACTACAACAAGGTTGACGAGCACACTTTTGGTATCGATCTCGAGGCTCGTGCGCGGGCCGACAAGAAGCGTGTTCCCGTAATCATCACTACCATCCTGACCTACCTTGACCACCATTACCCAGATCTGGAGGGCGATGAGGCTAGGAGAGGTGTCTGGCTGGTTGATGTACCTCTTGCTCAGAGCCATAGCTTGCGTTCCAAGGTCAATGATGGTAAACTCATTTCTCCCGAGGTGTTTGACGAATTCGACATTCCCACTGTGGCCAGTTTATTGAAGATCTACCTCCTTGAACTACCTGGTAAGCACGTCAATGACAACGCCTACAACCCGGCCTGGCTCAAGCGATCACTAACAGCACATCCTCGTGTACAGACTCTCTTGTTTCTTCCCATGTCTACGAGATCATTCGCACAATCTACTCGTCAACCGCCGATTCCTCCGACGCCTCGCGCATTGCGGTGCTGCAACAGACCCTCTCCCAACTACGACTCACAAACATTGCCACTCTCGACGCCTGCATGAACCACTTCACCCGACTCATCGATCTTACCTCGGCCGACGAAGCCTATGTCTCATCACTGGCGACTGCACTGGCGCCTTGTATCCTCCGACCACGAGCAGAGACATCGCTGACCATGGAGGAGAAGCATTCGTATCGCTTGGTACGAGACCTCTTTGCTCACAAGGAGGCTATCTTCACTGCGCTCAAGCGCATGTCTACACTGAACCACTCCGTGTCGGTCACTGCCAACCGTCCCCGGGCAATCAGCACCGACGAAAGTAACCGAAAGGCCCTCATGGAAGAGCGGAATAGGGCTCTGCTCGAGAAGGCCACTGTTAACCGTGGTCGGGACAAGAGCCCAGCCCCTAGCCCCCGCGGCCACCGACGAGATCGCAGCACTGGTGGACCTGAGACTCGATTCCCCATTCAGACAAGCCCTACCTCTGCTACTGATCGACACCGTAGCAGCCTTGGTAGCCTAAACAGCCTCAACAAGCGCGGGAGCCTCGAGGTCCTGGAAGCGATGGCTCAGAGCCTGTGAATGGTGCCGAGGGAGTCAAGGAGGCTGATGGAGTTGCCGAGAAGCGTGACAGCCTTGGCCGGACACCCGTACGGTTCGTTGGCGGCAAGCGAGTGACTGCCGAGACACCTGATCGTGGCGTGCAACTCGAAGACAAGCCTATTGAGGACTAATGCGATGAGAACGACAAGATGAAACCAGTGTTCCTTTTCACGACGAGGCAGGCCTCGCGAGAGGCGTTGCTGTAGTACAAAAGGAGGACAGAAACGGATCGGAACGGAATGGAAAGGCACGGAGGGGCGTGGCTCTTGGGAGGAAAAGGCCTCCCTCTTCTCTGTAACCGGGCTATCTATCGGTCATGTGTACGTACGTGTTAATGGAGCATGAGGCCAAAAAGAACCACCGGTGTACTCTTTTTGTTGGTTTTTTTGTACTTATGCGGTATCACGAGATGGCGGCGATTCCAAGTTGGTTTTTCGAGCTCTAGTTGATTTCTTAGTCTTTTTTTTTTTCTTCTAAACGGAGCTGTCGATTCCCTGGGTTGTTTAACGTCTCTCTTCATCCCCCCTGCTTGACATGCCCTGATTTATTGGATGATGGGAGAAATAGACGAGAACTGGGACGGCGTGGTGGACAGGTGTAAGTGCAGGTGCTGAGGAACGAATCAATCTGAAATCAAACTATTCATGTGCGGGCGGCATCGCGAAGTGACGAAATGAAACAAACCAGTGAGGTGTAGATGACTGGGTTGATGCGTTCTATTTATGCCCTCCTACCACCGCATCGAGGTCTCCTCATGGTCCTCGATGTCGGGCAGGAGAAAGGTATGCAATGCTTGATATGGATAGTTCCAACATCTGCTTGGACTCTGGCCAATAAAGTAGCCACTCATCTCACCTATTGCCACCGACTGTCATAATGACCATTTCTTGCTTCTTCTTCTCCTTCTCCTTTATATATTATCTTGGATCTCCGCCACACGCTTCTTCTTCTTCTTCTTGGCCACAACTACCTCTCCCGATGAGAGCCCTGCCACAGGCGGCGGGTCGATGCCACGGGCGCTGCTATCGTCTCCGGGCTCGTCAAGCACTACCACACGAGCCTTCTTCTTCTTGGCCTTCTTGGGTTTGATCTCTGCACCTTCGTCAGCTGCAGCATCTGGCGTCGCCTTCTTGGGCTTCCTGGTCTTCTTCTTTTTTACAACGGTACCCTCAATATCTACACCCTGCGCGACTTGAATGCGCTCGTTGGCACGTTGCATCTCAAGGCGCAGGCGCTCGACCTCCTTCATCGCCTGTTGCATCTCGGCGTCCTCCCGTTGTTGGCGTTCGGGGTCGAAGCCACTGGCCGGCTGGTCGTCGAGGTTGAAAGACCCGATGCTGCTTGAGTCGACTTGCAGGAGCGACTGCTTGAGTTTGCGGGCCTTGGTTTTGGTAAAGCTATCTGAGTTGTTCTCCGAGTCGTACGCGCGACCACCGGCGCCGCTATCAGTGCCCTCAAGCGTCTCGTCTACAGCAATGATGACTCTCTGACGAGGAGGCGCACGTGGACGCTGTTGCTTCTGTGGCGCCGCAGCGCTTCCGATCTTGCCGAGGTCCAGCTGCATTATCGGTATGGAGTCAATGTCAAGATCGGGGCCGTTGCTGTTGTGGAGAATGTTATGAATAGGGGTGGAGGTTCGCGGTGTGTCGTTGCTGGGGATGTAGAATGGATCGTCCTTGTTTCTCTCCTGCCGCTCGGCCTTGCGTCGAGCGACGATATCAGCATCTAGATAACTATCCTCGCTGGCTTGCTGGTATGAGCCAACGAAATCTTCGGCAGGCTCAGCTAGTCGGTTGATGGCTGGTGCAGAGGAGTCGATGATTGTTGGAAGAGGTCGTTGGTGGTAGTAGACCTCGAACTCATCTGAATCATCCGCTGCCAAGGCAATCGAGTCTGCGTCCGCCAAAAGCCTGGCCAGGTTGGGGTGGATGGGCTCATCCAGGTCAAGACCATCGGGCATGGGGACGTTTCGCTGAGCTCCCTTGGCCACAGAATTGAGCTCCCAGCCGTTGAAAAGAGATGGGATAGCTTGGGTGAGAAGCAGCGGGGGATCCTGCTCCACCTCATCTGTCGAGGCGGGTTGGCCAGATGCAGCTTCGGAAGTGAGCTTGAGGAGCTCTGTAAATTCAACCGCTCGTTCCTGGACCTCGAGGCTTGGGTTCAGTTGCAAGGGCTCGAACACGTGAATGATGCGAGCCATGAGCAGGGTTACCTGGGACTTTCTCTCCGCTACCCAGGGCTCCATCTCATCCCCAACGATGGCCGCGAAGACCTTGATAACGGCTTGGAGAGTCGTAGTAATAACATCGGGGTTTGTCGTCCTAGGAATTAGCTGTAGCAACTCATTCAAGCTGTCATTTGCCACTGGGAGTTGCGACGCGTACTCGCCCATGAGCCATGCCACTGACTTCAGTGCCCCTGATGTAATGGAATACCCAGGTGGGGTGTCTGCATTAAGCTGGTTCAGAATGATTTCTGCCGCTCTGACTGCCGCTGGCCTCATGACTCGAACCTTGACCGCAATATTTCGCAGCTCATCTCCGATACGGCCTGACACATCGACGCGAGGCTGGCTAGAAATGGAGTCGGCATCTGGCTTACGTGATTCGGGGGCCATTCGGACGAGCTGAGTTAGGACGTCGATATACCAGTCAAAATCGAGCACGCTGGAATAGTTATCCTTGGCGCACATGGATATTATCCTTCCGATAACGTCAATTCGATACTCGTCGGGGAGAGGAGGCGCTTGACTTGGGCTATTAGCGGCCCCTGTCTCTGCTGAGCCATCCGTATCTGAGTCGCCAGGATCTACAGGAGGAGTCCCTGGTTGTAGTCGATCGCGAGACGGCATTGAAGACTTCAGCTGTTTCATGAGGCGACCCACAATGGACATGAGGTTGTCGCCAGTAACCATACCCTGAACAAGATCCAATGCTTGTATTCGGATGGTGATATCAGGGCTGTCGATACACTCCAAGATGACATCTTCCTGTTGTGAGACTAGGTAAGGATGAGTGATGACAATCTTGTTGAACGCCAGGAGCGCAACATATTTGACTGCGAAATGTTAGACTGACCCCTTTTTCGCATTTGGGGCTGTTTTTTTTTGTTTTTTTTTGCAACTTACGGTTGGGATCGCCATCGATCATAATCATGCCTCGCAACTTGTTGACACACAGTGTTGCAATTTCATCAGTGCCTGATACATCATCGCCACTCCCTAGAATGCCACCCTGGATAATGCCGTTGATGCACTCATACAACAAAGACATGGCTGGCGTAGTTCGGATAATGTTGGTGAGAGGAGGCAATAGTTTCCTCACGAGACGGGGTTCCAACGGCGTCAAGGTTGCAAACTAGACTTGCATTAGGACTTGTTTCAATAGCGCCGCCAATCAATCTACTCACAAGCTTAATGAGTTTGATGGCCATCCAGTTATTACCACCATCCACCAAGAGCTCAAACAACCGAGGGGCGAGAGGGAGGAAATCATTGGGTCTTCGCCAGCCCAGTTCACAGACGACGTTGACAATAGCGGCTGTGACGCTGGGGTCTTCGTCAGGATCCATCAAGCGTTCCTTGATCTTGGGCCACGCTGCCCGTAAGGCCTCCGGGTAGACCAGGGCGAGTCGATATAGCGTCACTAGCGTCTTCTTCCGGATATTCGAGTGACTATGGCTTAGCCGCGGGAGCAAATCGGCGAGGGTCGAGAGCGCTAACGAAGGTGTAATGACGTGGGGGAGGGCTGCAATAGGGAGAGAGATGACCGTTGGCGTAGTCGACCCAAGGTCCTGGGCACGCGAGCATTAGATTTAGTGATGAGACGGAAAGCGATGGCGTGTGTTTGCGGACCTTCTTGAGCAGGTTGGTAGCCAGCATCAGGACTTCAGTGTCAGGTCGGAAGCTCTGGACAGCACCTAGATATCCCACTCGCTTATGGTGATACTTGGGGGAGGACATGACTTCGAGCACGTGGAAGGAGGCCCAAGACATGTCATGGCCAACCATTTCGAGGTAGATGAGCTTAAGAAGGGCCGTCGCCTTGAGATCTAGAGACACTGCATGTTAGCAACGGATATCGGCATGTCGGGGCAGCCCTTGTGAAGCAGCTTGATCCTAAAGCATCATGCCCCTAGGGGGAGACTCTAGAGAAGCGTGACCTCGAGAGCAAGCTTCAGAGGCGGATGACGAACCCATGTCTTGGCCACGAATCTCGGCGCGGCACTCCTTGAGGCTCTTCTGGATATATTCCTTCTCATTTCCCTTGTGGTTTCGAAGACCTCGGATGAGGTCGTAAAGTGACTTCTCGAACCTGCGCGCCGTCAGCGCCGAACAACATTTCATGCGGATACATTATAGAAGAGCTCCCTACATGATGCTGGCTGATGCCCCACGTGGGGCAGGCCGCTACGAAGAACCGCGGTGTAGTATGTTGGAGTCAGAGGATTCGGAGGAGGAGGCGACGGGGAAAGGGATAGTCGTCAGTATTGTTCGGAGGTCCGGCGCGACGAGGCGGGTCGGCGCATGCTGTGCGTCCGGCGTTTGGCGAGACGGGGGGATGTTTGGCGTCGTGATGGTGGAGGAAAGGATGGTGGTTGGTTGGGATCTCAGACAGCGCACAGAACAGATGTGCGACCCTGGGCAATGACGGAATCAACGCCCTCGTCGGGGACCAAGACGGCCCGAGCACAGGCGGGGGGCGCTCCAGGCTGGAGCTCAGACGCTGCAGGCGCTATAGCCGGGGATTTCACAGGGGGGCCCAACCCACCATAACCCACTGTGTGGCCACTAAATCCTACCTATCAGTTCGGCTTACAGGGCATTCTAGCGCCAAGGTCCCGCGCGCCATCTTCGTCGAGACCATTGAGCCAGCCAAGTTCACTCACCGCAGAGCCTCAAAACCCAACATCACGGCCACCATCACCTCACCCTGCAGAGCTCCCCGCCTCCCCTTACGGCCCTCGGGGCACGTCGCGACCCTCCAATGCCACGAAACGAAACTCCGCCATAGTCCTCCTAATATAATTGCGCCTCTTCCGCCCCTACGCTACCCCCAATGGCCCTCCGCGTCCTCTCCACACCGTATCGAGCTCGTCTCGCCACTTGTTCGCCCGTCCTCTCCGCAAACTTCGCATCACCATCGATCTGTGCTCGCCGGTCCTTCTTCTCCCTACCAGGCTCAACTACGGTAACCCAGAGCCTTACCGCCGACCGAACCTTACCTTACCCACCCAGCCCGCTGTATGAGCTCATTGCCGACGTCGACTCCTACGTTCAGTTCGTGCCGTACTGCTCCCGCTCTCGCGTCACCCGCTGGTCGGAGCCCGACGCTTCAGGTCGCCGCTGGCCCACGTTGGCAGATCTTCATGTCGGATGGGGGATTTGACGAGGTTTTCACAAGCCGTCTGCGCTGCGTGCCTGGCGTCTCTGTTGAGGCTACAAGTGGCTCAACACAGCCCGGCGGCAATGGGCCCGATGCCTCAGCCGTCTTCCGAAGCCTAGTGACTCGTTGGACGGTGAAGGAGGTTACTGGACTTCCCTCTCCCTCTACGCGCGTTCATCTCTCCATCGATTTTCAATTTACCAACCTCTCTATGCCGCAGTCAGCTCTGCCGTTTCTGATAAGGTCGCCGGAATGATGATCGAAGCGTTTGAAAAGCAGGCTCGCCAGAAGCTCGGGTCTCAACGACGGCTCTAATCGAAGCCAACCTAATCGAAGCCTACCTAATCTCCTGCATCCATCTCTGATGGAAAGTGTCCATGGATATCAACCTAGTATTATAGTCACGAGACGCTTATGATTAGTGGAGCATTGTACAAAGATACAAACAGCTGA
This sequence comes from Aquanectria penicillioides, assembly GCA_003415625.1. Classification (NCBI taxonomy): domain Eukaryota; kingdom Fungi; phylum Ascomycota; class Sordariomycetes; order Hypocreales; family Nectriaceae; genus Aquanectria; species Aquanectria penicillioides. The sequence goes on along the minus strand of PYIU01000006.1, from coordinate 2,629,125 downwards.
AAGCAAACAATTTCCTGCATACTCCATTCATTCTACATAACAGCTTATCTAGGACGATCACGTCTAATCCAACTTGCTGGTCCATGATCCGTCATTCATGATCCGTGAATCATCCAAGCCAAAAACGTCGTCTTTGCGCCAATCCTATGACTTTGAGAGTCCAAGAGCGCTTTGGATCGTTACGCCGTTATCTCCAGGTATAATTGAGCTGTGTCATCTTACTCCGATCCAAATGCATATAGGACAATTCGCGACTCCTTGGACGTGTGACGCTTGCGTAAATGACAAGGGAAACTTCCATGAGCCTGAGAAATTCAACAGAAACGTGGCAGCCGCCCTCCACTCCCCCTCCCCGCCCCTCTCTTTTTTTAGGTTTTTGTTTTGAACACGAAATGGGTACCCAAGAAGATGCGAGGAAAGAAAATGGCAAAGGTTAATTCGCCCAGGTATCTGGTAAAGGAAAAGAAAGTAAAGAAAAGAAAATGAGTTGTGTCCATGTCAATCCCACATTATCGTTTCACGGCGCTACAGATTTCCTTATTTCTTGTGCGGCCTATGGGGTTCCATTGTTAGCCGCACTGTACCGCATTCGATGACCGCTTCAGATTAGGAAACTCACTTCTTCTTGGGGGGCTTTCCGGCAAAGAACCCGGCCCAACCACTGGGATCCGGCTTCTTCTTCGATGAGGACGGCTTCTTGGGTCCCACGCTGATAATGTGGGGGTTGACCCCTCCAGGTGCCGGTCGTCCCATACCGTTCCATCCGGGCGGCGGCGGGGGGACGCCACCCATGGGCGGGACGGTCCCTGGTCGGCGGCCGCCCATCGGGGGCATTCCCGGCATGCTCATGGGTCGACCAGGCGGCATTCCGTGTCGACCCGGAATCTTGGGTCCGACTGGTGGCAGCTTGTCCATTGGCCACATCGTCATCGTAATGGCCCAATCTGGCTGAACCACCTTTTCCCAGACAGAGGGAAGAATAATCTCGCCGTCGGGTCCGATGAGGTCGTAGTGGCCCTCCTGAACATGGGGTCCAAGAACATCAACCTGCAAGAAGGCCTGTTTGATAAGGTCCTCCATCCCCTGTTAAGGAGAGAGAAATGTTAGCTGAAATCTTGCTCCATTGGAAATAGACGTTACGTACCTGCCAGGTGGCGCAAAGATGGAATGGAAAACTAAACTTTCGTCCCACTGCATCTTTAAACTTAATCGGAGCCTGCTCTGCCTTCTTGGCGGCGTCCGCAAGCTTCGCCTTCGTCTCTTCCTCGATTTTCTTCTTGAGTTCCTCTTCATCCGCCTTCGCTTTAGCAGCGGCCTCCGCAGCGGCCTTAGCGTCTGCTTTCTCCTTCTCAGCTTTGGCTGCAGCCTCAGCTTCAGCCTTGATCTTGGCATCTTCCTCCATCTTCTTGATGCGAGCTGCCTCTTCCTCAGCCTTCTTAGCTGCAGCGGCCTTGGCTTCCTGCTCGATCCTGAACAGTCGTTCGGCTTCTTCCTGTGCCTTCTTAGCGGCCGCTGCCTTGGCATCAGCTTCGGCCTTCATGGCCTTCTCAAGCTGGATTCGAGCCATTTCCTCAGCCCGCTTACGTTCCTCAGCTTCCTGTTTTCTTCTCTCTTCGGCGGCCCTGAGCTCTGCTTCGAATCTTGCACGAGCCTCTCGCTCAGCCCTCGCTCGCTCTTCAGCCTCCTTTTTGCCTCGTTCTTCAGCGGCCCTCATCTCAGCCTCGAACTTGGCCTTGGCCTCGGCCTCGGCCCTGATCTTGGCCTCAGCCTCGCGTTTTCTGGCTGCTTCGGCAGCTTTCATCTCGGCCTCGAACTTAGCCTTAGCCTCGGCCTCAGCCCTAGCGCGAGCCTCAGCCTCCCGCTTCCTAGCTTCCTCGGCAGCCTTGAGCTCGGCTTCGAATCGGAGCCGGGCTTTCTCTTCCGCGTCTCTCATAGCTTCAGCATGTTTTCGTGCGCGCTCCTCTTCAGCCTTGCGTTCGGCTTCGATTCTCTTTCGCGCGGCATTCTCAGCTTCGATTCTAGCTTTCTCGATTTCCTTTTTCGCTTCCTCCTGAGCGATTCTCATAGCCTCCATCCGCTGATGGAAGGCATCCTCAGCATCCTTTCGGATTTTGGCCTCGAGTTGCTTCTGCCTCTCTGTAGCTTGGGCTTTTTCTTCGGCAGCCTTGAATGCTTTGATCTCGAGCTCTAATCGGAGCTTTTCTGGGTCTTCCTTGACAGGGACAACCTCTTTGCCATTGCCGGCAGGATGCTCAGTTGAAGGAGGCCGAGGGGGGCGAGTGCGTATTGCTGTAAATGACTGGGCAGACCATACCCAGGTCCGGCACCACCATAGAAGCCGCCGTACTGGTATGGCATCATGTCATGCATACCTCGACCTTCGCCGAAGTAGTTGGGTCCGTGCTGACCACCGGCCTGGCCACCATGTTGAGCGAGTTGGCCGCTTTGACCGAATGGATTGGTCGGGTCAGGATAGTTCCCATACTGAACCATTTGGGCATTTGGGTAGCCGGGCATGTATGGAGCTACAGGACCGCCTGGGTGGTAGCCCTGGCCCTGGCCGCGACCATAGAATTGGCCGCCGGGGCCGGGCTGTCGCCCCGGGTGCTGCGGAAAGCCGCGGCCATAGGGGCCGGCTCGTATCCCTCAGGAGGCTCCACGTTTGCGGGAGCAAGCGGTTGACGGCCGCCGTGCGCCGGTCGATGGTAAGATTGCTGTTCTTGGCGAGGAGGCAGGTGCTGTCGCCGGGGTTGAATGTGGTGATTGCGGGTGTCGAAGCGCTGTGCCGAACTTGTCGAAGCTGAATCTGAGGGCTGAAGATCGTCGTCGTACTCGTCTTCGTCGTCGTACAAGTCTTCGTCCGTCTCAGAGTAGTCGTTATCCCGTGAGGAGTCCTCTTCTTCGCTATTATATGAAGTGGAGTGGGACGAGGAACCGTCACCGTGATTGATGGTAATGGTTGTACCTCGCGATGTCGTCGATGGGCGCGTGTTGAGTCTGAATCAAGCCGCGATGAGTAAAGAGATGCGACAGTGATGACAGAAACGGAGGGTGAAGGTGACAGGAGGGAGTAGGTGTGGATAGTTTTAGGACGAGGGGGAGGGGGAGGGGGGAGGGACTCACGGCATAGCAGAGGATGGCTTATGAATTGCCCTCTACCCACGACAATCTACGAGAGAAAGCCGGAGCAAAGGCGCTGTTATCTGGGGAAGACAACGGAGACTCAAAGGGAGGGAGGGGGGGGGGGAGGTAGAGTGTGTTAAGGACAAGGTCCGGCGGCACCAAGAAACACGCGAGTAGACTTGGGGGCTATGGCAGACAAGCTATCACGGCAGGGGAGACCAAAGAGCAGGACGACAGCGCTGGTGCGAGGGTCGTGGCGATGAGGAATTGGACTTGCGCAACAGGCGTGAGGGGTCGATTGGGCAAATGCGCCACGGGAGCAGGAGGGGCGTGACAGGAGAAAAAAAAAGGCAGTGAGACGGGGAAAGCGAAACAGAGCGTGGGCGCGGGCTGGTGATGCGATGCGATGCGGTGTCGGCAAATCAAGGACAGGCCTGCAAAGATGCTTGGTCGAGGAGGGGAAGGCTTGCGTCAAAGGTCAGGCGCAACGAGGTGGGCGGGTGGATATTTTGGCGGCGGTTGCGAGGGTGGAGGGATGGACGGGTTTTTTCTGGGAGGGATGGAGGGATGGAGGGATGGAGGGATGGCGGCAGAAAATCGAGAGGGACGATCGGCGGTGAGGGGTCCAGATCGTACTTATGGGTCACCAGCCGGGCAGCGAGCGCCAACGATGCCCGCAGCTGAAACAGCGCACAGTGGGCAGTAATGGGCGGCGTTCGGGTTGAGGCGGCGTGGAGCGACCGCTGGCGGATTCGCAGTGCGAGCCGGCGGGGCCTGGTGGTGAGGGAGCAAGACTGGACAACAGGTGAGTTGGCGACCGATTTGATATGAAAGCACACTTGTGTAGATGCAGCAAGTAGTATGATATGTAGGTATATGTAAAGTGTGTGAACGTGCTGCGTCCACAATGAAGACCGCCTTGACGAACAGAGACGATTCGATCAACAGGCGGGCAGCGGACAATCCGACGACCGAGCCAACGAGAAAACGATGGGGAGACGAGAGTCCGGAGCACAACGGCCTGTCAGCAGCTTGGGCAGGAGGGGCAAAACTGCAACAGGATTGGTTGTCCCTGTTGGACGGCAGCAACGCCCGGACCGGCAGCATCAAGAGAGGCGGCCAGTCAGTCATGGTACCCGTCTCATCGGAGTGTGAGAGGGCGGCGGGAGGCGGCGATGCGGCGACCCAAGTCGCAAACCAAACCAGTGCCAGTGCGCATGTCCCCACCAAATTCGGATGCAGGGCCCCCAAGGACCTTCCATGGAGTCGAGGACTGGACTCGCAATGACGGGGCAAACTCGCCCATTGCCAGGTTCTTCTGCGACATGTCCCATGTTATACCCAGGATCTGTTCACCCATCCTTCTTGGCCGTTGAGGCAGTTGATTGACTGACCGGCGGCGAGAGGGAATTGGACTGGCAGACTGATGATGACTGCTTGAAGCTGGGCTGTGATCGATACTGTGAGTACCGAATGTACCGTTCTCAGCCGCCAGACCTGGGGCACCCTGGTTCGCCTGCCTTGAGGCTTGTCGATAGGGCCTGCTTCTGGCGCTTTTTTGGCTGGCGCTGGCGCAGCTGCTGGGGCCCAACAGCAAGTGATCCACCTGTCCTTGGGCCCCTTGGCTCAGGCTTATCCTCTGTGGTCCCAGTGCTGATCCAAGCTTTTCGCGTGCACCTTGGCCGAGCGCCGGGTGGGAGCCCCAAGGCTTGGGGCGCCAGGATGGGCGATGCCGATGCCCAAAGTAGTGGGGACTTGCCAACAGCAGGAGCCTAATGGAAATCCCTAGAAACGGGCACAACCAAGAGCAACCGAGGACAAACGTCCATCCAACCAAGGATCGATAGGCACCATGGGATGGGATGGGATGGAGAGAGAGGTGGGACATGAACAGCAACCGAAGCAGTGACAGTGAAAGTGGCACTAGCAGCGCCGTCATTTTCATGCAGAGCCGCCACTACTTTGCGTTGCGTTGCTTTGCTTTGCTTTGCTTGCTTGGTTGCTGCTTGATGCGGCCAGCGGTGATCACATGGTCCACCGCCGTAACCACAGATGTTCGGATGAAGAGGCGGTCGGGATTTGAAAGAGAAAGTGAATGGAGGCACAGAAGGAGAGGGATCAACCTACCTGCTATTTTGTTTCGTTGGCTTCAAGGAAGACTCAACGTTAGACAGCCACAAGAGGCCTTGATGACCGGTTTGTTGTGTTTTGGGTTTGTTGTTCGAGTACAACGGAACGTTGTTTTGGCGGTCGTGGTAGCTTTGTTTCTTAGCGGCGATACGAGTGGTGTGGTGCAAGGTTAAGTGGTGGTGAGTGGGGAGGGGGGCCGGGCGGGTTTGGTGTGTTGCCTAGCTAGGACCAGGAATGCAATATTGGCTTTCAACACAAAGCTTCTTTCTTTTCCGTTTGCTCGTCGACTCGAAGATGGTGACGAAAGTGAAGGTGACGAATAAGAATAAAACTGTGGCGCCGCCCCTGGGTTCGAGTGGTTTGTTGATTATGGTCCAAGCCCGGGAAGCCAGTGGCGTGTTTCTGGGGAGGGATGAGGAAAGGGAAAGAAAAGGGAGAGAGAGAAGAAAGCAGGGCAGAAAAAAAAAAAAAGAAAAGGACAGAAGCGCCAACCCTAACAGCCAACCACGGTTGATACCAGGTCTGGTCTGCAATCGCTGACGGCGCCGTTGTGGCAGGTGCATCAGTCCGCTGCCACTGCTGTTGTTGCGATGACTGTTGCCGAGCCCCGCCCGGCCCTACGTGTAGGTTGGCGGTCGTTTGTTTGTTGACTCACCCTTGCACTCTCATGCTGGCACTCATTCTGACTCAAATTCTGACTGGCTCTGACAGGGTGGGCGAAGGCCAGGATTCCTAGTAACAGCTACCATCGTTCACCAAAAATTTAAAAAAAAATTTAAAAAAAATTTAACACCAATGCCATTTGATGCTGGCAAGCATCAGAATCGGACCTCGAACAATGTGTGTCATTGGGATAGAAATGAGATCGAGAAGTGGGAAGCAGGAAGCGGGAAAATGAGCTAACGGTAGGCAACAAATAGGCCAACAAAGGCCAGGCGGGCTTGATTGTGACAAGGCTAAACAAAGTTTCCGGACACACCCTCTCAATCGTTGCTGGGACTGGCACTGTAAACGCGAGAAGAAAACAAAGATGCATACCTAGACAGGCAACTGCAGTATTCACAGTCTTTCCTAGTGCAAACCATCCCCGAGAAGGGTGCTAGCCTCCTGAATCATATTGCTGCGGCGGTGGCCTTTTCTTCAAACGCGACGTCTCCAAATGTGGGAGATGACAGGGCCAATGAGCCAATCAGTTCGGCATTGTTCTATCGTCTTGCTTCAACCCGGTTGAGGGCCTGCGTGTAGTGTGACAAGTACTTCTGATGTCTTTTTCCATTTCGTATCTGTGCTCTAATCACTGTGATAGACCCTCGTGTGAAGGGTCATGTTGGTCACACTCCCAGGGTCTGGCGATGTTGGCTCCCAAAAATTCACAATCGCTGTTCAACCGTGCGTCACATATAAAATCGGAACGGACCGTGGGCGGGTAGATTTTGAATTGAAGATCCGAACATTGACAGGGTATATTAGGCTGGATGCCCTCCTTCATTTCGATGTTAATGAAAGTGTCGTACTTGGTGATCGTTGTGTGTCCTCATTCCTTGACATGCACCTTGATAATGGACCAGTCGATATCCTCGTCCTCGGGGCTGCCCCCATCTCTGAAGGCTTCATCAGATAGAAAAAGAGAAGAAGAGAGGGAGAAAGGGCAACCACCGTGGTCTCATTTTTCCTAGTTGCTACATCTCGGCAATCTACATCACTTATATCACACCCGCTCCTCGACCTTGATGTTTTGTCCCCCCCCTTTCGCCTGACATGCGGTGTTGTCTTCTCGCACCATCACGCTGCATTGATGCCACCATTCTACCGCTGGTTGGTAGGTTCATGATGTGGACGTATGCGACTCTAGGTCTCCCGGCCACGCCTTGACGCCCGATCTTCCGCACGAGTTTTGCACCTCAGCCCTCACAAGTTGCCTAGTCTCATCGTTGTCGAGGGTGGCAGCAATCGCAGCTAGCCAGCTCACCATCAAGCGCAAATGCAGGCCAGTGGATTGTGGAGCATCGGAGACAGGGGTGTGCTGCTGTGGGAGCTTAGTTGCTGACGGTGCCCCGGCGACTTACACGACACGCATGCACAGGTCTGGGCTGCCTTCTCGCTGCCTTGGGCCAATTGCCAATACCATGTAAGAGCTTGGCTTCGCCCTCTCGGTTCCCTCTTAGAACGCCGGCGATTCTGCCCAGCAGTCCCAACGAATGATGCACAGTAGTGTGAGCAGGGAGTAGCGCCCGCCAAACCACCATCCCGCAGGGGCCGGGTTCTTAGCGTCACGGTGTTGCTTGTCAGGTTTGGGTCCTCGACCCTCATATTCTCTTTTTTTCGAGGCTGCGATCAACAATTACGCATGACAAAAAGAACATACCCCTCCCTAGTTGAGGCCAGACGATCGAAATGAATTGGAATTGTCCGGAGGCAGGGCATCTTGGCCGGCACCAAGCGCAACATCATCATCCATGGACGTGGTCTTGAAGGCCCGAGCCCCAAGAGCCTGAGATCCAAGAACCGAGCCCATCCATCGATCATGCATCATGGGGTCATCGTTTATGACGCCCAGCAAGTGGACAGCGGCTCCCCCGAGAGGAGGACCGTTCGCTCGCCGACACCCACAAGGCCGTATCGCTGGATACCCAACACACGATGGATCATGGACTGGCACAGCCCAGCATTGGGCAACAGTGGGCCCGAGGCCAAGCGGTCCCGCCCTGACGATACATAGTATGGCTCCAGCTGGGTTCCATAGCACCAACTTCCAGGCTTTTGGCTCGTTGTCTACATGCACAATGTGTATCTTGTCCGCATCAAAGCCCTAACACGGCACTTCGCCTGCATACCCTTACTATTGGTGTCTGGTCCGTGATATGATGATTGCGCGAGCTCGAGAAGCCCAACGTGCCCGATGTTGGTAGCAATTGAAACAACGCAACGAAACCCTCCTCCTCCTTTACCTTCTCGTCCTCCTCTGACCTCCACAAGGCATTGAGATGTAGTTCCTGCCCAAGCCCGCGTCACCCGCTCGCCACCAACGCCCCCCTGAAGCCCATTATCAAGCTCCGCCTCCCCTTCTCTCTCATCTCGTCATTCTCACAGGCCCTTTGGCCTTCTTCCCTGGCCGCTTTCCTCCGTATCCACCTGGCAAGGTCCTTCCCCGCCACCCGCTCTCGAGTGGCGCCACGTGCTAGGTGCCCAACTTCCTGTCACCCAAAGGGCCAAAAGGCGCCACAGAATGGGACACTTGGAGCCCCTAGAGGCTGCCGCATGCTTGTCTCCCATCCCATTCTATCGTCCTTTTCATGTTCAATACCTATTCAGAGAATTTTCCGAGTCAGGGGCACTGCCTTCGCCCCATCTCACAAGCTACTGGTGTCCGTCTCCTAGCCCTCGTCTCATCACCCTAAACCAACTGCAAAGAAGTCCAGCATATTAACCGAGCTACTAGGTTGCGAAGCCCTTGTGCAGACCAGTCCTGTTCACCGAATCACCTTGGACGATGACTTATCAAGCAACTCTTGGGCCGCAGCAATCTCATCTGCATTGTACCCCTGCCAGTGCGGATCTTGCGCCCTATAATGTTGGGCGATCTCAGCTAGCTTCTTGGTTGCTACCTCATTGAGCTTCTCAACGGTCCTCTGGTCCGGCAATGAGAAGCCCTCGTTGTCTGCTTGCTTCTTAGACTTGGCGGATTCGCCAAGGAGTTTGTCGGTGACCTAAACTCATGTCAGCAACTGCTCTTTTTCTCCAAATGAACGCACCCTGCCTGCTTACTTTCTTCAGTCCATAATACCCTCGTAGATAATCGTTACAAAGCTCGATGCTTCTGCAGAATCGTTTCAGAGACTCTGCCAAGTGCTTCTGGGGGTTGGCTTCGGTTCCAACATTAACGGCCATCAATAAAACCTCTCCTAACCGAGCATGCATCTACAGATTGTCAGTTAGGCAGCATGTTCCAGAGCAGAATAGATAGCGCAACATACATTCCAGGCATTTGGTGTCAGAACAAGCACCTCTTCTAGTGAGTGAATAGCCTGGGGTATAAACCCTGAGACAGATATAAATCTGCCAGCTCGGACCATGACTCGGAATCCGTAGGGCTAAATTCAAGCAACCATATCAATGCTGCAATCGATTCGGAAGTTTTGCCCATTGATCGGAGAAGGGCCACTCTTCGCTTCGCAATAGGCTGCAAGCTGTCAGATAGGTCATGCGTGACCGGTGCGATAATATCTTACAATATTGGCTTGGTTGTCCTGCAAGATGTCCTCGTACTCCTTGAGCACCGCAAGCAGCGCATCGTGATTACTAGCTTCAGCTTCCTTCACCAGGCCTTTCAATCCCATAATCCGCTCATTTTTGTCGCCGAATCGCAGTACCAGCCTCTCCAGGCACTTATGCGCCGACTCGTCGTCGCCCGTTCGAAGACATGAGATCAGGAGGTTCTCGTAGACGGTCCACAGATCAGTGGTCTCGGGGGTTGAGAAGAGAGATGCCAGAGGCGATGCGGAAACTGCCTTAGGATTTTGTCGCAAGATGGTGGGAGCTTGTTGTGCAAGCTTGAGAGCTTCGGCAGGTGATAGGTGGCCTTGCGGCTGGATGAGTGACGGGGCCATGTCGAGTATGGAACGGATCAGGGGAGGGGAGCCGCCGGAAACTTGACGTCGTAAACCGTAGAAGAGGGATTCGGTGGAAGAGCTCGTCGCCAGCGGAGTTTGCTAACAACCGGACCCCAGATTACCACGGCTCGAATGGATGGACGATGGACAGGAGACTTGAAGTCGAATAGCGACAATCCCCTTAGTCTATGGTGATTGGTTCCGGAAGCTCTAGCTCTGAAATGCGGTGTTTTAGATAATCCGCTGCCGGAAGAAGTGGCCAATCATATGTCTCAAAAATGACCCACGCCAAGAAGGGTTCGAGACAAAACGCATCTCAGCATAAAAAATTTCTTAAATCCTTGAGCATTCTTCCACCTTCACTTCTGCAACGCAAAGTCTCGTGCTACTAAAAGCACACTCCACTTGCGCTTGCAAGTGCATGCTCCGAAGATGACAGAGTCCACGATGGCATCACCAGCGCCGAGTGGCGATGCCGCCGTCGTGAACGTTGAGGCTGTCCCTGTTGAGAACATGGCATCGTTGGACATTAAAGATGCGAAGGCCCCAGCTACTGCCGAGGTGCCTCCTCACAGGTCACACGATCCCAGCAACAACATGAAGCGGACGGATCCCTTCCAATTTGGTAGCCGGTACTTGAACGAAGGAGACGATGTGTTTGAGTTCAACGCCTGGGACCATGTCGAAACTGACGACGCGTACAAGGAGTACTCTGAACAGCAGTACGCCAAGCAGCGAGAGTTTCCCCTGTCAGACTTTGAGAAGAGTAAGTCACCATCCCCATGCTTTTTTTTTTTTTTTTTTTGCGCTGTCTGGGCCCTGTTGCCCGGTGTTTATGATGATTACCAAACCAAATGCATAGTTCATCTGAGTCCTAATGAAGACAAACCTTACCTTCAATTCTTTCGCTCCCATCTGATACACCATCTTCACACACACTTGCTTGTTCTTCACTTCATTATTACAACAGACGTGCTAACTAAACGTCTAGAAAAGTTCAGCGCAGAACCCGCCAGGTGGTGGAATCTGTTTTACAAAAACAATCAATCCAACTTCTTCAAGAATAGGAAATGGCTCCAACAAGAGTTCCCTATCCTTGGAGAGGTGACTAAGGAAGACGCTGGCCCTCAAGTCGTCTTAGAGATTGGTGCCGGTGCCGGTAATACGGCATTTCCCATCTTGGCCAATAATAAGAACACACAACTAAAGATTCACGCCTGCGACTACTCCAAAACTGCCGTAGAAGTCATGCGAAACCATGCCGAGTACGATGCCAGGTATATCCAGGCCGACGTGTGGGATATCTCGAGTGATAGCTTGCCACCCGACCTGGAGGAAGGATCCGTAGACGTTGCCATCTTGATTTTCATCTTCTCTGCTCTATCCCCGGACCAATGGGCACAAGCCGTGCGCAACGTCCACAGGGTTGTCAAGCCGGGCGGCCTGGTCTGCTTCCGAGACTATGGAAGAGGGGACCTGGCCCAGGTTCGGTTCCGCAAAAACCGGTACATTGACGAAAATTTTTACATTCGAGGTGACGGAACCCGAGTTTACTTCTTTGACAAGGATCAACTCGCCGACATTTGGTCGGGCAGGGAGTTCGCGGCCAACAATTATCCTCGTGAGGGAGAGGGAGCTGAGAAGGTAGACACCCTGGCGGTCGATCTCTCTGAGCTGTTCGAGATTGAGAACCTTGGAGTTGATCGACGAATGCTTGTAAACCGAGCTACAAAGATCAAGATGTATAGATGCTGGCTACAAGGTCGCTTTAGAAAGAAATAAAACAAGAAGCATCAAAAAGAAGACGTCGTCCTATTCTATCCGTGAATGTGTTGTGTTTTTGAAACTAGCTCAGTACAACAAGGCCACGCGAAGTTTAACCCTATCCTCAGCCCCAAACCCAATGTAGTCGAGGTAGCCGTTCAAGCCATCATACTTGGTGTTGAGATGTTGCTCAATCTTTGCAATCATATCCTTGGCAGTGAAGGCCCACTCGTTGGTGAGGCCGATCTGGTGGATCTCAACCAACCTCTCCTCCCGTTCCGGAACGAGTGCCTCATCAGTGAGGCCATAGTCATACTCAATGGCCGGAATGGGGATGCCGAGAATCATTAGCACCAGAGCGCAGACGAGACCTATCAATCAATAAGCAACTCAGAATTCATACAGCTAAGAGTGTCTTAGATGTAGGGGCTCTTGCCTGTTCTATCCTTTCCTTGCGTGCAATGAACTACTGAAGGCAAGACTGCCTCGTTGGCGTAGAGGGAGAGTGTCTCCCGAATCTCAACAGTCGAGTTATCCAGTGTGTCTAATCCTAGACCGACGAGCCCTCGCGGCAGCATAACTTGAGTGCCGATAATTTTAATGGCATCCATACGATAACCACAGATGAACAAGAATAAGAAGCGCCTGCGTCCCAAGACGTCCTGGGTCAGCCAACTAACTAGTGAGCTGCGCCTCTGGGCAAACCTGGACTCACAGAAAATCCCACCATCCAAGCTGTCCCAGCCAAAACTTCTCTATTGGGCGGCCGGTGATTTTGATCTCTTGGTAGTTGATACCGGGTATGTACACTGGTTCAGCCAACGCAGAGTTCAACTTGACGAGTGTGGGGTCGCTGGCTTGTGTTTGGCGCTTCTTCTCTTTGTTGAGGTGTTCTGTTCTAGAGGGCATTAGCGCGGTTCCTAGGAATGTGTGTATCAACAATTATTTCAATTGTATACTTTGTCCTTAGGTCTATCACGGTCTTAATACCAAGGTCATCCTTGATATACTCTCTATCGGCATGACTTGCATCATCTGAGGTATATCTCATAAGTTATCCATACGATAGAGTTTCAAGGACCCATTCATCCACCTACCTGGTCTAGCAGAGCGATAAAACAAGCCCTCTCGGACGCGTCTATCAATGGTTAATGATTAAATGGTCCCATTAGGGATGCGGTCACAGAGGGATTTCTATACCTTGCACCCAAAAAATCATTCACCGTTTTGCCTACATCGCGGAAATTGATAATGTTTTCAAGGTCATGAGAGGGCACCATGATGCTTCCAGATACGATGAATTCGAAGTCACGGGTTGGATATGTGTATGGATAAGGTTGATGTTGGGAACCAAGGTGGGTGGAAGGTTGAAAGACGTGGTCAGACAAACCGAGGATCCCGCGATTTCGAAATCCTTAGTCCAGACTTGAATTACCCTATAGTGAAGACACAGCTTGCACCCAATATGAATATGTTCCTCCTTCTTGCTAATGCTTTCTAATCCCCGGGTCTGAAAAAAAATATTAATCCAAAAGTTGCAGTTCGATATGGCGGTCATCAATTGCCACTAATAGGTGGTGTCAAGGAGGGCAAATTACACGAACTGCCAGAGGCACGCTGAAGAGTCTGTGGTATTGGAGTTTCGGCGCCGTTGCTGGGATCATCTAATTATAAGCCCGCTTCGCCCCTGCAAAGAAATGCTTAAAGAATCTTGACCATCATACTCCAGCAAGCACTGAACGACGACCCCAATGCCGGGATATACGTCAAGCGTACATTCCAAGCTGGGCCGGATGGAGTTGGGGAAGCGCCGAAAGATTTCGGTGCTGCTTGGTGGCTTGCGGTCTCCCTTTCCAAAGCGACTAAAAAGCTTTGGGTCGGCGGTGGGTTTTCCTGGATGACGACGCGACAGCGCCGCCGCTGGGAGGTACGCTGTGGCACAGTGCGGATTGGTGGCGGAGGCGGGGGCACCGCTGTTCGTCGTCGTGTAGTGGCGTGGTTGAATGAGACAGCAGACACTCGGAGCACTGGAGGAGCGATTACGGAGGAGGGTTGTTAGTCAGTCAGAATGTGCAGCTTTCATGGCTGAAGGGATACGGGGTCTGGTACATGCGCACGTTTCGATCTTTTTTTTTTAGGGTGTATTGAAAGAGCCAAATGCATGTCTCGGTGTGGTGGTGGAGGAGGAGGAGGAGGAGGAGGAGGAGGAGAGTGCCGAATATGATTCATGTCTGTTGTCATTCTTGTTTGTTGTTAGGTATTGTTGCTGGCGTAGTCGACTGCTCATACTCCATAACTACATGCATACATGCACACACCACCATCACCGCCACTTCCTGTCATCTGCGCACACAGAGTACGAAGCGAAGAGCGCCACGGCGGTGCCCAAAAGGCAGGATTCAGCTGGGCTAGGTCAGGGCTGGAGGGCCGAGGCACTGGGCGTTCACACTGTGGCTGGGATGCCGGCTCACTGAGAGCGCCAGTCTGTGTGTCCGTGTGTCCGTGTCCTTGTCCTGAGATCATCGCCGAGGGTCGCATGACGTCAGGACCCAGTGCCATTCTGGGGTAGCTTCTGTCTTGTGTGCGCCGTCAGGCCCTCGAAGCCTCACATATCGCAGGCTACTGTGCTGGGAAGTGGGAAGCTACTCCGCACTCAAGAAGCTACCGGGACTCTGACGTAGGCTGGGGGGCACGGAAGGTGGTCCGTCGCTCGCTCGTCCGGCTTTGGGAAAGAAGGGGGCTTCGTGGTCAGCTCTCTTGGCTCTCTTTTAAGACGACTCGGCCTCATCTCAGCGTCATTGTCCGCGTCCGCCATCGACAAACCTGCTTATATCAATCCCTTATCTAGCTTTGTTCCCAGGCGTGCCATGACCTGCATGTCTTGGCTGTACGCTCGTCGAGGGTTCATTGCTTTCCTCTTGGCGCATCCTTCGTCTCGCTCGATTAATCCATGACTCGATCCCTGTTGTCCCGCCGGCGTCCAACGTTGATACCTACCTGTATCCAAAACAGCCAGCCCTACATCATCATCACCATATTAACCCACCTGCGCCTCGCCACCCTGACCTGCCTGTTCCCTGCAACGACACCCCCCTCTCTCTATTCCTTGGCCCCGTTTTCAGATTGGATTGACAGACGACTACGAATCCGCTCCGTTGGATAAGGCGCCGCGCCACAGTCTGCTTACAGACGGAATACAGCCTCCAGCATACACCCGACGTATCCAACAACATATACATACGAAGAAGCTGCCCCCCCCGAAACCCCGCCGCCGTCACTCCGAGACGGCCTGCTGCCCACCTGCCGCATCTCGGCCGGTCTGGCCATTGCCCTACAGCTTTCCCGCATAAGAATTGTCTCCGATCGCCAGCGCGCATCTCGTATACGAAAGCCCAAGTCGTCGAAACGGCTTAGATCCCCTCCCCGTGGGCGCAATCCCCTGGCCACCCCACAGCCAACCATGATCCAAACATCCTCAACGCCGGCGCAAGGTATGTCAGTCAGTGTGTCCAATGTGCATGCACCGGGTCCCCTCCCCATCCCATCCCATCAACACCCAACCCACCCCCGGCCCGCTGGCCCCCCCGGCCGCGTCAAGCCGCTCGCTCACATGCGAATAGGACCCGGCTCTGGTCGCCTCAAATACGCTGACCCCCGCGATCTCCCAAGTTATCCATCCACTGGTCTACGTCCTGATGGTGCCGCCGCCAGTGCTGCTGCTTCTCTCGGGTGGTCAACCCAGAAACCCTTTGAAACCTGGAAGCCCAACAAGTCATCGTCGGCATCTGCAGCCGCCGTTTTAGCTAAAGATTACAAGATGGCGCCCTTGTGGGAGCCGGCTTTGAGCTCCGACGGCCACAAAGCTGCTCTTCTAGCTCTGGGTTCTGCCAACGCCATGGCCTCAAATAAACCGACAGCCCCAAAGAACCCCCAAGATGGTTGGGGAAGCTCAGCAGCTACGCAAGCCTTTAATACGAATCGCACCAACACGACGCGACAGGTGCATTCTTCCACCTCCTCCAAGTCGTTGCAAAATCAAAGATCTCTTGCTGCTGCAAAGGGAGCTATGTCGGGCACACGGCCTCGAGCCATTTCTACTCCCGCTGCCCCTCAAGCCCGCGAGTCTTATCCTCTGGAATCACTGGCCGCATCCAATGCCTTGAGCGGCGCCACTCTGGCCCATCAAGCTTCTCTCAGGTCCAAGCCGCTGGCCGAGAACGCCGGCGCCGGCCCCGTCACCAACATGACTCGCAATATGTTCACGTCGCAACCACCTGTTAAGCCGGAGGTTGATGAACGCGAAAGGAACGAGAAATTACACGCCACAGCGGTAGAGATTGCCCGTAAGATGTACAATCAACAGCAAAAGATTGTTGATCAAACCAAGGAGAATTACGATCAAGACTCGTACCCAGGAACTTCCCAGCCAAAGCCTCACATTAGTCTTCAAGAGGCTGCATACAAACAGGCTCAAGAACGGCTGGCCAAGCTCCAGGATGAGCACCAACAAAGTCGTGCATTTAATGAATATTATGGCAATGCAACGGTCTCTAGACATCGCTTCTCGATCACATCGAAGCTGCGACGTAGAGCCTCTAGTGATGGAGACTTGGACGACCGACAGCAAACTGAGAGAATTCGAAACCAAATGTCCCTTTTCTCCAACAAGTTATCCCAGGTGGATGAAAAGAAACGACAGAAGGATCGAGATGCCCTCTTAGCGGCAGCTCAACGCAATGTAAGAGCTCGTCTCCAAGGCATGGACCAACAAGTCTACAAAGACACTGGCATGGTGAACCCAACCATGCTTCCTGAGTGGGAGATCAAGGCACACCAAACTGCATATGCTAGCTTTGAGGCTCGAAGCGAAAACAAGGGCAAACTTGACATTGGTGGCGGCAAGTTCATGAATCCCGAGGAAGTCGATGCCATTGCATCAAAACGGGTACAGCCGGTTTTGGACGATATCAACGAGAAGGCGGCAGCTGAGCGCGAGAGATTGGCGGTTCTGAAGATGGAGGAGGAGGCCAAAAAGGCCGAGATTGAAAAAGAGAAAGTACGGGAACGCGAAATTAAAGAAATCACCAAGAAGCTCAGAGGTGAGACACAACTTTGGATTCCCTGCTTCATACATATGTGCATGTTTTATTGACAAATTGGACAGAACAAGAAAAACAAGAGGAAAGGGCGAAGAAAGCCGCACAGAAACGTCACGCCAAGAAAGAGAAACGAATGTCAAAACCAGACTCGTCGAGCATGGATCAGCGAATTTCTAATGACAACGAAAACACTCGAACCGAGGACGTTGAGGCTGAATCTTCAACAGAACGACCCGCATCGGGGACAATTGACACGGACAAGACGGCTGTCGGCGATGGGAGACGGAAATCCAATGAATCGGCGACATCGCCTACATCCAAGGTCAAAGGATGGATCAAGAACCGGTTTTCCAGAGGAAAGTCGTTGAGTGACAATGACAAGAAGCGAACGTTTCTGGGGGGTGCTGCACTTCGCGATTCAGGGGTCTCTCGGAGTATGACGAGCTTGGAGAACCGGCCGGCTAGCATGCGCGAAGTTGCCCTCGCAGGGCGAAACACAGGAACTGAGACCAATGATAAGGACTCGATCCGAGATTGGAGCGGAGTGAGTCCGGCCAGTTCCAATGATGGTACTCCTGAATTTTTTATGACACCACCCCGACCCATTGGAGATCGGGCACGCCAGAGCCAGAGCCAGAGCCCATCACGGGATTCTCGATTTCGGGAGATGATGGATCACTGAAGGAGGCGCTCTGTTTCAATTTGTTGACATCAAACGGCATCTGTATTAGGGAGAGATACCCAATTTTATGTGCAATTCTTTTTTCCATAGGACGGTATGAATACTATGCATACGATATAATGCCACTAACAATAATGGCGCAAGTGAATGAACGTTGGCTCCTTGACTGAAGGTGTTGGTAGCTCAAAGGTTATTCTGTTCCGTATACAGTCTACTTCTATCAACCAACTGCACCGAAGATCTCTGTTCTAGACAACCACCACTCTCACTCCTATCGATTGAGTTGCCTTAACTATATGAGCAACAGTCATGAACAGTGCCTTTCGCAGTAAGATGGGCTGGTGCTGCCCAAGCCCGTGCCACGCCATGCCTGCAGTGGAGGCTTGCGTATATTAGACTCGATAATTATTGCAAGCATGTCAAGTTTTCCATGTTAAATAGTTTATGTATGTAATGTCGAATCGGTCTCATTTTAGTATAAACTGGTAAAGTAGCCGTGGTCCCAGATTGGTTGGAAGCGGGGGACTTGGCGAACTCGAAAAGAGCTCCCCGCCCCCTTCCCCTCTTTGATGTTTCACAAAGTGTTTTACGATAAAAGACCTTGTAAGACTGCGGATAATTATTAGACGGACTGTGTTCTTGCCATCTGTGTCCGTCAGACCGAACCTCTACAATGAAGCTATCTTGGAATAAACGGTGATTCGGATGCCTGACGTTTAAGCATTGCACGAATGAGGGCTGTTGTCGTTGTCGTTGAAGAGAGCATGGGTGACGCCAAGTTGAAAAATCACAGGTGGATGGGCTACGGGGTGCATCATTGGGACCCGTGGCAGGCCGGGATTATGTTGTGTCTGGCTGGTTGCCTCGTGAAGGCCAGACTTGGGTTTGCATCTTGTGATAACCGGCCAGATAAGAACATTTTGCCATGATGGTTTTACTACTACGCTTCCCTCTTCTCCTTGTGCGGTTGCGGTTGCGGTTGCTTTTGGAACCGTCCTTTACACTCCTTGGATGAAGTTTTTTTTTTTTGGTATCGAATCTGTCAGGGAGCCAGCCAAGCCCCCTGGCCGGACCTCTCGGATTGATCGTGGTTGAATGATCAACAAAGGTGGCTCCACTTCGTAACGCCAATGCCGTGGAAGCCGGGCGGGTTGGTGGTGGTCCTTATTTGGACGTCACAGCGGGCGGACCATTTGGATCGTCTTTACTAATTAATAATTGATTGACAACCTATGCATTGGCCCGCGCTCCACACGCACCCTTTTATTTCTCCCTTGTTTTCTTTTCCGTCTCTTGTTCTGGTTTCTGCCTTCTTGTCTTCGTAACGCCAATGATGTCATTCCGCTGCACTTGCGCCTCCCTCCACCAAGTCTCCGAGCCGCGACACGCACACACACCCTCGCCTTCTGACCACAAATCAATTCTGCTGTCGCTCAACTGCTTGCTATTCGTCGTTTCGTGAAATACTCGCTCTTTTCTAGTAGTCCGTACCTGCGCCACCATCTCGTCGCGTCAGCACTCCCGCTCTTCGCCAAGGTGAGGAAAGCCACCGGGCGCCATAGCCATAGGGCCAAAGCACGCCACACCACCACCCGTCACGCCGTCCACCCGCGACCATCCGCTTTCCACCATCTTTTCGGAGCTCTCGCTCTAAGCCCCCCGTGGACACGCCAACTGAGGCTCCGGGCCCAGGCTCTTTTTGCTGCATTTCTCAGCAGTCCAGCAGGCACACTTGGCTGACAGACAGGCTTGGCGGCCCGGCCGCGGTTGAGTTTTTTCTTTTACGGCGTCAATTACGGTGACGTGAGGCGCAGACCCCCGGCCGATTAGGGTCGCGTGTCCCGCGCCCGGGACCCCGTTATGTCCGAGAGTCCGCTGCGGGTGCCTCTTGTGATAGCGTCATTGTCGACGTCGACGTCGACGCCAACGCAAACGCCAACGCCAACGCCAAAGCCCATTCTCCACCGCGCCCAGAGGCTGGCACGCCAATCCTGACATATTAAGAAGTTTGCATTTCTCCTTGCACCTGGGGTTACTCATTGCTGGTTCTCGTTTGTTCCTTACGCAGACCCTCGGCCCCTGTTCGTGGTTGTTTTCCTAAGGGCTGGTTAAATCGCCTTACCCATCTCAATCCCACCCATTCGCCCCTCTTCCGATTTACCAACAACACAAACAATCAACTTACAATGGCTGTCCGCGGCTTGGTATCTTACTGGGTATGTTTGCTGTCACTCATTCCCAACCCCGTCAACCTCCAACTAACCCAACGTGTCCAGGTTCTACCCATAATCTCCGGGGTGGTATGGCTGGCCATGCTTCTCGGCCTGCTGTTGTCTTGGATCATCGACGACGACTCGAGGATCCTACCTACCATGAAGGGAAAGGCCAGGATAGCCTATATCAGTAACATTGGTGCCGACCGACTCTACCCACTCTTCATTGCTGGCTGTGTCCTCACTGCCATTTTCTTGGACATGTCTTTCATCGCAGAGCGCTGGTTGCGGCACAATGGCCGTCTTGTGCCCAATTCTTCTACAGGCGAGAAGGTCCTATCTGTTCTGAGCCTCCTTTCCGCAACCCTCGGCACTGTCGGCTTGATTTGTTTGTCCATCTTTAAAACCGGCGAGCACTCTCGCTTGCACGGCACTTTCTTGGGCCTTTTCATTGTCGGCTACCTGTTCTCTGCTATTTTCCTCTGCTGGGAGTACCAGCGTCTTGGAAAGAGTAAGCTTATCGCGCCCGCTTCCTCAACCCTAATCTTGTCCAATTTTCTAACCCTCCACGCCTCGCAGAACATCGCGAACATGAACACAGAAAGCTCCGCTATTCCTTCTGGATCAAACTCATTTTTATTATTGTCGAGCTTGGTCTGCTCATAGGCTTCGCCGTCTGTAGCAGGAGGCATGACGTAAACTCTGCTGCATACCTTGAGTGGACCATCTCCTTCATTTTCTCCTTCTACGTCTTCTCTTTTGCCATCGACCTGTATCCGGCTGTCCACACCAGGAATAAGGATGCAAGGTATCTCAAGTCTAATGAGACGGAGATGGAGCAAACGGGCAGTACCAGTAACGAGTCTCACAGTCGCTTCTACCAACGAGATGCCGAGACGGCTTGACCGTGATCCGGTTCACGGTTATCAACGTGTTTTCTTCTGTATATATAGTGCATCGGAATCGAGCAAAAAAATTGGCATCTTAACTTTTGCCATTGGGGCATTATTTCAAATGTATTGGTTTAGCAAGGTGTTCTGGGATGGAATCGCATTTTAGAACGCATTAACTAGAAATGGGCTTGTCTACGGACAAAGGCTACTGTACGCATATCTCATAGGATTATTATGTGGAATATAGAGAATTGATCTCAATGCAGTGCAATATGGCAAGATTTCAATCAAGTTTGAACAAGGTACTTGAGAAACTTGACGTACTGTTTGAAACCCTAGCTATATGCCCAACGCGGGCAGTTTGTTCCAGGGTGATCATAGAGTAATGGGCTATTCGCCCAAAGATTTTCGGTCAGGGATGGTAGCAATAAGTTGTCAAGATGCGTTGAGACTGTATTGCAAGGTTAGTTGGCGTGGAGACTGGATCGCAAGCAGGGCACCTCGTGACGAGGGCTGAGGATTTATTGATTAGGTCGAAGGCAGCACATACCCCCATGTTCCATTTCTGCAGTAGATCAAGGTCCATACATCTTAAATTAACAGGTAGATTTGCAGTTAAATTACTCTTCCGACAAGACTATTGGGAGGTTTTGTGCATCTCTGCAATCCAGATCATTTCAGGAGCTTGAACACATAGTGAGCCTGTCCCTTATGTGGCCGAGTTTTAGAAATGCTACGTTCCCTCGAAACGATATAAGAAACCCAGGTATTGATTTCCCCACATATTGTAGATCTCGTGACGAATATGCCCTCAAACCGGAGGCGATGCTGGCGAGGGTGACTCATATGACACAGCCCCTCGAGGCGAGAATCCTTGTCATGCATACTTTTCCAACCTCCATCTTGTAGGATGGACCTGGTCTTTATGCAGTAATTCTGTGGAATCTTTTGGGTCCTAATTCCGTTAATTCTTTATGCGGAGTACACAAAATTGCGTTGCTGATTTTGATGATTGTGACGCCTGATGTAGATTCATTTGCGTAACGATGCTCCCTGCTTGAATGAAAACTAACACTTAAAATTACTGAAAGGCAATTTCTCGTCTTGCAGCGAATGATGAATACACTTGGATATAATAAGCAGTGTGAGCTTTCAAATTTCGACCTAAGCCATGCGTGTCTCTAAACACCAAATAATAGTCTCCTTTCAAGTAAAGTCTACGGCGACAAAAGGAAACCATGGTCCTTTGGCACTTTCTCGGCATTTATTCTAAAAGCCACTCGAGTCTCTACAAACATCACCACATGTTAGGACCCGGGTGCTATGGCCAACACAGTTCCCATCTTGGAGTACGCGTTCCCCTTCGAAGCCACAAAGTCTTCAACCTTGAGACCAGCTTTGGATTGGAACACGCAAATGACGTCGGAGCCCCCAAACATGAAGCAGGAGATTCCTTCGCCTTTCCTCAGAACATCGCCCTTTTTCACCGTCAGCTTGACCGAGGAAACTTGGGC
This sequence comes from Aquanectria penicillioides, assembly GCA_003415625.1. Taxonomy (NCBI): domain Eukaryota; kingdom Fungi; phylum Ascomycota; class Sordariomycetes; order Hypocreales; family Nectriaceae; genus Aquanectria; species Aquanectria penicillioides. The sequence goes on along the minus strand of PYIU01000006.1, from coordinate 2,607,097 downwards.
CATCCCGATCGGCAACACTGCCACTTTGCCAAGCACGGGATTGTCGATGATGATCAGGCCCCTCGTCTGCAGAAACTGATAGCCCGGGCTGTCTGGAGCATCTGGTCCGCACATGACGCGGATCGGATGACACTTCGAGTCAACCTCAAGATACGCCGCGCCCTGAATGTTCTTGGCTTCAAGCACCTCGCCCGAGACAGGCGCGTGCTGGCGGTGGTAGTTGAAGGTGTTGAGGAACGCGTGCATCCAAACGCCTCCCTGAAACTCTTGAGCGTACTCGCTTCCCTGAAGTAGGGAGCTGATGGTCCATGGGAGGTTTTTAATGTAAACAAGTCCTTCGGAATCAACATTGACAATGCTCTGGTTGGTGGCCGAGTTGTCATAGGTGCAGTCGGCGGGATAGACGATAACACGATCGTCATCCGGCGAGGCGATGGGTCTTGAGCCGGGCTTGAGGTGCCGAGCAAAGAATTGGTTGAACGTCCTGAAGCCGCCTTTGGGCTCTAGCGCCTCATGGTAGTTGTAGGGTGGCGATTTCTTGAAAGACTCAAGGGACTCAGGCGTGATGGAGGCCGGAGTGTCCATGAAGAGGCCGATCAGCTGAGCATACACAACGATCCACGACGAGAGCCAGGAGAGCGGCTGTCCGGCCTGGCTGGGATGAATGGGCGTTTGCAGCTCCGCGAGGGAGGGTTGGTCAAGGATAAAGTAAAACATACAGATGATATCGTAAATGTCCTTACCCTCGTAGCTCTCGTGTGGGATCCATTTGAGCAGGTCGTTTGCGAATTCGAGAAAAGACCGGGCGTCGCCAATGTTGAGCTTATCCATGAAGTCAGGGATTTTCTTGTAAGCATCGACAACAGCCTCATCTAGCGCGCCTGGCTTGGCCTTCTCGAGGTAGCCGATGAGCACGATGATGATTGGGTTGAATATGACGGGAGTTTCGCCGATATATGGAACACCTGGTGGCTGCCAGGGCATGCGAGATGATGGACTGTGTGGAACCTGAGAGGGCGGCTGGAAGCCAACCTCGTTATCAGGGGCTGTGGGCAATCCAGAGGGCATGCTGACGAGATGCAACAATTATCGCTGTATACACTTTGTAAATGTGGCCAATCTACGGAGTAATAGTCACGGCAATTCTTGCGAGATAGAACGACACATGTGGATGAGAAATGTCAAGATATTTATAACAACATCAAAAAGACTGTAGAGAAAACAATGTTTGGGAGTAGGCGGAGATGAAGACGAGAGGCTGACACAACATATTTCAGGTTACTGCCGATAGGTTGCCCCTGTCGACTGAGCCTGCGTAACATAGTATCGCATTCCCACTTGCGAAAACATGAGTAGTCAGTCTATCAAGAGGATAGTTTCACGGCCCATTCGTCACCGTTTGTCCCACGTTGCTGAGGCGCAATTTGCAAATAACGTGAGAACATGAAATTTTGAATTTCATAACTACTGAAAATCAAATTCCCTTGCTTGAACTGGCAAGGAAATTTAATATATGGCTGGTGTGAAAATGAACAGGAATGCATTCAGACCAGCGCCAACACTGATTCAATTCTAATACACTACGCAAGGCTGGTTGTTGTTACACCGACTGACCACTCTGTAGAACACTAATCATCAGTTTTGCAAATATTGATGTGTGTTCCTCGCTCTGAATACTCGAAAAATAGTCTCTTATGTCACGGCTTGTAGGTGGACGCGGTTATGAAGGTCACATCCCAGCAACCGCGGGACTAGCCATCGGATACCACGGCACCAATCATGTTGTGATTCTTTTGGTCTATCTTTTTTTTTTCAACTTCGTTTTCCTCAACTCTTGTTGATGAGATCTAATACGCCTTCTTGTGACTTTATATTCGTAGCAATGCGCCCTGAACTGAACTTTCCAACTGCATCCTCCATATATCATGTTCGTTGAAGATGAATATTTCGCCGCCCGGCCGAAGCAAAAGTTGGCAGCTCCGCTCTCAACTAGTATTCTCCACAGCAGCACACCGCTAGGGGACCAGAGATTGGCTCCGTCACCGCAGCCGCTGTACACGTTGACGTTCAGGTCGCACTTGATCTCGTCGGGGATGCCGTTGTCCGCGAAGGCAAATAATCGTCGGTTAACCAAGCATGGCTGGCCGTGGTAGTTTTGTACATCAAAGGCATAACTGGGGTTTATCCATGTCAGAGAGATCTTCCTTGCCTGACCGAATAGGTTTGCTAAACGTACATGGTAGATGGCCGGGACTTGTCAGCTAACCCATCCTCTCGCACTTAGTCAGTATCTGTCACATAGATGATGCTCTCGTCAGGGAAAAGCAAATGCTATTGGGTCTTCTAAAGCCATTGGCCACTGCAGGAATGCCCGAAGTTGCCAGATCATATCGGTAAACCTGGGCTGGCAGAGACGGGCGGGGCGCAAAGCCTTGCATGAAAGCATAGGGAGGGTGTTGGAGAAGAAGACGCCAGCCTCGTGAGCAAAGGGATACTCTTCTACCGATAGGATACGTTCAAGCAACGGGTTCAGGCCGATGATGGCACGAAACGCCTCGGGAACAAGTCTCGCTGGTGGCCATTGCCGGCACACAAGAACGCACAAACGAGAGAGGAGTCAATTCGGCCTTGGTCCCGGCGTTAGCCACTTGCAGTGAATTGCTCGCTTGCAGTTGTCCAGTATCAACCAAGCCTGATGATATAATTGCAACCCCTCACTCGTCTCGGGGCGGAAGCTGAACATGCCCAACTTTCAACGTCATTCGTCTAGCCCTCGAGACGATAAATGCGGCCCCACCAGAAATGGGACTTGACCCCCCTCAGGGCCCTCACCATTCCCCACATCAACACGTCAGGGCTGCTTTCCGAGGCCGACAACAATGTTGATTGAGTGATGATTGAAAAAAAGGAACTTGTCAGCAAGAGGGAGCGTGCAACAGGGATTAAAGGGAAACATGTGCTCAATAAGCAAAGGGCTTGTGCCATGTGTATGTCGTGAACCAATCTATCCTCTTACATCATTCATCTGGAGTTGCAGTTGGAGTTGAGCAAAGCCCCAACTCGGCCACCCCGAAGATCATCTTTGTCTCGAATACTTTCCAAGTTTCAATGAAAGAGGCATAGATTCCGATAATATTCATGGCTATGTCGGTCGACTGGAAACTCTCCAACAAAACAACTCCCGAAGAAGTCATTGAGTTTATTGCTACCGGTGTCGACTCGCTTACTCCAGCATTTGGCAATGTTCATGGTGAATATAGCACGTCTGGACCCCAGCTTGATTTTGATAGGTATGTGGAACATTCATTCGCCCTCCAAAATAGAGCAACACATTGACTTAATGCCAGGCTGGCCAAAATCCGAAACCAGATTGCAGGTCGCGTTAGGCTGGCCCTTCATGGATGGAGATCTGCGGGTCAGCGGGAAAAGCGTAGTCGGGTGCAGCTGGGTTCCCCTAGTGCAGATTCCAGAAATGTCAAGACCCATTACCAAACGTATTCCAGCGAACTTTCAACTCTTCTCCAAGTGACTTTACTGGCCACCCCGAACGCTTCCTGCATTGTTGTAGCAAGTCTAGAATGCACCGCCGCTGTTGGCTATCCTCTATAGTAAGTCCAGCTGTTCTCAAGTTAGCATGGGCGGATCGGTATCAGGAAAGGAGCAAGGCCAGTCCAACTCGGGATATTTGAACGGTGAGATCGCGAAGCTTACCAATGAATAAACACTGTGAGCACATGACACTTGAAGGATAATCCGACAAGGTCATAGCAATGCCACATACTTTTTTTATATACTCCATCAACTTTGTGCGTTGCTGGGCATATGCTTCAATTCCCCCTCCAAACTGAGGTCGATTCAGAAGCAACAAGATGCGCGAACAATAGTATAGCTGAAGTGCGACGCCTGCAGGTGATTAGCAATGTTTCCGAAACAAGGCCGAGTTGGTATGTACCAAATGCCGGAGGGTTAATCCAGATTGGATCAAAGGCATTAGTGGAAGCTTTTGACCAAGGGAGTGGCTCGAACTCTGCCGTCAGGTGGTGTTTCCACTCATCTAAGCGTTCCCATAAAGCGTCAGCGCGAGACGTCCTTCCAGCTAGGTCATTCTTAGCCAGCTCCGTCTCTTCGTGAGAACAAAATCCCACAACCTGAGCAAAGAAGTAAGCTGAACGAGCAGCAAGCTCGTATGGGTCGAGTTCGTCTAGGGTTCTTATGGGTCTCCAAAACGTATACGGCCGGCGATTCTCTCGGAATGCTGCCCAAATATCCTGACAGAGCACAGCTTGCTGCAGGCCGTTTAAATCTCCGTGAATGACTTGTGAGCGCTGGATCCAGAATACTCCCTTTAGATGTCTGCCCCAATCGGGCCCGGATCCGTCAAGCATTTCATATGCGGAGACAATAGAGCACGTGGAAAGCAGCTCGAGGCTGGTCTTGTATGTGTTGTAATGCATCGCTTCCTGGATATAATGCAAGCTTTTTGCATAGTACCTTAAAGCATCGTTTGGATCATACGAAGACGTTCTGGTGGCATCGTCTCCGGTCAAGGAGAGATGACGGACTGATAGTGCCAAGATAGCATTCATCAGCCCTACGTTATGCTTCTTGATAGGGGAAATTTGCGTCAACTCCCTCTTCATGTGCACGGGGGGTGCATGGGCAAGTACATACCGCCAGATGAGGAACATGTGTGGCAAAAGGCTTCTTGGGGTCAAACAAGTCCATCTAGTTGTTCGATAGTTAGCCAGCAACTAGAAAGAAGAAGGCAAATGCGTAAAACACGGCTTTTTCATACCCAAAGGCTGGTATTTTGGACAAAATTCTGAAAAATGGCAGTTTCATTATGACATATTTGCAATGGACGTTCCGAGTACCAGGCTTGCTTCTCAACGCACTGAGCAGGTAGTCGTGGGGGATCCGATCACATAGGTAGGGGTGTTTGGAGATGGCTGGCCCAGCGAAGTGATCAAGATGGCGCTGTGACCGTGTGGAAACCGATGGTGACGGGGTTGGCGAAGCGACGGTTGAATTTCCAAATATGTTCAAATCGCTCGAGTTGAAACCTAGGTCTTGGATGTGGATGTCGACGTTCTGGGCCGCAGCATCTTTCAAGAGTAGGTCAACCCAGATTGCTGTAGCATTTTCTATGTTCGCCACCGAAGAGGAAGCACTGGAGCAGGTAAGGACGCCTTGGGGAGTGGCAATGGTACGTGATGGGTCCTCTACGTCACGCGCTATAGTAGTGAGGAGCGGAGGGCCCGGATTCAGGTTCATGGAGAGCCGAGGGTCGTAATTTTGGGGGAGAGGCGATGCTTGAGCGAGGACATCGTGGGCGGACTCAAGACCCCGGATATCAACAGGGGAACTAGGCCAAACAGAGACAGACTCGTGCTCGATCGGATTTTCGTCTTCCTTGTCAGCCGGCTTGGGGGGAGTGGCAGGCGTGCGCGGAGAAGGGCGCTCGTCAGCCACGTTGTGTTGCTGCACCGAGCCCAGGGATGGGTCGGTGGTGGGATTGGACTTGGAACCAGTATTTGATTTGAACCTGTAATTGGGCCTTGAGAGTTTGGTGGTAGAGTTTGAAGTGCGGCGCGAAGCTGGTTTGTTTGGTAGGGATGGATAGCAACAGGTTTGGCCGACCTTGGTGCATGCCAGGCAAACAGGTCTAGTTTCGTCGCATTTGACATGACGACGACGACAAACGAGGCTTTGAGCGCTTGGTTAGGAAGTTTCTGGCAGCTAGGAGCAAAAGAGATTCATGGGGGCATTGCGCCGCATCTCACCACCCTGTCGTGTTCCGAAGGCCTCGGCCACGAGAGGTTCGGCCACGGGTATAAACGCGCTGATTCGGGTCCGAGGGAGCCATCCCTTGCGGGGGGAGGCAAGCTGTGACCGGGGTCCAGCGGAGAGAATGATTTTAAACTGAGGCTGACGAATTCGGGAGAATTGCAGAGTTGGTTGAGCGGAGAACGACTGCAGTGGTGTTGTGAAGGTGCAGTTGTAGGCGCGGAGCTGCACCGTATCAGATGGGCCATGACCCACTTTGCCGTTGGCATTCCTCCTCTCCGACTGCTGGGGCGGCAAGAACTAACAGGAGAGTTATCTCGGTTCAACACCACAGTGCCTGGGGCATTAAATATCTGCTCTAGAGGTGATCCTGGGGGCGTACCGTACATTCATAGGAAAGTATGGTAGATTGTTTGCTTGATCCCTCTTCCCTTTCCAGTGCAACGCGTTGCAAGCACCATTTCGATCTTAGCACCTGTGATATCCGGGTCTCCACAATCGATTCCTCACACTTTTCACTTTAATCGAATCAAGTAATAATCTATCCCCTAACCTTCTCTACCACTTATTGCAAATGCACATACATACCACCATCGACTAGCACTTGCGATCCCGTCATGTATCCGCTCATCTGCTCGTTGGCCAGAAACACGGCCTGCCCTGCCAGATCGTGAGGCTTTCCCACGCGCCCCATGGGGATCCGGTGCTCCAGATATTGCCGCTTCTCGTCATTGCGCATGTCCTCTTCGGCCAATTGCATGTAGATAGTACCAGGAAGCAGCGCGTTGCATCGAATCTTGTGTTTGGCCAAGGCAATAGCCATAGACTGCATCATCAACAGCATGGCCGCCTTTGTCGGCGTGTAATGTGTTTGCAGTCCTCCCCCTAGCAATGCACTAATAGATGAGACGCCGATGATGGAGCCTCCTCGGCCTTGCTTTACCATTTGCCGTGCTGCAGCTTGGCAAGAGTAGAACGCTCCATTAACGTTTACTTGCATTGTTCTGTCAAAGAGCTCTTTTTCGAGGCTTCAATGGGATCATGTCAGAACTTCCGCTAGAATGATTGGGATCTGGGGTTTGGTCATGAAGGAAAAAAGAAAAAGGAAAGAAAACTGCCAAAATACGTACGTCAAAAACTCTACTGCCTTGAATATTCCAGCATTCGCCACGAAAATATCAAGGGATCCCCATTTATCAACGGCTCCCTTCACAAGTCGCTTTCCCATCTCCGGGTCAGTTATATCTCCCACCACATCAATAAGTTCGCCTGTGGGCGATTCTGCGGTTCCTAAGAGCTTAATCTCCTTGGCTTCTTCGATTAGACTCTTCCTAAGCCCTTCATCCTTCGCCAGGCCCAGGTGGTTGACGGCGACATTGGCACCCTAACGCAAATACTCTAACGTGATGGCTCGGCCGATTCCCGTCGTGCCTCCAGTGATGCAGGCAGTCTTGCCCCAAAGAAGTCTATAGGGTATGGAGGCCATTTCTTTCTTGATGGAATCGGTCAAGTTTAGTATGAGAAGCGATTGATGTCAAGGTGGTGATGGAAGATAGCTGTAGTTGCGGGGGTCTATAACAAGAAACCAGGGTTTTAGTAACGCTTGGCTGGACAGAGACAACAATGGTACTATTTGAAAACAGGCAGACAGACAAATGTCTCCACATACGATTTCCTCCCGGACCAGAAACGGAATTTACCCGCCAACCGAATATCACGCACGCGAGGGAGCGAGGATTGAAGGCTGATCTCAAGCACAGCGAGAAAAAGCCGATGACGACGAGGGTTACATGAGGCTTGTACCGACGAGGAAATTGGCTGTGCAGTGCAGGGGAGTGGGCCATACTTACATCCCACGCGCTATCCCTCGAGACGAGGGACCAAATAGCGGCATCTATACCGCCTTGCCCACAGCGAGCGCCAACCAGGTGCACCAGGTGTGGCGCCAGTCGAGTTGGATGTTTTACCCTCATGACAAACTCATCTTTATCCAGTGTTTTAGTTTTCGTATTGATCAAACATCAGACCTACAGGCGTTGGAATTGGTGCAATGCCCATTGCAGTCTAACCCAGAAATCGTGTGATTAGTTTGCCCGTTAGTGCGAATCTCCCTGAGGAAACCAGCCCAAGGATGGCAGGATCAATTATTATCAATCCCGTATTTGCCCCTTGTTACCATGGAAGTGCCTTGGAGTGGCCGTCTTTGCCTCTGATCGAAGACAGGGATTTCTGGGTAATCCGCCGTTGCTGAGCCTCGTTCTCGGGGAAGTTGTGGTTCACCCGACAAATTAGGGGATGCTGCTATATCCTTTCAGAGTTCGTGGCTACGGTATCCCAAGGACTCGTTGCTGAACCATGGCATTTTATCAGCACTTCAACAGAATGATAGCAAAGTCAATTTCTTGCCCTAACCTGAGCCCGGGAGGATTTATCTTAGGCTCTAAATGTTCTTTGTTAGGGGGCTTTCAGGTCGAATTGTTATGTCGACGAGGCACGGATGATTCGGAACTCAAGTCCGGCCCGTGGGTCTTTTGCCATACCAGGATAGTTGAGCACCACTAAAACAAGACAACAAGGACAATGATCATATGAGTACATTATCCTTTTTACAAACACTCAGGACATTAATGATCCTTTGAGTAATTTCAAACTTGAGTTTCTTGAATAATCGGGGACCATCACAACTCAATCGATGTAGTTATAGTCCTTCTTACACAAAGAAACAAATTTTTAATTCCCTTGGAATTTGTCTTTCCTGGTATCTGTATCCTTCGATTCCAAATCATTCAAAGCAGAAAACTACCTAGTAAACAGTCATTGTGTTCCAGATACCATGGTCACCCTCGAGTCCGGGGGTTAGTGTGCTTCAACTCATCAGACAATCGAAACTTCTTGGATGCATATCCCTTCAAAAGACCCTTGTTACCTCGGTTCATGCCAGCTCGTCTCGAGGGACCTTCAAGGATGTTCTCCACGCTCCCCTGGTTTGGCTGATTCTTCTCCAACACCACCTCGACTTTCTCTCCTCACTAGCCTCGAAAACCCCATGGGGATATCCCCACAGACGCCTCATACTACGTCAGAATCAGACTTGTCGCTCTGCATTCAAGGATTAGATGAAAGTGGCATCACTCGCAGTTGTTTCAAGACTTGATCCTAGCCCAAAGTCCAGGCAAGTGTAAAGGCAAGAGCTTGAAGGCCGTTTTCAAAGAAAGGGCATCTTTCGCCTCATCTCTAGAGCTTAGGTGACTAAGAGAAGGCCATCTTATCACGAAGTCTTCGGCTATATTGGCATCAACGAATTATCAGAAGAATTGGCAAATCGATTATGTTTTATGCTTGAATAGACAATTCCTCGCATCAACCTCCCTGGTATATCAGCTTATTTATTCCATGTCGTGGCGGAAGGTCCCTGATACTTGTGAAAGTCAAAAGGGTGATGGATTTAGATTTGGAGCTCAAGCCCCAACCTTAATGGATTCCAAGTCCATCCAAGATCTTATTTGGAAACCTCAAGTAAATAAATGCTAAAAATTGATGGCATTGATACTTTGCGTAGATGAACAAGACTAGTTATTTGATGGACCCAATACCGCCTTTAAAATCATCATGATGCTTTCGACGTCTTCAAGCGGAGTCCTGCCCCAACCGCATTCCGTGGCCACCCCGAATTCTCCAATTATTTGCTCCGCCACGTTAATTCTCTTCAACGTTCCAGAAAGATCATGAGCATGGACCAGCCCGAGATAAAGCTTTGTATTGTGTTGGGCAAGGCTGGGCTCGAGGATTGACAGAGGAGCAAGGTAACTTCCAAGCTTCTCCATGGCGCTGATTGGGACCGGGCAATGCATCCAGCTTATAGGGCGAGGGCTAGCCTCCATGATATGCTGGTGCAGTTCCACCACGGCGGCGAGAGACGATGGTTCTATCCAGTGCTTGTGATCAACATCGCCTATAAAGTTGTTAGGTGAATTTAGAACACGAGGCGTCCCTTACCATAACAATAATGAATCCCCATTTCGACGTCCGGTTCAATTTCCCCAATCATGCGAGAGATGTATTCCACTACATGCCGCCTGTCCTCAAACCAGGGCTTCAGGACTAAACCCTCCCAGTAGTAAATATCCATTCCAAGGTCAATCTGGATGGCTAGATCTTGATGTGGTATCTCTTGTTGAATCCTGTGAATTGATCGGAATAGTGCAGCCTCGTAGATGAACTCCACGTGGCGTTGGAACGCCGGGTCAATGAGAACACCAACAACATTAGCAATAGTTGGTAACGAGACTTGAAACTTGACTTTTGCATCGATACCCCTCCTAACTTCAACTCGCGAAAAATAGAGTAACTTTCGATTGCCGCAGTGCAGTAGCCGGTATCGATGCCTTTCTGATTGAGCTGCAAAAGCCCTTCTCCAATCTGGGCTTGGGTCAATGGAGTCTTGGGAGGTGTATTGTTTGTCACAAAGGTAGAAAGCATTGCAGGTGGGAATCTGAGGGCTTGGAAGAGAACATAGTAGTGTCTGTCTCCAGTTTCCCCGTCCGGAATGCTGTGAAGAAGCCCATCCAGCCTCTGACTGCAGTATCGAAAAACAGCGTCTGTGTTGCTCAGCGGTACGCTTCCCACAAGGAGACATCCCGTTGGAGACATGGTGAGAATTTTCAAGGTTTTTTATAACACTTCAAATCAAACAGATGCTTGTATGTCATTGTGAAATTGACAGATGCTATCGCGGTTAATATAGACTTGATGCAATTCCTAATACCTCAAGGTAACGAATGGATTTTTCGTCGTCAAAGTGCATTGTTCAAGTCCCATCACATGTTCCCCCAATTCTTTTGCAACCACATATACGAATAGGGCGTCAAGCCAAAAAGAACAAACATCCTGTAATGGTGCAGGCAAGCTCATCAGAGGATATGTGTGTGTAGTTTCATGCAAAGATGAAGCAATGTGATTCGGCTCATTGGGTGTGCCATCAAAATATCAAAGCACGCTAACCTATTTGGCAACACAAAAGGCAGACTATTGAGAATCAGAGACAAACATCATGTCACTCGGGCTACAATAATACCAGGAAATTAGACAACAATAGCAGACTCGAGCTCAAGGGCAAACATGTCACCCAAAAAGGTAAAGGTCATAGAGGAGGCTTACAGCCCATATTTCGTCACATCCCTTCCTCAAATCAGGGGTTTTGAATAGTCAATTATTACGAAAGAGTTGTTTGTTGTTTGCTCGTCAACCAATCCCTTCTATCAGAATTGGATACCCCAATGCACTCGATCTGATGGGATACAGTGTGGCGATCGATCTCATAGGTGGTCATAAATGTCGGTTATCAACACAATAAACCCATTCATACTTGGTGCCAATAATTGTGGCCCGCAAATTCCATCTCTTGTCTGCTACATCTATGTTGAGAGGTTGCTTGGAGTCTTGGGGAGAGTGAGGGGTCATGATGCAAGCAACTCCCTCGTTGCTGTCCATTTTACATCACAGGCAGCATGACTGTTTTACCAGGAGCATTCGTGATCCTCGCCGCATGCAAATGGTATCATTCTGGAGCTTATGTTGTTGGCTGTGCTGTTCGGCTCTAACCGGCCGAGATGGGGACGGGCATTTTCCATCTCGGATTTAAACGCGTCCTACACAGGATCATAGAGGGGTCTTGGAAGCTCCGGATAGCCTCTGACGACCAAAGCCCGACCCCAAATGCAGGGGCCTCACAGCCGCTGGCAAAAAACCATAGTGCAAAGGTCATCAAGAAGTGGAGGTATTATCGGGGCTTTCGCTTTTTGAATCAGCGTCATGACCTGAATTATGGATCCCTTATCGCCAACACCCTGGTCCCGCGAAGGACCTTTTGTAGGACGCATCACCTTCTCTGTTAGGACTTAGATAACCAACCAGAGGCACGGCGCAGCCAACAACCAACATGCAACAATTCGCATCTAGTCCCGTGACGCGATGCATGTATTCCACGGGCAGCCTTAGAGCCAGGACCTCTCATCCTAGACATCATCTTCATGAGCTACAAGTTAGACGAACCTAGCAGCAAGACGAGCCAATTCTGTATAGTATCGCCATCATGTCTTGTCCATCCTCCACCGACGCCTCGTTTGGGCCGTGGGCAGGGCCGGTCTGTCGTGGTGGCCTGGACTTCACCTTTTTCTTCGAGCTCGTATTCTTCGGTTTGGTGCCCACCGTCATCTTCGCAGGTGCAGCAATATGGCAGTGTCGGCCACTCCAGAGAAGACGCGAATTGGCTCGCCAGGGACGACTTCGTAGTGTGAAGCTCGTGACTATTTGCATTACTGGCGCCAATGCCGTCGCCTACCTCGTTTTGACCAGCCTCGGCGGCGGCCCTTGCAACAAGCTCGCCATAGCGACGGCCAGTGTCGAGTGCATTGCCGTCATCTTGATCGGGATCCTTTCTCTCCACAAGCATACATATTCGCCTCGGCCCTCCTTTCTCATCACCGTTTATTTATTCGCCGACATAATCCTCAACGTCGCAACCGCGAGGACGCTATGGCTTATGACAGGGCCTTCGGCCCTAGCTGTCGTTTACACTGCGAGCATGTGCCTCAAGGCTGCCTGTCTCGCGCTAGAAAATATTGAAAAACGGAGTTTGCTTGTTGAGACATTGCAATACAGCCCCGAGGAACTTGCTGGGCCGGTGAGCCGGGTGCTCTTCAGCTGGTTGATTCCTCTTATGGGGGAGGGATATGCTACGATTCTTTCTATTGCCACTCTGACGCCGCTCTCTGCTGATCTCAAAAGCTCTCATCTTGGTACAAAGCTAGGTACGGCTCCTTGTATCATCTTCCCTGTCCAAAAACAGCTCCACATTCTGACCATTGCATAGCGAGAATTCTTGAGCAGCCTACAGGAACATCGTTGCTCAGAGAGATGGCCAGCTTACGAAGGGCCTGGCTTCTTCCCATCATCCCTCGCATCTTTTTGCTAGGTTTCACACTAGCTCAACCTTTGTTGATTCACACCACAGTGACTTACACAAGTATCCCTTATGCCCAGCGAGATATTGGCCAAGGAAAGTTGTTGATCGCGGCCTTTGTATTCACATTCATCGGGTACGCAGTAAGTGATCCTCCGGGGATATATAAGTTCATAAAATCATAGAATTACTCTTTGCCCTTGAAATGGTTCATTAAAATCTAACATGTATTCTCGAGATTTGTAATGCCATATACTGGCACCTGGTCAATCGCTTCTTGATCATGGTCCGAGGTAGCCTCATCAGCTTAATTTACAACAGCACCATCCATTCAACGTCCAAGCTCAACGACGACACGGCAGCTTTGACCCTGGTTACGGTTGACGTCGATAAAACCATGATGGGATTCGACGAATTTCATGAAATCTGGGCCAGTCTAGTCCAGATCGCCATTGCAGTATACATTTTGGCTGTTCAAATGTCGTGGGCATGCATCGGCCCAATAGCCGTCCCACTAAGTACGTTCCGCCCAACTCCCCTGCTTTCCTACCTTGAAAGTTTATTTTGACAATTTTTCTAGTTTGTGTGCTTATTGCTTTGCCGATTGTGAAGAAGATCGGTGCCGCGCAAAAGGCCTGGAACGCCTCGGTTGAAAACCGTGTCAACCTTACCGCCAAGGTTCTTGGTCAACTGAGAGAGGTTCGGATCCTGGGGATCGGCCCATGTGCGTCCTTTTTGATGCATAAACTTCGGCTTCAGGAATCTCGTGAGTCACATGGATTCCGCCAGTTAACAACATGGATCCTTGTTCTCTGTAAGTGACTTTCATTCAGTGCTCGATTTATGATGTCTAATGTTCACATCTCTCACAAAATACTAGCCCAAGGAACAACAAGTAAGCCTTTTCCCATAATCAATAGCTTTCCATCATAAATACTAACAGGAATACTAGCTCTCGGACCTGTTGCAACATTTGGCCTTTACGCAATTGTCTCCGTAGTGACGAAGGACTCTCAACTCGTAGCAGCAAAGGCCTTTACCTCACTAAGCTTGGTTAGCGTCGTGGCAGCACCGTTTTCGGTGCTGATTCAGGGTTTGCCCCGATTCATTGCTGGTCTTTCATCCCTCTCTCGTATCGAGGCTTACGTCTCTTTGACGAGAAATGCTGAGACTGAAACTAACGATAATGATATCCATCATGACAGTACGATTCACAAAACAACTCATCGGCCGCGGTCTGACGAACAAATTTTCTCACTGAGGCCAGAAGAAGAAGAACTTACCACTCTCGGTCCCGTGGATGAAAGACACGATAGCATGAGTGTCATTGTTCAAGATGGCACCTTTGGGTGGACCGAAGGAAACCCAACCATCAAGGGTGTTGATTTCCAAGTGCCTGAAGGATCCTTTACTATAGTGGCAGGCCCTGTCGGTAGTGGGAAAAGCACTCTGTTATATGGCTTACTCAAAGAAACCACTTTCTCCGGCGGTCAGATCTGGCTCAGAGACGCGCAAGTGTCCTTCTGTCCTCAAAGCCCATGGCTGGTTAGTGGCTCCATCCGTCACAACATTGTATGTGGTGCAATCCTCGATGAAGTTTGGTACAATCAAGTCATCACTGCATGTGCCCTGGCCAGAGATTTCAAGGACATGGTCAGAGGAGACTTGCATGAAGTTGGCAATGAAGGGAGTAACTTGAGCGGAGGGCAGCGGCAACGCGTGGTATGGTTTCCTTCGGAATATTAAGTTTTCTTTCATCTCACTAATAGCTCTGTGCAGGTTTTGGCCAGAGCAGTGTACGCTCGCAATGAACTAGTTCTACTTGATGAGCCATTGAGCGGCTTAGACCAGGGCTCGCTTCAGCACATTGCTGGCCATTTATTTTCTCCTGGTGGCCTCCTTCGACGCCAAAACACGACTGTGATCATGGCTACAAGTTCTTGTTAGTTACTTAAAGTGCCTCCCCCTGACGGCGCAAGAAATCCTAACCAAAGCCTTGCAGTGAGCCTAGTGCAACACGCGGATCAGGTTTTAGTTATTGAGCCTGACAAAACAATTCGACGAGAAGAATCCTTAGATCCCGTTGCCTGCGATTGGATCATGTCCGTCAATGAGAATACAAAGGTAGACGACAACCATGCAGGAAAACCATCAAATGCAACTTCCCCTCCAGAACGTGTATCAGAAGAAGCCCTTCGACTCGCCGAGGCTAGGGCCGATCTCCAAAGAAAATCTGGAGACTGGAAGATTTATTCTTTCTACTCTCGTTCTGCCGGTCATCTCAACACTTTTATTTTCATGGCTTTTGTCTTCTTCTGTGCCTTCTGTTACCAGTTCTCAACTATTTGGGTTCAATGGTGGTCTGACGCGACAACATCAGGTAAGGGAGCAAAGTCTCTGGGATACTACATTGGCATCTATGCGCTGCTGGGCTTGCTCGGCACGGTCTCCTTGGGCGGTGGAGCCTGGGTCTTGATTGTCAATATGATCACGCGATCCGGTTTGCGGCTTCACACCATTATCCTATACACTGTCTTCAACGCTCCAGTTTCCTATTTTGATACGATTGACAACGGTGTCACTTTGAATCGCTTCAACCAGGACCTGCAGCTTGCCGATTATAACCTTCCAATGGCCGCCGCCAACGTCTTCATCTTCTTCGCCATTTGCTTTTTCCAGGTCATTGTCATTTCCACCACAGCCAAGCTCATGGCCGTTGCAATTCCATTGTGTTTGCTTGTCATTTACTTCCTTCAGATATTCTATCTCCGGACCTCCCGTCAACTTCGGTTGCTGGACATCGAAGCAAAATCACCCCTCTTCACGAATATCAAAGAGACCATCCATGGAATGCCGACTATTCGTGCCTATGGTGGGGAATTCGGATCATTCCTAGAACGTGACCACCGCCGCATCCTTGACGATTCGCAGCAGCCCATTTTTCTCCTCTACACAGTACAAGTATGGCTTTCACTTGTCTTGGACATTTTGGTCGGGGCGCTTGCTACTCTGCTCATCGTCTTAGCGGTTCAAGTAAAAGTTGCAGGCATTACTGGTTCCGGCATGGGTGTGGCTCTGGTTAGCCTGACATCTTTCAACTACTACCTCTCATATTTGATTCGATTTTGGGCCACTCTAGAAACCTCTCTAGGAGCCATATCAAGAATCAAGCAATTCTCTGCAACCACGCCTGTTGCCGAAGGGTGTACTGAGACGCGAAATGCCATCCACGAATCCTCACCTCAAGCTAGGGCTACGATTGAGTACCATACAGATAACCATGACATTGTCTTTGGTGGAGTCATTGCATCGTATGGACAGAAAAATACGGAATCTTCCGTCCCTCCTTCAGACGGGAGTTCCACAAATGATTCCTCCACGGTCTCTACAGTCGCATTATCCTCTGTCAGTCTCGACATTCCAGCTGGTACTAAACTTGCGATTGCCGGACGGTCTGGAAGTGGCAAATCCACTCTAGTTTCTGTCCTATTCCGCATTCTTCCCATCACATCTGGCAGTATTACGATCGGCGGCATTGACATCTCCAAAATTGATCAAAGTGTGGTCCAGGATCGTCTCAACGCTATAACGCAAACCACCTTCTTCTTGCCCGGCTTGAAGCTGAAGGAGAATTTGGATCCGAGAAGCCTAACGAGCAATGAGAAACTTGAAGATGGCAGTTTGAAAAACATGGAGGAAGCAATGAAAGAAATATTAGGCAATCTTGGACTTTGGTCGGATGTTGAGGCTCGTGGAGGCCTTGATGGTGAATTCTTCTCCGGTTCTTGGTCCACGGGACAGCTCCAGCTCCTGAGTCTGGCAAGATCCATTGTCAAGCATCGACGGCTTCAACTTGAGCCCGAATCTGGTTGGAAGATTCTGGTCCTGGATGAAGCAACAAGCAAGTGAGTAGCTTGATTCGCCTTTTTTTTTTTCACACTTGAAATTGCACGGCAACGATTTTTTTGTCCCCTCAGTCAATAAATCCCCTCTACTCCCCAATATCCTCCAAGTTTGACAGGGCGCAAACTAACGTACCATTCACAGTGTTGATGCACACACAGCAGCATTGATGCGCGAAAACATTCGTTGCGAATTCTCAGATTACACTATTATCAGCATCGTGCATAAATTCGACGGCGTGGTAGACGACATAGACAAAATGATCGTTCTTGACAAAGGAACTATCATTCAACAAGGCTCCCCCCGCAATATTTTACAACTTGGGGGATCTCCGTAAATAAAATCAGATAGAAAGCGCTTGTTAGCTGGTGGGTGAGAGCATCACATAACAGTATATATCCAGACTAGTTACGGGGGATATGATGAAAGGAAGGGTAAATTATGTAAACTTTTATTGGGGGGTGTTCAGGAAGCAAATAGAGCATCAATATTATGTCGCCCTAGTTCGACCAAAGGATCTAACGGTGGACTAGCATAGCACAAGAGACATTCTGCTATTCTAGTTTACCATGTCGGGAGTAGCTAGCTGAGAACATGATTGTTCCTTAGTGCTTGTGGTGTCCATGGTGGTGGCCGTGATTCTTGAAGTGCTCTCCGGTGATGAGAGGCGTGAAAGTGAACTTGCTGAAAATCTCCTGGATGCTGCCCTTGGTTGTGCCTTCAACCGCGCCCTGCTTCTCCATGATTGCCTTGAGGTACTCCTCGCACTGCATGCGACGACCAAGCTCGTACACGAATGTCTTGAAAGTGTCAGCACCTCGGTTCCAACTTTTAAATCAGAAATGAGAACTTACGCTGTCGGCCGCACGCAGACTGTTGACGGCGGTGAGAACAAACTTGTCAATCTCGCCCTCCAGGTACTGGCTCTTCTCCTTAACGAGACGAAGCAAGAGGATCAAAGCCTCTGCATACTGATTTCCAAAAAGCCTTAGCGAGATCTACGAAACACATTATGTCTTCACTTACAGTCCTGTAGCAGCAGGCAATCTTGGACTCCTGGGTGCAGGTGAAGCACTTGTCGAGGTTTGACTTGTCAATGGTGGTATCAAAGACGTCCAACTCAAACTCAAGCTCATACAGAGAATCCTTAACTTTCTATATTTTATTGTAAGCTTCGCTCATGTATGACACGCAGATGTAACCGTACTCACCTTCCAGCAGTGGTCATCGTAGCCACATTCGAGGGACTTGACGAAAACCGTAATGTCATCGGCCTTGTCTGCGAAGTGGTTCAGCTTGTTGCAAACAAGGGTATCGGTCAAGACTTTATCCTCCAGGTGCTTGTGATGGTGAGGATGCTTGTGAACCTTGGTCTTGTGGTCCTTGTCATTGTGGTGATGGTGCATATGGGGATGCTTGTGGTATGGCCTATGAGGGTGATGAGGGCGATGAAAGGTAGAGTGAGTATGGCCCGTGACCGCCTCATTCGTGATGCCCTTGTCGATGGAGAGCGCCAAAGCAGGGAGCGCGCAGAGCGCCGCAATAGCAACAGACAATCTCATGTTGGCGTCAAATGGTCCAGGAATTGTAAACGAGAGACAAGTGGGTGGGAAGCTGGAGAGGAATGGCATCCAGACTCGGCAAAGGGCATGTTTAAATATCAATTCATTCTTTTACTGATCCGAAGACGAACACGGTGCTATCAGGAAGATGTCGCGAACCAAGCGTTTTGAGAATAACATGGTGCAGTCGCCAACCCTGAGTTTACGCGACAATGGCTACCTGTTAACCATCGGTCCTACTCTGCTCCAACGCCTACACCTGCATCTGCATTCACGTTGGCGGTATACTTTCTTGGGTGTATGCGAATAATGGTTCGTAACCGAAGAGGACAGTTTATCGCATCATGCATGACTCAACACCCTTGAAGAATGCCATGGAAGTGTAAGTATGTTTCGTATTGAGAAAATCTTCAATTTTGAATCAACTACATGGAGGAGTTGTAAGATTTTTTTATTTTTTTTTTGGCGTTCTTTTTCTCGATACCATGGCAATCAAACAATCAGAGCTAAGTCATGATAGACATTGTGCGCGAGACATGGGGGGGGTTGTCTGCTTGACCAAAAGTATACGCGAGGTCTAATCAACCGCATTTGATGCATGATTAAATGCTCTGCACCGTCATTAATCACGAAGCTTTACTGCGAATTGTCATTTTAAATCACACATATTTTGTTTCAAGATAACCTTTTGGTTTGGCTCGGCCATGGAATGCAGAGATGTTGTATCTGCACACCACGCAAAGGGAAACTCAACAGGACGCGGTAGGGTTGTGCAAAACGTCAACAAAGACTCGTGAGAAGCAAAGTGCTATCTTGCAGGTTTATTCTATCAAATTCAATTTTTTTATTTATTTAATTTTTTTTTTTTTCAATTCAGGCCAGCCATTGAGTAAGTTAGAGAGTAGAATCACGAGTCTCTTGGCACGGGGTAGATCTGGATCAGTGGGGCCAGTCACCAGTACCGCCGCTCCGATTGGAAATTAATTCTATCCGCCCACCGATAAGATAAGCAAGCCATCTGCGGTAGGCAAACAGCTTCGCTCCAACAACCCCAACCCAACAACAGCATCAACGAGCTGCGAGCAACGCTCACCATCTGCTCGCCTGCACAAGGAAACCACGGGGCATATATCCCATTCAGGAGCTTCCTCGCTTGCCTTGTTTTCCTTCGGGCTCCGTGGAAGCTTCAGCGCACTCTGTCCATCCCCTCGAATCCCTTGTCGGTCGCGATCCGCCTCCATCCAACATGGCCGTCTCTCCAGTCGTCACCTACACGGCTGAGACCATCCAGCAGACGCAGCAGCTCGCCCGCGCTGTTTCTTCGCCTCTCAAAAACTTCACCTCTGGCCAGACTTCCTCCTCCAATGGCACTCCCAAACTCCCAGTTGCGCCTGTCGCTCCCGCTGCGGCCACCCTCCCCGCGACGCTAGACCTGGCAGAACAGATGAACGACGAGGAAAAGAAGAAGTGGGTTAAAGGTGAGGCGCCCTGGCGATTGTGCTTCCATCGGCCTGTACTCTAACCTGTCTCCTAGGCAAGAAGCTAGGTGAAGGTACCTACGCTATCGTCTTCCTCGGCCACCTGCGCTCCAAGCCCTCGACTCTCGTCGCCATCAAGAAGATCAAGGTCCAGAAGGAATACGATGAGGGCATGGCACCCGACGCCGTCCGCGAACTCAAGCATCTTCAGGAACTCAGCCACCCCAACATCATCTCTCTCCTCTCCGTCTTCTCCTCCAAGGACCAGAATCTCAACCTCGTACTCGAGTACCTGCCCCGCGGTGACCTCGAAATGCTCATTCGCGACACCGACAATGTTCGTTACGGTGCCGCAGATATCAAGACATGGATGGGCATGCTCACCCGTGCCGTTTGGTTCTGCCACGAGAACTTTGTCCTCCACCGTGATATCAAGCCAAACAACTTGCTGATTGCGGCTGACGGCGAGGTCAAGCTTGCCGATTTCGGTCTCGCCCGCTCCTTTGCCGACCCTCACCAGCTCATGTCCTCGCGTGTCATCACTCGCTGGTACCGACCTCCCGAGCTTCTGTTTGACGCGAAGCACTACAGCGGTGCTGTTGACGTCTGGTCCGTCGGCACTGTCTTCGCCGAGCTCATCATGCGTGCTCCTTACCTCCCTGGTAACCTCGACATCGACCAGGTCAAGCTCATCTGCGAGGCCATCGGTACCCCAACCGAGGACAACTGGCCTGGCGTTTCCAAGCTCCCTGGTTACACCGTCCCTGCCGTGCACCCCGTCCGCGGAAAAGATTGGTATGAGATGCGCTTCGGCACTGTCGGTTCTGACGGTGTGGACCTCCTCATGAAGACACTCATTTTGGACCCCAAGAAGCGCATCACCGCCCGTCAGATGCTCGAGCACCGTTGGTGGCACTCGGATCCCAAGCCCACTCGCAAACAGGACCTCCCCAAGAAGGGCGGTGCTGGAGCCGAGGACAAGATGGGTGCCGATCTCAAGCGTCGTCCAGGCGTCATCGACGAGGACCGAGGCTCAAAAGTTGCACGCAAGCTCGACTTTGGTGGCAAGTAACCTCGACAAGAATAGAGACAGTTTTAAACGGGTCCAAAGAAAACAAGGTAGACATATCAGAGGCGCGGAGATTGCGTAACGGTTGATCAAGGAATGAAGGCATTAACGGCGTTTGGGCAGCGAGGGAAACTAAAAAGGGGAGAGTCATGGGACCTCTCAAGCCGGGTTTCGATATCATATAATTTAGATGATTGGATTTGTTTTTTTGTTTTTTTCATGATTGACCATGTGTTGTGAACATCTATAGTTCGTATCTATCTCTTCCTCCCGCCTCCTGTCTCTTTCAAGTATTGCATCGCAAATTCCAACCATGACGCTAGCTTCGACAATTCATGTGCATGACTATTTTTTAAATTTTTATTTCATAAGAATCATCCATCCATCCGTCCGTCCGTCCGTCCGTCCGTCTTTCCGTCCGTTCCGCCTTCAGAACCCGCTCCAGTTCCCAACACACATATAGCCCCACTCCAGAAAATGCAGCCCCCTCTCATCACTCACATGAGGCAACACTCCAGCCCGTACATAGCTCGCTCCACGCGCGTGCGGACCTGGTACCAATCTGCTCTGCGCTGCGCATACTCATAGACTTCTTCAGCGCGGAACACGCCGCCGAAGCGGTCGCCGTCTGCAATGACGGTGGCCATCTCCTTGGCGTGGCTGGGGTCGATGAGGTAGATCTGACTGAGCTCGCGCAGGGCGCCAAAGTAGGCTAGCAGGTCCTGGTTCTTCAGGGTGCGGATGTAGCCAAAGTAGAGGTTCATGTCGGCAATGAGCTTGATGGCACCGTCGGTGCTGACGCGCTGCCGCTTGAGGTGCTTGCAGATGGCGGTGAACAGCCGTAGGCCGACCTCGCCATTGAAGACATCCAGCATCGACTTATCCGTCGTGCCGACCAGCATGTTTGTGTGCGACGAGACAAGCTCGACGATGCGCCGGGCCGTAGATGTGGGGCCGATGTCCGGTTCTCCAACGCCGGCGGCGGCAGCCGAGGCCGGGTCGAGACCAGTCGTGGCCGAGGCTGGCGGGTTGTAATCGGTGGGTAGCTGCGTCGTGCCATGGAGATACTCGACTTCATCCATCAGGACGTCAATGCCCTTGTTTAGACCAGCGGCAACGCTCTCGTCGAGCATCTGCTCGAACTTTTTCTTGGCAAGGCCGGCTGGGTCAAGGAAGTCGTTGCGATCGGCGATCTTGGGCGTTGCCAGCTGCTGCTCGTAAAAGACGTCGATCATCTGCGAGATGAGGTCGCCCACATTGACGAGCTCGATAAAGGTGACGAGAGGAGCCACCCCAGCGCGGTTGTGGTCGCTGACCTCGCGGGGATTGTAGTGGGAGAGGTGATCAACAGCCATATCGAAACCCGTCTTGACGTGCTTCTGTCCTAAGATACGGAGCAGCGCGACAAAGATGCTCGCGCACTGTTCTTTGGCCTCGCCACCAGCCTGTCCGCCCAGCCGAATGAATACAGCCGCCCGATCAAGACTTGCCTTCGCAGCGTGGACTAGATTGAGGGCTACCTCGATGCTGAACAGAGACTTGATGCCCTCTAGCTTGGACGCCATAAGTGCCGCCTTAGCAGCGAGTTCGTCCGTAGGTGCCTTTTCCGGCAGCGGAGTCCTGCGTCCTTCTAAGGTGCCTACGCCTAGGCTGGGCGTCTCTGGACGCGAAGGCTGGGGTGTCAGGTTAGAACTGGCAGTTGTTCCGTTTGCCTCTGGGTTCGGCGACGGCGCAGCAGACTTGGTGGCAAAGGGCGAACTCAGCAACGACGTGGGCAGCACCGTCACGGGCATCATGACGACCTTCTTGAAAGAACTCAAAAAGTCTCGCTTGTCTGCAGAGCGGTTGAAGTTGGACATATAAAACGACTCGAGGGTCGAGTCCTGCTCCGAGAGCTTCTTCTCCCAGCTTGCGACCTCTGTCTCGGCATGGTTGGTGAAGAGGTCTAGCTCTGCCTGTAGGTACAAGTCGAGGTGGGGCTCAAACACTCGAAGAGAGAGTTCTTTGGTCATCTGCTTCATGTCGCGCTTAGAGTCCTTGGGGGGCGTAAGAGATTGGAAGAAGACCACGGTCTGCTCAAAGATGCCCGAGACGGATTTGAGGTATGACGCCATGCTTCGGACGTGGGCTTCGTCGAACAGCGGGTTGAGGTATTCCATGATGACATCCTCTCTGACCTTGTCCACAAATACCCAGAAAACGGTTTCAGGATCGGGAAAGATGCGCTCAATGACGCTCGATTGATCGTTGGCTTTGGTCAGCAGCTTCTCGAAGAAGAGTCGTGAGGGCTCGAGGGATATCTCGTCTGCTTCCGCTTGGTTGAGACAGTCCAATGAGTTGACCATCAGTTCTCGGTCATTGAAGATCGGGTGCTTGTGTATGAACAGATCGAGACCCGGTCCGGCGGTTGCACCATTCAACGTGTGCAAGACATGGGCGTACCGGCGCATTCTACCGTCCACATCCCAAAACTCGTAGCCTTGCTCAAATTCGCGTAGCACGGCGCTCTCGAAGATGCCCATCATACTAGACAACTTCTCCTCTCGCTCGTAGCATCCGGGAGCCCAATCGCTCTTCGCGAAGCGTTGCAGGTTGGAGAGCATCTGAGCCTGCTTCTCAGGGTCGCGGAAGGCTTGAAATAGGATGGGATCTGTGTGGCTTTTTGACCGGGCCAGGTCGTAGTAGAATGGTGCCAGAGCGCCGTAAATCTTCCCGTACTCTTGCCTCGCACCCCCCCGGATGCTTCGCACCTTTTTGAATACATCAAGATATGCCGAGGGGTCCTCAGATGGGCTGCTAGGCGCTGCGAGCGTCATCGTTTCGAAACCATCCCGAACCTCCGAGGTCGACGCTTGGTTCTTCTTTGCCTCTTCGGTCGTCGCATCAAACAAGGTCGTAGTCGCGGGCTGGGTCGCCTCGGGGGCTTTTTCCTGCGAGGCCGCGGCCTTCTTTGCGCGTTCGACAGCCTCTCTCCTCCTACGAACAGCGTCTTCGAAGCGGCGCCGAGCTTCCTGCTCGTCCCAACATCCCATGTTTTTCAATCGAGACACCCATCGCGTGTCATCGTAGACCATTTCTTGCATGCGGCGGGAGGCGCGGGCACATCGGAGCTGGTCGGCGACGGGCAAATATTCGAGGATGGCAACGAGGATTTCTAGCATAGCGGGTCAGCAAGGTCTCTTCGTGCAGATAGATATATGGATACTGTAGCTGCATCCTAGCGAGCTGGTGGCCATACCTGCAGGAAGGCTCGATCTTGAGTCAAGCATCTCGGTAGCCTGCAACGTCTTCAAGATGCTGCCGCGGTTGGCGACGCCGCTCTTGGACCTGTACATGCCGGGCAAACAGACTCGGGGTCGTCTTGGGTTCGCGACAGTTCGTTCAAGCGTCTACAAAGCCTGTCAAGTGCGTAAAACAAGCTGCAGGTGGCCGGATTGACACCGTCTTGGTCTCGTTGCGTCTGTTTCCAGCACAGACTGTCTAGACCATCAACATATCGCCACCGCTCTGTTTACTCGTATCGACAACGGCATTGAACGGACCTGGCAGGTGGCGAAGCGAGTCGAAAGGCCTGTCGCAGATGTAGCTTGTCGCGGTGGCAACGGCCTCGAGATGCGGAATTGGCGGGCCGAGAGGAGGATCTATGGGGTAAGATTTGAGTGCTGAAGATGGGATCACTGTGGTCGTTGAATGTCAGGTAGTGGTGTCGCTGTCATGCTAGTTAGCTCACGGCAGAAGCTGGGCGGTATGATGCCCCGCATCGAGCAAAGCTCCCAAATTAGTCGGAACCCCTGATACGAGCATTTACCCTATAGCATCGGTCCTTGTCCCCATGTGGCTCGAATTCTGACGCTGACACTTGTGCAAATACGAAACAAATAACATGTCGGCGCCCAAGGACAGGGGCAACAAGTAATTATGAAATATCCATTCTCATTGAATAATGGCCATACTTTGTACGTTGGTGTCAGGAGACCAAAAATTAAAATGAAGAAGTCGACATCGATTCTATGCAAACAACAAGTAGGGAAAAAGAGGAATGTCCAAAACACAAGACCAAAACTCTACATGATTTTACGCGTTTCCAACACCAAAACTCCCAAGAAATGCTCAGACCGCCATGGTCATACCTTAAGGTACGATGTGCCTGAATGTTCTAACCGCAAACCTCCCTGACATGCGAATGCTCATTTGCCTTGTTGAATGGGCATACCCAGACGTCAACCTCGACCCATGATGCATTGAGAAATGATATCCTGCCGCGTCTTTGTCGTTTGATGTTGTATCTGTGGAGGGGGTGGCTGATTGTTTCTAATCGAGGAATGTGAAGAGATGGGTGTGCAGAATGTTCATGGCCCGGGTGGAATCCCGGGAATTTATCACACACGAAATGTTGATCTCACTGGCACCTGTAGAGATTCATAGTTAGCATATACCAAGAACGCCGTGAAGCGAGATGGCGCCGGGGTTACTAAGCCTACCTTGCGAAATCATCTCCAGATTGACGTTGTGCTCGCCGAGAGTAGAAAACATACGGCCGGCGATACCAATCATGTTCTTCATCTCGGCACCAACCAAGCTCAGGATAGCCATGTTCGTCAGGACGGTAACCTCACCACACTCAGCCAACTCCTTGACAGCGGAGTCAAAGGCTTCGACATCATGGCTGCTTGAGTGAATAGCCATGGATACATGAACCTCACTGGTAGAGATGAGATCGACGGAGATGGAGTGGTTGTCGAGGATGGAGAACACACGGGCAAAGAAGCCATGGGAGATGGAGCGCTTATTCGAGTGGACGTTGATGACGCTAATGTGGTCTTTGATGGTGACGGCCGTGGGACGCTTGGGTTTCCGGCGGGTGTTGCCGTCGAGGCTGGGCGACTGTCGGTGCAGTTGCTGGCCGGCGGACAGTACGGGGTCGGGAATGACAATGGTGCCGCTGCCACGAGGGTTCTTGACATTCTTGATGCGGATGGGGATCGGGGGGTCAGAGTGGATGACCTGGTCCATGGTGAGATGGTGGATGACCTCGGAGCCATAGAAGGTCAGCTCCGCAGCCTCGGAGGGAGTGATGGACGAGAGCAGGCGAGCCGTCGGGACCTTGGACGGGTCGGCTGAGAAGATACCGTCAACCTCCTTCCAGACCTGCAGCTCTTCGGCCTTGATGCCGACGGCGCAAAGAGCGGCGCACAGATCTGTGTAACCGCGGCCGATGTCTCCGTCGATGAGACTGCCGGGGACGTTACCAAAGAAGCCGGTCATGACGGGGATACGGCCTTCACATGCAATGATCTTGCGGGCGAAAGCCTCCGAAGCCGTGCGGTAGAAATTGACGTCCAGCTGGCCGGATGCATCGTAGTGGAACGAATCACACAGGTCGACATATTCGGCATCAACGCCCTGTAAATGAGAATAGATGTTAGAATTTAGCCCTTTTTTTTTTTTTGGGGGGGGGGGGGGGGGGGGGGAGGTTTATAATCCGCACTGGAGCGGGATGGCACTTACCACATCCTGCAGCAGAGACGCCATGAAGCGACAGCTCAGCTTCTCACCGAAGCTGATGACTCGGTCCTTAGCGCGTGAGTTGATCTCGAGGTTGAAGCGCTTAGCGGCGACGATGTACTCGACGAGCTCCTGGCACTCACCCTTGATCTTCTGGACGAGAGCATCGCGGCGAGCGGGATCCTTGATGAAGGTCTGGGCGGCGTTGACGTGGTCGTTGCAAATGTCTTGCATCAGACCGCGAGCCTGATCAACCAGCTCGCATTGCTCGTCCTCGTCGGCGCAGAGGGCGGCGCCAACACCCCGGAGCTTTCCGTAGACGCCGAGTAGCCTGTTGGTGGTGAGCCCCACGGGTTAGCCACGATGCATGATGCATAAAAGATCCCGGCGCGGGAGCATAAGACGCGGCACACAGGAGCGGGGGTGGGTGAGCGAGGGGAGGGCGAGGTCGCGAACAAGTGAGGGGAGCGAGTGAATGAGATGTGACAAGTCCAACGAGGCGGCCAGACGACTGAGGGAAATATCGCAAGCCGTGGACGCGCAATTGAGGATATTCAGAAACTCACCGACTGGTAGTGCCCTCGGCTTTCTTGCCTGTGCTGCGAGCTGAGCAGACAACGATGACTCGGTTCTGAGACAGACTGGCCCTGTTTGCGAGAAAAAACGCGGGGTCAGAATTGATGCCGATGCCATTGACGTATATTTTCTTTTTTTCCTTTTTTTTTTTCCTTCATGGAAATTTTTCATGTCTCTAAAGAGACCAGGGGTGTGATATCATACCTGACGATATCATGAGCAATCTGATGAGGAAATTTATGTTAGCAATCGAAGATTCTCAAATTTTTGGCTTTGTTCCAAGCCTCCAGGTGAGTTTCTCGGTATGGGTGACGGACCTTGTCTGGGAACTTGCCAACACTGGTGCCGCCAAACTTCTGGACGACCCAGCCGAGGTCGGAGTGGTTGTTGTAGCTGAGGCTGCCCATGGTTGCAGATTCAAGACTCGGCTTTTAGCTGTCAAAATAAAAAAGGAAAGAGAAAAAGAAGAAGAAGGAAAAAGTAAGTTCTCAATGCCCAGGGGAAAGGATGTCACAAAAAGGGGGGGGCGTGTGAGATGAGAAGTGGAAGACGGCGTGGAAGGCAAGTGTGAGTAATGAAGTTTGGCTTGGGTGTCGTTGGCAGCGGGTGGTGGGGATTTTGCGGATGAGTAACAGGGAAAAAACCCAAAAACGCCCAAGGGCAGAAGATGGACCAGCAGTAGTGTGGTTCACCGCAGAGCGCTAGCAGAGGCTCCGTAGTGTAGCGGAGACCAAGAGCTGGGGGAAGCTAAAGGGAAATGGGAATAAAGGAAAAGAAAAAGAGGCGGAATAACGATAAGGGTAGAAGCAAAATTGAAGGCACGGGGATGTTTGCCAAAGAAATCGGACAGACAGCGATGTCCCCTCTTTGCTACTTGACTGGGGGTGTTTGTTTTTTTATTCCTTGTCCCCGATAGGATGCAGAGCGGAGCGACGAAAGAAAAAGAAGAGGGAAAAAAAAAAACAAGAGCTCAAAAGAAAAGACAGGGATCCCGAGTCGAAGGATTAAATCAGACTTGAAGCTGAACTTGGGTGGTCCGGGAACGGGGACGGGAAGAAACTAAAATGCAATGGGTTCGGTCGGAAGGGGACCGAGAATCGAGATTGACTCCGGTACAGGCACTTGTACAGTTGCAGTGCGTGTGTACGAGGCCCCCGAGCAGACGCAAATGCAAAGGGGATAGAGGGTGGCCCGGCGGAGTGATTGGCTTTCTTTTCGGAGGCGGCGTAGGGCGGAGAGAGTGAGGGAGAGTGAGGGAGAGAGGGACGGGGAGAGAGAGTAAGAGACTAAGAGCCGCGGTCTGATGTCGATTCCCACGATGAAGCCGCCTACGTCCACATGTGATGATGATGATGATGATGATGATGATGATGATGATGATGATGATGAGATGTAGAAAGAAGAACCAGAATAAAGGAAGACAGAGTGAGAACAGGAGAGCAAGATAAACTCCCAGAGACGACAGGCATTTATTTCGCTCTCAATTGATCCATCAATCTGCACATACACAGTCACAAACCCACCGATTGGCCCCCCGACGCTCGCCTACCCCAGCAGCAGCCGACATGTCGCCGTCACGGAAAGTACATTGTAGCGTTTGGTCGAGGTATGACTCGAATGCGGTGGTTGACATGTTCCGTCTTCGGCTCTGCTTCTAAGAGCGGGTATGTCATGTCAGTGGTCTTTTTTTTTCCTTTCTTTTTTTTACCGCCCTCTGTTCCTCATTCTTTTTTCCCTCGTTCACCCGAGCCAGGGGCCCCATGAAACCACCTCCACCCCCTCCCCCCTCCCCCTCCCCCCACTTTTCCGTCAACACACACCCCTTCTCCCGAACCTCGAACCTCGCTCTCCAACTAATAACACGGCACAACTTACAAAACACATCCACACAAGTGCTGTCGCACCCGCCTTGTCCCCTGCTTCATTGGCCTCTTATCAGCTGCTTGTGGCTGAAATCTATTATAGAGGGGGGCCGGGGGTCGTCCCCTTGCGCTGTCGTCATCGCGTCACCCGTTTCTAGTTCCTGCGTTGGCTCAGCTCTTTTTGATCCGTCCCGTACGGGATGTCGGCACCCGTCAGTGCCTCTGCACAGTTTATGTGGGGACAGAGCGCCCAGGAGCTGAATACTAGAAAGCCAGAGAGAGAGCTCCCGTCACGCGTAGAGAACCTACCACCACCACATGCAATAAGGCCACGCCAGAGAGCCGGAGGGAGGGGAAATAATTGCTCTCAACCTCGAATGACATCTCCATTTGGCCGGTTCCCCAATTTGTGCACATGATAGATTGCGTCTTTTTGGCCAGTCCTCATAGGCCCAACACAAAAGCTCTTTCTCAGCCCTCGGCTCATTCACTTCCCATTACCCACCTCGTGTATGTCTTAGCAATATCATGTGCTAAAGCGTCTGCGAGTAAGAGTAATCCCTCTTTGCCCGAATTTCATATGCGTGCTTTATGGGATCACCCTATTGACTTTAGGTTGGCGTAGATCAACGTGTTGCTGTTTCAATGCTATATGGTATCAATGCCCCCGACAACTATTGCAAAACAGGCTCGACATCATCCTTGCCAATCCTTCAACCAGATAACACCTAGGTATATATCAGTTGGTTGGCCACGTAAAGCTATATCGATGCGAGACTTCATGGCCAAGTTCTCCTCGCTATAAAGCTTTCATGCTTCACTGGAATCACATCGAGAGCTTGCGAAGCCATAACACACAAGTTGATAATGTCAGTTTCCAATTCGCCTTCTCGCCCTCGCCAGCTAGCCAACGCTTCCCAACCCGTCTCCAAGAAGAAACGTCAAAAACTAAAAGGTTGTAAAACCGGACAGGTGCCCTTGTCGTTCCAGACAAAATACATACATCGAATAAACAGAAGCCCTTCTTCTATTTCGCAGGCGGCCAAACCCATTGCGGCCTCGCCCTTTACTGTTTGCCATTAGGCAAGAACCAAAACCAGAACCACTCCAGAATCTCCTGGACAGCCATCATGTCTTCGTCCCTTCATCCCATCATGCTTTGATTAATCCTCTGGGGATGCCAGTGTATTAAACCACCCGTATAGATAGATATCCCGACCGGAACGCCAGACCATTCCTACTCCACCCTCTCCCACCGGTATTTTTTTCTTCATCGCTGGGAGAATCACAAGCCCGCGCCGGCAGAAAGCTCTGCGCCGGTCATCAGACTTTGGTCCTGGCTTTCGGTTCCCGTGAACCCAAACTTGTCCATCGGGAAGTCCTCTTCGGGTGTCCGGATGCCGATCCCACTGTCATCATGAGAGTCACCTCCGCTCATCCCCATTGAGTTCTGGTTCGTTCGGTTGGCTGGGGGGAAAGGTGCCCTCCCTGCCTGCCCTTGAGGCATGTTGTTGAGGTTGAGGTCGTCACTGCCGCTGCTGTATCTTGATGCTTGTCGATTCGTCGTCTCCTTTGTTGCGGCTTGTGGTTGCACTGTGGTGGTTGTGCTTGTGCTTTGGCTGTTCTTCAACTTCATGAAGCCTCCCTGCTCCGCAAGGAAGCAAACCATCTCATCTACCCAAGTCTTTGTCACCCACCAAGACCCGAAACTCTTACCCTGGGCTAGGGTGAGATCCCTCATCACCGCTGTTCCAACTCTGTCCACACACCACACAATATCTGCATGTGATGCATATGGGAACTTGGCGGGCAGTCCTCGCAAGAACCCAACCCATCTGTCAAGAACGTTCTGCCCTGACGCATCTGCGCCGTTCTCTCCATCGAGTTGCTTTCCACTGCGGGATGCAACATCGCCATAAATGGTCAGGCATTCCACCTCCCATGGCACCTTGATAGGGTTCAAAAGGTCACGCATCTCATTGAGCAACACGTTGACAACATCGTCCATGCCTCTGGTGGGAACACATTCTGCAATCTTTCGCGGTCGAATCATGGTAATCCAGTCCACATACATTTGGTCGCGGTTCGCCGGGTTCGATAACATGTTGGCAGCAGCGTGGGCTGTCAAGTTAACTCTTAGAGCTCGATCTAAGAGGCCAGCAAAGATAGTTCCTGGTGCCTCCTTGGCTCGAATTACGTGTTGGGGCTGACCTTGGAACGAGTCTCGGATATGCGGTACCAGCCTCTCCGAGATGTTCCTCAAGGTATCCAACACGGGCTTGGGGACAACTTGCAGTGTCAATCCCGACACGATTTTCATCATACGTTGGTACAGGACAAAGTCGCACTGTTCAATCCACGGCGCCAATGCCGGGTTGCCGAATAGCTTTTGCACAGGCATCGTTAGGGTTCCTTGGAACGACGTATACAAGTGGAAGAAAGTCTTCTCCCTGCAGTATCGGATGCACTCAACCAGTGATGTGCAATGCGAGCGGTAGAGGGCCGATAATGACTTGGCGGCATCAGGGTCAGTTCCTTGTGGTAGGTAGGATTCAATGGCAGGGAGAGCGAGCGGTTGTGTCTGCTCAAAAGCGTCGTCGTTATCTGAAGGGAATGCGAGTTCCAGCATGGTCTTGGTAGATGTCGTGTGTAGGTGATCAATACTAGCCAGGTCAGGCTGATTGTATAAACTGTGCGATCTGCTTCCAGTCTGGCTGGAAGTGGGCGCGCTCTTGGCATCGGTGCCAATGTGAGGTGAAGGCAGGGAATCTCGACCTAAGTTACCGCTTGACTGTGCGGGATAGTGCTAAGAAACTCTGTTAGAATTGAGGCCGCTCGCATATGTTTCGGGTGAGCATACTTGAAGCTTTGAGAGAAGCTGCTGGTCTCAGGCAGGGGCCGTGTAGGCTGTGACGAGGGCTCTCGCAGATCAGGTTGATCATCAACCAGAGTGAAGTTCACGTAGTGATACTTGGATTCGCCTCGAACGCCGAGACGTCGGGTCTTGAGTCCAGGAAACAGAACGCGGACCAGCTTGCCGAAGCTGGCAGGGTTGAGGACGGTAATCCTCTCTGTTGCACATCGGGAAGCGTAGTTGGCGTAGACTCGACCACGGGGGACGGAGCCCTTGCCTTTTGAGCAGACGGAATTGATCCTGCAACGGTTAGCTTGTTTATATTCGAACATAGTTTGTTTTGGATCTTCTCGACATACCAGAGCATGGCAAACACCTGGCGAGTGCGCTCCGAGTTGGGGCCACGCTCATTGCCGTGAAGCTCACCGGCGACATCCTGCAGGTTGCGGTGCCTATTCGCGCTAAAGAGCTGTCGCATCTCGAGCTCGTTGTTGGCGCTGGATCGAGTCGAGGTGGGCTTTGGAGGGCCGACGAGGCCAACCATAGAGGAGTCTCCCTCGTCGTTGTCGTCGCGGTCCAACATCTGGCTGTCACCTTCGGTGAAGCTAGCGTTGTTTGGGTACTGTTCAGCGGGGAGAGGGTGACGGGGCATGGGATGCTTCTGCTGGTACTGCATGGGGTGCCCCATGGCAGCACCCATGGATACATCCATGGTGAACTCCTGTCCAGTCGCCTGCATATGAGTTGCGGCTTGCAGGATCATGTCCTCGGGGACATTTGGGGAGCAGCGGCCATGTCCTTGGGATGGGCATGGTCATTGGGGAGCCATTGCCCGGAGTACATGTCTGAGGCGTCGGCAAAGCCAGACTGGTCGAGGTTGTGCTGAGGGTTGACGCTGTGAATAGACGTGGTGGAGGCACGAGAGAGCGGACGCTTTCTCGCTTTGATGGCGGCACGGGCAGCTGGGTTATCCACTGAGAAGCAATTGTTAGCTGTCGTAGGTTCGCATCGGGTGTGAGCGAAGGGTGGTTAAAGGTGGAGGGTTGTGTGTTGTGGTTGTAGTTGGGGTGGGAAAAGGTGAAGGACGCACTCTGCTCCATGTTGTGAGGGACGCTGTGTTGATTAGGACTCGAGGAATTTGTGGGTTACCGAACAACAAACATTGGCTGGGGCCGGATGCGCCGACACAACAACACTGGCTGAACAGGCGGGAAAAAGCCTACAAAGGCGGCGATGTGATAAAAAGGCTACAGCAATCGAAAATAAGATGATTCTTTACAAGATCCTGCGCAAAAGCGCTGCAGTCGTCAATCTGGCTGAGCGGCGCTGGGCGTTGAGGTGTCGTCGGTCGAAGCTGTTGTTGTGGTTGTTTTCCTGTTGCGAGGCCAACGAGAGGAGAAACGCATGGGCTTCGGTCATCAGCAGCAGCGGGTGCCTTAGGTAAGCGCGTGTCTGGCCAAATTAGCCGAAATTCGAAATTCCTTTGCGGTGACAGATGCTCAGCTGTGAGTGGTTGGACGCGGGCTATGGCTGGTGGGCTCTGTTTGTCTCGACCCCTTGCCGCTGCTTCTCACATTATACGTAGTATTACCTGTGAACACGTACTGCCTT
Organism: Aquanectria penicillioides; assembly: GCA_003415625.1. Lineage (NCBI taxonomy): Eukaryota > Fungi > Ascomycota > Sordariomycetes > Hypocreales > Nectriaceae > Aquanectria > Aquanectria penicillioides. The sequence continues at coordinate 2,573,929 of PYIU01000006.1, read as the reverse complement.
TTTCATCTCAAATGTTTGATGAGCAACCACTGATGACTTTGCATGGTGGATGCGTGGTGGGTTCCCAGGCCGTCGTGGTTCTTCTAGTGGCTGGTGGTGGCTGGTCTGCGAGAAACCAAGAGGCCCCACGCTCCACGATCCCACTCTGCTTGAGATGCGTGCACGATGGAGCTGGAACAGTGGAATTCTGTCTGGGATTTTCTATCATTACAGTCCCCAGTCGCATCAAAACATCCGCATACAACCCGGCAGTGATGAGCTGGCTGGGAATTTTTTTTCCCACATCAATTGCAGGAATCGAAGAAATTGCCATCACAACATTGGCCGTTGCCCTTGACTTGCATCTAGGCAACGGAGAGCAAATCCACCTGACCTAACACCAAGCAGAGACACAAGACAACATCCACGCTCGCTGGTCACGTCTCAGCCAGCAAGTGCATGCGCCCCCCAGTCGTTAGCGGGCTTTGGTAAGTGAAGGTGCATGTGCGTATAATCAGGGATTCGATGGATGGAGCAGGATAAGTGTATGTACTGTACATAATAGCACGTGTGTCTGTGTGGGTGCAAATTACTGTACCTCTTGATTCAGCAGCAAGTTTGCTTGCTGTTTTAATGCTGCGAACTGGTGTTCCCACCAATCTAGTTGCCACTACCTCGACAAAGCCTCGATAAATTACTTGGAGCTGCCACACACCTAGGTCATTCGTATTCTCGCACGTTTACGTATTGCTGGAAGCACCAACCTGCTTACTGATTAATCCACCCAGGCTCTGCTAATCTGCCGCCCCTTTCTACTGCATCATGTTTGAGATGCGTGGACGCCTTGTTTGTGTTGGAGCTACCGGGACTGGGAGAGGACAGAGTTGCAATGATGTAATCGTCCCGGTATCTAACTCCCAAGAGCTACATGTGACGTCGGTGGGCAGCCCTTAGGGCGCCCGAGTACCTCCCGCTATGACCGCTACCTGAACCCTTAACAGCTGTTCGTCTCAGCACCCGGCCACTCACTCCGTCCCAGGCCTGCGTGTGCAGTCCTGCACACACACACACAGTACACACTACGCACATCGCATGACCCTGTCTCAAAGCTGATTAAGTCGAGCCAGATCAGAGTGCGTCCCCCCAGGGCCCCAAGCTCCAAAGGCCTGTTTTCTCGGTTTCCCAGCTCTTGCCCTCCTTCATCCTCGGGGTTTCGTTTTTATTTTATTTTCCCGCCATCCTCTTCCTCGAGCCATCATCAGCTGCACTTCGTTTCTGCACCAGTGAAGGTCACAAGCCACTGACGCCGCGTCAATTTTCTTCCCGCTTCCCAGATTTCGCTTCTCCTGCTAGCTGCTAGCGCCGCGATAAAAGCTTCCTCTTACCTTGGTCTTTTCCCTTTCCAACCAACTACGTACTCTGCTACCGCACATTCCCTGTCCCTTCCTTGGATTGACTTAGCTGTCCACGACACGCACAATTTCAACCCTACAGCCTTCAAATCAATCTTCACATTTCACCATTTCATCCGACAAAATGTCCGCCCAAGACAAGGCCCAGCAGTACCTTGCTCATCTCGATCGCGAGGTACGTCTTTTGCTCCATCGCGGCGCTTCTCCCCGGCGCATTTGATTATCATCTCCTTCTATCTCATGTCGCTCGATGACGATGCTGACTGCGACGCCATCGTGATAGCTTTCCAAGTACCCCGCCCTGAACAACCTCGAGAAGACCTCGGGCGTCCCCAAGGCCTATGCCGCCATTGGCGTCGCTGCCCTCTACTTCTTCCTTATCATCTTCAACCTCGGTGGCCAGCTCCTGACCAACTTCGCTGGCTTTGTTATCCCCAGCTACTACTCCCTCGGCGCCCTCTTCAGCGCCAACAAGGAGGATGACACCCAGTGGTTGACTGTTCGTGACACCTCCCGAGAGCTTCCTATCTGTAGCCCGCATCGCTAACTTGCTCGCAGTACTGGGTCGTTTTCTCGCTCTTCACCGTTGTCGAGAGCTTCGTCCAGGTTGTCTACTGGTTCCCCTTCTACTTTGTCTTCAAGTTTGCCTTCCTCCTCTGGCTCTCTCTCCCTACCTTCCGGTATGTCCTCATCCAGCCACTCCTGCAGGCGCGCACCTATCATCATCCACCAGGACGATCACTGACTGAGCATCCAGTGGCGCTGAAATCGTCTTCCGATCCTTCCTTGCCCCTACCCTCGGCCGATACTTCCAGGCCTCTGGCTCGACTGCCTCTGGCCTTCGTGCCAAGGCTGACGGCCTCGACAAGAACGAGTAAACGGCTCGCTCGGAATAGCTTGGTCGCCAACTCCAGCGCGCGTTCTCAATGTGTGCGCATCCCCGGGCTAGGCTTTTGTACTCGGTCATGACGAATACGGGAAACGAACTATTTCCTAGGTATTTTATGGGCAGTGTGTGAGGTCTCAGATAAGAAAACCTCACCCGCATACGAATAGGTGGATGATTGGGCTTGAAGCGGTGCCCAGACGCTTTTCTGGCACGATCATGTAGTATGATTTTTATTGTAATGTATGCTGCTGCTTTGTGCGCTGGGATCTTCGTTAGATGGCGGCTGCTGGAAGCTTGATAACACGTTTCGCGATAAGTCTTTGCCTTTGTCTCCGTCTCCACATGCCTGGCAATCCCGTTTTGGACACAGGGTTTGCGCCGTCTATTGTGTCCTTGGGCCGAACCATTTGCTTTCCCCTTCTAAGCGGGTTAATGGATTGCGAGATGTAGACTGTATTCCACGTCATAGATGACTGGTCGCCTGGTTGCACTTCTCCCCTCTTGCACACTTGCCTTATCAAGGGCGACGACGTAATCGTTTGCTGCTGACTGGGCCGATCATATCTCTCCTTAGCACGTAGGTTACGTAGTTGCCACGGGTCTTTTTTAGCTCCCCCTGGTCCAGCCCTGGGGGGCCAAGCCGGTAGCCCAGGTTAGCCTTAATAGGCCTCCTAGGACCCCCAAAGGCCCTGTGCCGAACTGTGGCGGTGCACCACTTCCGAGCTGCTGCGCCTCACGGTCCGGCGTCCGGCTTGGCGCATCAGGGTCGTTTGGGATACGCCCGTCAGCAATGCTTCGCACTATCAAGGCGCCTCCTTGATCTTCAAACGCTTCCCTCTCCCTCCTGACGGGTTCTCTTCGACGAGCTCACGATGCCGACGTGCGACCGACGCCAAGTATAACGTCGAAAACGGCCCCTCCCCCTCGAGTTGCCACTTCTTCTCCCGAGAGATTTGACACCAAATCCCACCAAAGGCGATTGCCCCCCTGGAGGGAATGCATTCGTCATGCAACTCAGTCTTCTTCAGTCGCGACTAGCAGCGTCGTTAGGTGCCTCCATCTTCATATTCGCCCTCTATCTCCTCCTTTTCTACCCGAGAATCGCCGCCGCGTCCGAATTGCCAGCGAACCATGTGATCCGTGTCGACGAGTCCACCGAGGGCCCCAGCCCGCTCGACATCTCATATGAACCTGACTTCACTGCCTTTGATCGTAGCATCATCGGAAGGGCCCCGTCAGGCGTAACGTCGTTGAAAAACAATGGCGCGGAGGCCTCGAATGTGGATCCTGGAAAAATTGTATGCTACATGATCGAGAAGAGTACTCTCTCTAGCCGTGGCGCGCTCGTTGCTCGGAGAGATGACGACGCTCATGATGCCCTGCCAAGGGTTGAACGCGACGACGACAAAAACCACCTCTTCCGCCGGGCACAGAACAAGACAGTCTACATCTCGGCCAATACATGCTTGCAGCCTAGCTTGGGTCAGAATAAGGATAATTCGCAGCTGCAAGCAGATCAACTTAGCCTTTATGTATCGACTTCGAGTGACGTGCAGTGCCCGAGTTCTTCCGAGGATCTAAAAAAAATGAAGCTGATGAAGTTCGATCAAGGCGCTGTCATGTATAGTCTTAACGCGACGGGAGACGTCTACCTTGGCATCTCCGCCCCTAACGTCACTGGAAACTACACGGACACGTACAATTTCGAGATTGCCATTTCCTTCGATGAATACTACCACAGCTACAATAACCAAAACGACTCCCAGCTTTTGTGGGTAGACAGCGACTCAAACTCTGTCCTCCTTGTCACTCGCAACCTGGCTAGCAACGAATCGGATTCTGAAAAGGTGTTGCATCAGAGCCTCCCTTACGACATTTTCATCCAGAACAACAACTCAAAATCCATCAGTGGGCTCGAGCACTCATATTGCGGTCTGAAGAACAAGGCTGAGCTGTGGAGGTCTGGGTCAGGAACTGGTAAAGGGATCGACAAGATCAGTATGGGATTCACTACTCGTGGCCCCGGGGCTTGGCCCAGCAACAGTTTTATCTGGAAGGACTGAATTCTAGCTCAACCTACTCCGGCATACTCGTCCAAGTGAAAAACAACACAAATAGCACCAACAGCAAACGAGCAACCTCAGGAGGCGGTGGCATAGTTTTCCATGCCACCAGCTTTCCAACATCCTCTGGTGAGTATCCTCACCTTGACTATATCCATCTGTTCAGAGACACGGCGATTCTGACTTTGTACCCATAGAAACAAACTGCAAGGTGATAACAGACCTGGAGTTCTGCGATGAGATCCAGTATGCTGTTCCCGGAAACGACAAAAAGTACAACAACACGGAGCTTGCCAAAGTCTACGACGATTACGCCAAGCAGATGTACGCCAACTTCGAGAAGGTTCTGATGCAGATTCCTTGTGAAGCACCTCCTCAATCGCTCTACACCCTTGCCCGCAACTGCACAGATTGCAGGTCAGCCTACAAGCGTTGGCTCTGCACCGTTGCGATCCCGCGATGCGAGGACATTACGACGAACAGTTCCGTTAGCATTTACCGCAATGTCAACCAAGCGTTCCCCAATGGAACGATGCTCCCCGACTCGCAGCGTAACGATCTCGGTCAAACGCCGGCCTTCAACGCATCGCGAAACTCATGGATCGATTCCACCATTGCGCCGGGTCCATACAGAGAACTCCTTCCCTGCGAGGATCTCTGCTACGAGGTCGTCCAATCCTGCCCTTCTGCCATGAATTTCGGCTGCCCGCAACCTGGCTTTCCCAGCTTCAACGTTAGCTACGGTGTTCGTCAGTCGGGCAGCAATTCAGTTACGTGCAACTTTCCTGGAGAGGCTCGCACGCAAGACAGTCGAGCGGCTGCCATTGCACCACCAGGCGCTTTTGCCCTAATCGCGCTGCCCTTGATGATGATGTGGTTAGGGATATGAGCCGCCAAGTTGCTCTGAACACCAAATGATTAGCGTTTTTTTTTTCGGGCTTGTGAATTTTTATGGCATGTCGGCGTTTTGTATCCATTATCAGAACGGCGTTTGGTGGCCCTGGCATCTGAAAGAATACTCGGTTCGTCGAGGTTCAAACAGGGAGTGGGGGAGAGAGAGAGAGACACACACACACAGAGGATTTTGCTTGCTTTCACTTGAGATTGCATGGATAAATGAGGCTGGAGTTTTATGTACCCTGGAATGGCTGTGCATTTTCTGGTTGTAGATTTGGTGCATCTCTGTATGCTGTCGTACACCAGGCAGGCGGTGGATCTTGTGAGATTTCAAAGAAGAACCAACAGAAGGCATGTTAAGTAGAGAGAGGAAGATTCGGGATCATGGCGTCTCAGGTCATGTATGAAAAGAAAAATACGAGATCATTAATTTGTTGTACATCCATCAATCGCGCAGCAGATTTTGCTGGAACCTCTTTTATGTTGCAGAGGACGCACACCATATGTGTTCCAGATTTGAGCCTCAGTATACGGTACTACCATCTATCTTGAGCTCAACCCCACCATTGAATTTTTTGCACCTATTTCAGGCCAAACCATTCCGTCATGAACTCTTTCCCTCCGCAGTCCCCTTGACCTTTTCCTTATAGTTATTGACAGTATCCTCGAGACCGGCAATTGTGGCTGTCATTGCACCCTCTGTTAGCATCCTAGCCCGACGTATGATGATGATATGAACTCTCCGACGAGGAATGAAAGAACCAGAAAATGATGAGGGAAAAAAAAAAAAAAGAAGGAAGAATTACCATCTCTTTCGGCTCGAATCTCATCTGACTCGCTCTTCACCCACAGCCAGTAGGTAAGCTGGTAGGTGAATACGGCAATGAGCAACGTCTTGGCCATGGGCCGGGTGAATTGTCTGTAGAATTGGGACTGCACCGTCCCACGCAAGCAGTTGTTAGAAACATGGCTCGGAAAACCGGGGTTATGCGCAGAGCATATATGCGGGGGATGAGAGTGCGTACCGACAGGCCGGGCTCCTTCTTGGTAGAGTACGCCCTCCTGGAGATGGCATTGCCGTACGTCGTCGCCATGGATCGTGCCGCCGTTGCGGAGCGTAATCTCGCAAGAGCCGTCATCGTCGTGGTCGCCATCGGGGTCGCGGGAGTCGTCGCGCTATGCAATTGTCTTTCGCTTCTGGTCGCGCAATGCGTCTCTTCGTCGGTGTGTTCGATCGTCCAACCCAGCGTCGTCGATCTGAAGGAGCTGGTTCGTCGCACGCGAACAAGCGGCAGAGGTTGCGTCAAAAGGTCGGCCAAGCTCGCAGCTCCCCGGAGCCGATAATGATGAACGAATTCCCTTATCCACCAGCCACAGGCAAGGCTACGGTTTCCAGGTGTGGCGGTGCCAAGGGACCCCTCCATGTGGAGCTCTCAGGGAGGGCAGGCCAGGGGTAAACAGGCCAGCGCAGCGTGTGAGTGGCGGGTTTTGGGCTCTAAACAGCTGTCCCCAAAGATGCCACACGGCTGAAATCTGTCCCTTAGGGCGATCATATGGTTCGTGGCCATAACTTGGCTACGTATTTAAAACTGTTCCTGAGCACCCCGACTCTCACACCCTCATTTCGCGACGCAAAACACCACCCGGCAGTCAATCAATCGATTCGCGTTTTTATCCTTTTGCCCAGATAGACTTCCTGTTTCCATTTTCCTTCGAATTGCACCACTTTTTATTTATTCATCCCATCTCCTCAACATCAGTCACCATGGTATGTGCTATCTTTGTAGCTACCGAGCTATCTATCCTTTTTTCCACCCTTCCATGGCATATCCCTACAAGGGGACAGAAGCTATGTCGACAAGCTTGGAACCAGATCGCCATGCAAGAGGCTAACTAAATCGCGTGCTTGTCACCAACAGGCCCAGACTCCCGAGCAGCGACGCCGCAACGCAAAGTTCGCCAAGGACAACGAGTCCCGCATGGGCAAGTCTGACGACCAGATCAAGAAACGAGTCAAGGAGACGACCAAGTCCCCCATCTCTGTCTTTTGGCTCGGTAGGTCTTCCCGATGATCCCATGAGCTTCTTGCCCATCATGGCGCATGCTGGCAACTGGTCTTTATTGTAAGGGCGCATGGCACTGACGTTATTCTGCGCGCGCCGTTCTAGTTCTCCTCGGCTTCATCATCTTTGGTGGCCTAGTCTTCGAGGTCATTGCCCGATTCTTCAGCTAAATACCTTGCCATAATTGTAACACGACCAAAACACACCACACGCGCGTGGCTCCTACTCTTGGGAGTGTAAGATTTTTTTTTCCGTTTTGGGAGAAGGGAGGAGGATCAAATCGATGTCGTCTCTTCGAAAACACGGAGACTCCAAGCTGCCGCGAAAACAGGACGCGAGCGGCAGGAGAGGGAGGACAAATACCGTGCTTCAGCGTTGACTGGAACTTTTCTAGATATCATGTGGAACACCGGCGCAAAATTGGCATGAAATATAATGGGCTTCCTTTTCTTTTTTTCTTACAAGAAAAAGACAAAAAAAACCAAATCAAAGGGTTTCTGTTGCTTTTGGTCTACCTGACGCCGTGCCACTAACCGTTGAGAGAGAATATGTTGATGTCAAGCAAGGATTCCTTCGTCCGAAATGCGCCTCCGAGGAATTTCCTATGCGCCTAGCCCGCGGCGCTTGCTTCCGCCCTCATTCTTCATCTTCATGCCAGTCTCAAACTGTCGCTGGATGTACGCCTCGGCCTTGGTGGAATCAGACTTACCCTTGGACCCATTGGAGACAGCAGACGCAGTCTCGGCGCCGGCCTTCTTGCCACCCAAGAGACGCAGGAACTTGGCCTGTCGTGCGGAGCCTCCACCGAGATCGCCAACTTGCCATTGTTCGGCCTGCGTAGCACCAGACTTGGCAGCGTCCTTATTATCCTGGCTCTTGCTCTTCTTTGAGGTCTCCTCCTTAGTTGTTGTGACCTCAGTTGCGTCACTGGCACGCTTTCTCTTCTTTTCAGCCTTCTTCGCCTTCTTGTCAGAAGTGTCGGCCTCGGCCTCGACCTCGGCCTCAGACTCGTCCTTATCCTCTTCCTCATCTGCCTTTGCCTTTTTAGATTTCTTTTCCTTTTTCGTCTTGGGGGTAGCCTCCTCGTCGGCCTCGGCGGCTGTAGCCTTCTTGGACTTCTTGGACTTCTTGGACTCCTTCAGATCAATCTTTGGCCGAGACACGGCGTGTGATGCATTGCTTTGCTCAGATGCAGCATTGCTTAGGCGGCGCTGCTTTAAGAGAACCTCATCGGCAGGAACATCGGCAGGGACTTCCTCCATGGTAGGCTTTGTCACTTTAGCGTCATCGCTCTCTGAACCGCTGGTGGACTCGTCATCGGAGGCGGCGGCGTTGGAGGAAGTATCACTGTCGTCGTCATTGTTCGAGTCGGAGTCGGAGTCGGCACCCTTCGAGTTCTAATGACATCACGGTCAGTTACATGGTTAGAACCCAATCGTCATTGGGCCCACCCACCTCAGCGTCAACTAGTTGCTGGTACTGTGCAGCAGCCTTCTTTGCATCCACCAACAGCTTCTGGGCCTTTTCCTCGAGGAGCTGCGAGCGCAGTAACAGGCGCGCCTTTCGTTTCTCGAGCTTGGCGGGTCGCTTAGCAAGCTCCTTCTTCTTGGCCTTGACACTGGTCTTCGTCACATCGGTAACCTTCTTCACTGACTTCACACTGGCCTTGCGAGAGCGCTTGGCATCTGCTTTGGACTGTCTCTTCTTCTGTCGCTCCTCCACTCTGAGCCGTTTCTTGTCACGCTTGTGTTTGGATGTCGCATCTGCAACAGCCCCGAGGGGCAATGTTAGGATCATGTGCATGCATGAGGAAACAAGGAAGCAGGCAGGTAGGAGTTGAACTGGTAGCCGGGGATCGCCTCACCTTTCTGTGTTTTCAGCTGGTCAGGGTTCTTTGAGTCGCCGGGGGGTGTTGTCGGAGACATAGCGCACGGAGAGTCAAGGCAGAATGCCTTGGATATGGAGATTGGAGGTGAGGAGTTTAGGGGGTGAGAATTTGGGAGGGGGTGTGTGATTGTGATGTGCTTCAATGGTGAAGCATGGCACGATGCATATTCCCTAAACGCTGGAGGGGGATCCAGAACTACAATTCCATCTTTTTTTTTTTCTGCCGGGCGGTGAATCCGATGTTTGTGAACCGCCGGATAGTGGGCGTGTGCAGTGGGGGAAGAGCGGGCAGCCGCCACATGCAAGGGTCGCAGTTGCAGCAGTTGCAGCAGTTGTCGGAAGTGGAGCCGGGCGATGGAAGAATTGGTGTTGCCTATTTAGGCAGTCGTGGGGCTTCTCCGCCTTCAGCTAAGGCTCACTCGCTTCTCGATTGTCCTCAGGTCGCTTAATTTGTGACAAGACTCTACCTAGACGACAGTCGGGCGCCTGGGATCCTGTCGGCAGATGGTTCAATGGACTGTTCCACACGCATCGCGTTTTCCTTTCCAGGATCGGCGGGATGGCTGTCCAATACAAACAAAACACTAATCGGCAAACCGCCTTCACCAAGACAGCCCACCTAGCTATACTGGAACTTGTGCTGGCACCGCCGCCACAGAAGACGATTGTCACTTCTGGATCCCGATCGGTCAACCGAGAGTGGCATTTCGTGTATCTCGTGTATCTCGTGTCTCATTTCCGACTTGGATATTCTCCGTCCCGCCAGGCCCTTGTGGCTTCCCAGTGGTCGACCGCCGCCACGCTCAGTTTCAATTTGCGCCGACTGGTCAGGTACCTGACGCCATCTAGACGGCTAGGCTTGAAGTTGTGGGCTGGGCTGGGCTGGCTGGGGCTGGCAATGGTTGGCAAGGGATGCGAGTGTGGCTTTCTGTCCTATTACAGGGCCCTTCTTCAATTTCCCTTGGCGATGGGGGACTGGTTCGATACGTCGTCCTGAGCTATGCCACGGGCGTACGTAATAATCGGATAGAATGCGACGGAGTGAGTGGTAGGGGTTGGGTGTAAGACAGGGCTTTTTGAGCGATGATGCTTTCCGCACTCCTACGACAGGCAAGCGCTACCGAGCCGACCCAGTAGGGCGGGTGGGTTCCTGCCGATTCTGCCTTGCGGCGGGGATGCGGACACAGGTATTGTACTAGCACCAGAGGGCACAGACACTTCGCGCGGGTACGGAGACGGGGACGGGGCAACTAACAGAGACGTTATTCCCTCATTTTTCGTCCCGTTAGAAGGCTCAATTACCTACCTAGGTACTACGAGACACTAAGTTGCTGCAGGTCACAACTGTAACAGTTAGCGCGTATCTCTCCCACCTCCCACCTCCCACCTTCCACCTTCCACCTTCCACCTTCCACCTACCACCTACCACCTACCACCTACCACCTACCACCTACCACTGCATTCTCCTGCCTCCTGCCTCCTGTGCCTCGTGTATTTTTCACCTACGCGATAGGTTGTAATCATTGCAAGGTGCCGAGGGACTTGCCTAAACAACCTACATAAGGAGAGCAGGTAGTTATGCTCTAGTTCATTGATCACCTGTATATCCCGGCGACATACTATAGGGCCTTCGCTGCTAACCCTATGTTACAGTAAAAGAGGATCACCCCCCGTCTTAGTCTCTCTTTGGCTTTGGTTTTAGCTTAGAAAGAACGGCCAAGGCCCCATCGGTCCATGAAGTCTTAACCGTGTTGTTGTCTCCCACATTGTGAGGCGCGTGTGACCTATCTGGAATGCACGCTCAAGTGCATCAGGGAGTAACCAGTACGTACCCTGCTCTGACCCGCCACACATCGATGCGCAGGTACTCTACCTTGGTGCTTCTTCGTCCAGTCCACCTTCTCTGAACCAAATTGTGACGTGCCGGCCAATGCACGCACTCCTATGCAGCAGAACCAGTCAGGCCGACATGATTCAACGACGCCCAAAGAATGATGCAGAACCCTCGCTCTCTCCGGGGCTCCCTTGCAAGCAAACACCAGGCAGGCCCGTCACTGCGAGACTCGAAGACTCGGGGATCGAGGACTCAACAACCTCACATGTCCATGTCTACTTCGTGCCTACGGTAGTAATCCAAGGCTCCACTGACCAAGACACACACCCCTCCACAGGGTCTCACGCAAAGATCGGCAACCTAAGCCTTGGCAGAGTGTCACACTGCAGCCATAGCCTTCTCCCAGACTTGGAATACCATGTTTATTCCTATTCTGATTCTTCTCTGCGTGCTCATGATGTAGGCAGTCATTCAGCCCCAGCAGTCCCAGCAGTTCCAGCAGCAATCCCAGCCCCATCCCAAAACGCCTTCTCCACTGCCCGAAAAAGGAAGACATGAAGTAGAGAAATCGGGTTGTCTATGACCGAGGAGGAGAGAAATCTCCAAAGTTTCAAAGCCACTCCCTATAAAATCCTCCCTCTAAAAGCAAAGACACAGAGGTAAAAAGGAAAAAAAGAAGAAGAGAAGGTAAAATGTAACAAAAATCCAAGTGTGTTCCCTAGATGTTGGCCTGTACCATCGCAATCATGTCTGGCCACCTAAAAAGAAGTGAAGAAGAAGAGAGGTTCCATCGTTTCCCGTTGCAGAAAGAGGAAATGAGAAAGATAAAAGAAAAAAGGAAAAAACACAATGTCCAAACGTCGTGAGCGAGCGGGGTATAACAAAGTGACCGTGACTTTGGAAATACAAGATCGCAAATCGTGATGATGAAAAAAAAAACCACTGCACTTCAGCTGTCAAAAGTGCATCACAGCTTCCGCATTCCGGTTGGAACCTCGCTGCGCGAACCGTTAGCCAAACACTCTGCACTGTGTACACTCTCGGCCGCCATAATCGGCCGAGTGATTTTGACTCACTTAGGGAGAAGTGCTGCGGCCCTTGAATCATCGACCTTGCCCGGTTGAAGGGTCGTACAGGTAGGCATCGTCATAATAAACTTCGTCACCGCCGCCGCTGCTCCCACCGTAGCTCGGCGGTTGTGTCCATTGGGACCCGTACGATACCCCATACGGCACCGAAGCAAAGGCCTCGTCTCCAGCGTAGGTTCCCCGGCCGCTGCTTTGTCGACTGCTCTGTCGACTTGCCGCCTCCTGTCCTCGTGTCACGAAATGCCCAAAGTTGACGCTTCCCCATGGAAGGCCCGAAACCTCCTCGGTGCTGAAGTCGCTGGGCGACGGGATTCGATAGCTGTTGCCCGCATACTCTTGATTTCGAGAATCTCGCTCGGCCCTTTCTTTGTTTTCTCGGGCCTTTTCTCCTGGAAGCCAAGCGTTAATAAAGCGATGGGATTTTCTGTCAGGGAGTTGTGAGCAAACTCACGGAACTTGCGCTGGGCGATGCGGTTCTGGATTCGCCTTCTCTCTTCGGGGTCTGTCACGTCCGTCCAGTCGGCGTCTTTGGGACTTGGCTTGGACTTCTTCGAAGACGAGGTGCTGTGCTTTCTTGAGCTGCTGCTGGAGCCATGTCTTGAGCTTCCAGAAGGCATTTTGGGGGTTAAATGTGGCGTTTCAAGAATTTCTGAAGAAGAGGATCGCTTCCTCTTGTGTCGTTGATGTCTAGGGCGAGAGCTCGTCGGGAATGTTCTAGTCCGGCGCGGTGTAAGTCCACTTGGTGTTGATGGTTGCGCTGAGGCGTTGTCTTGTTGATGGTCCGGTATTTCAGGTGAAGCGCTTTGTATGCGTATCACAGGAGGGTATCTATCAGTGGGTGATGACATCTACCGGCCGAAGATAATACATAGGACACCCAGGAGGAGATTGGGTGCGGTGGTGGTGTTAGTTGTGTGGTGGAGGGGGGGGGGGGGGGAAGCTCAGGATGCCGGTGTGGGGGATATCAAGGTCTTATATGCAAGGCAGTGTACACTCTATAAGTTGTGGGTGAGTGGTTGCTGCAAGTGAAACGGAATCGAGGCTGAAGATGCAGATGACTGGCGGGAGTAAAGAATAAAAACAGCCCGAGTCACTTCCGGAAGGTTGTTACTGATGCTTAAACCCGGGGGATCCAGAGGGAGGGTGGCCTTTACAACCTGGACTCGGCAACGGGTGCGGGAACGAAGATAGCCACGGGGTTGATATGGGATAATATGGCGAAGGAGCGCAGATACATGTAAGTCCGTGTACGCACCAAAAGCTCCGTGCCATACGGGATCCCAAGACGGCCAGCCATGCGGCAGTGGATCTGCAGCGTCCGTCAGGTCGGCCGGGACCGGGGTGAGGGACGGTTCTAAAACGGTGACCCTTGACTGATGCGCCCGGTAGGGCAGATTTGGGAGAAGCTGGAGATTGCAACGGGCAATGGAGGAGAAAACCTAGGGTCTGGAGAGGGGATTTAGGAACCAAGACCTAGTAGAGAGAGAATGCGTGTGTGTGTGTGTAAATGTGTGCGTGAAGGAGATCACTCCAAGTTGATGAATAGGGTGGTGTTTTAGAGGGGGGGACGTGTATCTAATGTATATTCTACGCCCCCCTTGACACGCTGCTCTCGAGCATGTCCCCCTGCCTGTCTAAAAGCATTTGCCTGGTTGAAGGGACCCTCTCTCTTTCAGCCCTGGGCACAGGCCAGAAGGGGGGAAAACCAAGGAGCCATGAAGGGGGGCGTGGGTCTGCGAAGAAGACGGTTCGGCGGTGTCGTCGCCGAGGACCACACAGGTTTGAGGGATAGAGGGGCACACTTGGTAGGGCAATGCCTGGCAGAGCTCCTCCGAACGAGGCCCTACAGAAGAGCTGGTGGGCCACGGCGCAGACAATTGCTTTGCATGTTGTCTGATCCTTCACCGCACGGGAGACGGAGACGGAGAATTGAAATACACAGGTAGGTATAGAGATGAGAATGGGGAGAAAGGGTGTGGGAGCAGTAGGGAACGAGCGGGAGGCAAGTATGTAGAGGAAGAGCTCATGGAGCTGGGGGGTGAGAGAGGCTGAGAGCTACAAGAGAAGAGGTCAAGTTGAAGGAGTGGGGGTAGAAAAGCAACGGGTCCCAAGCCCGGAGCCAAACCCCTTGCAATAGCATGGCATGGCTCTTGACCTGCCTGGGGGCTTGCCTTTCCGCTATCCGCCAAGATGCTAGCCCGTCGGGAGATGGACGGATGGGATTGGTGGGCTACTCAGCCTTTGCGTTTGCATGTGTGGACGTGAGTGGGTGAACGTGTGAAGGTGATTGCGGCAGTGCGAGTGTGAATGTGAGTCTGCGGTTTGAGTCTGAGTCTGAACGTGAGCTTGTAGGTCTACAGTTACATCGTGGGGGAGAAGCGGCTGAACCCCAAGCGAGTCGCATCGTCTTATCCCGGGCCTGTTAAGGTGTGCGAGACTGTCAATCCAGTCACCCGTCATGCCGGATAGAGTCATTGTGATATTAGAAATCAAAGCAAAGAGTCATCGTCATCATCATCATCATCATCAGCAGCAGCAGCAGCATCGCCTTGTCCGAATGGAAGCCTTACACGACGACGCCGACGAGGCAATGCGTAAGGCGCCCACGTCAAGTGTCAAGCCGCAACGTCACAGGCACCATCATCGTTCAGGCAAGACTGCGGGAGCGGGAAGGGGGGGGGGGGGGGGGTGCAGAGACAAGTTGATTAGTGGGCGACTCGTCCTCGCGTGCGTCAACGTTGACGACAACACGACAAACACGACAAACACGACGGCGAAGACGAAGAGCTACCGCCTAACAGGGACGAACCAGGACCCAAAAAGTCCACTTGGAGCTAAGTCAAGGTGAGTTGGAAGGGTTTGTGAGGTGTACGAGGCGAGGCGTGTGAGATGCGTGCCGATGGCTTAGTAGACGGAAGAGACAATGTAAGTATGTATCATTTGCACGCGTCGCCCCAGGCCCAACATAGATATTTCCGAGAGCGGTGGCGTCGCGATCGTGAGAGGAGGACCTTTGGGGGGGTGTAGATTTTCCCGTTTTGACTTGTTTATGGCGGTCGCAACCATCCACGGGACGACCAGGGGGAGCAAGGACTCGTCTCCTGTACGGAGAGTAGACGTCGAGGGGCTCCAAATGGGAAAGAAGAGAAGAAAAAAAAAGTCACTGGCACAGGCAGAGAGAGTCGAGTTCGCGCCAAGCCACCCGACATCGAAGCGTAGCGCAGCCGGCCAGTCACGGGCGAGATCGCCGAATCCGAGATATACGACGTGGAAAACCGCGCCAGACTGGCGCCAGTTGGCCGGCGGCATTTTTCGTTGGGCGGGCGGAGCAGATGGTTATTTTGGTTCTTAATTCGTTTCCTTCCTTTTTGTTCCTCTTCTTATTCGACGAGACATAGTCTCACACCCGGTCACTTAATGGTTACACCACCCTTCCTTTCATCTTAGCCCCGTCCCCGTGTCTCTGTTTCTATAGATACGGATCCAATTGCCGCCGTTCCATTTTTGGCCAGAGCTCACACGCACACACGCACACGCTCTCACACGCTCTCACTTTTACTCTCACGTCCTCCACCAGCACTATAGCTGAGCCATCTCTGCCAGCCTCCCGTCCCTCATTACAGATCCCAGGCGCCACTTAAAATGTACATGTATGTACTCACTAATGGTGTCACGGCCCTGGTTGAAGCATGGTCGCTCGTTAAAACTGTAAAGGCCCCTGTCCCATGTCCCGTCTCATTCCTCGAACGAGATGCGAGCTCCCTCTCCGCTCTCTAGGGGGGGAAGGGGGGAAGGGGGCTTGTTAGTCGGTTCCCTAGGCGCTGGGGTCCGGATCGCGCGTGCCGGGCTGAGGGGGAGAGGAAGAGAGGGTGGGTTAATATGAAGATTGGGGGAGGGGGGAAATCCAGGCACTCGGTTGGCGTGAAACTGTCGTCTTGCTGCTGTGCGGTGAGATCACGACCTAACTAGACTGCCAGGGTATGTCCTTTTTCCTTTTTTTTTTTCTCCTCTTTTTTTTTTCTTCAGCCTTTTTCTATTTGGCCCTGCCTTTGTTCTTACTTCCCTTGCAAGTGAGCAAGAGTGTGTGTACCTGACTTGCAAGCATGTAGGTGCCTATTCTGGGACGTGGGATGGGAGATGGGGGAATCAGTGTACATGGATGGATGGATGCATGTACATGTAGGTGTATGTCGACGACCCTAGGGATTTGGCCTTTGCAGCCGTTCTGCATTGCGACGCTGCCTGCACCTTGAGCAGAAGCTGGTCCAATGTGCAGCAATCATTTTCCTGATCCCCAAACGCCGGCCGCCCAGCCATGGGGAACCCTCCATCCATCTCGGCTCGGCGAGCTAACATGGTTAGCTAGTGTGGAGGAGGCGGGTCGTTATGCTCGAACTAACAGCCTTGTCGACACTTTCTTTTTTAAACTCCACCAACCAGTGCCCCATTCCAAGATGCAGCAGCGTAGACGAAGGACCAGCCTAGTGAGAGGCGCCAGAAGAAAGAAAAAGAAAAAAACCCAAGGTGCGTGCCTAGACGGAGTGCTCAAGCTAGAAGCACGTCTGTGGCTCTACCACGAAGATTCTGGAACAGCGCGCCGTGCAGTTTTGTCTCAGCCCAACGCCTCCATCGTGGTGCTTGTCAATTCGGCAGGCCTCTCGACGTTATGCCTTCACCTTGGACACACCATGATTGGGCACTTGAGAAACATCAGGAGGGGGGGGGCCAAGGCAGCAATAGAACATCGTGTCCCCGCTTCGCATGTGCCAGCAACCAGTTGTTAGTGCGAGGCTATCAATTGGGTGGATGGACTCTGGCATTGAACTGCCATTGAGTGTGGCTGTTAAATTTACTGCAGTAGCAGCTACAGCTCCAGCTACAAGCTATGACAGCTCCCATTCCTACTTTTTGACCAGGTGCTGTGCTGTGCTGTTGGATCCCGTCACAATGTAACCTTTCGTTTTCGTCCTCTCTCCTCCACCCCAGTCTTTCGTCCCGTGTGCTCTCTCTCACCCGACGACACATGCCTAAACGGGCAAAATACTCCAACATGGACAGCCTAAGGCATAATTGCTACGAGGAACCCACTCCGTCCACCTATCAGCCCTACCGTAGGGACAGCCAATTGCTCGAGTGCACGAATACACGTACGTGTATAGGGTGGGCTCCAGACACCCAACAGTTGAAACGGCAATAAATTAAATGCCCACCAGAGAGCATACGGTTGGGAAATTGTCAAGCAGAAAGTGAACACACGCCAAACCGGACAATGTCCCTTTTACGCTTACTTTCTAATAGCACCCGTGCTCCCCCAAGCGCGAGACTGACTAATATTAATCTCTCTAATTAACCCATCTGGAAAGGGGAAACATCATCCCCAAGCATGCCCCCCCCTCCTCCCAATTTTCCTCGGCTGGTCCGATCTTTCGAGAGGCGAAAAGGGAAAGTGTTGACCAGGGAGGCTGACGGCCAAGTATCGGATGCCCTGCAAGGATTTTCAGAAAAATTAAGGTTAACAACCGTTTCCCAAGGCCTCTTTAGACTGGTTGGAATCGCAACACCACTCCGGCAACCATTCGCCGACCATAATGCATCCACTCTACCTGCACACGCACTACCCCCGACTTTGCACCCGCCAGCCAGCCAGCCAGCCAGCCAGCTGGTTGTCTTGTCTTGCCTCCGGTCTCTCAAAGGGCGCGGCACACACACTTCCGCAAGGCACGTTACCAGCCCAAATGCAAATGCACATTCAAGTCCCTGCCGCACCGCCCTGCCTCGTTCTCATGCCTTGGCCCTGTCTATCCATGTCCCGTCATGTCCTGTCACTGTAATACCCTGTCTGACCTCGTCCCGCGCCCGGTCAACACCATCGCATTACACAGCACACAACCCGCCTGTCTGGGCTCGGCAAGGGTGCAGGGAAAGGCGGCCACAAGCCGATCCGGCCTGCACGGATGGACGGCTGGTCAGTTACAGCCCCGATGCTGTTGCAGGACTGTCCGTGGATGCCGGAGCACTGTCGAATTTGCTCGCTACCGCATTGGCATCGCCAGCAAAACATATTTGGGCTGTGCACGTCGTTGTGCATCACTTGTGCATTCGGCGAGCTCCCCCTCCAACCCCCTCCTCCATCCCCCTCCGTCCCCCTCCGTCCCTCAAAGCACACACTCTTCCTTGTATCCGTTGGATCGTGTGATCGAGATCATCACCAACCATTATCTCGCACCCCCCCTTCTCCCCGCCTCCCGGCGACGGCCCATCCGACTGGCCTTCACGAACAAGATGACGGGAACCATCCGGCAGACGGATGCCAAATATAGCATCTCCTCCCTGTGTGATCCGCGGCATGTTACGCCCCCCATTCCCAGCCGTCTACTGTACTGTCCAATTCATCCATTCAAGTCCATTTATGGCAACTCGTACATTGCATCTGTCGTTTGTCCAGCTGTCTCGTCCTACCATTGCTTTTTTTCACCGTCTCTTTTCTTTTTTAGCTTTCATGGATCGCCAAGCGAATGTCCTAGACCTGGAGCCTCTGTGTGTGTGCTTCAGTCGATCATATCCCTGCTGCTGCTTCTCTCCATGCATGGCGCCGTCGCCCTGCTTTCCTAAAAATACCCACGAGCTAAGGCATGTAAGTTGGCTTGCTGCATTCCCAGACCGCACATCAACCGTATCTATGTACCCTCTTGAATTGCTTCCGTCTACACCCTTTCTCCTCTCCTCCAGGGAGTGCGTCTTTTGAGATGAGACGAGGGGAAAGAGGAGGGTGGTTGAGGTGGAGGGAGGGGAACGTGCTGTCGCGCCTGTCATCAGTCAGACAGGGCTACCGAGACCCATCGCGAGACCCATCGCGAGACCCAGCATTACACGGAAGTGCGGGTTGGCAAGGCGTTTTTCCTGGCAGCCGCATCTTGTTTCTGGGCTCCAAAGACTAACACGTGCCTGTCTGCCTGCCCAACCTGCAGAGCCCATCCATGGTGGATAGGGTGATGTGCCAAGAGCAGAGCACACGATGCAAAACTCCAGACATCCACATCTACGACTACAACCACGACAACGATAATGCATACGAGGTGCGTAATATCACGACGTTATGGTCATGTCGACTTGTCAATCGGAGGCTGTAGCCTCAATCAGGTCGCCCCTTGGGGCATTTGGGTGGCTGCTACCCTCCACAACGCCCGACCTACAGGAGGCGTCAGTGGTGGACGTACGGCTGAGATGGTTGTTTCTATTTCTGACCCCTCCAACCACGCGGGGAAACGCCCTACCCAAGCAATAGAGGCCACGCGGGGTGCATATTTGACAGGAAACATGTGTTATTTGCTTCTTATGCGACGCAAGCCGACCTTATCACCGGCCAGATTGACTCTTTGTCCGCTGTGTTTGTGGGGAGGCGGAGCGGAGGAGGAGGAGGAGGAGGAGGAGGAGGAGGAGGGGGAGGGGGAGGGGGAGGGAGTGACTGCTCTTTGGAGGAGACGACCTCGAGAATTTCTTCACACCCGGTGAATCTAGAGAGCATTGGCATCTAGTTTCCTCGTATGGGCCGGATCCGTTCGGTCACGGGGGGAAGGGAACCAAAAGAGATGAGCTAGAGTCATACCAGAGCGTCGAGAATGGCCCAAGCTGTCGCGTGTTGCAGGGACAGGTCAGTCGAGCTTCTACAAGCGGGTACTCAACCCGGCAAGGGTCCTGCTTGGCCAAGAGTGTTTCTTCATCCTCGGAAATGTCAAATTCAATCATGGATGGATGAAAATAGCCGCACGCCTGACAGTTCAGCAATGCCAAGTAGATTACAGAGCTAGCAGAGCCCGAGGTGACGGCACGGCTGGCCGTCTGTCAAAACATCAAGATACAATATCCCAGTTCCTACATAGTGCAACCGCGACTAAGATTGTGTGGATAGGCGTGGGGTCATGCGGGCGAGATGGGAGAGAGTGCTTATTGAAAGGGAGGGAGGGGGTCGGGGAGGGGTGTCGGAGCATATGCATGGTCAGGGGCCTTCGCAGAGCTTGCTTCCTTCGGTCGAGGATGGTCAAGTTGGAGAGGATGAGAACCTAGATGAAGACTCTTGCAGGTCGGATCCAGCAGAATCAGCAGGGGTTCCGTTGGGGCGGCCGAGCTTCAAGTTCGATGCCCATGGGCCTGGGCCCGCGTCTCTCCACCCGGCGCCGGCCTCCGTATATTCCACACGTTGTCCGGCTACCACTCCCGGGATGCACAACATGGACCCCGTGGCAAACAGAAGTTGCTGGGGGTGTGGTGGGCAACAGGTTAGCGGTGCTCGGGCAAGCCAAGCGAGTGCACTATGTGACGATGTACTGTATGTGCTTCGTAGACGGACGCCGGAGCAACAGGCATTGCGACAGGCTGAGTGGCTGGAAGCCGGAGGGATAGTTGAATGGGGCCCTCCGATCTCAGGGCGCAGAGCGAGGAGGGTATGCTCTGCGCTCTCCGCGCCGGCTCTGACCACCATAAACCCAAAGATCCAGTGTGCTGATATCCAGGGAAATTGCAGTAGAACATCCTCCGGGTACCGTATCCTAGTGAGGAGCATGTAATGTCATAAAAAATAATTCAATACCAAAATAAAAAAAGCCTCGGCATTCTGTAACCATGGCTCGACGCCAACGGTTTTGTGGCGCTGGGAGCGCCAGCTGCCGAATGCACTAGCCCGCCATCCACTTCTGGTACAGCCTCGACTCGAATTGCTCCCCGTTCCCCTTCATGTGGGCGGACCTCGGTTTGTGGGTATCCTTCGGAATCGATGTTTCTCGGTGGAGATCCTCGTGATTCTAGGCTGACTCGTGTGTAGCGGGTGCACTGGCAAGGAACTGACCGAGTTAGGCTGATTTTGCTGATCGGATCAAGGCATGGCCTAGGATCTGCGTACAGTATGGTATGTGCAAGAAGTTTACAGGGTCCATCTCTGCTACTGCCGCCATCGCCTGATGTAAAAAGATTTCCCAAGGTGTTTTGGCTTGTGTCGGAATTACACTACGGGAATGATTTATCTCTCATCCCCTTGGTTGCCTCCTGGTGCGGGAATTGGGGCGCGTGTGTTTGGGTGAGTTTCCCATGGCCTCAAGAAGAGTGTTCCATCCTTGATGGTGACATTGGCATTGGCATTGGCGTGCCGTTGTTATTCCTGATGTTCCTGTTCCTGTTTCGGTTATTGTTGCTGCTGCTGTTGTTGTCATCTACCGCTCCTCTGCCATCTGCACTGCATTTGTTCCTGCATTGACTACGGAGTACCCCAACTCTGAATAATGCACCCGACCCAGAACTCGTTGTGCCCGCATTGCCAAAGGTAACACAAAAGCCAGCGCGTTCTCAAGTACTTACAAAGTTTGTGACAAAGGCCCGCGCTTTGCTGTCGAGCTACGATGGCATACAGCCATACACATGCACCACGTCTTGCACCATTTGAGAGGACCCTGATCAACAAGCCACCTCCGCATGCCATGCCCATCCTCTTCCGTCTGCCCTCATCTACCGGCCTCACATTCAGCCCTACAAAACCCAAACGTCGATGCATGATCAAGTCCCAGTCCCAGTCCCAGTCCCGGACCCCATCCCCCAGATCCACGATGCCGGGTCCTGCCGTTCGGTCGCTTGTGCCCATAGCCGCGCGGTCATGCGAAAAGGGAAAAACAAAAGGGCCACACCCATCGTTGGAGAATGGTACCAGAACCATGTACACGCACACAGGCGCGTGGCCACGCACGCGCGCCGTCCACACCCCAGGGCTTGGTCATCGCTGACAAACGGGCGAACCCGGTGGGTTGGTTTCCGCGGAGTCTGCCTCGGAATGGGAATGACCCTGCCCAACGACGTTGAATTAAGCTTCTCTAGATTCGGATTCGGATTCGGGAGTAGGGATATGGATTTCGTCAATTTAAACCCCCAAACTTTTTTGGCCATCTGATATTCATTGGCGGGGTTTCAAATGCGCTTGTAAGTGCTCAGTTTTAGAGAGAGGGGCTCCTTTAATAGACAGTGTCGTATGACCCCGTTTTATATGTGCGCACTACTACACCTCATTGGTTTGAGGATAATAAATTGGAGGGTTTATCTGGCTTCGCAAGGGAAAAAGAAAAAGAAAGTCTGGCCCAAATGCAACCCCCAAGAGGTTGTATCTGTTGTTGCGCATCTGTTGTTTCACAACAACCCTGATGGATGATATGTTGCACATCTGACAGCGATACGGTAGTTGAGATTTCTAGCGTCATGTTGACTCAATCGCTCTGCCAATTGTATCGTGAAACATCTGGCAACGGCTAAAAAAAAATACAGAGACGACTTAGAAATAGACATCCGCTTCTCTGCGGCTTGCAATATCATGGCATACTGTCGATAAATGTTCGGCAGACATCCATCCAGTTCGATCTGATTCACGCTTAACCTCTGACGATTGGCCTCACCCAACCCACTCACTACGGATGCAGGATACAATTGTTGCTTTTTGAAGTTTCCTTGTTTAAACATAGTCCGTGAGCCCAAGATAGGTCCTGATATAACTACAGCCTTTAATGTACACGGGACATTCCCTTCGTTTCTAAATGGACTTTTACATGTGCGTCAACAAATCAGCCTCCCGCTCAGCTCTCCGCTCAGCAGATCTCTTCTTGAAACGGACTTCGGCCCGTCTGCGCTCACCACCGTCAATCTTGCGACCCCGACGGTGCTCCCACATGCCCTCTCTGACCTTGACAACCGCACCAGCCTGCCCGGGAAGCTGTCGAGCCTGGGGCCCAACAATCGTCCTCAATCCGTAAACTTGGTAGCCGGTGGGGCGGATCAGCTTCTCAGCCGCCGAAACCTCGCTATCGACGTGGGGGACATTGACGGCATATCGGGCGGTGTGGAGGGACGAGGCGGGAGGAGTCGCAACCTTCAGAATGGCCTCTCCGTCCTTGACGTGCTGGAAGTCGCCACCGGGACCCAAGGCACCCTTGCGGTATCGCTCCATCCAGGTGAGGAGATATCGACGGTCGCGAGCGGGCTCAATACCGAGCTCTTTCAGTTGGGGAGAGGTGAGGGAGAAGAGCGAGTCCCACGACGGGAACTTGTTGGCGTACTTGTTCAGGCCGCGACCGATCAGGGTCAGGAATGTCGGCACATCGGGGACGAAAGGTCGAGGAGCGGGAATAGGGGGAGCCGGTCTTGTCTTGTGGAGGAATCGGACCTGGCCAGCCTGTGAGAAGACGCTGGTGCTCTTGAGCAGCTGGCCGAGAGAGGCCCGGAGTCGTTCGCCCTTCATGATGACTAGGCGCACTCGTTAGATGTCATTCTCCAGGGCGATGTGATGCAGAGAGTAATAAATGGCCAGAGGTGGTACTCACATCGTTCAATGGATCGATTGGCGAGAGTATGGCGTCCGCCCGGAGGATCGTCGTCGAGCTTCGCGTGGTCTCACGAGCCTGCGAAAGTTGCCTCTCGAAATTTGACAAAGGGTCCAGGTTATGTAAGCGAGGCTGCATTGTGTGGCTTGCATTCTGGATTGAGACTGTGGCGCACTATCACAGCTCGGCCATTGGTCCCGCCGTTTGGTGGGGCCGTCTCCGGCTGACGTCTCGCCTCAAGAAGGCTGCCTTCCTCACTGCTCCCACTTCCTTCCTACATCCTCTGGTCGCTCGTTTGCTCAAAAAAAAGCCGGTGGATGTATTTAACGACGACAGAGCACTGCCGCGCAACCTCGCAATCCGCGCTGATAAATGTGGAATAACCGTAAAAATGGCACGAACAAAGCGGGTATCTCGCATCTCTTATAAGGCCGTGCAGCTCGATATTGGCCTCGATGGTTGGTCGACCCAGCCCATCTTGAGTGATTGTGAGAGCTAACGAAGTCATCCACAGACATGTTCCCATCTGGATTTATCGACTTTTTCTGCAGTCTGCCATCAAACGATGGATCTGAGAGTCTTGAGCAAGCCTCTTCTTCCATAGAACGGCCTATCAAGCGGCAGAAAGTCACTCCTGCCTTTTATTTCCCCTCTATCAATGTCGCAAAGGGTCAAGTGACCCTTTGCCGGCGATGCATCGATGATGCGCCCGCAGACTTCAATGTTGAACGTCGTGGTGTTGGTGAACATCTTGCGATTTCTATGTTTGAGAACCGCATCACGATTGCATCTCGTTCTGGGCCCCCCGTGGGTCCTATCAAAGCCATTATCTCTTTGAGGCCCCAGGATGTATCTGAGCACGCAAAATCAATAATTTTGGCGTCTGGATCGAACACAAAACAGCCTTTGCCTGGGGCGTTGTGGAAAACTGTTGATGTGACGGTGGAACGACGTGGTAGGATGGCCGAGGTCAACCTAAGCTTTGAACTTCATTGGAACATAACCCCCACTCCTTTTCATCGACAAAGGACGAACCAAGAGCGCGAATCATCAAGCTTTTACGAGCTTCAGAGAGAACTCCAGGAACGCCAGGAACGCCAGGGGAGCCAACAGCTGATCGAATCTGTCTTTCCCACTGCTGGCTCAACTGCCCAGCTAAACCAGGGCCAATCGACATGGTCTCCAATGGATTTCTATGACGCTGCATATGTTCCTCCAAAGGAAGACAAAGCCGCTGCGTCTATTGAGATTCCATCACTTGAGGCAACGCTGTTCCCGTACCAAAAGCGAACATTGCAATGGCTCCTACGAAGAGAAGGTGTTCAGTGGTCCGAAACGGACAAAACAATTACGACATACACGAACAACGAAACGGATTCCGGCGTCAATGTGTTTCGAAAAGTCAAGGATGTTGCTGGGGAAGAATTCTATTTGAGCGACGTTTTTCATGCAGTGACCCGAGATGTTGGTCCATTTCGGCAAGCTGAGAGAGCTATGCGGGGCGGTATTTTGGCTGAGGAGATGGGCTTGGGCAAGACCTTGGAGATCCTAGGCTTAGTTCTTCTTCACCCTAGGCCTAGCCCTCGTGTGTTGACAGAAATTGAGATCCAAGCGAACCTTGTCCCAACAGGCGCGACCCTGATCGTCACTCCCGAGTCCCTCCGAGCTCAGTGGATGTCGGAGATAGTTCGCCATGCACCTGGATTGAGCGTCAAGTTCTATCAAGGATGCAAGAAACTCACCGATGGCGACGAAGAGAAGGCAATCAATGAACTAACTGGTTACGATGTGATCGTGACGACCTACAGCATCCTCTCTGCAGAACTTCATTTCGCAACTACGCCGCCGGAGCGCTCTCGACGACACGAAAGAGTATATCCTCGCACCAAATCACCACTTGTGCAGATTTCATGGTGGAGAGTCTGTCTTGATGAGGCACAAATGATTGAGAATGGCATTAGCCAAGCCGCGATGGTTGCGAGAGTCATACCCCGCATCAATGCTTGGGGTATCACTGGAACACCAGTCAAAGATGACGTGAAAGATCTCTTCGGACTGTTGCTATTTCTCCGGTACGAACCATATTGCTCAAGCCCCCAAGTTTGGCAAGCCCTTACTAAGGGTCATAAACCAATCTTCCAACAACTCTTTAACAGCATCTCATTGCGTCACACCAAATCATTGGTTCGAGACGAGCTGCTTCTGCCGCCCCAGAAACGGTTTGTGATTAGCATGCCGTTTACTGCGATTGAGGAACAGCATTACCAATCTCTTTACCGTGAGATGACAGAGGCTTGTGAGCTGTCACTTGATGGTGCGCCAATAACCGATAGCTGGAGCCCTGACGATTATGAAGAGGAGATGAGAGCTTGGTTAAACCGACTCCGACAGACTGCGTTGCATCCCGAGATTGCTGTGTATAACCGACGCACTCTAGGTCTGGGAAAAGCACGACCAATGAGGACGGTTGACGAAGTCCTTGATGCGATGCTCGAGCAGAGCGAGAACAGGATTCGAACAGACGAAAGAGCATACCTCTCAAGCAAACTGACCCGAGGCCAGCTGTACGAGAATAGCCCACGAGTAAAAGAGGCATTGGAGATTTGGCAGATTGTCCGTGACGAAGCAGCAAAACTCGTGTCTGATGCTCGCGAGGAGCTTAAGAAGCTCATGGAACAGCATGGAGTGACCGATGAGACAGAGAAATTGAAGGAACTCGACCCTGATGACTCTGAGGGAGATTTTGACGAAGGCGAAAATAGAGGACGACTCGGTGAATGCCGCCGCAGACTTCGTGGAGTGCTCGAGATGCATCACAAAGCCGTGTTTTTCTGCGCCAATGCCTACTTTCAAATTCGAGACAATGCAGAGATGACGGAGCCCGATTCGGAAGAATATAAGCGGCTTAAGCAGCTCGAAGACGATGGGTATGAGGAAGCAAAAGTTATTCGAAGAGAGATTTTGCGCGAAAGTCATCGCAAAGCCACGCGACTGATGAACCGGGTCCTACAGAAGGCCTCTGAGCAAACATTTGTGGAAGTTGCAGAACTAGTGGCTAGACCAGAGAAGGGGATTGAAAGCGGTCGCATTGTTGATGATCTGGATACACTATACGGGCAACTAAATGAACAGGCGAACCTCGTCGACGAGTTGAGAGAGTACATCATCCAGCTTTTGTTGAAGCCCCTTGTTGACGAAGAGGATGACGTTGAGACCACTGGCGAGGAACTTGGTGAGTCAGCCAAGATTCAAGATGAGCTAATGGTCTACGTTCAAACTCTGCGCGCCATCATCGCAGATCGCCAAGACGCCATGTCGGGACAGAAGAACGAACTTATCAAGCATGAGACGGAAGTCTCGTTGAAGATGGCACGTGAGGGTGACGGTCCGGCGCCGCAAAAGCTTATTCAACTGATGAAACTTCGAGATGAAGTGGTGCCTAAGTCTATATCCATGCGAGGTGCTATCAGTGAGTTTCGAAGCTTGATATCGAGACTTGCCCGAGATGAGGAGGACAGCCGAGCTGTGATGGAGTGCAAGATTGCAGATAAACAGCTCAAGGCGACGCAAGCCCTCCTCAGCACGCAGAACAAGGCAGCCACTGCCCTGGAGGCCGAAGTAGAGAAGTTCAAAACGACTATGAATGCTCGGCTAGAGTACTATCGCCAACTCCAAGCTGTATCAGACAGTGTGTTGCCATACGAAGGACCTCGTACCGAGGCAACAATACAGAGGCTCCAGGAGACTGAGGATAATCTGCGTAAGAAGCTGTCCACGGCAGAAGCAAAACACAGATATCGTGAGTCACAAAATTATCATCCCTGATGTCAACTAATGTAAATGTTAGTGGTCAATCTTAAAGAAGCCGGGTCCAAGTCAAATGAGCCGAGGATGTGTGTCATCTGCCAGACGCCGTTCACAACCGGTGTCCTGACAGTCTGCGGTCACCAATTCTGCAAAGAGTGCATGATGCTGTGGTTTAAAGCGCATCACAACTGCCCTGTTTGTAAGAGAAAGCTTAAATCAACTAATTTGCACGACATCACCATCAACCCTCAACAGCTGAAAGTTCACAATGAGACTTCTGGGAATAGTCAGAATGACCCCGGGGATGAATCCGATCATAGACGGACTTCATCACCAAAGAAGACGATGATCTACTCTGAATTTAACGCCGACAAGCTTGCCGAGATCCAGAATATTGATCTTGATGGTCCCTCATTTACCACTAAGGTTGACACCCTTGTAAAGCATCTTATCTGGCTCCGGGAGTCGGACCCTGGAGCAAAATCTATTGTATTCTCACAGTGCGTATTGAGTAATGCCAAACTTAGCAGGCCGAAGACAAGCTAATGCGAGGAGCAGGTACAGTGGTTTCCTTAATATTCTTCGAAATGCATTTTCGAGGCTCCGGATAGGTTATGCATCCATTGACGATGCCTCGGGCATCACCCGGTTCAAAGAAGATCCCTCAGTTGAATGCTTTCTTCTCCATGCAAGAGCACATTCCAGTGGCCTTAACCTTGTCAACGCAAGCCATGTATTCCTTTGCGAGCCCTTACTTAACACGGCGCTTGAACTTCAAGCAATTGCACGAGTTGACCGAATTGGACAACGACATGAAACTACGGTTTGGCTGTATCTTGTGTCTGGGACCGTCGAGGAGTCCATCTACAACCTCTCTGTTCAACGCCGCCTAGAACACATAGGCCGGAATACTAAGGGCAAATCTAAAGAAGCGACACCGGAGTTATTGGATGCAAATATCGAAGCTGCGAATACCCTCGAGTTGGAACATGCGGCGCTGTCGCGTCTCATGAGCAAGGATAGGTCGGCCGGCGAGATGGTTGATAGAGGCGACCTCTGGGAATGTCTATTCGGACATGTTGCACGCAGAGAAAACGCGCCAGAGCGTGATACACATCTGCAAGAGCAGGCTGTCATGGGATACCTTGCTGCGGAAGCGGCGGAGCAGAGGAGAGATGAAGCACAGAAGTAAAGGAGTTTATCGTGGGGGTTTGCGGGTATTAGAAATGCGTTTGAATGAATGAGAGATGACTTATGACGCCATTATAGCGAGCGAAATATGCACACCCCTTTCTCGTCACTTGGCGGTCTCTGCAGAACAAGTGGATATGGGTCGCCATTTCAATATATACCACGTACATACCTGCGACCAGCTGGGAGAGTCATGATCGGTCGCTAATTTCGCGAAGTTAAATAGCGCTCGAAGAGGATTACAGCAGAAGGCAACTTTTGAAGATGGCTGGAAATTGTGGTGACATTTCTGGTTGCAGAATTTTTGGCACATGCGACACTAATGTACAACTTTTGGTTTTTTTCTCTTTTCGTTCCCCGTTGCGCATTCCATCCATGGCGCTAAAAAAAAACATTCCAAACCCTCGAGATATCGTTTGAGTTTTTATTCTTTCTCCAGTCTACCCAAAAAAAAGAATCAAATTGTTATATATATAGAGGGCGAGAGACCAAGAAGGTTGTCCTCTATTTCCCGCCTTGATAAACTCGATCCCAATGTTCGTCAAGCTAGGATGCGAGAGTGCGAAGCCCTTGTGCAACTTGTGGAATGCATCTTCAAGGTAAAAATGTTGCGAGTCGTTTCTTACTCGAACTTCTTGACCTTGGAGGCGGTGGACTTGACGCGCTTCGCGACAGGGCGGTTAATGTGGTGCTCGGGGATCCAGCTCTCGTCGTAGTCCTTGCCAGAGGAAGTAGCGACGCCAGCAGACTCGGAACCAGAGACAGGCTCGGACTCGACCTTCTTGGCCTTCTTGGCGGCGCGGGGAGCTCGCTTGGCCTGAGGGAAGAGAGCCTCAATCCAGGTCTTGTAGACGAAGTAGAGGGTACCAGCGAAGGCAGCAGTGAGGAAGAGATAGAGGAAGATGCTGGGAGGGGAACCAGGGTTAGCACGAAGAAGCCTTGGAGGCAGATGTGTGGATAGGGCAATGGAAAACATACATCTGGGGGTCGAGGAAGCTGGTGGGAGCTTCAACGATGGAGGCAGTGGAGTTGACAGCCTGGACCTGGTGAAGGGCGCCCTTGGAGTCGGTAATGACAGCGACGAGCTGGACAAAGACGTCCTGGGGGTTCATGTCCTGAGCGAAAGCGTAGGCAATCTCCTTCTTCTCACCGGCCTCGATCTCGAGGTCGTACTGAACCGAAGTGAGGTTGCGAACAATCTTCTCGTAGGCGGGGGCATCCTCGGGGAGCTCCTTGGTGGTGGTGAGGACACCGGCTAGGAAGGCGAGCTGAATGGCGCTGGTGTCGTGGTTGGTGATCTCGACGAGAGCCTTGGTAGGGCGGCCGTTGACGAGCTTCACGCCGAAGATGTCGGCGTCGGGGAAGGTGGCAGAAATATCGGCGAGGAGCGCAGGAGGAGTAACGGGAGAGGTGCCAGGCTCAGCATCGCCCTAGAGAGAGAGGAAGTTGGGTTAGCACGCGACAATTGATGGTGACACGCAAGAGGGTCATGGCGCTCGGGAGGGTGCAGGAAACGAACCTGGGCGACGGCGCCGAAGACCTGGGCGGCCAGGAGCGCGATGAGAGAAGCCTTGAAGAACATGGCGGCGGACAGACGGTGACAGGAACGGGCAGACGAGACAAGACGAGCCAGGGCGGGAGGAGACGAAGAAGAGGAAAGGGATGACGGAATAAGAAAAGAGAGCAAAACAGAGTCCCTTCGAATTAGCGACGAGATTGGGAAAATGGGGAAAAGTTGGTGTGGATGGTGTGGGTGTGACAATCTGGCCTCAGTCGCGACCAGCGAACCAGGGGCGCTCCTGCTCACTTGCGGTTGCGACAAGGGTGGCATGAGCTCTGGAGTCGAAGAGTAGCTCCGTAGGGAGCCAAGGGAAGGTTCTAGCGGTTCTACGTAACTTACCTACCTAGTCTGGCATGGAGATACCCTTGTGGGGGGGACCTCTTCAGTGGGCAAGCGGCCTGCAGTTGCCCGCTCCCAGGGGGGGAATTCCAAGGGGTGCTGCAGTGGGCCGAGCCCCTGGAAGTTGCACTTGGGCTTTGAATCCGATTTGGGACGTGGAGCTTGGGCCAATGGCCAATGGCGCGATTCCATTGACTTGGGGAAATGGGAAGGAGCTCGCACAGCTTAGAGCTTA
This sequence comes from Aquanectria penicillioides, assembly GCA_003415625.1. NCBI lineage: Eukaryota > Fungi > Ascomycota > Sordariomycetes > Hypocreales > Nectriaceae > Aquanectria > Aquanectria penicillioides. The sequence goes on along the minus strand of PYIU01000006.1, from coordinate 2,543,336 downwards.
CGCCTGCCACATGTCACAAGCTAGGTGCCACCTGTACCTGCCACTCGTCTCTCACCTGCCAGCTCCCAACGCGATCGAGATCAAGGCATCTACCCGATGCCTTATCCAGGATTGGCTAGCCTCTCAGAGATTGAACATTGTCACAAGGCAACTTCACTCTCTCATCATGCCCTTTTCTCTTATTTCTTGACGAGAGCCTTGAAGATAATCAACGGGTGGGTGAAATTAAGTGCTTTTTGACCAATTACACCAGCCTGGCGCTGGTGGGGTGATTGGTTGGTTTCTTCGTCCCCCACTGAATGCATCGCACCCACTATTCAAGCATGCGACGCACTGCTGAGACACCACAATGAAAGACTTGAAAATGAAGGACGTCGAAGCCTGAAGCGAATGAAATCATCGTTGACAATACATCATCTAGTCGCGCCCAACAGTTCTGCAATATGCCCCTTCACTGTCTTGTATGGTTCGAAGTTCAATTCAGTAATCAGCGGCCTCTATTGGCAAAATGGGTTAAAACACGGATAGTCGGTGTGCTTCTCGTGCGATGCTACCATCGCTTTTTTCCTCAGCCACATGAGTGTTTGGTGAAGCATTAGCCCTAAACGAGAGCCAATTGAATCATGATGGTAAATACAAGATTTGATAAGCCCCGTTCCTTGGTCGCCATGTTGCAAGGCCTGAGTAACATGAAGCCCCGGGGGCTTGGTTTAGGCTAGTAGGCCGCCATATGGTGCATCCCTATCTCATGCCCGTAATGAGTGAATTGCATCGGCAATTTCGCCGACACATTTATCTACCTTATTTTCTTTTATGGCCTACCATAGATCGTCAGTTTGGTTTAGTATGAACTCTTCTTTGGGAACTGCGGCGCCTTTCCCTCCGAGGACAATGGAGGTGGGATCACGGTTGAAGCATCTCATCGATCAGCATTTCTCGTAATGCTTTTGGTAGGTGCAGGGGATTCCGGTAAGCGTTTACCACTTTGTCACTTCATGCATTAGGCGGCATGCTTTCACTCTTCTATTTTCCAAAGTTTTACTGTGAGATCGATTGACTCCTGTTGTTTTTTCATGGCTAAAAGGAATCTGGGCTCTATTTTCGTTCACGGGTGTACCTAGCTTCTCTAACGAACAGGCAGCTGGCTAGGGGCTAGCCGGTAACTACTTTGTGAAAGTCGACTCGCCCAGATTTAGATAAAGCAAATCATCTTGGATGGATAAATTCCTGTTCCTGGGACCCGTCTGACCTCATCAGCTTACATATGACCAGAATACTGACATAGAAATTCATTCATGCCGTAATCAGACCTCCTCACGGCCTTGACCCGGACAAAAGTCCTCCTAATCTATGTGAGTTTTCGGCTACGGGGATTCTCTTGACCCCGAGTTGTTGAATTTGGCTTGGTTGATTTGTAATTGAAGTATCGTTGCATTTTATGTTCTGTCAGATGTGCTACCAAGTAAACCTGAAGAGGAAGGTCTATATCTCGTCAGGACGATGTCACATGTTCTTCTGATATCAACAAGAGTTTGAATTCAATGCTAATTTGCTATGCCTCTGAGCTTGTGCGCTTTGTAGACATCCCGAATTTTCAATAAAATTGTAAGAGGATATGCTCTCAGAGTGGCGAAAATGCGATACAGTCTTGAGGGACTTGGGTTGAACGAACGCCGGTGCCATGGATTGATTTGCGCCAGGAAAAAAACATAATTCTCCCGCAAGAGATAGAAAACACTCTCATTGGTTTCCCGTGTTTATCAAATCATAAAAACCGCCTTAAAAGCCTGGATATCACGCCTCGTATTACGCCATCGTACATATACGCGTATGAGGGCTTCAGGTCGTTTTCATTATCTCTTATTCCTACGCCAGTTGCAGTACAAACATTTGTATAAGTTTACACTTACAACTCTACCAACAAGGACGTCTTGGCATTGCTCAGCCGGACAATAGAGAAGATCCAGCCATCTTTCGCCAAATGGAGAACTTATCACTGTGACCCGTTTAAACACTTCATCTTTCACAAGCTTCAAAAGGTTCTTTGACAGCTTGAACAAGGCAGCAAGCAGTGCGGGCTCAGAGAGCATGGCAACCAGCCGTTTGCTAGGTCGCGCTGAACTGGTTGAGCTATCACAACAACAGCTCGTCAACTATACCAAGCGCTTTATAGAAACGCAAAGTGGCACTAGTTCTTCCATCGGAGTACTTGGTTTCCAAGGGAGCCCAGGGCCAAGGGAAATTTCTCCTGCTATGCAAGGCGCCGCTCTCCCTGCGCGGAGGTCGACCTATGTGCACACCGTGTACTATGGCGCCACCTTTGACCAAAACGACGCCCCTCAGGCTGCGCTTGATCGGACTGCCAAATTCCTCGACGAGAAGAAAGAAGGCGCTCTGGAGAGAGCGGGCACTGAAAACAGGCTCGTACATTAACGAGGCGAACCTATTCAACACCAACTTCAAGCATGATTACTATGGAGCCCATCATGACCGATTGCTGAGTATCAAGAAAAAGGACGACCCTACAAGCAGCTTGTTCGTGCTATCTGGAGTTGGAAGCGATGCATGGGGCTACAATTTGAACTCTGGCAAGCTCTGCCACAAGTAGACGTCTTCTAAGCGTCTAATATTCAACATCCTCCCCGATTTCTACTAGCCAGATGTATGTATCAAGTTGACTTAAGGTGAAGGAAGGAAACCATTGAAAGAGAATTGATTTCACTTATGTATATATTTCGTCTTTTTCACAACGGGAATGCTGTCATTCACACTCAACTGGGTTGTTAGTGGTTAGGAAGAATGCGTTGGAGGTACAAGTAGTTTACTGACCGGGACTCATTTAGTGCTTTTCAAGAAAGCTTCTCTGGCTAAGACAAGCTGTCTAAGAATGGATTGTACCTCCCGCGCGCCATTCATGGTGAATCGTCCGTTTATCACGTAGTGCGGCATATCCCTGACGCCTACTTGATATGTCTCCTTGGTCTGGGCTTCAATCTCCTCTCCGCCATCGTTGACAACAAGCCAAGCCATGGCCTCGTTTCGATCAATGCCCGCCCGCTCTGTCGCAGTTGATAAATCTTTTACGCTGGTGACGTCTCCGCCTTGCTCGAAGAACATCTTCATCACCTCCATTGTAAGGCGTGTCTCCAGTCCATCTTCTCCAGTCTTATCTTTCATGGCGGCCAAATGTTTTAGTCGGTGAGGGTCTCTCGTGTTTCCAATGGTTGAATTGAAGCGGAATTTCAAGCCTTCTGCCATGCCCTGGTTGTAGAGCTCTGTCAACACCTGGGGAACTCGGTCCTGCCCGGAACGAGTGGCCACCTTCTGCATGAAAGGCTGAGAAGTCGCATGGGGGTCGAGTTGGTATGAATGCCACGAAGTTGTGATTTTGTGATTAGCAGAGGCGGTCTCACGGGAAAGATTGAGAGCGCAGGAGAGACGGACGGCTCCGATGTAGCACCAGGGACATACGGGATCGGAGATGGCGGTGATAGCGAGCGTGGCTATCTTTAGCGATGGCCTAGAAGTTCAATTGATACTGTTAGAGGTTGCTTTTGTAAAGAAGATTTCATAACTTCGTCGGGGGATGTTGAGGACTGGGAGATTCTAAACAGGATGTGATCAAGCTGCGAATTTTGTTCTTTATTAGGCCGATTATGACAACTACAAATAAGTATGTATCCATATTATTTCTCTGTGCTCGTTTACATGTTGTCAGGGAAATCCCCATCTCAACAATAGCCAGGCCGAGCCGGATGCAATTTACAGAATGAAATTCCAGCACTTTCAATGCTTGTTATAATTCGGGTACAAATTGCTTCCGCGAAGCCTAACGGGTTCGCCGTTGGCGGATAACCTAAACCAGATCATACTATGCGGAGTTTGAGTTTATATGACTTATCATTTCTAACCTGCAGTGAGTGTGGCTTCTCGCCTGGCATTTAGAATGCACATAATGGTACATTGGTCTTCATTTTCAAAATAAATTTATGTCAAGATACTATGGACGGGTACCCGTGCAAATTCATTCATAGAGGTCGCGCCGATGAAATGTAGCCAATACACTCCCCAAAGCCAACTCCGTCACCCGCATATGCCGTGAGCCTCACCCCGTCGCCGTCCTCGAGATATCGCCGCTTCTTCCCCGTTGATAGCTCCCACTCTACTTTTCCGCCTTTTGTCATCTCAAGCAGGCAGCCGTGCTCGTCATCTCCTACGCCAGACACTGTTCCCGTTGCTAGCAAATCTCCCGAGTTGATGTTGCACCCGTTGATCGTCTGTTGTGCCACTAGGTCTCGGAATGTCCAGTACATCCACTCTAGCTTTGCCTTGCACACCCTGGTTGACGACCCCTCGGAAAGAACCTCGGCTTCGAGGGCGATCTTGTAACTCGACTTTGCTTTGTTATCCTGAAGGTACGACTTGACGGGGAACTGTTTCGTCGGAGGCTCAGTTGCAAAGGGCTCAAGAGCCTCGGGTGTCACGACCCACGGTGAGATGGAGGTACCGAAGCTTTTGCCGTTCATGGGACCGAGTGGATGCATCTCGAATCCTTGAATGTCTCGTGCTGATTTCCCAGTTAGTAAATATTGCTTCTGTGGTTACGGTTGGAGTCAATGGTTGTCTTACCACTCCAGTCGTTGACGATGACTATTCCAAAGATGTGCTCGTTTGCAGAATTGACGGCAACTCTCTCGCCGAATTTGGACGGTTTCCCAACAATGACGCCCATCTCCAGTTCGTAGTCAAGCGCTCTCGAGGGACCGAAGCCAATCTCCTCTCCGTCGCGATATTGTCCGTAAGGCCGGGTGATAGATGTGCCGGATACGACCACTGAAGAAGAGCGACCCGTGTAACCGATCGGGAGATGCAGAGATGCCGGAGGGAAGCTCCGAACTCCCAGGACAGCCTCGCCCGCGTTCAGCAAGTGCTCCGTTGAGCAGGAGAAATCTGTGAATCCTTTGACTTCTATGGGCAAATCCATTGTCACCTCCCCAATGGGGATGCCGAATTTGGATACAGCATTCTGATCGGCGAGTACGCTCTGGATAGCGCTGCGGAGCCGGACGAGTGCCGTCTTCTCTACGGCTGCAAGAGCATTGAGGGTGGACTGTCTTTCTCAGCACGGGTCTTTGTGAGATCAAGATAACTCTTTGCCTACCTCGGTGAATGTATTCTTCAGGCTCGTGGAAACAGCCAGCTCTAGATCGGCCAGGAAGAAGACACAGTCATGGAGCCGAGTAGCCACGGCAGCGGGACGCCCCTCCGTGCTCGCAATTCCATAGGGGATATTTTTCAAGGAAAAATGCTCCGCGTAGCTCATATTGACAATAATTGGATCAAAACCAGGCTCTTCAAACAGGGTCTGACCATTTTCTTGCAAAATGGGCGTCTCGGGCGTGTCCAGGTGAATATGTTTGGCCTTCACGGACTCCATCCCCCACCCCCACCGGGACGTTCCCCAGAGTCCCGGCTCCAAGTGGACGGCCCGTACACGAACCGAGGGCGGAGAAGGGGGGCTACAAGATGCGGAGTCTCGAAATTTACATCATTTCCGACTCGTATTTCGCTTATTTATTATTTTATTTATTTATTATTATTTTTTATTTTGTGCTTTTGCACCTGCGGTGGAAAGTGGGTGATCATCACGTCAAGGAGCCGACGGGCCAGCATCTGATTGTCAATCTACTCTCTCTTCTTCATCGAGTACGAGCTACCCCACACGGCACCATCCCGCATCCAAATAACTAGAAATAGCCCTGTCTTCGGGTTGTGGGTGGGCGGTTCTATGTCCTATCAAGTATTCTGCTTCTACAGCTCTATCTATTTTGGCGGGATGATGGGGAGCGTCACGTAGTTATCCAGGCCCTCGCCGAAGTGGATGTTGTTGGTGCCTGCAAACTTGGAAGCCGGTCTTTTTTTTTTTTTTTAGATGTTAGCAGGGGTAATTGCACGATGTGCATGGGAAATAAACATACCTGTCAACCTCGGAGTTGTGCTGGAAGACACCGCTGCCTTGAGTGTCTCCGCTGCTGACCTCGAAGATGAGCTTGCCGCCCTTTTCGACGACGACATTGGTCGGCCAGACCTCGACATCAACCGAGTAGACCTCGCCAGCCTTGACAGGTTGCACGTCGGCGGCAAAGTATTCTCGGTGGGGGAGATAGGGGCGATGCTTGGGGTGGTCGTCGTGGACCTTGCGGTTGCTCACCCGGAGCCATCCCTTGCAGAGGGGGATGGGATCGCCGGCGGTTCCGGTGTAGAGCACCTCCTTGCCAGTGGGATCAATGTGGCGGAGAGTGACGAACAGGTCGATATCAGTCTCACCAGAGTTTTCGGGCGTCACCGAGACGTTGAGATGAGCTGTGATGTGCCCAGTAACTTCAGTCTCTTCCTCGAACGGCGCGCTGGTGAACTGAGCCAGCTTTTGGTTGTCAAGATTACCTAGGGCTGGATAAGAAACCGTCTTTGACTCGGCGGCAGGTTGATTGGGCGTGAAGCTCTGGTCCGCCGTCAAGTACCATTTGGTGTATTGGGTACGAGGAATTGGCCATGCTTCCTCGTCGCGCTTCTGGTAAGCCTTTTCCTTCTCGGCGTCGTTGAAACCGACGTTGCCCTTCCTCAGCGTTAGAGTGACGGGAGGGACTTTGCCAGGAACGCTCCAGCCGTAGTCATCCTGGCCCTTGAGGAAGGCATTGAGGAAGCTCTTTTGGATCTTAACCTCATCGTGGTAGTAGAAAGGGAGGTCGTGTCGGCCGGTGATGAATCGAATGTACTTGAACTTGGAACCGGCGTGAGTGTAGCCTTCAACGTTGCCTCGCAAGTGCAGCAAGATGCCGCCCCAATTGGCAACACTGAGCAGGGGAACCTCGATATCCTCAAGACTATATTCCTTGCTCATGTAGTAGTCGTCGTCGCGGAACTTGTTCTTGACATTGTCTTGAGTTTGATCCTTGCGGTTCTGCGCCAACACCTCCTCAGGAAGGTCCCCCTCAATGGTATCCTCCTGGCCGCGGGCACCAGGGCCATCGGGCGGGAACTGAAGCTTGGAGCGGCCAGCCTTGCCGTATTGGTTCACGAGCACCTGGCGGTTCCACCAGAAGCCGATGAATCTGTCCGACAGAATACCGCCGTGGCGGCATCGATCGCGGTAGTAGTCCGACATGCCCTCCCACGGGATGATGGCGGCCAGGCCCTTGGGACGACGGGCAGCGACGCGCCATTGCGAGCCAGCGTAGTATGAAATACCCAACAGGCCAACCTTGCCCGACGACCAAGGCTGCTCAGCGGCCCATTCGACAACATCAAAGAAGCATTCGCTGGTGCCGCGGCTCATGGTATCCAGCAGACCAGGGCTCTGGCCGAGACCACGCTCGTCGGCGCGGACAATGGCATAACCCTCGCGCGTCCAGTAGACGGGATCGGGAGTCTCCCAGGCCGAATACTTGGAGCGGTGCTCAGGATTGACCTCGCTGAAGGAGCCGGCGTAAAAGGTGGCATAGGGGATATCTTTGCCGTATGGGCCATAGGTGACGAGGACCGGCCAGCGAGCATTGGAGTCGTCGGACTTGGGAAGGTAGACGTTTGCACGAATGGGCAGCGGGGACGCCTTGAGGGGAATGGAGACGTTCTTCATGAAGGTGAGGTTATTTTCCTCATCCTGGAAGACCTCCTGGAGGTCGCGAATGGGAGGTGTTTTAACGTCGGCCATGATGGGCAGCAGCTTTTCCTTGTGGGCTTTTCTTTCTGGACTGCACTTGGATTGTACTTGGACTGCACTTGGACTGCTGGGCTGAGTCTCGGGCGGAAAAGATGACCGATCGGATGGCTCAGTCTGCCAGATAGCATTCACTGATTGAGAAAAGGAAGAAGTTTACGATTGATGAGCAATTAAGCCGTCAATTATTCTTATTGCGCCTGCTGCTGGATCCTGCCTCTCTCCCTCACTCTCATGCGGGACGCACGGGACGGGGCCTCGGCCGGAAAGGTGGGGGCGGGGATGGAGATGGCTGGCTTGGAGGAGTCGTCAACGGAGGATGGGGGAGAGCAAAAGCGGATGGCATCATCGGTGGGAGATGTGTGTGTCGCAAAAGGATTACGGCGGAGCTCCTCATTTTCCATCAAGTCTATGAAAGGATGTGCTCTAGTTTATTTTATGCAGAAGGTCCTTGAGGGTGGTGGTGAAAACATTGACGTTTACACGGGGCCGGGCCACTTGGGCAGTTCGGGAGAAGAGAAAACGAACAAATAATGAAGGATGAAATCGGATAGCTTGAATCCAGTTTCGTTAAGGAATAATTGAATAAACTACAGGTTACGCATTTGTTTCCTCAGTCTTCAAAGCGACAGTCAAGTAAAAGCACAAACACACCGCTGCGATAGACACCGGTCCTCATCTAACCTAACCGCTTAGGGAGCCAGGACCAAGGACCGGCATCCTCTCACGCCCGACTCATTCATCATCAGTCACACCAACAATTAAAATTCGCCTCCAACTTGAGCGCGGAATAGAGACTCATTGAATTTGCCAACGGTTTTCCTCCAGATCCAGTTTCCAGTCTATGAAGCAGTTCAAGTCAGCTTTCAAAATATTCACAGATATTATGTATCGATGGTCGGAACGAACCGCTTGGAGGAATACACCCTCAAACATGTGGTAAAGGAAGAACTGCTCGGCAGGATGGGTTCCTCCCGGGCGCATCGAGAGATCGAGCCCCGTGTTCACGGGTCGATATGGGGGTGTCTGGCGGAAATCGTTGGTCCAGTATGCAGGGTTCTCGACGTGAGGATGAGGCGCATCGCGGCTCTGGGGGACGTTGCTGGAGCGAGTGATGCCGTTGACCTGCGAGCTCCCGGTAGACATGTGGATTTCATAGTCTTGGAGGAGTTCCTCCTGCGCGCGGATCTCGGTAGCCGTGGACGACATGGTGAGAAGATTGGATGCTGTTACACAAGGATTGAGCAGAGATGGAGAGATGGGAGGAAACAGAGAGAGGGAGAGCGAGAAGCAAAAAGACAAATTGAAGAAGAAATTTCGGGGGAAGAGGATTCTCTATCGTCTAGTTGGCCTTCGGATGGGCTGATGATATTGCAAGTCCAAAGCCGCTCGGGGAGAGATATCACTTTGCTTCGCGCCTCGACACGGAACGGGAGCCAGGGGGGGTTGGAATATCCGTCACACACGTCCACGGCGATGGCACGACTGATGAGTTTCCAGGGTTTTCTCGGTCGACTCCGAATTTCCCGAGCGCGAACACACGTGCAACTCTGGGGTCAGAGAGAGAGGGAGGGGGGGGGGGCGAAATGCCGGAACTTGAGGGGATCGATCAAAGCGGAGGCGGGCTCTCACTCATCCCCCACTTTCCGTCCCGGAGGAGGGCCGCCGGGACGGTTGCTGAGCGTCACAATGGGAGGCGTGGTAGGACAGACAAATGGCCAGACTCCAATTCCTCGAGCCAAAATTGGAGACTTTGATGGGATTAATTGAATTGTTTTTTGTTATCATCCAAGAGCATCGCCAAAAAAAAAAATTGTGTCAATTAGCGGGTTTTCCATTTCGTGCTTGATTGAGTCTCATCCCATCTTCCAATCTTCCACTTACACGCACCTCTCTCCCTCCCTCTCTCTCTCTCTCTCTCTTCTAACTCAACTCCTCCACCAAGCACCACCCATTCAAACACATCGAATCACATACCACAATGGACGCCGCCGTCGAGCGACTCCAGGACTCCGTCACCGACGGTCGCGCAGAGACGCTTCGCCTCCGCCAGAACCAGCTCCACGCCCTGCACCTCGCGCTGCGCACCAATGCCGCCGACATCTGCGCCGCCATGACAAAGGACACGGGCGCATCGGCCGCCGAGGTCGACGCCGAGTTTTACCTCGCCATGGAGGCCGTCCGTCACTTTTACGACGGGCTCGATTTCCACAAGACCCTCGAGGACGAGTACGCCGTGACTCGCGGCAAGGATTATGCCGCCCGGCGCTTGGGATTTGGCCTGGTGGTCTTGAGGCCCGGAAGCCACACGCGCTTCTTTTCAATTGTGAGCCCGCTGGCGGCCGCCTTGTCGGCAGCATGTTGCGTTGCCCTTGAGGTAAGTTTTGAGAGCTTTCTTTTCGCTGTCTTGTAAATTTCGAATTTGGGACGCGATGACTGATATGAAACCAATCTTAATCTCAGCTGCAAGAGAGTCTTCTGAACCTCGATGCCACTCTCCGCCAGGTCCTGCCCAAGGCCCTGGATCCCAACGTATTTGCCATCACAAACACCATCACCGACTCCAAGATCCTCTCTTCGGCGATCCTCGTCGACCAGAATAGCGGCTCCGGCTCCTCCACTCTGACCAACCAGCTCCTCTCCTCCAGCCAGCACCGCGCCATCGCAATCGTCGACCGCACTGCCGACCTCGACGCTGCAGCCAAGGCCATCACCGCCGCCCGCTTCAGCTTCGGCGGCATGTCCCCGTACGCACCCGATCTGGTCCTCGTAAACGAGTACGTCAAGAAGGAATTCTTCGAGGCGTGCTCGCGTTACGCGACTCTGTCTTTTGCGCGCGAGACGGCGGTCAAGCGTGTGGACAAGAACCAGAGCGAGAAGTCGAGAAAGGCTATCCAGGACGCCGAGGACAAGAGGGTTGCGTCGAGCTTTGGATCCAGCGACTTTAAGCTGGTTGACGTCAAGGACAGGTAAAGATCATTGACCCCCAAGCGGCATCGAAAACCGATGTATGTGAAATAAATAGCAACTAACAATCCGGTCTAGAGATGCTGCCATCGCCAACATCAAGGTCAAGGGCCGCTTCCTCCCCATCATCACATGCACCAGTCTTCTCGACGCCGTCTACAACAACCAGGAGCTTGACAAACCCCTGCTGGCCGCCTACTGCTTCGCCGCCAAAGACTCGGCAAAGTATCTCTCCCAGCACGTCTCGGCGCACATCTCGTGCATCAACCAGATCCCGCGCCACCTGCTCGTCGGCCCTGCGGCTCCCACTGCCCAGGAGCCAGACCTTCACTACCGATACAGCGCGACCATGTTCTCCGTCCCGCGACCGCAGTTTGTCGAGCCGCAGACCGAGGCCTTTAAGCAGGTTGAGAAGCTTCTGGACGGCGAGGCCGCCAGCGTGACGGTGCAGTCTGTGCGGGCTCTGGCGACCAAGCCGCTCAAGCCCACGGGACAGCCGCGCAACGACTACATGGGCTTCTTCGAGACGGGATTCTTCACGGGCTTTGGTATCACGCTCTCAGTTGTGGTACCGTTGGTCGGCTATGGTACATATGTCTTGGGGAGGCGAGGCCTGGAGTATGCCTTGAGGATGCGGACTTGAGTCAAGAGGATGACAGGGAGAATGTGTGAGAGAGTGAGAATGAGAGAGAAACGCCAGGTGCACATGTACATGCTTTCTCTCTGTGTGTATTTACCTATATCCATCTACATGTTATCAGAAGTTCAAGGGTCAAATAGTCTTGCTGTGTATGTTTTTACTGTCTGGAGAGGAAATTGTAACTGCAAAGTGTCTACATAGGAACCCAAGTAATCTAGTTCCCCCCCCCCCCCCCTCCCTTTTTTTTTTCTTCTTCTTCGTCTCGTCTCGTCTCGTCTATCCTTCTCTTGTCTGCTGTGTGCCCAATTCGATCCGCCAGTGCCTCCTCTTCCCTCGCGGCCAATGCATTTTCAATTCAAACCTCACACCACACTTCTCCAAAGATCCCCAAACATGCCACAAGCCTGCATCCCGGCTCCCGAGTGCAACGCGGCTTCTTTCCATCCCGGGAGGTGCGTCACCCAGTCACACATGCGAGCTGCGCGCCCCGGGAAATCCAGGCCTCCCGCTCGCTAGCTGCATCATTGCAAAGGTGCTGAATGGAGCCAGCGGGAGCAGCAGCAGCAGCAACCATTAGCAAACTCCAGCTAGTTCCAAGCTCGCTGTATTGACACGAAGATTTGCCGTAGGAGAGACTGCGGGGGTCGGAAAGTGGAGGGTCGGGGGCTTAACATCGGACCGGCCCCACCCAACCCGAGCTTCCCCGGATTCTCGGCAGGGCCCAAAAAAAATCAGGAAGCTGCCATCTCTGGGATCTTTCTCCCCCACATGCGGTAGCTTACAGCGGGGGGGGGGGGGAGGAAGGCGACAGGGGTGGGCGACGTGGTTCTATCCATAGGAGCGGGAGGAACAAGTGGAGGGAGCGCGTGGTTCATTTCAAGATACTTTGACAATCTATTTCTTCGCTTGTGATAATCTGCCCCGGAGCTGCGGCCGCTTGCGCTTTTTTTTTTATTTTATAATTTTTGTCAGTTTATCCTTGGGTTATCTTTCAGACGCCGAAGGACTCTCATTGTTGTACAATTCCCCCTCTCTCTTCTCCTTTGACTTCCCAAGTTTCGGTGAGGCAAAGAGCCCAAGGATTCTATTTCATCATCCTCTCACGGCAAACTAACAAAGTTGGCTCCTTTGCTTAACAACCTTTGATACACCCTCCCCCCAAATTTATCCCTTTAGTCTCGCGTCGCAACCATTGCAATGGCGGTTGGAAGCAAAGAAGAACCCATGAACCCCGTCCACCTCTACGCTCATGGCAGCACCATGATGTTGGGCGAAGAGCACTACTCGGGTGATTACTGGAAGAAGTGTGGCGACGAGGCGCTTGCGAATGGAATCGAGCATATTGTTATCATGGTAAGTGTAAACTCCAAACTCTCGCTCCCATTCTCGCCTATGCTCCATAATGTCGTCTGAATCTGAATAGACAGCAACAATAGAAGAGTCACTGACATCTCACAAAACAGGGTGCTCACTGGGCCACGTCCATCCCCAACACAATCCTCATCTCGGCAAATCCCAACCCGGGCAAGTCTCCCGTCGCCTACGTCCACCCGTCCAAGTACGTCGACTACAAGCTCAACCCGGACCTCGACTACGTGCCCACGATCCAGGCGCACCTCGCCGCCGCGGGCATCGACTCGCAGCCGGCGCCGACGTTTGACTGGATCCACGACACGTACCTCATCCTCATCCGCATGTTCCCCAACGGCTGCCCGCCCACGACGCTGCTCAGCATGAACCACACCTTCGACCCTCACTTCCACGTCACCGTCGGCGCCGCCCTCCGCCCGCTCCGCGCCCGCTCCCACCGGACCCTCTTCATCGGCTCCGGCGGCTCCGTCCACAACCTCTACCGCAACGTCTGGGGCCCCATGCTCCGCTACCGCGACAGCCTCGCACAGCCCACGCCCCCCGAGCCCTGGGCCCTCGACTTCCGCCAGGAGGTCATCGACCTCGTCTGCTGCGCCTACGAGGACGACGTGCCCGTCGACCGCGCCGTCTACGGCAAGGCCATCCGCGGCAAGAAGCCCTGCGGCGGCCCCATGCTGCGCCGCAAGGCCACGAGCCTGATGAAGCACCCGCGATACCGCGACGCCCACGCCACCGACGACCACTTCATGCAGACCATGTTTGTGGCGGGTCTGTGTGGTGGTAGAGGAGACGAGAACATGAAGGGCATCATGGGCGCCGAGGATTGGGAACTTACCAACATGTGCAATTCCCAGTTTACCCTTGGCAGCTGGGTCGAAGCAAAGTAGAAAGGCGGAAGGAGAAGAAGAGAACAACGGAGTGATACAGCCGGAGACAGATTGGAGAAAGGGCAAAGGCAAAGAAGAAGAATGCAGCGGGAGATGTCCACGAGGCCGTGTCTGAGGGAGAGATTGAGAAATTGACACCCTTATTTGATAGTTTGTTTGTTCTTCTTCCATTTGTTGTTGTTTTCTGTGTACGAAGTAAGCCTCAATCTATGTTAATCCCACCCGCATCATGAACAAAGGCAATGACCGGCCGGTGCCGTCTCTCTCATTGAAAGAAACGCGTCAAGCAAAATGCACTCCGTCATCCTTTCCTGCTCCATTCCACATCCCATACGCCATGAATAACAATGACTTTTTGCTCTTCTTTGCAGCACCACCAAAAGACGCCACGCCCCCAATGTATCTAACAGAAGCCCACCAAAAAAAAACCCCAAAAGAAAAACAACACTCAAGACAGATCCATTCCCCAATCAAAGTTGTCCATGTCTGACGTATCCAACGCGCCAAATAGATCTGCGTCGGCTGATGTATCGAGGCCGCTGACCGAGCCGCCGAGGCCAAGATCGGAGCCCACGCCCGCCATGCTCATATCCAGGCCCATATCCGCCGACATACTGTCTGCCTGCATCGCCGCCGCCGCTGCCAGCGAGTCGCCGAGGGCCGTCGCCTCGCCGTTCAGGTTCAGCGATATGTCGGCGGCCTGGAGCATCTGCGTCTCCGGCATCACCATCTGCGCCTCAACCCGTCGGTGGAGCCGCACAATAATTTCCGCCAGCACTGGGTCCTTCTTCTGGATCTTTTTGCATTCTTCCGCCTCTTGCTTGAGGACATCTCGCAGAGTAGATGGCCTCTGCACCGCCGGAGGCAGGTTGCCGTTCGCATCCATGACGTTGTTGCTGGCGATTCTCTCCTTGGCCGCGTCTGGGCCACAGATCATCGCCGTGGCCACATCGTACACAACACTAGCATTGCCGCTATCAGACTGCTGTCGTACCTCCTCCAATATCACATGGAGAAGTCTCTTTGAACCCAGGATCTGGAGACCAACCAGCACCTGGCGATGCGTATACGACGTGGGCATGATCACTGGGTGCATACTCCACTGTGTAAGCGCCTGGATTGTGTGCTTGATAGCGCTCGCCATGCCGCTGCTCTGTGTAGTGGTCCATGTCTCCAGCTCGTTCTGTTCTGGTTCTCCTGTGCGCCGCGACAGGGGAATACTCTCCTTCACCGCTCTCAAAAGGGGCTCGATGTCTTGGTTCTTGGGGTCCCGTCGCTGGTACATGCGCAAGGCGTGTTCTAACGGTTTTGCGATCAGATTCTTTACCGAAGACAGCATTGCGCTAGCCTCGCCGGAAATAGAGCTGGGGAGAAGAATGAGTTGTAGGATTTTGATGATAGATTTCTGTTCCTTCTGGTCAACCCAAAGGTAGTCTGCCAGGAAATGGATAGCCGGCACCAGGGAGGGCAATAGGAATGCTTCGACAAGGTCTGCTCGGCCATTAACTTGATATTCCATGTTTGATGGATTGGGAAACTCACACTCGACGCCTCCCTTCAGACTCTCATCGTTGAGATAACCATGTGTATATGCCACAACAATGTTCTGGAAAAGCGATGCCACTAGTAGATAAAAGTCCTGCGGTGGGCAAGACGACATCAACTCGTCACCAAGGCCACCAGCCTCTGAGTCAAAAAGGCCGTGGATCCATCCATTCAGGTGACCGCTCTCTTGCTGTGTCAATTCATCATTTGGTCGGCTAATATGGCCTCGGGCCAAAATTTTGGCCACACAGGAATCAGGAGATTGAATTCCCAGGTCTGCTGCTGTAAGGTTGTACCGGTATGCGAACGCGAGCACAAGAAGTAGGATTGCTCCGAACTCTTCATAAACCGGCTGGTACTCTCCTTGGTCCTCGTCATATGGCCAGTTGTCCAACAGTGTGCATAGCGGCTGAACAATGGTGGGCAATTTCTCAAACAATAAAATCACATCCAAAGATAGAGGTTTCTGTGCCAGTTGACTGCAGAGAAGCTTGAGAGACATAGTCTCCTTGTTGTTGCACAATTGACGCAAGACCTAGGGACATGAGCATTAGGACTCGAAAGCCGGGTTTAATTCAGCTTACCTCAATCAAAGCCTGACAGACAGCTCCCACGTTGCCGTCCATCTTGTCGAGTTCACGAATCAGGCCCTGAATCTTCTCAGTGTCGGAGAGGCAGTTTTGCACCAGCTTCTCCTTTGAGTACTTCTCGAGCGAGGGTTCGTAGGACATGGACATCTCTCCCAAGATCCTCTCAACATGCTCTCGCCGCACTAGACCGTGGAGGACGCATGCAGCACAGAATTCTTCTCTGACACTCTCGGTATAGGGGTTATTATTCCGGGATTCATCAAACATCAGCGATGCCGTAGGGAAAGTACTAGTATCCACATGGCTAAGCGCCTGGGTGATGCAGAACTCGGCTGACGTAGCAGCAAACTCGGGAGGGCAAAGCTGGTAGAGCAGTAGTGGGACCTTGTTAATCAAATATGATCGAAGGAGGTGGGCATCCTTCTGACCCTCGTTGCGGAACACGGCGTTGGCGAGGACGTCAAAGGATGCCAGGATAAGGTCAATGGCGCTAGATTGGACGTCGCCCTGTGTAAACGATTAGAAGAGACTCTGACAAGATTCAAGTATTCGTACCTGGTATCTGCTATTCATGTATGAGAAAAGGGCGTGATCGTCTAGCAAAGGTCGGGCCGAAAGCTAGAGATGGGTTAGCAAACCGATAGATGGTGGGATTCAAGACATGTACTAACAGCAGCATTTAGGTAAATGTACAACCCAGCTCGGGTGTTACCGATAGGGATCTCGGCCACTACAAAGTTGTCAAGGCCAACGGTGGAGTCAAGCAGATCATCCATAGCAGTGTTCGCAGCTTGCTTCTTCTTGTCAACCGGATCATGACTAGCGAGAGTCTCGTTTCGGAAGAGCTCTAGCTTCTCTGTAATCTCAGGAACCAGCTGCAATGTCGGCACAAAGCTGGCAAGGCTTGTTGAGAGCTCCTTTCGAGCTTCTACGAGGCCATACGGCGCAATTAGCATCAACTTGGTCGAGGAAGACGGTATTACCAATGCCTTACCTTTGGCAAATGGCCTACTGACAGCTCTAATAAGAACTCCATTTTCACAAAGCCGGAGCAATAGGGCCACCAGAGCAGCTCTAGAGGATTCCATGTCCACTCTCGCCTGGGATGATTGAAGATGCTCCATGACATCAGCTGCGAAAGCTGCCGAGGCCGATGTAAACAACGCCATCCACTTCGAGATGATCTTGACCACATCCAAAGCTATCCTTGTATCCGGGATGGCCTTCCCTTGAACGACAGACTTGGTCAAACTGTAGAAGATGAATTCTTCAAACCAGTAGGAGCTCTCCCATCGAGTGATTTCGGGTTTCTTCGGCTTATCCTTTCCATTCTGGTCATTGGTACCGTCTGCTTGTGCCTGGGGATCCGGTTGCGGTTGCGCCTGCGAGTGCGAAGAGGAGTATTTGAAGAGGGCCTTTAGGATAGAGGGCATATCGACGTAGCCCAGCTGAATAAGGACCTGAAGGTAGGGAGGGATGCGTGGGTCGAGAGTGTAATGGTTGTTGGCCTGGGGTCGGAGGAAGAAGTCGGCGATGAGGAAAGGAGGGAGAGGGTGCTTGGAGTAGACGAGCTGCACAAATGACTCGAAGCGATCGGTATCGAGGCGTTGGGAGATGCAGCGAGCGACAAACTGAGCCCAGTAGCTGAGGGCAGCCCGCAATGCGCCTCCAGCCACGACGCGTCCGTCCATGGCTGTCGGCATGGTACACGGTATCGAGGTAGAAGATGCAGCAGAGAAGATCTGTCGGGGATTGCGAGATGAGGAGCGAGGTAATGCGATCTTGTCGTGGTCGTCGAGGAGGGCGGAACGGTCGGTCGTCTGTTCTCGTCTTTGTCGTTGCCCGCAGATGGCTGGTCGACTAGATACCAACAGGAGAAATGCGGTGCAACACCATACGGCGGACAAGCTGATCCGACAAGGATTCTGGGGTAATTCGCTCAGCGGAAGAAAATATATAGAATCGTGATGGCGGTGGTTCCCCCACGCCAAAGAGAGAGTGAGCGCGCGCTTTGCAAACTCGTTTGATGTCGGTTTGGTAAATCAAGGTTGGCCTCAGCCTTGCAGGGACAAAGATCCATCTCTCGTGGCTGCACCTCCTCCCCTGTGTGGGCCGCCGGGTGGAGCGGCGCAATTCCGCACGGCGGGGGAGCGTGGGGACTGCGCTTTAGGGAAACCTTGACCAGCATCAAAATGAAACGGCTGGTTATCAAAAGAATATCATGTCAGCAGAGAATTAGGTTTCTGTATTTCTATTTATTTTCTTTAATTTTTTCGTCGGGGAAGGGAATGCGCCCTCCGTAAAGCGTGCCTACGATACTGAAGTGTGCTCCCTCAAAGTTGCTAGGATCAACATCTAGACAGAGAGCCCAACTAGCACAACGCAGCGCACGAGGTGGAACTCAATTTAATATCAACTACATTGCATCAATTAAGCGACGGTGAATCCATATTTGCTTATGCACAAAGCATAACGTAATAACAACGTTTGCTTCGACGGAAGGTGATAGTGGCAGAGACGGCTTTGAAGCTAGATGTGCATAAATCGCTTACATAGCAACTACCCAATCCGGCTCTAGTTCTAGATGAAACATTGGCGAGCCCTATTGTGTTTGCATGTATCTTCCCTCACCAGCCTCACCAAAACAGTATCATGGCAGTCTTGATTAGATAGAATACTTGTGTATCCCCAAGACGCTGCCTGGTTTCAGTGGTCTCATCGCAAATAACCATCGGCATGATTGTCGAGTTCGGCTAGCTTACCTGATGCCAGCATGTTTTCCATAGCCCCAATCAGCTATATAGACTATTGCATCTCAAGTGCTTGGAGCAGAGTGGATGTTTACGAGGTCCAATCTGTTCCTGGCGCTAGAAAGGCACCATTGATTCTTTGGGTTGTGTTGCCCATTCTTGGCTTTGTCCCAAAGAAGAATACGAGACTTTTATGGCTGCAACAACGCTACTCTGCCTCGCAGGGACAAATTGAGTGCCCCGAAAGGCGGTGGTCTGAGAGCATCTCCAGAGCCTCTCTATAATTTGGTTACTTTTGCCTCCCCTTTGACTTTGGCTTTGCCGTTCGTTAATGCTGGACTTTGTATTGTCGGTTCGAGCTCTTATTCTGCACTCTCCTCTTCAACTAAATCTTACACCCTTGATTCCTCGACGCCTGTCTCTTCTTCGTCCATCTCTTCTACACCTCTCTCGATGCCAAATTTGGCTACTTCAAGTTCTTCTATAACCTCCTCGGATACGCCCATCATCTCATCAACACCTATCGGCGGATAACACATGCGCAGAGCTAGGCCAAGCGGAGCGCCCAACTTGCCTCGGGGGATCACCGAATATCCAACCTGCTCCTCAAATTAGCTGAAACGGTTTGATGCAAAGGGGTCTATTTAGTTCACAGAGTTTATATAATATTTGCTTTGTTCATCCCAGGGCCATGATAAGGGATAACGCGACCAGCAGCTGAATCTGATAAATGAAATTCATGTTGACAGGGATATGGAAACTAAGTAGTGAAGCACCATTTCCCTTCATTTCCAAACCCCGGTTGCCAATCTATATTCCAGGCAAGAATTCAGTAATTGTTCCAGCTGTAAAAATTCATAACAAGTCCTAACGCGTGATGCTTTGACAGAGGCTGGGTCAAAAGAGGCTTGCTGAGCTCTGAGTTTCGATTGTGGGCTTGCCCCGCAACCCACCCAAGTATTTCCAATAGACTGTTGATGCACTTCACAACCGCTGCGCACCACTTTCAAGCCACATCTGTCACATTTAAGGGAAAGTCAATTTCTCTCTGACACTAAAGTATGCTTCATTAGAAGCCTATGAGCTCATCATTGGTTATTTTAGGATGCCGGCGCTTCGGCTTGGAGCAGTCTCGCATGTAACGGCTGCCATTATCCACATCGAAGCCAAGATCATGCTACACAGTTCTGCTTGAGTCTCTTCTTCTGGATTCAATTACTCAGTGGCCATGCTCTGAGTAAGGCACGACGTGCCACACAGCTTCTTCTGCTTTCATGCCAAACAAGTTGCCCAAGACTTTCTCATAAACTATGCAATGACAAGCAGTCCTAGGAGCCTTGCTACAGGAAACGAACCAACATCCACGACTAGATGAGATCCTTGACGCCAGGTTCAATGCCCTCCAGAACCTCCAACAGCTCCTCCCAGACTCTGGTCGTCAGCTTGTCTCCATCCTCACCCTTCATACTGCTCGGCCACACATACACCTTGCAGTCCGTCATCCAGTTCGCATGTGTCTCTTCTCCGGCCACAGCCGCCGCCACCAGGGTCCGCGCACCAACCTCCGGCGTTCGTGCCAGAATGCAATGAATAGCCATCACAATAAGGTTAAACGGGAACACCCAGTTTCGCCATAGTTCGGTTCGGCAGAGGCCAGGGTTCACCCCATTTACGATAATGTGGCCTTTTCCTGACGCGTCGACGGCCTCGCCTAGACGCTTTAGGGCCATGAGTTGTAAGAGTTTGGTTTCGTTATACCTCCTCCTCACGTCTGTGTTGGTATCCAAGGTCTCGAAAATTTTGCCTTCTCCCTCTTTTGGCAATTCTCCCTAAATTTTCACAATGTTAGGGTCGTTATAATGTGCTGAACATCGTGGGATACGAACCAAGAAGGCTGCATCCGACGTAACGATACTAAGATGTGGAGTAACGTTGAACTTGCTCGCTGTGCGGCGCAAGTTTGGCAGTGCCAAAAGTACAAGAAGGTAGGTTGAAATCACGTTCACAAGTAAGGCAATCTCATGGCCTTCAACCATCGTCCTCTGGAAGGTGAGAATACTGGCATTCCCCAGCAGCACGTCAACGCGATCTAGTTTGTCCACCCGGGCTGCAAATTCACGGACGCTGTCAATGGAAGTGAGATCCAGATGCCAAACCTCAACAGCATCTGCCCGTTGAGTCGACTCTTCAATATCTTTCTTTGCCGCCTCAGCGCTTTCGATATTCCGACATCCGAGGATCACTTTGGTAGCTCCCAATCGCACAAAGTGACGCGCTGCTTCGCGACCGAGACCTATAATGACAGAGTAAATACATAGCCTAGTTGATCCACTTCGTACAGGGCCTATTCAAGTATGCGAGAGAAAGGCGCAACTGACCAACATTGCCTCCAGTGATAACGATAGTCCTCCCAGAGCATTCTTCGGTGGGGACGGGGATCGTCAGGTACTGGCTGCAGAAGTAGCCCCAAAGTGACATGTTTGATGATGTTCTCGAGCAGACCCAAATGTGGAGACAAAGGGAGTATTGTTCAAAATTGAAATGAAAATCGCACCATCTTTGTGTCAAACGTTTATTCCTTGTCGATTTGCAAGTGGCGGAGAAGATAGGGCGCTATTAAGCATGCTCGTGCAGAGGGGCCTTCGGTGCTGATGACAAGGACGAAACACGTGGCTAATGCATATAAGCAACCATGGCCAGGCATCACCTAAAAGCCCAAAAGGGTATTTATACCTAGTTTAGTTAGGAAATTCTACCCCAGCATCTCTACACAGACGACGTTCCATTATCAGGCACAGTTCTTCATTACCAGGTGCTCTTGCGACACCTCGAGGTTTACATAATCAGTCATCATTAACGCGATTAGCGGGGTAGAAGAAGGAACATAATATAAGTTAAAAGATTTTGATCAATTATCATTCTATTTAATGTGAAAGAGTAACCAAAAAAGACGCGCTATTTGTGGTATCAGATATCTATCCTATCCATGCTATGAATCGGCAGATTCAACAAACCAAGTCCGCCAACCATCCCAGCGAAAATCTAAAGACAATTACCCCCCTACATATACTAACTTCCTCGCTTCTTCAAGTGGTATCATGGTGCGCATTGCCCATTGAGCTTTTCAACTTCTTACTTCTCGAAAGTCGTGGTCATGGTGCGCTTGCCAGCCGCCCAGAGATGCGAGTAGTCGGTGCCCAGGTAGCGGCCCTTGAACCACCAAATGAGAAAGCTGAACATCTTCATGGTGCCCATCTGGCCCGTGGCACGGCTGCGGCCCAGGGTGACGCCAAACATCTGCTTGGCGGCAGCCTGGTACGCGGGCACAGCCCCGCCGTCGATGTAGAGAGGGAAGTTCTTGACCATCCACTGAACCTGAGCGTCAGCGGCGGAAACTTTCGAAGGCTCCAGGCTGCCGGCATCGCCAATGACAAAGATGTTGTTGTAGCCCTCAGCCTTCAAGGAGGTGGTCTGCTTGATGTAGGCCCTGGAGTCCAGCATCTCCTTGGGCACGAACTCGGTGTTGGGGATGATGCCAGTAGTTGGGAGGTAAGCCTGAGCGGTGATGGTGCTGGTCTTGCCATCAGAAGAAAGGAGCTCGATAACGGTCTCGTCGCCCTGTGTGGTAGTTCCAGTGATTGTAGTGTTAGGGATGAGCTTCACCTTGAGCTTCTCAAGCTCCTTCTTGGCTGCCTGACGGACACTGGTCATGACGGGGTCATAAAGGGGCAGGTCCTCGGTATGGACGAGAATGACCTCCTTCTTTCCGTGCTGCGAGTACTCGAAGCCGAGCTCACCAGCTGTCTCAGCACCAGTGAGACCGCCTCCAGCAACGACAATAGTCTTGGCCTTCTTAATCTGCTCCTGCAGAGAGTGAAGCCTGGCCTTGGTCTGCTCAGTGGTACCAAGGGGCTTCCATGGCATGTCGTCCTTGGCACGGGCACCAGTGGCGATGATCAGAGTGTGGTAGTTGACCTCGCGGGAACCCCAACGTTGAGCTCCACACCAACAGTGTTGGAGGCAGGGTCCAGGGAGGCAGCCTTGCCCAGGACGAACTCGAACTTGCTGGGAGGGTATTGGGAGAAAGAGGGTGCCAGAGGAATGGAGACCTTCTCATCAGCAAATTGACCAGGGACGACCGCACGGGGCATGGCAATAGGCCAGTGGAAATCGGAGTTGGGAGCGACCAGGACAATCTTGAGGTCGTCGCGCTTGAGGACAAGGTTGACCATGGTCTGGCGGACAACAGGGACGGCAGCGGGGCCAGCGCCGAGTACAACTATGGTCTTGACGTCGGAAGCACCCATCTTGATATCGGTAGGATGTTCTACTCGAAGGTGGTGGAGTGTTTTTGGAGATCGAATGAGCTTGGGCTCAGTGGGGGGGGCCTTGGAAGGTTGTTTTGCGACACGAGAGGTATCAGTGGTCGAGGGTTAATGGTTCTCGAATTCGAGGGACTCGGTCAAATTTCTATGAGAATCGTTGGAATGGCGATTTCCCTTGTGCCTATGGTGAGTATTATAGTAGTGGGAATTCAGACAGATCTAGGTCGAGGTAAAGCTCGGTTATATGTACGGCAGCTATGTCCGAGAAAGAAGTACGGGGATAGGCTATGGGCCGTACCCCGAGCCACAAACCCGGGAGGGAAAAGTCAATTTGTCAACCATGATTTAAAAGCGCCCAATCGCTTTCCCACTTAAGGTTTCCATTAAGGGGACAAGCATGGTCCAACCTACACGATGAGAAATTGCACAGCCAAAACACGCGCGCGAACCATTCCAGGCGGCGTGCGTCGGGCCAAAGACGGAGACTTTGCGCAGTGGGTCTTTGCGCACCGCTAGGAGGACAGCCAAACAAGGGGCCACCCAGGCCCCCGGCAAAGCATTGAGACACGGCATATCAGATAACAAAACCATGCAAAACGCGGGGCCTCGGGTGCTCTCCAGAGCTTGAGTGACCGAGAAGCAGCAAATTCAACGACCACTGAGAGATTGCCGCGCGCGGTGACTTGGGCCCGACACGGGGCGTACCGAGCGGTGTGGGGCAGCGCCGTCAAGCCGTGCTGGCGGGACCAATCGTCTTCCTTGACGCTGGCTTTCTGCATTTGGGCCCTCCCTCCTGTAGTCACGTAGTGCCTCCCATTCCTTTCCAGCGGCTGCTCAGTGGCCTTTTAGCGGCCTTGATAGCCCCACTTACCGCCGCGACAAGTGTGGCTTGCGCGCGCCAGCGCACTTTTCGACTGTGCCAAGCTCGACATTGAAATCGATGGCAAAACGAAAGAATTATAAATAAAAAAAATAAAAAAAAGGAAGAAGGAGAAAAAAAGTTTAGATAATTTCATTATTCATGAATTCCAAGAAGAATGACTAATCTAGCAGTGAAAATACAACATTAATTGATGTTGTAACGTCCCGTTCCATGTCGCCTCCCTACCACCTCCCTTCAGATGGCTCAAAGTTGGCCCGAACCCCTACCAAAAGTCGCCGACGCCTCGTACAATTTTCACTTTCGACTTTCCCAATGCCAATTTCCCACGGTTGATTGGTTTTGATCCCGAGGTTCCGCTTATGAATCTTTCGCAGCCATGCCACATCTTGCTTCACCTATCCTGGTGCACAATCTGATAGATATTTTAAAATTGACTTGACATGTGCTGCACGCCTACGCGCGCGCGCTGAGGTGTGTTTCGAGCTCTTGGTCTACCCGCCTAAGCCAATCAGCAACCCGCCTGCCAGTGCATCTGTCCCAATACGGCATGTCGGACACTAAGGCCTCGGCAGTTGAACGATGCCACTACGTGCACACGCGAGCTGACACTCAAACCAGGCTAACAAGTTCCGCGGAATGATTCGTGATTAGTTATATGAGAAAAATTGTAAGCAGAGGAGAGGCCATTTGTAACACGACATCAATATGTCAGCTGTTACTGGGTTCGAACAATGACCGCCAGTCCCGTGAAAACTTCGCCCCAGCAACAACAGCCCCTTCGTGGGCTATTATCTCAATAGCGTACCTACCTCAAGCTCTCCAAATAACGGATTAGTTTGATTAGCCAGATTTTGCTACCCTGCTCAAGCATCAAGATCGCGATGCACTGTCAGAGACTTTACGCTCACGGTACCAATACTCTATGACACGGCACTGCAATCTCGATGGCGCACCATACAAAACTATGGCAGTCAGAGAATACGCTAGCAATCGCCGATGCTTCGTTCTATGGTAGATCGCCGATTCTATCTCCATGATGATGACCAGGTTGTGATATCAACACGGGCTTGTACGACATCAGGACATGACTAATGACTCGAGCCATCCATCTCGAGTCAAGGGCAAGACGTGCTTGCAGCCGCAAGACCAAGAACTTTCCGAACCGAAGCGAATCCCTTCGTCTGCGAACCGATCGTGATCCTGTCGCAACTCGGGCGCCTCTGTCGTCATGGTGAATTTTGGGCCGGAGAAAAGCTCAATTTGTGCTCCCCTCCTCACCCACAATCCCCATATGGCCGTGGTGCAGTTCAACGTCATCTCCAGTGCGCCCAAGTGCCCAAGCGGCAAGATGATGCAAACTCCTACTGCAACGCAACCCACCATCAAGCAGCATGTCTTATCTCCTGCGAAGCACGGTATGAGTCGCATGGTGACTTCAAGGGGGTATGGTGAAAAAATCCATATACGCCCAGGGAGAGGAGCATGGGTAGGATTGGGCGATGACGGAACCATGCTCGCCATGACGCTGCGTACCCATCAAGAGGGAGGTGGGCACAGGTCATCTTAGATCATGGGGAATTCCATCACTTTCGACGACGACGTCAAAAGAAACATCAAGCTCGACCGGGATTCCAGATGGAGGGTGTGGAATCTGCGTCAATCCATACATGTCACCGTCTACAGCGAGACGGTACCAAGTAAATGGCGGCCACGGATGACGGTATCGACAATGATTTTCAAACGACACCCGATGTCACTCACCCCGGGACGATCACGTGTGGCGCCATTAGAACCATCGCAAAAGGGGATGGGAGGCAAAATGAGGCAAAAAGGAGGGCCAAGATTGAGGCACGTATCCACCAGCCATGAGGATCAAGCGGACATGTATGGTCGACACCAGCGTCGGAAGCCAAATCATGCTGGCGCCAGAGAGCTCCCGAGGCTCGTGTTTGTGATCGTCCGGAGAATGTATGATGGCGCTGGTCGGCGGTTGATGCTCTTTGGTTTCATGCTGGTCAATACCGTCTGGAGAGAATCAGCCAGCTTGGGGATGTAAACGGTCCCCTAGCCTCCATCCAGGGCAAGAACGTCATCTACACGACGAAATGGCCCGCCAAGGCCTCGAAAGGGTATGTAGCGGGTTTGGGAAATTGTCAAACAGTCAACGCTTGTCCCTTCCTATCAGCTCTGACGGCCAATTTTGCGGCGAGCAGCACGGCAGAACAAGGATAGCCAAAGAACGATGATGCTTTTGCGCGTCCAACAACTTGCATGAAAGCCAGCTTCAGCATGGCCCGTGCCGTGTGCGTGTTGAGACTTGAGAGAGGAGTGACATCAGCGGGTGTGGCGGTTTATGTGGCGTGCTGCAGTGACCTCACTAGGGCGCCTCCCCGCGGTACCAGCGGTGCACTAGTGGGCTATGCCGTCATTGGCCCACCATCATCCACCACCATCCCATTACCACGCTCAGTTTCAAGCGTCACTCGGCGCGCTTCGTGTTGATGGCCTCTGCTCGCCATGGAGCATTCGACGTAATTGGGCTTGTCTTGCCCGTTTCTGTGAATCAAATGGGAACCATGAATCTCAAATAGAGATGCCTAGGACAGTGCAGCGGTGGCGGCGGAGGCGCCCTTGGTGGTTGTCGAGCCAATGCCGCTGGTCGACTTCAAACCAACGTCAGAATCAAGCAGCTTGTCTTGTTGGTGTCAGTATTTTGATGCGTTGGAGAGAGTTTTTGCACTTGGGCGCCCGAAAGCATGAGTTCGACGGGTTTACATAGCAAAACAAAGCACCAAAACAGAATTATATGTGATAGGGCTGCGCTGCAAACGCTGGGCAAGGCCTCAAAGGGTCCAAGGCTGTGAAGACTGGGCGAATCGGCGTCACGGGATGCTTCAAGGGCGGCGGCGGCTGACAGTGGTCAGCAGTAGCATGGAATCCCAGAACAGTTCCATCCCATCCCTTGAGCAGCCTGCAGACCCAGTCCAGACCCCAGCCGGCAGCCCGTCACGTCAACCCTCCTCCAGCTCCGGCCCCTCTTTGAACTTTACCCGAACATCAACTCACTTCACTCCCGCTCTTGGACTTGGACCCCGACAAAAGCAGTTGAATCACCGGCCGCGCTGCAAACAACCCAATCACTCCCGGTGCCTCGCCGACTTCTCCACTATCGCTTGCCGATTCCTGCAACAGCCTCATCGTCTATCGATCTTGGGAGGTAATGTCGAGCGGGACCCGCTCTCCCGCTGGTGAGGGGACCCAAGTCTTGCGCTTGCGCGACCACCGCCGGTCATAGCCCAGCTTGGAATGCCACCCTCAATCCTGCTTTTCCTCACCTCGTCCTCCACTCAAACTCGTCTCTCACCATCCTGGCCAACGAAAGTCAGGTCAACAGGATCCTATGGTACGCCAATCCCGGAACCTTGTGCCCGAGCTCAGCAGGTGCAGCGACGATCCTGTTTTCTTTCCATCAATCTCGGTCGCAATGTCTCGGGATCATCACCTCGGCATTGAAGCTAGGCCTGTGACCTATGGTTTACACAGGTGCCCGCACTTCTGCCCGTCCACGCCGTCCGAATGCTTCATACCACGGACCCGTCTCGCTCACGAGCCAGCCGCGTGATCCGCAATGGCTATCCGTATAGGTCTTGAGGCTGGAAAAGAATGCACACACTCAGGTCTGCAGCAGTAGCTCGTTCGGTCAGCAGACTAGCTAGCAGGACGATCCAGAAGGGGAATGAATGGGCCCGGCGGTGGTCCCTTGGTCTCCGTTTGATCCCCCCCAGGTTGGAAGCTGGGGTCTAGTTTGTACCGTGGGCCCTCAATTCCAATGCATCCTCGATGGGTAAAAACGGGATGGACCTGCGGACTCCGCAAGTTTCTCTAGGGCCTCGGCCTCTCATTGCAGACACGACGGTGTGTTGTCCGTGGGATGGGTCGATGATTGCCGACCGGTCCGGCATGCTACGCCATGCCATGCATTACATTGCAGTTCTCGCTTCCTTTCCCTCTCAGGTTTTCGGGGTCCTCCTCTTTCTTGCTCCGTCTTACCCTCCATACACAGGTACCACGGGAAGAGCTGATGTCGCGGCGTGGTGTGGCGTGGTGTGGTGAGGTGAGGTGAAGGAGGGCTTGGTGTGATAAGGTGGGATATGACTTCAATGCCAGACCCGGATCAACAGGGTCTTTCTGCTCCAGTCAAAGGCGTCCTTTGAGAACAGGTCCTCTCAAGCTTTTTTGGCTTCAATTCTCCACCAGAGAGCATCTCGTGGCGTCCTGGGTAGTGGTACCGTCAGTGCACTTGTAATGTGTAATGGACGGAGTCGTGGCAAACACTCCCAAAGGCTGAACTGGGATGGATGGATGGATGGGCAGAGGAGGACCCTGAAAGACGAGGGTAGGCGCAGGTCTCCGTCATGGTGGCGCGCCCAGAGGACAGGCGCAAGAGCACAGTAGTACGTTGCTGAACGCAATTGTATGTACTGTAAATTAAAGCCTGGAACCTTCAATGGCTGTAAATTACACCATCCGCATGCACTAAGAGAGCGATAATCACTGTCGATCACGGCTGGAGGTGGGCCAGGATTGGGCCAGCACTACGCGATCTCCTCCACCCCGACACGCAAGAGGGGCCAACGATGGAAGAGGTGTGTGAGGGCGAGCGGGTTTTTTTGGGTTGTTTTGGGGTGACGTTCTGCAATAGTATGGCTGCAAAAGAAGGGTCCATCCATGATCATAACATTGGTTGGTGGTGATTATGATGAGCGCCCCCCAGTCCAAGTCCGGCTGGCGAACGGCAATCCACCCCCCAAGCAGACTCCATCCCAGGATGGACCCATCCACGCCAAGCTGCTCCCCCTCCACCTTCACCTCCATCTCCACCTCCATCTCCCATCCTAGGTACCGCAGGCTGCTCGTCCATGGGTCCACGGAGTCCTTGGGGAGTGTGGAACAGTGGAGGGGGTAGGCTGAGCACCCGCTGTGTTGTGAGTCCGCCCCCAACAACAGCCTCCCCCCTCCTCTCCGCCACTTTGTGAGGTTATAATAAGAAGCTGTGATCCCCTCCCTAATACTCTTCTTGCTACCCTCCTGAATAGCATCTATCACACAGACTCCCGGATCATATCCCTTGATACCGTTGACGGTCAAGAAAGCAATGACATTTTCCCATTCGCATTTTCATTAAGACGTCAGCCTTCCACTTCAACAACATTACCTATACCTGATTGTTCAACTTTCTGCCTCATCACTATATCCATCATCACCATCACCATCACCACACTTGCAAGCCCATATAGTCCATACCTAACCAACTCAAATACAAACAACACCATGCCTGCTCGTCAGGACGCCTACTCCATCGCCATCCCCATCCCTGCCCCTCCTCCGCAGGACCTCCCTAGCTACTCGAGGTTTATACACGATCACACTAAGCGGCAGATGCAGGCGTTCG
Source organism: Aquanectria penicillioides (assembly GCA_003415625.1). NCBI lineage: Eukaryota > Fungi > Ascomycota > Sordariomycetes > Hypocreales > Nectriaceae > Aquanectria > Aquanectria penicillioides. The sequence continues at coordinate 2,514,209 of PYIU01000006.1, read as the reverse complement.
GCGCTGCTCCTAGCTCTCGCCGTCACGGAACCATCGTCATCAATGGCACCAGTCCCACCACCAATCCTCCTGGCTACAACTCCTAATTCATATCGCAAATATCGATCTTTCCAGCTCATCAGAACCCTTGAAAATATATTCGGCTCAAATTCCCATATTGGGAATCAAATCCCTCCCCTCATGACATCACCGCACACGAACTTGCAACCACCCTGACCGGTGGCGAAATGCATATCCCTCTGGTCTGACAGCTGAGGACAGCCAATTCAACAACCGACGTCACACCTTCCCCTCCTTCTAAAGAACCTCAAACGAAAAGGAAACTAAAGCGAAAACACGGCGTCTAGTTGATTGTGGAAAAACGAATGCGAGATTAGGCCTTGGAGTCGATTGGGTGGGAGAATAGGCAGTGGCTGCACCAGGCGTCGGCAGATCCCACTCCTTGATGCCCACCTATGTTTAGAACTATTTACGACACGGCGTTCAGGGATCTTGGTGCTTTATTCGGCAACTTGGGCAACGAGAAACACATGACATTGGAGGAAAGGCAACAAGGATAGCCTGTAGCGAATTGTGAAATGCCTATGCATAAGTGATACACGAAGTTGGAACGACGGCGATTTAGCACTGTAGCCAATTTAGGCAAATGACATGTCTGAATGAACCTGACGACGAAATTCAAAGAATCTATCATCATTACACTAACCGGTATTGCCTTGTTGCTACTGAAGCTTTCAATTATGTCCCTATTGGGGAAAAAAATACAAGTGCCCGCCCTGGATATTCCATGTGCCAAACTCCGAACCCACGGTAATGTCACCCCGAAGCCCTTCTCATGCAAGATTAATCAGGTCGTCCGTCCCCCTTTGCGACCTTTATGACCCAATGCCTGTCATCCCCAGCACATCATATCAGTGAGGGCTTCTTCTTGATACCCAACAACGCTGAATGATCTTTTTTCTTTTTCAATACTCGCTTGAATGAAGGTGCTGGTTTCTCAGCCTCAGTAGCTGGGACAGAAATCACTGCTGCTGCTGCTGCTGCTGCTGATGTACTTGGCGTGTTATCCGGCTGTACATCAGTCAACATCTGGTCCTCTGCATCGTCTTCGATGACGATGTCCAGCTGACTTCTCACAGCTGCAAATGCTCGCTTCGCTGCGTCGTTGTCTTCTCTCTCTTGCCGCTCTCGTTCCTCATCCTCGCTCCGCACGACGCTGTCGGCAAAGTGGACACCGTCCTTTTCGGAGCGGTTAATCCTAGCATTTCGTTGTCGAATCTCATCCAAGGCATCTGCCGCCGCCATTTCTCGTCGTGCATCAGCGTTCTTCGCCTCCAGGTCGGCCATCGCATTCTTCTCCTCCTCTCCAGCAGCCTCGGCCTCTTCACGTTCTAATCGATCCAGGCGCTGGTCCACCGTTTCATCTTCAGCGGCGCGGTTGCGCCAGGGCTCCATGTTTCGTACAGCACCCTTAACCATGGCATAGTCATTATTCTTGGGGTCTGTCCGAAAAATGATCTCGGCACTGCAACGAGTGCACTTGATGCTGAAGAAGAATATCTGGATGCCCAGGTACTTCTCATCCACTGGGGTCTCCTTCCTTGAGTTAAATTTTCGTCCCTTGTAGATGAACTCTCCACAGGTAGTACACTTCATGCTGAACGGCGCCATGAGTCGAACAGCTTGGACTATCTGTTTGTTAGCGACTGGAAGATAGCCTCAGGTATCAGGGGGTCACCTTACCTTTGGGGCCCGACTGCTTGGGTCCTCGACGACGGGAGATCTGGCTAGGATCAAAGTCGGCGGGATAGTATTTCTATACGTTTGTTAATATCTTTGCCTGAACATGGCCGTGGACTCGTGACATACCTGCAAAACCTTTCTTTCAGACATGATGGGCGCGTTGGACTCTCAGGTCAACCTAAAAGGCAAGAAAAAAAAAAGAAAAAATTATGGAGGAGTTGAAGAAATCCCGAGGGCCTCTTTACAAAATTTCAAGCCGTAAGGGTGGTTGGGAGGTTTGATCGATCAAACCGGAGGCAAATGAAGTCACAAGTTGGCAGTCGTGAGAACTGATTGTATGGCGGCCTGGAGGCTCGGACACGGATAAATGCGGACCGTGCTTGGAAATTCGATACGGAGGACGCCACATGACTAAGTAGCCTTATGTGTCGCTGCTTTAATACTTCTCTCCGAGAGCACAACTAAGAGGAGCAGAATATTCGAATGGCACTGGTGTGTAGGTCGTGGCGGTCTGAAGAGCACAATTGTAAGAAAATAAAAGTATCATCTACCTCTTCAATATTTATAACAGGGTAGAGAGAGAGATTAATCGACCTGAGCATTACGCATTACCAAAATGTAGCTCAGTCATTCCGTTCTCAGGGTGCACCCTTAAGTACTACCCAATCTACATACCCTTCTTCCAAAAGATCCTTGGTTGGTATCCAATCAGGGTGTCAAGTTCACAATTCGGACAGCTTCCAATGATAAATAAACATGTTCGTTTCAAGGTCCGCATCCTGACCATTGCCTCACCCAAAGCAACCTCATGGCTTGTGGCGGTGCCAATAAAGCGGCGTTCACGCTAACTGTAGTTCCTCGCCTCGCCACGCCACACTTCAATGTCAAACCCAACCAGCCTCTTGTCTTGGATGCACTTCATCTACCACTTCGCCATCTTGATTCACTCTACCTCGCGCCTCTCATCCTAAGGCGGCCGGCCCGATAGCAACACGAACAGAATCGCGAGAGAACACAACCCCAGACAACACCGAAAGACCACATTTTCCGCCGCCCACCATGCCCAAAGCCGAAGTCGGGTCCACCAAATATGTCGCCAATCGCATGAAATCGAAGGGCCTCCAGCGTCTCCGCTGGTACTGTCAGGTCTGCGAGAAGCAGTGCCGTGATGCGAACGGTTTCAAGATGCACACTCAGTCCGAGAGCCACGTCCGCCAGATGCTCATCGTTGGTGAAGACCCCAAGAAGTTTATCAACGACTTCACCAAGCAATTCCAACACGATTTCCTCCAGCTTTTAAGGACAGGACACGGCGAGAAGCAGGTGCATATCAACAGGTTCTACCAGGAATACATCGCCAACAAGGAACATATCCACATGAACGCGACGAAGTGGCCGTCGCTGACGGAGTTTGCAAAGTTCCTCGGTCGTGAGGGCATTTGCCGGGTGGAGGAGAACGACAAGGGCCTCCATATCTCTTGGATCGACAACTCCCCTGAAGCGTTGCGAAGAAAAGAAGCCCTGCGTCGCAAGGAAGCTCAAGACCAGGGCAACGAAGAGTTGGAGCAACGTATGATCCGAGAACAAATCAAGCGAGCACAGGCGACCAACGGAAACAAGGACGAACAGACCGAGGAGGATGCCGAAGCCCGTGAGCTCAAGAGACAAGATGGCGAGAAGATCACACTATCGTTCGGCGCCAAACCTGCAACCACTTCGGAAACGCCTACACCAAGCACGACAGAGGACAAAGTCGAAGCATCCACGTCTGCAGACACCAGCGCCGAGAAACCCAAGGAGCCTGAAGCTGCGCCTGCAAAGCCGAGCGGGTTTGGAGGCATCTCGATGAAGCTAGGTGGTAAGCCACAGGCCAAGAATGTCTTCGCGCAAGCAAAGAAGAATGCCCTCTCATCTGGAACCAAGAGGCCCGCAGCATTTGAGCAGCCAAAGAAGATGAGCGAAGCAGAGCGTATTATGAAGGAGGAAATGGAAAGGAAACGGTCACGAACAGCAGCTGGGTTCAGCATGCCTCCTGGCAAGAAGCCGAGAGGCAGCTAGAATTAGATTTGTTCATACTTATTCTTATAAACAACACGATATGGGAGGGCAGGCGTTCAAGGGCACAGAACATAGCATGTCAGTTCAAAAAATATGCCGGGGGCGTTCGGCTTGATGCGGAATTGTCTATGATAGATACCACAATGATGACTTTTTTTTTCTTTCAGCATGACCACTCTTGGGTTTCTCCCCAAAAACCCTTTCGTCCCATTCCCATCCAACGCCGAATTCGCCAGAAACAGTAATATCAACAAGAAATTGTCTTCAGGACTCCTCCTACGAGTCCGTCTCCGTCTCGGTTCCGTCGCGCCTAGTGGTTCCATCGTTAGCCCGTGTCCAGCCATCACTGCGGTATCCAGAGAAGATTCGAAGGCATCTCTCGTAGGTGCTACTTACGGGATGTAGTGTATCCGGTACTCCTCCTCGAGCGATGTGCGAATTTCGTCGGGAAGCTGGCCAGAGACCTTGATGGCGTACATGCCACTAACGTAGCCATCGAGGCGCTGCCACTTAGCGATCCACGAGCGTGCCGGGTTTGCGAGGGTGATGACGCCCTCAAACACCTGGGAGGTGCAGCTCTCAATCTGATCCTGGGATCCGGCGAGGTGGAGGAATTCCTCGCAGTTGGGGCAGCCCTCGTCACGGAAGCGCTAGAGGAAGAAAACAAGATATGTCAGCAAGGCGATGGCGTACGTGCGTGGGCAAAGAAGGTTGACATACGCTGTATGTCATGACGATGGAGCAGACCATGCAGGCGCGCAGGTGGCGCTGCTGGCCGGGGGTGACGAAGTTGGCCGAAGTCGACATTTCGCGGGTGCCCCGAGGATATTCGATGGGGTTGCGGTGACGAAGAGGGCGTGCGAAAGTTTGGGGAGAGAGCTACGCGGCTGATGAGGCTGGACGGGTTCGCAATGGTCAAGACTCCAGGTTGGTCGACGTCTATCGGGCTCTAAGGCGATTATGCAACTATGCATTTATGCAACAAAGATAGTATCCACCCTACCCACATGAAGAATCAGGTTCATCTACCTAGGTAGGTTTACCCAAGACTATTCAATCATTTACAGGCTCACAACTTCACTACAAAGCTGTAATTCTGGGTAATTCAGCAAAGGGAGTCATCGAAATATGGCGGAAAATTCAGAAACCGGGCCTCAAAAAGTCCATCTTCCAGAAAAAGGATCTGCCCAAATCTCACGAAATTCTCAAATTCACCATCAAGACCCCGTCGTTCTCATACGCACACCTTGAGCTCGTCACCGACGGCGAGGTGCCTGTTGAACTTGACAACCTTCAAGTCAAGTCTTACTGCACCGCTGCTTTGCGGCAGTTTCTAGGCCTGACTGGGGTGGCGATCCCGCTCGACATCCTCAAGGTCCAGGGCAGCCACTGCTGGCTGCGCGTCCCGCAACCTGACCTAGGCTCCTTTGCTGCGGCCATCACGGCGTGGAAAGGCACCAACGACAATGGCGTCCAATGCGTTCTCCGGGTCCGGCAGTGTTCAGACTGGCTGGGCACCATGGTAGGGACCGATGGCCAAGATCGATTATGGAATTCATGAAACAGCATCGTTTGGTCAACTCAGCCCCAGCACACACAATTTTTTTTCACATCTAGATGGGTATAAATGTATGCGTACATTTCCATCAAACCTGTCCTTGCAAATGCACCGTTCCCAGACGCCCGGGACATGTCTTGACTTGGTCGTCCACTCAAAAGTCCACTATCTCTCCCGTCAAACCAACTCTCATCCTCTGAGTCTCACATCAGAGATGACATAAGGGAGTTTTGGGCATATGCCTATCAATAAAATTAGCTCTCGCTCTAAGGAGAATGGTTATTGAGGACAGATTGGGCTTACCATGGGGCGGATATCAGGGTGCGGCACGGCATCGAACTGCTCGTACTTGAGCTTATAATCGGGGCCAATGTTGATGTAGGCACCTCTGTTCTCCGTTGAGTCGCAGTACCTAGGAGCAGAGAAGACTATAGAAATCAGTCAGCGCCATCGCAAACATGACGAAATTCAGTGTGAGAAAAAACATACCGGTAATACAACGGCCGTCGTGCTGAACCTCGTAACCATCCATGCGAACCTCGTGACTTCGGATAACAGCCTCAAGGCCGTTCTTCTCACAGAACTTCTTGGTGATATCAGGACCGAACTGCATGCCGACACCTCGCTTACTGGGGCCACGGCCGGGTTCATCTTGGGGATCAGTCCACAGCATCTCCATCATCAAGCCAGCTTGGCCGGGTTGTCGCTGGGCGTGTCGGTCCAGTTTTCGGATGTCGTCTAGGGTGACGCTGTCATCTGAGAACAAACCTCCGTGGAGGACCAGGTACTTGCTACCAATGAGAGTGGCCAGGGGCAGGGCGGAGAAACTCTCAGAGAAGAGCTTGAAGACTCTGTGACACAGTCAGCATTATGGTGCCAGGGAAGTAGTTGAGTGAGGGCCAGTGTACCTGTCGTTGTACTTGGCCTTGCATTCACCCTCGAAGCCATAGACACGGTTCATGTCATCTGTCTCGTGGTTTCCGCGGTTCAGGAAGAAGTTATTGGGTCGCAGCCACTTGTAGGCGTAGAGTAGCAGAGCAATCTCGGTGGACCAAGATCCTCGATCCACAAAGTCACCGTTGAACAGGTACCAGTGCTTATCATTGGGGGTTCCATTACGACGGAACAGCTCCATAAGATCGAAGTATTGGCCTGTACGCAATTATTAATATTTTTGAGGCAGCATCATTGGTTATTGGAAAACTCTTACCGTGGGTATCACCACAGACGGTCAATTGGACATCAGCAGGGATGTCCACCTCGACCATGGTAGGCTCATTATAAACCAGCCTCTTGACGGCAATAATAATCTGGTAGACATATTTGCGGTGGATCTTCTTACCGGTCTTGAATCTCTCGATCATGTCGTCAATAAACTCCTGGGTCATGGTGTCTTCTAGTCGGACACCGTCATACCCAGGCTCGACAATGACGGAGTCCAAGTCGAGACCCTCGGCGGCAGATGGCTCGTCGCCAACCTCAATAGCGGCGAAAAAGGCCAGCTGCCGCACAATCTTCTTGCACTCTTCAAGCTTGAGCTTAGCATCCTTGTTGCCGGGGTCAAGCTTGACGCATTCCTTGAAATCATCTAGTGCCTCCTTGGGCCGCAGGATCGCGGTCTTTGCCAAGCCTCGTCGGTAATACGCCTATATAATTTCGGAACAGTTTCATTTAGCCCTTGTCCAGGACGGTCGAATTCATCAGAGTCGGTTGTCGCTCACCTTGACCAGCTTTGGGTTTAGCTCGAGAGCAGTCGTCGCGTCGGCGATAGCGTAGCCGTAGGCTTCGGACTTGATATAGGCCTATGGGTTCGGGAAAGAGTCCAAAGTTAGTGAATTTCCAGCCTTGGGAGCTCTAGCGGGAGCCATCTGATAGCGAAGGGGGGGGCTTTGCGAACCTGTGCACGGTTGGTGAAGAAGGTGGGCTCCTTATCGTTGAGGGCGATGGCCTTGCTATAAAAATCGACAGCAGTGGGCCAGTCGCCAGAGGCGAAGGCCTTGTTGCCCTGGTTTTTGAGGTCGACGGCCGATTGCGACATGTTGAAGGAGGAGAGGAGGTTGATCGGAGGCTTGGGGGGTTCGAGGAGGGGCCCAACGTGGGGAAGCTCAGGATGACAGGTCGGGGGTGGGACTCGGGCTCCGAGATGGGAGGAGAGAATGCGCCGAGCGCAGCAGCAAGCGAATCTTTGAACCGATGGGATAGAAGCCTGTCGAGATGGGCAGCGGACTCGCGGGGGAAGCGTTTGGGAGACCGAGGGGGGCACGTGAAGGGTTGGCGAGGCTGCCGAGGGGCGAGGAGCGATTCACGGCGGGAGGCAAAAGACTGCAAAAGTGCAAGTTTTGGCCTTTTGGCGGACCGGCTTTTGGTGGAGCGGAATGCGGGACGGAGAGACACAAAGCGAAGCTTCCAGGGCCCCCCGCGGCCGGCGTCAATGAAGCCCGCTGGGCGCCCTACGACAGAACGGGACACCGGGGCGGCTGGTTTGTAGGCCGCTGCAGGGAGGGAGCACAGCACAGAGCCACCACAGCAGACAGAGATAGGCGGGCCACCAGCCGCTACAAGGGCAGGCTCTGCGGCATGCCATAGGCTACGGGTGCCCTATTGTTTTTGCCCAAACCAGTAATCTTGTGCGTGAGCCGCCCCCCCAAACGGCCCAGGGAGCCTGAACTTACCCTACCTCCAGCACAAGCCCAAGCACAGGCCGAGGCCGCTTTCAACCGATCGATCGCCACCCGCAGCGGCAGCAAACCGGCCGGAAGCAATCTGGGCTTGATCGGATAGTTGCATATGCACATGCATATGTGCATGTACCTTATGTACCCTCCCCTCCACCCACCACACCTGGAGATGATCACGGCGCGCCCACCAGTTCTATCGGCCCCACCAATCGTCTTGGCCCTTGCCTGTGCCGCCAGCTCTCTTTCAACGTCGCACCAGGCAGCTCACATCAACATCAGCATCAACATATGTAATCATCAACCCTCCACCACACATCCTTCGCATATTGCGCGACTACTTCTTTTCAGTGCGCATTAGCCAGGGCACTACGGTTCGCCTCTTTCTCCCTTCCAGGGGCGCTTGGCTTTGTGCTGTCATCGCGCCAAACATGGACCCCCGTCGCACGCAGGCACCTCGAGTGCCCTGGTACGGAAGAGGACCGACTTGGACTTGATGCCGCCGCCTCCGCCCGCGAAGAAAATCAAGCGTCCCAAAAAGGTTCTAGATGAGGACACATACACAGAAACCCTCTCTCAGATCATCGCTCGCGACTTCTTCCCGGGCCTATTGGAAACTGAGACGCAGCAAGAGTATCTTGATGCCCTCGAATCCAAAGATGCCGCCTGGATCTCCAGTGCCGGCCGGAGGCTGCAGCAGGTCATGACCCCAGGACGGCAAAAGCCTGCTTTTCAATCACAATCCAGACCCGTTATCAACGGGGATAGCACTCCGTCCGCTTATGGCGCGGACACGCCAGCATCATTCGCGTCCACCGCTGCGGAAACGCAGCCTCGCCTCAACACGAACATGAGCCTCTCCAAATTCCAGGAAACATACACCAGCGAGGATAACGAAAGCTTCTACAAGCTTGTCGACAAGCAGAATCAGAAAAAGGCTGACAAGTATGGATGGCTTTGGCGCGGCAACAAGCTCCCGTCGAAGCAAATGATCAAGCAGAAGGAAATCGAAGATAAGCTTAGCCAAAAACGCAGTCTGCTTGATGACGGCTTCAAACGGGACCGGCTAGCCATCAAAGATAAAGACGACCGGCCAGCTCGACCAGACACCTGGAACGCTAAACCCAGGAACAACTTGATGTTTGGGCCGGAGGGGGTCGATGATGGAGTAGTTACAGCCTCCCAAAAGGCCGAAGAAGCATCCAAAATGGCACCCAAGGCAATCATGTACGAAAACACGAGGATGCCACAACCCCATATCCCAGCACGGCCACCATCTCCCACCATGTCTGCGGTACGGGATGCCATCGCAGGAAAACCCCGACGCGAAGACCAAGACTCCAGCGCCATAGGAGGTGGAGAAACGCCAAGGGTGAACGGATACGCCTTTGTCGATGATGAGGATGACGAGCCTGAACCTGCTGTCCCTACGCCAATCATTAACCTGGGCCCCGGTGATTCCTCGACGAATCCGTTCAAGATACAAGAACAGCGCAAAAGAGAAACCTTGCATGAACGGATGGTGGACCGGATAGCAAAGTCTAAAAAGGAATCTACAAGAAATGGACTGACGGGAAGAGTCGACATGACTCCGGTACCAAAATTTCCTAGCAGCCCTCGAGTTTCCGGGGGGCTTACACCGGCAGCGCAGAGGCTTTGGAGCAAGATTGGTACACCAGGAAAGGGGAAGTCGGGGGGTTCGTTTGGTCAATCGACTCCAATGAAGCCCAGGGGCTCACTTCTGCGGTCCGTGAGTAGAGCAAGTTCAACATCAAGGTCGAGGTAAAGGACATGGATCAGCGACGGGCTACCCAACTCACGGTCAAAGTCACTGCACAAAGAACTTGAATGCATGACTTCTGTGGTGGTTTTTTTTGGGGATATTAAAATACATGAAATGTTAGGACCTAGGGTAAAGTTTCTGAATTACAGGAGTCCAGGCCTAGCACGATGGTAATGACAAGCATCATCAACATAGCTGGTAGGCGCAGGCGTTGGGTGTAGGGTACGGCAAAAGAAAATGTTTTATGGGAACGATACTACCCAAATTGGCAAGACCATAGCTCCACAAGAGAAGCTAGGACACACAGCAAATGAATAAGTTACACTACCAATTAGGCTTGCTAAATACCAATCAATATACTTGATAGTTTAAATCTATAATACACTCATAATCAGAGGAGACCTGGTGCTTCTCGTGGTATCTTCCATCAAGCTGTCGTTGGTTGACAGTTGAAGCTCGCTTAGTTGCATGAGCCCATCATTTACTCACGTACCCAGATGTAGATCATGGCAACTTTTTGGCGAGAGATCTAAACGACGAAACATCTCGCGCCAACATCCCACCCTGGTGACCAGCACCAGCTCGCCCGCCCAACGTCCCCCCGTCAATGCGCGCGCGGTCAATCGAGGCCGTGTAGCCCCTCGTCCCCCATGAGGTTCGTCGACTTCGCCATCGACCTCGCGGCAGTCCTCAATGCCTCCCGGTCCGTCGCCACCAAGCATGTCGCCTTGAGGAGCCGCCAGCTCGACAAGTATAGCCGCACGTCAAGCGTCGTCTCGGCACTGAGGGGCAGAGCTGCACAGAAGGCCTCGCACGAGCAGGCACCAGAAGAGAGCAGCCAATCGGGCCCGGAGAAGGAGGATTTCGGCCACGAGGCCCCCATCGAACGAGATGCGCCGATAGCTCAGGAACCGAAGCCTGTGCAGGAGCAACCTCAAGAGCGAGCGCAGAAAGTAACGAAACCACAAGAAATCAAGTTGAAGGCTGCTCCTGAAGCTGTTCAGCCCAAGAGAGATGCCTTCGCCGACGCCGTCTCGAACCTGAGATCGACCCAGGCCAGGAAGGAGGGGGAGGAGCTTGATCTCCCCGCCGACGTCGATGTCAACATCTTCCACACCACCCGCGGGTCGAAAATTCTAGGCTCTGTGAGGAAACAGAGAAGTTCAGCCCCTGGTGCTCAGGGCGGGTCAACCGGCGGCCCTGCCAAGGACCACCCTCTGCGATATTGGCCCAGGCCTCCTCCGATTGAACCCCAGGAGAGCTCCGAACCAGCTGTCCTCAAGTCCCAGACGCCCGAAATCAAACCCGAGCAGGTCACAGTGAAAGAGGAAGTTTTGGAGGAGTCAGAAGTCAAGAAAGCGACCCCAAGCACCTCGCAGACCAGCACACATCCAGAGCCGACAGCTCCGAAAATTGATGAAAGTGCTGCCCCAGCTCCCACTGAGCCAGCTAGCAACCCTCTGCACCGTGTTGCACCCGCTCACACCCTTCGCGAGTCTGCAGTTCCCGCATCCCGCCTCAGTCGTATCTGGAACTATGGCGGTCTTGCAGCTGGCATGTTGGGAGGTGCTATGTCAGAAGGCTTCAGTCGAGCCCTTGGCGGTGGAGGCGAGGGCTCTGTCCTGCTTAGCGGTAAGAACATGGAGCGTCTAGTCGCAAAGCTCTCCCGCATGCGTGGTGCTGCGCTCAAGATCGGTCAAGCGATGAGCTTCCAGGACTCCAAGATGCTACCCGCCCCCATCCAAGAGGTGCTGCAGCGTGTCCAGGACCGGGCCGACTACATGCCTGCGTGGCAGCGAGACAGAGTGCTCGCCGCCAACCTCGGGTCCGAATGGCGAGAACTGTTCAGCGAATTTGAGGAGAAGCCCATCGCCGCTGCTTCTATCGGCCAGGTGCACAAGGCGGTCCTCAAATCCAACGGCCAGCGAGTCGCCGTCAAGGTCCAGTTCCCTGGCGTCGCCGACTCCATCAACTCTGACCTCGACAACCTCAGCATCCTTCTCACAGCCACTAAGCTCCTTCCCAAGGGCCTTTATCTCAACAAGACGATTGATAACGCCCGCCTCGAGCTAGGCTGGGAGTGCGACTACACCCGTGAGGCGGAGTGCGCCATCCGCTACAAGCAGCTTCTCGGCTCCCACGATGACATCTTCTCCGTCCCCAGTGTCTACCTCGAGGCCTCGGGCAAGCAGGTCCTTACCATGGACTGGATGGATGGCACCGGCGTCACCCGCATCACATCCATCACTCAGGAGCAGCGCGACTGGATCGGAACCCAGATCCTGCGTCTCTGCCTCCGCGAAATCACAGAGTTCAAGTTTATGCAGACTGATCCCAACTGGACCAACTTCCTCTTCAACGAGGCCACCGAAAAGCTCGAGCTTCTCGACTTTGGCGCCTCCCGCGGGTACAAGGACGAGTTTGTCGCGCAGTACGTCCAGCTCCTCGAGGCCGCTTCTCGAGGTGACCGTCCCGCCGTGAAGGAACTCTCCGAGAGCCTAGGCTACCTGACGGGCCACGAGAGCAAAATCATGATCGACGCGCACACGAACTCGGTCCTCACCCTCGCCGAGCCCTTCCTCGCCTCGGCTCCCGAGGTCTACGACTTCAAGGACCAGACCATCACTGAGCGCGTCAAGTCCCTCATCCCCGTCATGCTGAACGAGCGCCTAGCGCCTCCGCCCGAGGAGACCTACAGCCTGCACCGCAAGCTGAGCGGCGCTTTTTTGCTGTGCGCTCGCCTAGGTAGCAAGGTACGCTGTCGCGAGATGTTCCAGGACAGCCTGGCCAAGGGCGGCTTCCTCGAGCAGAATTGATACGGTGAATCGGACGATACAAAAAAAACAAACCACACGAAAACTCTACTTTACTCATTTTGTATGAACATGTACGATATATTCATATTGTGTAACACCAACGTACCAACGTTAGACCAACTAAAAATGGGTTGGATGGGGTATATAATATCATAGAGAGAATAAAAAAAAAAGATCATGTCGGTACATCAAGGCTCTCTTCCAAACATGTGCAACTCGACCGTGACAGGAATCAGTCCATCCTTTTGAAACATGTATATACGTATGTGTGTCGTTCTCTTTTCCTTTATTTTTCTCCTTCACCCGCGAGACGTGACTCGTTGCAGTGAGCCCAACTCCTTCTTCTCCTTGCCGGCAACCTTCTTGCGTTTGCGCTCGATGGCGCGGTTGACTTGGCCCTTGCTCATGGTGGCGTAGCGGTCCATGAGGACTTTCTTCTTCTGCTCGCTCTTCTTCAGGTAGAAGGGCGTCTTTCCCTCGGCGACGAGCTCCTTCTCGCGCTTGCGGTGGTCGCGCAGCAGATTTTCCTCCTCCTCCTTGCGCACGCGGGCCTTCTTCTTGGACTCCATGGAGTGCAGCTGGCGCTTGAGGTTCTCCTTGGCGTCGAGGTTCTTGGTCTTCTTGATCTGGGCGCGGAGGTCGGCCATTTCCTTGTCGCGGTACTCGTCCAGGAAGGCATAGTTCTTCTGGGCCTTGGCCTCGTCCAGACGGCCGACGAGGGGGTCGAAGCGAGGGTCGCGGAACTGGCGGCGGTTGTCGGCGATGATTTCACGGCGGCGGGAGACGGGCCGCTTGGACGATTGTTCCTGGGGGCATGCTTTGAGGAGCGTTTCGGCGTGGGGTCATTCTTGGAGCGGGATGAGGGCTTGCGGGCGGGGGGCTTGTCTTCGTCTTTGAGGGAGTCGTCGGCAGCGGTGGATGTGGACTTGGATTTGCGCTTGGAGGGGGGTAGGGAGGCCTGGGCCTTTGCTAGGGCACCGAAGGAAATGGAGGAGAGGTCAACTTTCGGGGGGGCGGGTTCTTGGTCATCGTCCTAAGAGGAGTGGTGAGCATATGCAAGCGAGTGTTCGAGGCTGGCGAAGCATACCTCTGATTCTTGATCGGAGCCAGACTCGGGATCGGATGCGTCTTCTTCTTCGTCTTCGTCTTCGTCCTCGTGGACCTCCATCACATCACCATGGTCACGTCTTCGAGTTCCGTGCTCCTCAACCTCGTCATCATCGCTCGACGAAGCTTGGCTGCCGTCAGGATCCATTTCCCACTCGTCCTCTCGCCTGGGACGCACCCGTCGCTGAAGTCCGACGGAGCCGAGTTTCCTCTTGGGAGCCATGATGTTTTTTTTTCTTTCTCTTTGTCACCACTGTTGGTTTCTCCTCTATTTTCTTCGACTTGAGATCGAATCCGTCAAAGAATCACAAAATGGGTCAAGCCGCAACAGTGCTGGTGCGGTCTTGGGCGGTGATACTTTTTTAATTTTGCCCGCCCGATAAGCTCACGTCAAAATTCTTATCGGTAGACCCGGTATATGCATATCATTCTGTTTATGCAAGGGTCTTCCTCCGTGCCCCAGCTTGCCCCGCCACCAGCCGGAAGCTCAAGCCATCGCGCCGCGGCGCGGGTTTGGAAATGTGAGAGAGTCTCTGGTTGGTAGGAAGTGAAGGAGAGAAAAAAAAGTTCCAGGCAGTGAGTCCATTTGAAAGGCACCGAAAAGAGCGACGAAGAACCAATTGGCGCCTCAATCCCTCAATCCCACTCATGCCGCCTCAACAGTCGTTGGTCAGGACTAGTCGCACTTTCAACCAGTACATCTCTGGGTTGATTCGCACTTTCTTGCAAACCACGCCGTCTCATTCTTTTCGCTCAACTCTGACTGCATCCCCTCCTCCTCCTTCTCCTCCTTGGCCGCCGCCGCCGTCCGTGTGCTGCTCTGTCTGGCCTCCCGACCGCCAACAGCCTCCTCCGGCTCAACCTCAATCTCGTCTGCATCCTAACAGTTCTTCATCTTCTTTGCCAAAATCTCAAGTGGCTTCTGTCGCTCCTCCCCCGACAGCCACAACCACAACTACAACATCCTCCTTACCCTTGCATGCTCCAGAGCTGCTCACGGCGTCGAATATGATCAGCTACAAGAACCCCCAAAAGAACAAGAAGAAGTCGCAACAAGCAGTCGCGCCGGCAAACTCTCCTTCGACCACCCAAGTCGCAATCCCCAGCCTCACTTCAGTGCAGCCAAAAAAAGGCAACACTGCTACACTGTATGTCACCTCCCATTCCTTCTCCCACAGCTATCGCCGACAAACTAACCCTTCATCTAGACCATCCGCGAAACCCCCCAACGGTCCAAACCCAATATCCAAGAAAAAGGCAAAACTAACAACGCCATCACCCCCGGCGCTTCATCCGGTGGCGTGCCCGATCCCACGCCTCAATACATATCCCAAGCGCTACTTGCCCCTCACGCCCTCTCCCAGCCGCGCCGTATCCTCATCATCATGGACCTCAATGGCACTCTTCTCCATCGACCCAACAAGCGCCGGCCGTTCAACTTCGTAGAGCGCCCTCACGCCCGAGCCTTTCTGTCCTACTGTCTCGAAACCTTTTACGTCGCCATCTGGTCTTCGGCTCGCCCCGAGAACGTCTCCAAGATGGTTGCCCAGTTGCTCAACCCCGCCCAGCGCGAGCGCTGCCTCCTCATCTGGGCTCGTGACCAGTTTGGTCTGTCTCCAAGCGACTACGACTCCAAGGTCCAGGTCTACAAGCGCCTCACCAGCGTCTGGTCCAATCCCCGCGTTATGACATCCCATCCGACCGCTCAAGACGGTGGTCGCTGGGATCAGACCAACACCGTCCTCGTCGACGATTCCATGGAAAAGGCCCGGAGCGAGCCTTTCAACCTATTACAGATACCCGAGTTCTCAGGCACCACTACGGAACACCCCAATGTGTTGCCTCAAGTTCACGATTACCTGAATTTGCTATCTCACCAAGCCGATATCAGCCGCTTTATGCGGATGAGACCCTTCGAACTCGGTTCACACTACAGCCTTCCACAGTCCGCCTGAGGGATGTGCCCCACCAGCGCAATCAATGTCGATGATCAACTGGGTGGCATAACACGATAAACGCCGGACCATGCACGCATGCATGCACGGCATGGCCCCCCCTCCTGCCTTCTTTAGCTGTCGGGATCACCAAAATCCTTTTGCATTCTAGATACCCCGAGGCCACAATCCTCATTCCACACATATAGACATCTAAATCAATCAATACTGGCGCATTCAGAACACGGTCAAGATTAAATACATATATACATCAAGCAGTACGATAGACAGACACGCAGGTCATCATCAATAGTAATGTGCAAGGAGTGTTTGTTCGTTTGTAGCACAGTTCTGCGTCTATTGTCCGGTTTGTTTCGTCAAAAGTGACCTTTTCGCGGGCATTACGTACAACAAGCTGCCCCGGCCCGAGAGAGCCTACATGAGCCATAGCGTCATCACAATTCATTTTTCCCTCCCAATTCATATCTATCCATAAACCATTATCATCATCTCCCTCTCTGTCATGACATTCAAATGTTTATTTGAAAACCTTGCCGTCAGCACAGGGGAGCTCCTTGCCGTCAACAACGATACCCTTCTCCCAGCCCCAGGAGTCCTCAACAAATTGGCGGTCCTCAGGCTTGCTGGCGTCCAGTTTGGTGAAGCTGTAGCTCTCCCAATCGGGGGCGACATCGAAGACTGGCAGGAAATCCTGGCCGCGGATAACGAAGGCACCCTGGATGACGGAGGCGTTGTTCTCGCCGTAGACGGCAGCACAGCCGAAAACGTACTTGCGGGAACCCTCAAGACGGTTGTTGAAGCCGCCAATCAGGTTGTTGGACATGAAGACAAGGGTAAGCTCCTCGTTGTACTTGTAGTCAACCTTCCAGAGAGAGTACTCGCCCTCGCCATCGAACTTGAGGTTCTCCCAGAACCACTTCATGGCGGCAGGAGTGTCGAGGTTGGAGTAGGTTCGCTTCCACTCATCGAGGGCAACGGAGGGCTTGGGGAGAGCCTCAATGGGGTGCTTGGGCTTGGGGGCAGCGGGGGCCTCCTCGGCAGCAGGCTCCTCCTTCTTGGGGGTCTCCTTCTTGGGGGCCTCCTTCTTGGCCTCCTTCTTGGCCTCCTTCTTGGGCTGCTGCTCCTTCTTGGGGGGGTGTTGGTCAGAGCAGGAGTCTCAAGGAACTCAAGCTTCTCGGCAACGGCAGAGAAGATGGACTGGCTGCGGACAGTGTCAAACCAGCGGGTGACGTTAGGGTTCTCCTCACGGAAAGCCTTGTCGAAGAAGTACTGGAAGCCACGCTGGGCAACGCCAGCGGCAAAGAGGTCGGCAAGAGTGATACGCTCACCAACAAGGTAGGTGTTGTTCAGGAGGTGGGCCTCGACAACAGAGAAGTTCTTGAAGGTAGTCTTGGAGGCCTCGTCGACGTTCTTCTTGTTGTAGGGGACACGGCCGAGAAGAGGACCCATCCAGTCACCAAGGCCGGTGAGGACCTCAGAGTTGAAGTAAGACAGCCACTTCAGGATAGAAGCATAGCTAATTACCCGCGTTAGCCACGAGAGGGGTTCTTCATGAAGCACTAATGTGGGGTAATCTTACTCCTGCTTGGTCTTGCCGAGGAGGGTGGTCTTCTCGTTCTGGGAGGTGACTATGGCGGGGTCAGCAATTTCGCCCCACGACAATGGTCCGGCAGCAATGTGAAAAAGTGAAAGGTTTTGCAAGGTCAGAAGATAGACTATATCCACAAATTGATTTTTGAAAAATAAATTCAGACAGGGATAACTGTATTTGAAAAGCTGGCTCATCATTCGCAATCAAGCGGGGAAGCTCGATGGGGGCAGGGTAGAAAAAAATTTGAAAAGTGGTGCCATGAACGAGGGTTTCACATACAGTAAACAGCAATGGCAATGGCCTCAGAGAGGACGAAGCCGTCCTCGCCAACGAAGGCAGGGATCTTGCCGAGGCCGCTAGCAGAGAGGTGCTCAGCGGTAGCCTCGCCAGACTTGGCCTCAACAATGTTGAGCTCGAGGTCGTTGGCCTTGGCGACGGCCTTGATGGCAGTAGAGCGGGCGTTGCCCTGAACAAGAAAAACCGGTCAGTAAGGAACGGCGAGGCATACGTCAGGGCACGAGCTGATATACCTCGCGGGTGTAGAGCGTTCCGAAAGGCATCTTGGACGTTTGCTGGGTTGGCAACCAGAACAAGTTGTCAAAAGGTGAAGGAGAGGAGAAGTGAAGGAGGGGAATGTGTCATGAAGGAAATTTTTCTACGCTGGTGGGATAAATGGGCCGAATTGCATGCCCCGCGCTAAGGCAGCTGCCTGAGCAACGGCAAACAGCTGGCAACGGAGTGGCTAGAGCCGTGGCTGGTGAAGGTGGTGAAAATCTGGGCTTTGTGGCGGCGGAAGCCCACCTTGGCCCAATCATAGGTACCCAACTCGAATTGGACTGTCCACGTATCAGGTCTCAAGCTATCTCCACGTGACCTCTGCGGAGCTTGCAGCCCCTGCTTTGCATCTTGAATTCTCGTGAAGATTTTCTGGTCAGATCGTGATCATTGAGAGCCCGAATCCGCCATTTCGACGGGCCCCCTCGGAAAGTCGCCATCATGTCGACACTCACAAATGGCCTGCGGCACCTGCGATGCCCGAGCCAGCTTACCCGAGCCCAATTGTGCCAGCCTTCATTGGCCCGACCGAGCCTCCAATTCGGCATCCGAACGTTCAACACTGAGTCCTCGAAAGGAGCCGCAATCCCAGAGCAATCTGCTTTGGTCGAGTCTTCATCTGTCCCTCTACCTTTCCAAGGTGTCAAACATGCCCGTGCCGTTCCATCGACGCCCTCATACTTCTCCCGGGAGCCGCAATTCAACGACCTCTATATTCGAATTTCCCGCCTCTTGACAAAATATCACCACCTCCCCACTCTCCCTCCCAGCGAGGCTGCCCAAGCTCCATGGGTCAAACTAGCAGATATTCGTTCGAAACTCGGTGAACCGGTTAAGGCCTCACATTTCGCCAAGGTTCTGCGTGTCGCCAAGCGCCTTCATCTAATCGATCCGTCGCTGTTCCCCGAGGAGGTCAAGATTGCCCTGCAAGAATTCAAGCGAGATATCGACCCCTTCAGCAATGTGGCACGCATCGGTGTCGTCGACAATCATGGTCGAGCCATTGGTGTCGGCAAGAGAAAGGAGTCGACCGCTCGCGCCTGGGTTGTGGAGGGTACCGGCGAGGTTCTCATCAATGGCAAGACCCTCAGCGAGGCGTTCGGCCGTGTTCACGACCGCGAAAGCGCCATCTGGGCCTTGCAGGCCACTGAGAGATTGGACAAGTACAATGTTTGGGCTCTAGTGGAAGGCGGCGGAACGACCGGTCAAGCTGAAGCTCTCACTCTGGCTGTTGCCAAAGCTTTGATCGTCCACGAGCCCGCCCTGAAGACTGCTCTTCGAAAAGGTACGTATTCCGGATTTTCAATCATAGCATGAGCCTTTTTAGGACGAAGACTAATCTCCCCGTCTCCAGCCGGCTGCATCACGAGGGACCCGAGAACTGTGGAGAGGAAGAAGCACGGCCATGTCAAGGCACGCAAGATGCCTGCTTGGGTCAAGCGATAAGCAGATTCTTCAGAAAGATGATGATGCGGAACTGTGGGACGAATCAATGGTGGTGTGGGGGCTCGCGAGATGGATGGCGAACGGGCCAAGTGATGCCGTACGTCGGCCTGTACTGTACTGTACAAACAAACAAACATCAATGTAGTTTTAGAATCACGGGATTGGTTTTCAAGGCCGCCACTAAGACGCAATCACTAACATGTCACATTCAGTCGGGGGTGGAAGTGTGACATGCCGTTGTCGGCGCAAGGGCCGCCGACCATGTGACAATGAGCGATGGATGTTGGTGCGGGCGTCAAGGCTCTCGGCAAGACAACATGTGCGTGTCCAAATTGATTGCAACTGGTGGCTGATCCAACATCCAACACTCAATCCAACATTACAAGCAGGGACAGCCATAATAACGCCATCGGGAGGCTCGCCACGTGCCATGCATCCATTCCCGTGGGGTTTTCGGATAGTTAGATCTGAGAAACGCCTGATAGTAAACATGGGAGACCTTGGTTTAATGTGACGAGTCGGCGATATTTCGCGTATTTTGTAGGGAAAAAGGTCGATCGAGGTATAGGGTAGTTTACTGTGGAGTTGGAATGCCATTTCATCCATGCACATGTAACGATGCTTTGAGGAATCGGCCAACCCGGAAGAAGACACGGGCCAGCTTTCAAAGTTCCCTGCAAGTTCATACATACCATGACGATAATGGGCAAGCCACACGCGGAATCTTAAGCCCAGGGCGTTGTCGGATAACGCAGCTAATCAGCCCATGCTCAGTCCTCGTCGCCATGTTAATGACTTCATAAACTGGGTAGACACCCGTGCCCCTGCAACAAAACGTGGCATCTACGCCGGATGGCTGCCCGGTGCAGGGCTTTGACGGAATTCAACATCATCTGGCCAGATTTGGGTTTGAACCGGTCTTAGTGGGGATTTTTGTGGGCGATGGTGCTGTACTGCTGCTATCGTGTGAAGGTAAACCAAGGCTCGAGGGAAAATCTCTCAGACCGGGTGGTGAAGTGGGCTGTGCCCGCTGCGAGTCCATCCCCCCAGCTCATCCCGTCCCAATTCCATCCCATCCGTATTCAAAGTGGCATCAGCATGTCCAGGATGAGCGGCAATTAAGGCGCGACTGCATGCTGAAGCGGGTTCGGCGGCTCGAAAAACTGGTTGGCCGCGTGAGAGTTACTATGTATGTAATTAACTCGTCGAAGGGTGTTTCAATTGCATGGAGGCTGGCCGACCGTTGGAAGTATACACATATCCCCACAGGGATCACAAAAGTTAGTTCGGGCAAAACGGTTTTCGGAATCGTCCCCAGCAAGCCCAAGGGTCCAGGTATCTTTTAATGCTTGCGCCACCTAATCCGTTTTCAAAATAGTCCCTAGAATATTGAATACAGTGGTTTTGGCAATCACCATCCCCCTTTACTGGGGGTCCTGTCCAATTCTGTCTCGAGGAGGTAAACTCTGATGGCCGAAATATTCGGTTAAGAAGCTTAATCTGCGACACGGTGCTGAGCGCAACAGCGGCTGTGGCACAGTCGGGACTGGTGTGTCTAAGATCCAGAAGGCTTCTAGAAGGCCAAATGTGGGTTGGGTGTTTCAGCCCGCTGGGATGGAGTGATCCGGTTGGTTTGGCCAGGCAGTTTCAGCAGTAGCAGACATTGTGTGTTGGCGGGTCGATGGATGGGAATCCTCCGAAAAAGCGACGAACAGAAGAGCAGCTAACAATTGCGATGACGGCATCGAACAGAGCAGCAGGGGCTGGTTGGCAACGGGTGGCATCACTTAGATGGTGAGAGGACTGAGGTTTGAGGCCGTCGGCGTAGTTCCAGGCCAGCTCGGGCTTAGGCCAGGCCAGACCCGATAGAGGGTACTTCCCGAGGTGGAGGCAGAGGGTTGACGAAAGGCGGACGGTGGTTTGAGGTCGGCGTTTGGGGCGGACGCACCCACGACTGGACGAGAGCCCCGGACGAGACCAAGAACAAGGCCAAGGCCAAACGTAACCGTTGCGGCCCTCTGTACTCTGTACCTGTATGCGGTAATAGATATCCGATTGCCTGCTGGTACTTCGTACAGAGCCACGCCTCTTCGATGAGGCTGAGATCGGCCCTTGATCTTACATCCAGGGCCAGTCCGATGCGGCGTCTTGCAGGCCAATGCAGTAGTGAATGCATTGCCGCGGCGGCGCGGCGACTCGGATGGCGGGCACGAATTGTCGATTACCGCTGACGAACATGAGCCGGGAAGCAGTGCGCCAGAACCTGCACAACATCGACGCACCTTGGCACCCAGGTGGTGCACACCAAGAGGGCAGTCGGGCCAGTGTAAGGACAGGCGCAAGGCGACGTTCGCGCCTCGTCGAAGCAGATTGGAACCATGACATGATGACCTCCAGTTGGCCAATGGCTCAGGCTGTGGGCAGCTTCATGATTGGGCTTGCTCTCGGCCTTGGGGTCGTGGGGACACTTCCTGCTCTCCACTCGCGCCGCCCGCCAGTCCTCGAGTACGGGACGGCTCCTCTCATGCAGAGCTGATGCGCGTTGCCTGTTGCAGTTCTAGACGCGCGAGACATGATCCGATATGCGCGTCAGCTAGCGAGCTTCAGCAGCAAACCCTGCGGCTCAGGTACCGGTACGGGTCCAAAGGCAAGTGTGTGTGGAGCCGCCGATGGGAGATCTCGGTGACGGGGTTGACAATTTCATCTGGGCACCACCCTTTTTCTGGAGGGAGGGGTGCCGAAGGGAATAGAGGTGGCCAGTGTAGCGGAAGAACCTAGTGGAAGGAATTAGATAGGATCCCGCCAGGGGAGATGACGATGGGGGAACGGAGATGATGTTGAGGTGGCAAGTTTGAGTGAGGATTATGCAAACGCATCGTGGTCTTTTCTTTTCGCTGGCGTTGGTGCTGGCTGGCGTTGGCGGCCTGGTTTTGGGTGCCTTCTGGATGTTGTTCAAAAATAGGTTGTTGTTGCGGGTGGTTACAGCGGTGTGGGGGACCAGATTTGTGGCAGAGACTGTGACAGGTGGCCAGCTGGCAGCAGCAGCTGGCAGCCAGTTTTGCGTGTTTCGGGGGACGTCTATGGGGGGAGGGGTGTGTGAAAACTGCGCGTGTGGTAAATTGCTCGGGCCAGGCGTCCTGCCTACTATTTCCAGCCAGCGAATGCTGGGTAGCTACCTGATAGGAAGGTACCTCTATTGAAGGAGCATAATAGCATGGAGGCACGCAGCGGAGGTAGGCACCTCCCTCCCTATCTAGTAGGTACCTATGTACCTGCTTCAGGGCATTGGCAGTGGCTGAGGCACAGCTGGCAAGTGGCAGTTGTTGTCAGGCCTTGCATCTTCCGCTGACATGGCATCTCATCACTCCCCCCCCCCCCCCCCCGATCCATCGACAATGACATCCACCTTCCATCTGTCTGAGTATTTCTGTCCTTCTCAAGCCCCAGTTATCCCAGTGTCCAGGGCTCACTCCGACCCCCGCCCTCGGGCTCCTTCCCCACTCGTCCAGCCCCACGATCAAGTTTCATTGGTGCAGCAGCCCTGGTCACTAAAAATTTCCGCCTGACAACATCCATGCCTTTTGCAATACAGCCTGCCCCTGGCGTCGACTTTCTTCTAGTCGCTCCCACGGCCAGACATGGTTCAAGGGCCCAGAGTTTTCACCATGACATGGCTCTACGACGTAGGATGGCCCGTCCTCTTCCTCATGGTTGCGCCTGAAAGTTTCGTGGGCCATCATTGGCTTCCGACCGCATTAGAGCTAGCACACAAGCAACAACCCGAACGTACCGGTACCATTACCTCACCCGCCTCTCACCAGCTCACCTCACCAGCCCCAGACCGTAAGCCCCAGTCTGCCAACCCGATGTCTGTGGTTCGGACGCAGAAGCTCGTGCCGTCGTCGCACTCTCCGAAGGAACCACACGGGCCGGCCAACGGACACATCAGGTACGAGGTACTGGACCATATGTGCAATGTCCCGCCCGGGCACTCCAGCGCTGGCTCATCCATGCTGCGCTCCGTTTGGGTACGGGACGCAGGTCCACGACGTCGCTTGGCATGGATCAGAACGGATGGAATCCAATGTTACCTTCACCCATCGATTGGGCTACGTTTCTTGACCCTCGAGACTCTGGATCCCAGAGTGGGCTGCGAACTAGGTTCTACTTTGATCTGGGTTGTTTTTACTTACTTTTTATTGCTTCTGTTTGGACTGGGCGGATTTCCTTTTTTTTCGCAAAAACTTCCTCGTCATGCCTGTGCCCCATATTGTCACCCTTGTCGGCAGGAGAGTGAATTTTTTTTGTTTCTTCACGGCAGAATCAGCTCCCTTTGGTACCCTGAGCCGCGGAGAGGAAGTCTGCCAAACCCCCGGGTGTCTTAGATCCAGCATGGCCGTCTTGCTTTTTCTTCCTATCCCAGCTGTTGGCTGCCTTCTAGCCTGAGATCATCTTTGGCACACTGGGATATGACTGCTAACACGGGGTGTCGATTGGCTGTGGAATTGCCATCCTTGGTAATGGAATCGGGTCTTGACAGGTACACCAGAAATGGCTTACATGTGTTTGGCTACGCAGCGGCCTTCGGTATTCGACCCTTCGGGTCTGTTTTTTCGGCATCTCAGCCGCTGTCTGATCTTCGGCCGACCAAGGGCAAACCTAGGAATGCCGGGATACCGTCTAATCATTGACATGCTCGTGTGCGGCACAGCACTTGTGTATTTTTTTTTTTCGATCTTTCCTTTTTCCTGCGACTTTGCACTAAATGTGTTTCAAAATCTCTGCGAGGATTGGACCTCAGAACATGTCCCTGGGCGTGTCGTGTCGTGGCGGAATTGCCATCTGTCAAGTCGGGGCATGCAAAATGCAATTGGGACGGGCACCACGACACACTCCCACAGGTTTGTCTGTCTATGTTCCTGAGGCCCTGACCTGACTTCTAGTTGCCCTGTGCTTGGTGCTTGGGCAGAAACGTACCAGTAATCATCAGGATCGTGGGACTTGTCTCAAGTTGGAAATAACCCACTCGACGACGCGTTTAGACTTTGCCAGTCCTCCACCCACCTCCCATTGACTGACCAGCCTAAGGGATCTCCATCCAAGCCCCGTTCATTCCTCAGGTGCTGTACGGACCATGGAGTGCACCAACTACAGCAGCAGCAGCAGCATCCATCACCTGCAGCACAGCAGGGCCCCGTCTTCTCCAGCTCCAGCACCTCCTACGCGCGCTCCAGGGTCTTTGTAGCGGAAACAGTTGCTTTACCATGCACCATTCACTGTCAGTCGCTTTCAGCATGACGAACTTAATCGTGTTCCCAACCAACTTTCACCAAAGGCGCAAGTACGAAACAAGACGGGAAATGGATCTCTCAGCCGAGAAGAAACGACTAGAATACCGACACCTCTTGCCCACCTGCCTGTTCCTGTGCCTTGGACCCAAGAAATGGCTGGATACACACACGGCTCCCAGTGCCCTGGTGAGTCTTCATCACGACGCGCCCGTCACGCTCATGGTGGTCCGCGCATAAACAGTCTTGTTGGACACGCCCCCCTCATGTTTTAGCTCTACCCCCAAGACAAGCCACGTCGAAGCCCTTCATCTGGTGCCTCTGACAGTCGGACAGTACGCTCTTCCCACCATGCTGGGCTGGGGGAGCTATGAGCAACGTGGGAGAGTGAAGGAGGAGAGGGCGGTGGATATTGGCCGATCCCCTCACAATCTCCTGAGCCATTGTTGAGGAGTTCTTTGACTGCTAGGCACATCGGTGTCCTGTGAGCCACCCAAACGCATGGCGCCTCAACCCGTCGGCCTCACCTTACCTTACCCGCACCGATCAGCACCCCCCCTTCCATTCACATTGTCAGCCATTACTCACACGCCCACACCAGTTGCCACTGTTCCATCTCCATCAGACCCTCCAAGCCAGTTGATCGCATGTTCGTTCTTAGACTCGACGGCCCTCCAACGCTCAGGCACCGTACCTCAGCTGCCCTGGATCAACTCTACGCCATCTTCACGGGCATGTCTAGGATGAGATTCTGAACCAATTTGCATTCGCCTCACCTTATCCTCGCCTCCCGTTGCTCCTACACAATACACCACACAATACACACCCCTCCCGAGTCACACCTCCCTCCTCAAATCCTTACTCCTCTCTCCCCGTACCCTTCCATTCTCTCCCCCCAGTCCACTTCCGGATCACTCATCTTCTCGGCCCCTGCCTTTACGCGGTGGACCCAGACCTGCGGTGCAGGTCATTTTTTTCTGCTCGATTTCCCTTCTGATTACCTTATGCTATAAGATCCCAAGGCTTTCTCCCGTCCCTCTGGATTTCGTCATCTCTACGATCCCAAATCTTTGTTCGTGGTCCCCACACTCAACCACACACGCCCCCATCCAGACGTTCCTACGAGCTGCCCTCACTTGAATTCTTCTCGACCAAGCTAGAAAGCCGTCATCGCTCAACTCGGCGGACTCGAGCGCCCAACTACCGACCTAGTGACCTCTCACTTGAGCGCTCTGGTCTCTCGTTGAGACTTTGGTGCGGTTGGTTTCCTGGCCCGGGCAGATCGCGGTGGGCTCGTGCTTGTCATGCCCGAGGTCTTTTTGCATGGGGTCTGGCCGGGATACTCCTAGTACTGCGCGAGACGACCGTTTTGACAACTCATCCGCAAGTCCCACTCGCCTTACCGGCTTGTTTACAGCCCTGGGCCCCAGAGCCCCAGACCAAGCTACACAGCGGGTCCCAACGCCTCGCTCTTCGTCATCTCATCGACCTCTGTCCCTCTGGGCATGAATGGCGCTAGCCTCTAGCTCGGCTGACCTTGTCATTGGAATTTGACTTGATAACTACCTTACGACCCAGGTCCCCAGGTCCCGGGCTGAGCCATCAGCTTCCCTGCCTGACCATAAAAAGCATTGGGCCTTGCTGCGAATAATAGGCCGGAGGCACCCTGCTTGCAAGAAGCCTCCATTACTACCCTTCAACTCGACTACCGTCTGGCCTAGCCATACCTTCCCTACCTTGCCCGATCATCGATCATCGATCATCGATCCCACCGCCTCCAAAACTACTAGGTGGGCTTGGTTATCACGACCCCGCGGCAAACTTCTCTTTAGTCTCCCGTCGTCGGCTTTGGTTGCGCCCCTCGCTGTCTTTGCGTGTGGACCATTCCGCCTGGCCCAACGTCTCTTCCCGTCTACTCGACGACAAACTTGTTATTATTGTTGTGCACGATCTTCCAAAGGTGATCCAAGCTGGCCGCTGTACACTCCGCCACGTTGCCGGCGACCCATCGGTTGGGCTCGACGATAGAGTCTTGCGGCAACCAAGGTCTCCGTGGTATGGATGATCCGAACCGACTGAGGAGGCAGAATGAACCGCCGGTTCATCAAACTTCCAACCAGAGATATCCACCTCACGATCCCACTCAGCAGCGTCGTGCACTAGGTGGAGGCTCTAACGACAGATATCGCCCGGCGCCTATCAACACTTCCCCGTCACCAGCTCGAGGAATGGGAGGTACGGGTAATTACAGCACGTACTACCAAGAACCGACAGCATCCTTTTCAACAACCAACATGCCCACAGCAGCTATGGCCTACGGGTCTGATTACGGCCCAGATTCGCGCCAGCAAACCCAGGGTTTCGGTGGTTACAATACGGCCGCGACCATGATGTACAACGTGGCGCAACCGAGCGCACAAACACCTGTCTACGATGCGCAACAGTTTGGATCGCGACAACCAGCCGCCATGCAGATGATGACTCCCGATGTGGCTTCGACATATTTTGGTTCTGAGGCGGGAAGCGCCGGCAACCCCGGACTACAGCAACCCGCCCAAGCCTCCAGCGGATCCGCCAACGTGTACCAGCAAAGCGCCCCTATGAGCTACACGGGCAACATGTCCAATGTTAGTGCGATGCAACAGACTTCAGCGAGTGCCGACGTTTCCATGACGGACGACCATGACTATCCGGACGGAGCCCTTGAGGAGAAGTGGGTTAACTATCAGCGACAACTGGGGACCATCTTCCAGGAAATTGTGAATGGGTCTCTTGAAAGTGCTTCCGAGACACTGTTGAGCGTCTCTAGCTGGCTATTGACTCAGGTGGCCGACCTTGGTATGTATAGTTGCTTTTTTGAGTCGAGGGACGGGAGTCACAGGAACGGAACGACAGGGCTGATACTCCTGGCACAGGTTTGAATCTCGACGACACCAGCCTTCACGCCGACAGGATTAAACTATGGAACGACTTCAACCATGCTTGGCTTGCCCTCGGTCAACGACAGATCGAATTGATGATATCCTCCCAACAGCCTTCAAGGTCACAGAATATCATGTCCAAGGCAATGATTAAAAAGATGGGGAACGAACTGATACGACTATGTGATGGCATTGAGCGCCATGGACTGGTTGATTACCAATATGGGGTGTGGGAAGAGCAGATTACCACTGGTACGTGTGATAAGTCTCAGCCTCGAAAAAGGATCCACATAACTAACACGATCTACGCAGTGCTCGAAGATTGTCTCGATCTCTACGAAGCCCCCGAGGAGGCGAGCGGAAGTGGCGGGTCTCACTGAAGCCATGGCTTAATAGAGGCCCTTGTATGATCTAGGGGCACCATTAACCTGGTCAAGCTAGTCGTAGCCGATGTGTCTTTGGCAACCTTTGGAGGCCCGCGATGGACACCCAGCGTGGTGGTGTTTTTTTGATTCCTGTACACCATGGCGCGAGAGCAGGCGGGGAGACGGCGGCAGTGATTCGCGCCACTGCGCTTCTGACTGACAGCCTCGTTTCTCCTTTTACGTTTGCGCCAAAAAAAAAGGATCTCCCCCCTCGTTGCGCTTAGCGGCTGGACCGGATGGCAATTAGGACAACAAGGAGTTTGGAAGGGTGACTTGATTTTTTTTCTTGGGTTGGTTTCTTTTCCGCCATTTTTTCTCTTTGTTTCTTTTTCCCTATTTTCATTTTCACTGGGTTTCTTGTGGACACGATGGTAAAGAAAAAAAAAGCAATGAGGCCCGGCTGATGTCATGTATGGTACCCTCATCTCCGGGTTTACGATTTCCTTGAGGGCTTCTTGCTGGGATCTCTTGGCGCTTCTGGTCAGGGACTCATTTGGATAACAACGCAGCAATCATGATGGTAAGGCGGGGGTAACCGGATAACGGCAAAGGATACGGTAACATGATCGGGTAGGGGTGAGGATCGGAGGCAAGCGGGAAAAAGGGCATCGGGCGGCAGCGGAATGGGCGTGCGGATAATGTTTTAGAGACAAGGCGTTGACATTGCGTCGTGCTCCGACCGCGGGGGGAGGAGTGGGTTCTTTTTTTTTTTATTTTTATTTTTCTTCTTCTTGCTTTCAAATCCTCAGGTATAGACTTTTGCTTGTTGTATTATCTACAGGGCCTAGATTGGGTCGGGGTGGGATGAGGCAGGTCAAACTTGTGGGGGGACTAGGATAGGAAGCTCTCACGGGCTCGGATGGTGCTTTGGGAACGAACTTGGACGAGGCGTTTTATCAAGACACAACGATCATGGGATGGGTGTGACGAGATACATGGAGGACTAGGCTAATACCAATTGCTAGTGTACGAATAAGAATTACTATTACAATTACTTTTGCTGTGGGCTAGTTCGAAGAGGCTCTGATTGGGAGCAAGTGTTTGATGGTCGAGTTGCTAGTGCGAGGAGGACAGGTTCTCACTCGACAGCTACCAGGAGGCTGCCTTGCCAACTGGATTCCTCTGGAACGGACCGCCGCGGCAAAGACGAAGATGATGTGTTAGTTTATGCCCAACTTCGTCATGCTGTAGATCGGTTCGAAACCTGGGGACAAGTCATTCTGCCTAGTTGCAGGGCGCGAGGATGAGAAGGGACAGCAAATCGTTGGGTCCCGGGCATCACAGAAACCTAGAAGCCAGAAGCCAGCTCCCAGGCAGAAAAGAAAAACACATAGCCAGGGGGAAGGGGGGGGGGGGGGAGTTAGGGAGGAAGCAGGGAACATGGGAGGAGCTGGCACGAAGGGTTTGGAGGGGAAGTGTAAGAGATGGAGAGAGTGGATGGGGGACGTGGGAGGTGCACGCTACCGCGCGTGCGTGTCGGCCAACGCATCCACATGCACATCCACATCTCGTGCATGTTCTTCCTAGCCCCAATCGACCGGAGGGAAGTCCTGCCATCCATGGTGGTGGTGGTGAGGGAATCTCTTGTGAACGCGTCTCTGCGGTCTCCGGCTCCGAAGCGTATCGGGGCCCCATCTCCTCCCCTTGCCCTCCACACCCCCCCTTTCGGCTCCCTCTGCTGCGCTCGTTTGCTCACTCTCACACGTCTTTTTTTCGTGTTTGCCGCCGGCTCGTCCCCCACCCCCCCTTCATTGCCCCTTCATTGCCCCTTCCTTGGGGGTTCCTTTTCTTTTCTTGGTTCCTTCTCCTGACCGCAAGTGGCGGGACGACTCGAGACTACTGCAAGCTGGGGAGGGAATCCTGCAGCGCTGGATAGGGCCAAGAAGGGGACAGAGAGGTTGGCGAGTGGGTTCAGCTCTTCTTGTTCCTTGAGAGGGGGCGTGTGTCTGTGATTGTGGAAAGGGGGGGGGGGGGGGGGGGAGAGGGGAGTTGAGATGAGGCAGGGTAAAAAAAAAAAGAAAAAGAAAAAAAAAGAAGATGTGCATGTGCTCTTTCTTTTTCCTTGTTTTTGCTTTTCATCTTCGTTTCTTTTTTTGCTTTGACAAGACCCCGTGAAGGATTGTGGGTGGTGCTTGAGCCGTGGACTTACTGGGTTGGGGTAGGGCGTTGCTCAGACTGTTGGACCGAGGGATTGGGCGAATGAGTTGTGTATGTGTTGGTTTGGACTTGAGTTGAGTGATAGACGAGGAGGCATATGAGGAGAAGAATATTAGTGATAGGCCGGCCGTATGTTGATTTGGGGGGTAGCTTCTGACCAAAATAAAACAATGACTGGTAAAACAGGCTATCCTCTACTTCTATTCGCTGGTTGTTTCTCGCCACCGATCTCACGCTCCTTGCTTCGTGGGCCTTTCCGTGACACCCTCTTGTTTGCTTGTTGATACTTGTAGCATACTATCTTACTCTTGGACTGCCCTGCCCTTGATCCCGAATCTTCCCGTGCCGTGTCTACATCCCCATTTGGCCACCGAAACAAGAGCCCATGCAAGTGAGCGAGCGAGCAAGATATGCTGGCTGGCAGGGGAACAGGGAACGAGGGACGGGAAACGGGAAACGGGGAAAGGGAATGGAGAGAGCAGAGCACGGAGCCACGGCTGGAGTTTCGCCAGAGGAGGTTGGCGAGGGAGGAGCGGCGGCGCGGGACGGCGGAGGATGAAGATAAGTGGAGGCTCGGACGGATAGGCGCGGTAGCTGACCGGGCTGGCTTGAGAAACAAGGCAAAACCGACTAATGCCCAATGTCAAATTGTAGGGCGAACAAGAATAGCAGCAATTCCCGTTCTCACATGTCCTCAGCAAGCCATGCCGACACGAGCCTAGCTTTGAAGTCTTCAGTGTTAGTCTCTTGGCCAAGCGCCGTTGCGCCTAGTGGGGGAGGGGACTTGCTTAGTGTTGTGCGTTTTGAAGTTGACGCCCCCCCCCGCTGCCCCCTCCCTTCTTCTCTCAGGCAGATAGGTACCTACGAAGGTACACAGTCTTTGTGCCTGCGAATGCCCCATTTCTCTTCAGCTCAGTCCGCGTTTTTGCCCCTCCCCGGCGAAACAAAAAAGTTTAGTTAGGTGACAGTGCGCCAGCACCTATCGCCCAATGGATACCGAAGGGGATGGAATATAATTACTTTTGACGGAGGGGGGAGGGGAGGGGGGGGGGGGGGGGGGGCATCATTGAGTGGCGAAGCCTCGCCCTTGTTGTTGCCCTCCATTGATTGAGTGACACAGAGAGCACACACAGAGGGACGCATTTCTTGATACATGGGGAATCAAAGCACTGTGCCACCCTCCAAGGCAATCAAATGCGCAACAGCATTTACGTAGCAACTCATGCAGGTACCTCATTCGGTTTATTGCCGGGGCGCGCTGCAACTGTGGGGAGTCAGCAGAGAAATGGAAGATGGATGGAAGACGCACGAAAACTAACACACGGACGTCCGTCCGCAGGCGCGCGCAGACTCACGCACGCACACCACGGTCGAACAGGGGAATCGAGATACGGCGGTTCGGGCAAACAAACCGATGGAGAAACACCCGGACGGACAGAAAAACAATAACTAAGAGCATGGACACACGGATATGACGACACGTAAGTAGAGCACAGATACACCAAGTCCAAGTACCTACAAACCTACATACGCTGTCACGTCCCTTTTTTGTCCCTCTTTTCTTTTCTCCGAGGAGCTCAGATACGGTGTGACGCCAGAGCACAGTTCAATGCGCAACACGCCGAGAAAAATCGAGGCCCGGACCCATGTGCTCCACGTAAATTGATTGCCGCATTTTCACTTTCCCCATGTGTCTTACGGCGAGAATTTTCTGACTGGGCTGTCTATATTATATGATGAATTGGTTTTTTTTTCTATAATTTTTTATAAATTTTTTTTTTTAGAAAATTAATTTTTAGAAATTTAAAATTTCCTTTCTAGAGGAGACAAGAGAAAAAAAAGGGAATACATTTACAAATCAACCCACTGTTACTTATTACTTGCGCATTCTACAGCCCCTCTTTCAATTACATAGCACATGAGGACTATCGTATCGCGTTGAAACAACCCTGGTAACTTTCTCACATCGGTGACAAGGGGGGTTCCGGGGAAAGAGGGGTTGGCTGCCGGTGTGAGAGAGAGGGCGTTGCAGGCGGCCGCAGAAGTGGAATGGAAGCAATAATACACTGCAACTAGCCAGCCGGCGAGCAAGACCAAGACCGAGAGCGAAAGCGGAAGTAAGACTGAGAGTGACATACATAACAGACGAAAAGAAGGCCGGGCTATGGGGCATGCGCGTGTACGATCCTGCGGGAAATAACAGACCCAACATGAAGTTTGCCCTTGTTTTCGGCAGTTATGAGAGTGGACGAAAGGGGACCCGGCCTGACTTTCTTCGTTGGCCGGCTTGGCTGGCCGTCGACAATCTCGGCTGAGACGGAGGGTCAGTGTAGGAGAAGCTGTGCCCGTTGCCTTTGGGTTTTGCCTATCTGCTTAGCATCGAGCTGTGCCGCCGCCTCACCTACTGCGCCAGTTCTGTTACGCACCAACTAAGTATACGAGACTTTGAAATGGCCCTGTCAGTCTTGGTTGGGCAATTGCACACGTCGTCCGCCCTGAAAGTACAGTGCTTCACTCCGGAGCATGTCCAATTGCGACCTGTTTGGAATAGCTAGGCGGCGATTGATTATGCTGTTATTTTCTTCTTGCAAGGAAGATGCAGTTAGCTTAGGCCTTACCGACTTCTTCCAATTCTTGATGTTGAGGATGTGGATGAGGGATGGGATTGGGGAATGGGGGTTGGGGTTGGGGTTGGATTGGATTGGATGCACGGCGTCGTCGACAACCAGAGGGAAAGCGCAAGATGCCCTTTCTGCAAACCAATTGCCTAGGTAACTAGGTACCCCCCACCTAGTTGAATCCCTCTCCTTCAAACTGCCCAACTTCCGCTTGCATTTCCCCCAAACATCAATCAACACCATGCAAGCATCGTCAATGGCAAAGATCAACCTCCTGCTTTCTTCTTCGTCTCGTTTATACCACGTGTCTTTTCTTCTTTTGATCTCCTTTTAGTTGCTTGCAGTCTCCTAATTTCGACAGCCTATCATCCAGCTTCCTCAATTCGTCGTCTACGCCACACACACACCCCTCCTCTAAACCTGCCTGCCTCTCCCCTCTCCCCTCTCCCCCTCCCCCACTCGCCACCGAGCTACCGAGCTACCGAGCTACCAAGCTACCTAGTTGGCTACATTGTCTAAAAGAGCTAGCTGCACAACTGACAAACCTTCCCCTGAACCCAATTCAACCTGACGTTTAACAGCTCGAAGACGGGGTTCATGTCGCCCTGCCCAATCGACAACCTTTTCATGCCAATCACAGTCCCCGGCTTGAAATCTCGGTGGTCCAAGGGAGGGGTGGACAATCGCGCCGTCGATCACGTTGCTACTCACCGATGCGACGCTGCGCAAGTGCGGCTGGCTGACGATATGGCAAATCGCATCTCTTCCTTTAGTACCCGCATTGCACCGCCCGATGGGCAATGAGCCCTTGGCAAAACAGGGCCCAGTGGCGCCCAAGGTTGGACATCGTAAGGAGGAGTGGAAACCTCCTCAACGGAGCATCGCAGTACGCCATCATCATCATAATCATGAGATCTCGGACTCGGAGATAGGTTAGCCTGATCCCGCCGATCGACGCCGCCGTAGCCCATCGATGTATCCCATCGGGCATCAATCTCGACCAACCATCCTCCACCACCAACTGAAATCGGAGGGGTTCTAGCCCTGGCCCTGGCTTCCCGTTTATCCCTTGTCAAGCTGGAGATGGCGGCATTTGTCCTTTGTCCCGACTCCTCATGCTTCTGTGCTTTGCTTTTTCCCTCAAGCCCTGATTGTCTTCACGGGCCCTTTTTTTTTGTTGTCTCCGCGACTACCATCTTGGCTTCCCTCCACTCTCGCTTGTGCTCGTCTGCACATATCGTTGCGCAAGCGACATTGTACCATTGAGGTTCGCTCAGCCCCATCGATCCCCTGCAGTTGGATCATGAGGCCTCAGCCTCACGTCTAGCTGAGTTCTTACCCTCGTCGCAGTTCGCTAACAGCGTCAATCAGGGTAAGGTGCACAAAGAGTGCAGAAGCAAAACCTCAGCCACCATGAATTTATTTGGCCCCTTGCACTGCGCCGGTGCGATGGCCCGCATCAGTAGTGCGCGGGCCGTCTCCTTAGGAGTCCCGGCAGAGCGGATGTTGGTAACCAATGAACAATACGACAAGCGAGAGTACTTGCAATTGCTTTTTTGCCCTGGCTTCGCTGTTCTCTTTGCGCCGTCTTACTTGCTCAATGTCTGAGATGCAGACGTAGGAACCGTATTGTGATTGTGATCGGAGGTAATTGCGCCTCTCTCTGCGGTTCCGTCCCTGACCTAACGCGGCTCAGAACTCGACTTACACGCGAGGTCGACCTGGCGCGCACTATCGACAGCATCCCTCAGATCTCGGGAGCTGGCCTCCCGCATTCAGACTATCTATTAGTTACCCCTTGCTTGAATTCGCTTGGTTTACCAGTCCCAGCCCTTTGGGCAAGCGAAATCAATATTCCAAGGGGTCCTAATGTGATAGGTCACATCACAGCTAAAACCACGCCCCCAAAAAACCCGACTGCCAAACCGACCTCAGAGCGAGCATGATCGGCTTGTCCGTACTAGAGAAATACATGATGGGTTGAAAGCGCTACCTCAAAATCATACATGAAAGAGGGTAGTATTTTGCATTGACAAAATGAAGCAACTACGCCTCGCAGGATTCTCACCCTGTCAATGCTTGTGAATTTTGCTTTGTTTCCCACGCCTCCTTCAGACCCTGGGGGACGATCCTGTCAATCGAGCTCGCCCTGTCCCATGGGTTGTGATGTATCACCTAGTGAGCGGGTGGCTTGCACATCAACAGCATCACCGGACTCGTTATCAGATACATCACCGACCACAGCCAGCCCTATTTGCTGGGCCGCCTACCAAGAGTCCGTGAACTATGACGAACCCTGGACCCCTCCTTTAGACCAGGCTATGAATCAAGATGTCGGTACGGAAATACGCCGCATTATTACAGCCTGGGTCTCGGTTCTTCCAAGGCGCACGCCATGCCAGCCTGTCTTACATCGTCACACATGTGGGTACGGTACAGATGTCACAAGGGACTAATCGAGTACCCGCGGCACCTCCGCTACAGGGGTGTTTTTTTCCCCTTGCCGCGAGACAAGCCGGGTAGCTGGAATTGACAACTGACTCGCGAAACTTCCTTATTCGGCCAGCGGGTAGCGCCATACCCAAACTATTGGGAACTCGCCTAGATAATCACATCCGAGGCGTCGGCCGCCTAACTCCCGGCCCCGTTTCAATTCGTCGGGTGAGACTCGGAGCCGGGACGGACTTGAGTGGAGCCAGGACCGGGGGCCGGTTGGAGACGATATCTATTTGGACTTGTCAGTTGCTTTCGCGGTCACACTGACGATGCCAGAGGCAAAGTAATGCAACCTGTTTTCACAATAATCATCAAGATTCTGTTTTGTTTTTCTTCTTGTTCTCCCTTTTCCTCAATATCTTGAGAAAACACGCCCTTTGCCAACTTGGTGAGAAAACAAGGCTATTCTTTCTCGCGATGCCTTGTTTCCTTCTTCCTTGCTCTCCTTGCTTCCTAGCTTGTTTATTGCTTTTCTTTGACTTACATTTGCTGTATTCCCCCACCCCTCTTTGCTGCGACAGTATTGCCTGCCTGGATGGCTTGCCGGCCTCATGATGACGTTTGCGACCCCTCTTGATTGCATTCCCCTCCTAGCTGAGGCTTGCTTGCATGCCGTGTAAATCCGCCGTGGCGGTGCAGTCACCTTTATGTTTATTTCATGACCTGAGACACCACACACCCTCGCACCCCTCTTACAACTCCCGCAAGAATGGTGCTGGCTGAATGTCTCAGCCACGCCGGTGCCATCCCGTGTGACTCCATCTGGACTACTAAAACGGAGCTTAATTAACTAGGGATTAAGCCTACGCCTTCTCGGGTAGTGTCTTATAAATGAATATGTAGAAATCAGCCCTCAGCTGTGACGAGCGCAAGCTAGCTCGGGGATGCGGGACTGTCTCGGCCCCCAATGCACGCCACGACGAGCAAAACAGGGAAATCCTGACTTAGAATCGTACGGTTTTCACTTCTTTGCCTTTGTTCCCAGATTCCGCGGGTGGGTGGGTTGGTCTTGTGTCACACACATGCTGCGGCATCGAGTGCGTCGG
Source organism: Aquanectria penicillioides (assembly GCA_003415625.1). Taxonomy (NCBI): domain Eukaryota; kingdom Fungi; phylum Ascomycota; class Sordariomycetes; order Hypocreales; family Nectriaceae; genus Aquanectria; species Aquanectria penicillioides. Next base: position 2,477,971 of record PYIU01000006.1, on the reverse strand, counting down.
CAGATAGACGGGAATGCATCCGGGGCAAATCAAGATCGACCGGGTATATGGGGGATAAGCGAGGCTTGATCGAGAGATGGACACTAGGCTGGTCCCGACCGCTCGGGACTTTGCCAACCCCACGGTCTACGACGGCGACGGCTCTCAAGCGGGGTTTGTGGACGTGACGCTGGTGGCTCGGGCGGCGTTGGTCACGCCGTGTCGCGTTGCTTGACTTGGGAGGTGTAACAGACGAATGGGGCAGTGATTATCTCTTTTTGAGTGAGGCGTTGATGGTAGCATTCGGCTCTGTCCCGGGCAACGCAGAAACCTCCGGCTGGCGAGGCACCAAGCGTGCTTGGACGGATGATGGTGACATTCTCATCCGGGAGCAGCTTGACACGAGGCTGCCTTGGTTACACTGAACTGATCCAATACATGGTTGAAACTGAGACGATGTGCCTTGACGGGGCTTGCACACGAGCCGGGAGAGGGTGGTCAGCGAGGTTGGGACCGGCAACGGACAAGGTAACAAGACTCGTGCTTCTATCTCTCTCTAAGGGTGAGGCTAGAGAGGTGACATTGAACGCCTATGGTCCCTCAATTTTCCTTGGTTATTTTTGAAGATCGCCGCTCTTTCAACTACGGCTTGAAAAGCTTCCGTCGATCATTACCATTCTGCGAGCCTCATTCAGCAACCTTCCGAACGTGTTACCTCGAACCCGGAACCAAGGATACGAATTCTGGAATCTTCTCTTCAAGGCAGTATATCGTTTGCCGAAAGCGTGAATTCATGATCATGATGCTGCTAAAAAATCCGCTCGGTGTTGCGCACACCAGACGTCCTGCTTGCCAACCCCCCATACTTCCCATCTTCTGCCGTAAGACGCCATCACCGTATCCCCTCCTTCTGTCCCTCTTCCTGCGAATAAACTTTTGGTTTTGTACTTAGAACTGGTCTGTAGTGGACATTATTAGTAATGTAATGATGCTGGTTGAGCGAAGCATTTCCAAGCAATGCAAGGGGTGTGAGTTGGCCAGGAAGCTGCAAAGGAAAACGTCTGTGTGGGATGGGTACTCACCAAGAGTCATGCTCATACTGACGTCGGTGTTCTCGACCATCTTGGTAAACTCCTCGAAGCTGATCTTGCCATCCTTGTCGAGATCAGCCTCCATGATGGTCTTGTCGACAATCTGCTGGAGCTGTTGGTCCTTGAGGTTGCTGCCGACCATCATCTTGAGGACGATGAACAGCTCGCCGTTGCTAATGTAGCCATCGCGGTCAATGTCGTAGACCTTGAAGGCGAATTGCAGCTTCTGCTCCTTGTTGCCCTTGGCGCTGAAGGCGCTCAGGCCAGTCACGAACTCTTGGAAGTCGACGTCACCGCCACCATCCTCATCGAAGATGGCAATCATTCTTTAAGCCGGGAGACAAAGGTCAGTAAACCGCGGTTTCGAGATATAACGTATATGAAGGGGGAGAGGAGAGTGCGAACCGTGTGGCGAGAGGGTTGGAGGAGATCTGGGGAAGACTGAGGAACTCATCGCGCTCGATCGTGCCGGAGTTGTCCTGCGAGTAGGCATATACATGTCAGCAACGTTGTCTGCGAGTCTGCCTTGCTCCCGTAATTATCCACAATCCCAAGATCACAGCCTGATCTTAAAAAAAAAAGGGAATCGAGAACTTGGAAGGGGGAACTGGAACTAGTAGTGTGCGCACCTTGTCCAGCTTCATGAAGCGCTTTCGCAAGCGGTCGACTTCCTCTCGGTCGACTATGAACTGTCTCAGCATGGATACGGGAACATAAACGCCCCTCCCAGAACAATATCAAGTCAGGGACGCATTTGGCGAGCGCGCTCACAGTTGGACCCCTGGACGATGTTGTCCAGGACTGCGCTGGTGGTGTTGCCCATGATGACGGATTACGGGGCGACGATGAAGGACGCTGGAGAGTTGTTGGCTGCGAGCGTAAAGACGTGGATTTCGGGGCGGACCTGCGTAAGGGCTCCGCTGCGGTCGCGACGGCGGGGAAACGAGGGTGGATTCGTTCGTTCGGCTGGCCTCGTTCGTGTGAGAAAGTGGGAGGTTTGAAGTCGTGATAAGGCTGAATTTCGTCTGGAGGGCCTGGCCGCCGTTCCACCTAATCATCCACAGCTTCTTTGGTTGGTTAGTAGGGGGGTTGGCGGCCGTATGGGCGGAGGGGTAATAACGGAGGGGAGATTGGCAAAACGGAGTGGTCGCCGACCTTTGAGGAGGGGGAGCGTGCACGTGCTGACATTGGAAGGAATTACGGTGGCGACCCGAGGGAGAGCGCGCCGTGACGAGATGAACGGAGCCAAACGTGAATTATAACGGTTGTGTGGTTGAAACGGTGTTGTTGAAACTAGGGATGCGCATTCCTCTACAACACTGTGGGTGAGAACTTTTTTTTCGTTTGTTTCTTTTCCCCTCCCAAATCGAAAAATACGACAATAAATAGAAAAATAGAAACATTTCCCCTTGCAGCCCCTACAAGGAATCGCGTCTCGTGCTGCATTGCTGCAAGCAATCACCAAAGACTCCTCACTGTGGCTGTGCCGGAAACGCACCATGATGCGATGACGGGTGTCGTTCACCAAGAGCCGGAGCCGGCATTTCTCAATGGCCGAAGCGCAGTCTCTTTCCCCTTCTCGGTGCGTGGCCGTGGAGCGGGACCTGGTAGGTGCGAAGTACTCTGGTGTACCAGGGACGACCGTCTGTTACGGGTTGCCTGGGCAGCTGCTAGAGCGACAGCGTCAGCGTGATTGCCTGAACCAAGGAAGTCGCTAACTGCAAGCGTTATCGATCCCCGCTAAAAACCCGCTGCGCTGCCCAGTAGAGCTCAGTGGCAGCGAGGTGGAGGTTAGGCCTAATCAGGCGAGTGCTACAGGCGTCCAGCACTGAGTCGTGCGCTGCTGCACTGCACGCTCGGCGGGGGAAGGCTAACTGCCTAGCGGTACTTGGTTTGTCGCGGGATTCCGGTGCTGGGCCAAGTACCTAGTTGGGAGGCCTTCACGGGTAGGCGCCTGAGCAGAAGGGCGCCCGCCCCCCAGAAGAAAAAAAGGAGGCAATGGTCCGAGCGCCCTCGGTACCTTACCAGCAAAAGTTGGCTGGCGAGTGACTTTGCCCCAGCACGGGTCATCTCCGCTGCGCGCCCTCACTGCATTTTCTCCCGTTTACGGGTTGGGCACGCAGTGCTGCACTTCTCCTCTCCCTCAGCGCCCTTGCAAACCCAGGCGAAAAATCTTCGCGCGGCAAAACAATCCCCAACGTCACCCCATCGAGCCCGACCACGCTGCCATCGAAAAAGGGCCGCACCTGGGCCTGTTGCATCCTAAAAACCATCGATATCAATCGACTTGCCCTCGTTTTATGACTTGATCGCTTTTTCTCGCGGGTTTTCCGCCACCTTTTCGCCCTTTGTCCCCCGCCCCTGCACCATGTCGTCCCGCAAGGTCCGCGTCAAGAAGCTCAACATCAAAACAACCCTCCCCGTCCTCCGGGAAGACCAGATCGACCCTTCCGAGTACGAGGCGCTTACGACCGAAAACCAAATCGCAACCGGTGTCGAGCAGGCCGAGGAAAAAGTGAGTCTTTATGCCTACCTCTGCCTCCTTGCCACATATCGTGATATCACGTGGATATGCACGTGATATGGCTTGGCATTCTGTGATGCATCCCCCTCTCCCCACCCTGCATCGGATACATCCGTCCAGCCCACCAGCAACATGAAACTGACCCAATTGGCGGTAGGAATACCATCTCCAATCTATCCTCAAAGAGGCCGGTACTAGCAATGACCAAGAAATTCCTGTCCCGCCTCCCCAGGAGAGCGACATCAACTATGATGCGCTCTACCCTGTTCCCTGGCATAAGCCTTCCTCATACATCCGTTTCTCCCAGACGGTAGAGGAGTGCATTACATGCCTCTATGATATGACAACCGAGGACGATGAGTACCTCAATGAATACAATAGTAAACCACCCGCCGCCGGTCCCCTCTCCGAAGATGACTTTGAGCGCATCATGGAGGTGTTTGAGGACACCGCGGCGGAGCAAACCCCCTTCGCATCAGTCGACAATACTGTTGTCGCCTATGACATGATGGTCCCTGCGTTGAACCACCTTGGTTCTCCGTCTATTCTCCAGCATGCCAAGCCCGTCTACGAATATTGGAAGTCGAGCAGGCAGGAAGCTGGCAACAAGCCCTTGCACCCAAGCCTCAAGTTCGAGACGCACCAAGAGACTGACGATACCGACCCATACGTCTGTTTCCGACGTCGGGAGGCCCGCCAGACTCGAAAGACGCGTGCCCGTGATAACAAGATCGCCGAGACGCTCAAGAAGTTGCGTCGCGAACTCGAGGATGGTCGTCAACTTGTCCTCATGTCCTACGAACGTGAAATGCTTAAGAGAGAGCTACTTACCATGGATCGGGCCGTCTTTGAAGAACGTGCTAGGCTCAAGGATATCAAGCTCCGACTGGGTATCAAGGGCGAGGACGAGGACCTCATCAACCAAAAGGTACGCGAAACCAATTGCTCTACTATTAAGTCTTCCCACTTGGGACTAACTTCTTCTTTACAGCCCCAAAAGCGCAAGCCTCAAGAAGCACCTGTTGTGCAACGGCCGTCTGGTGCCCATCTACGGGCACCTGTGCGATCGGATGGTAGAACGTTGGAGACCGATCTTGTCTCGCTGGCTGAGAAGCTGGCCGAGAAGGAGAACGAGCTTCGACTTGATATAGAAATGAAGGTTCAGAACCACCGCAAGTGGAACCAGAACCATATCGATCTCACTCGAGATCCATTGTCGCCGGTCAAGGACCAAGGAGTTGAACTCAAGTTCCGACCCGCCAAAACCCAATACCTAATGACGCCTCCTGCGTCGACGTCATCAGAAATGGATGTGGACGACGAGCCTCCGGATGCTATGCAAGTGGACAAGCCGGAACCACCCATGTTCCAGTTTACAGCAGGCGGAGCCAGCGAGCCACCCAGATCTAGCCAACCTGCCTTCCGTCGCCGAATCGGCCGATTGAACCGGTTGTGGATCGACAGGAGAGGCATGGTGACACCGCCTCGAGCGGAAGACGAGTACTCGGACCGTTGGAAGTACGACTCTGACTCGGAGGACGATGAGCCGCCGGTGTACGAGGTAGACCCGTTCGACACTCGAGCACTCAAATTCAGAGCGACGATCCCGCTGAATCCGTATATGTTCAGGGGAAGACCAGCGGTGCCCCCAGAAGCCGTGAACGCGGCACAAGCCGCGAACAGAGCATTACCACCGCCTGCAATAGCGGCAGCGGCGCAGGCGCAGGCCGTTGCTCAAGCGCAGGCTGTTGCTCAAGCAGCGGCACAAGCGCAAGCAGCGGCACAAGCTCAAGCAGCGGCACAGGCGCAAGCGCATGTGAAGGCCCAAGCCCAAGCCCAAGCTCAGGCACAGGCAAAGGCGGCGGCATGATATATCCTCCCCCCCCACCACCCCCTTCACAGCCACGACTGAGGACGTGATCCCAGTCCTGCTTAATGTATGATATCGTTTTTTGTGTTTATACCCATTGTTGGAGGATATGGATGTGCGGGCAAGGAACCGACCGAAGACGGAAAGGCCGTCTTTATTTGCCAGACGAACTTCGAGATGTATAGTATTCAGTCGTGGGCCGGGGCATTGCGCGGAGTTAGGAGCAGGGATCTTTGGGCTTAGACGTGGAGAGCCCGCTTGGTGGCCCAGGTCAAAAAATGAAAAACAAATACTGGTCTGGTTTCAGGCTGCAATAAGACTTCGTTCCGTGCATTAATATCGAAGTGAGAGGTGTGTTGACTGCGGTCGAGCAAGGAGACGGTGACGTGGTCATGGCCGTGATTATGGCCGGCTGACGGGGTCGAGTGAGGTGGATGTAGATGCCGACGGTTCACAGGCATGGGACATGGCCTAGAGCCGAGGGAGGTGGTGAGCTGAGTTGTTGAAGGCGAAAAGCGACTATGTTTGTAGCGGGGTACGGGTAAGACGAGGCCTACGGCATGATATCGAAAGGCTCGGTAGAATAAGATCGAGGGGGTGAGGTGGGAGAGGAAGAGAGACGAAGAGAGAGGAAGAGGGTTCGGTGGTACCGTCGGCAGGAGGGAGGAGCTTGGACGCTGAGATCCTAGGCAATAAGTCATGTTAGCCCGGAGGACGGAGGAAGCGAGCTGCGGCAAAGACAAGGCTGTGCTCGTGTCAGAAATATAGGGAAGCGAGTAGCCGCGGCTTACACTGCGGTATCTCGAGGGACGGTCAAGGAAGAGAGAAGAGACGACAAACAAGACAAGAGTGAGGAAAGAAGAGGAGAGAGAAAAAAAAAAAGTGTGCTTGTCAGGCTAGCACCTGTCTCCAAGCCAAAGTGGAGGAGGATGGGATGTGTGAAGAAGAGGAGGTACCGAGTCCAACGGGGTGGGTTTGCGTTTGATCCGAAGCGAGCTGCCTGCTGGTTGGGTGGTTTGGTGGGTTGCGTTGCAGCAGTGCGGCGCAACGCAGCCCGGTCCAGCGCAGCACAGCACAGCACAGCACAGCACAGTACAGTACAGCACAGTACTCCGTACATACGGCGGGCGAGTAAGGCGGCGCCCGATTTTCTTTAGGCGCGGCGTTTGTGGTGCGCTTCAGTGCGTCGCAGCATAGAGTGTGGTGCGCTGCTGGAGCACGCCCGAGGCCTGAGACCTGGGGCAACAGTGGGCAACGGGACGCTAAAAAAAAATAGCAGTCTTAGTGGGAGTGCAGAACCACTTTGCTCCGCGGCAGAAAAATTATTCAAGACCTACCGCCCACCCAGCCCTGCATTTTTTTTTCTTCTTCTCTTTCTCTCTCTCTAAAGATTTGACTTCCCGCTGAGGCAGCTACGGAAACGGATTTATTCTCGTGTGTGGGCTTTTTTTTCTCTCTCTTTCTTTCCCCTGGGGCTTGAGCGGTGGTTGGTTTGGTTCCCAGATGCCCCGATACTCGAGGTAGTATGGAAAAAAATACCAAAGCTGAGCTGCGTCTGCCTCCAGCTACGTACATGTTCGTTGATAATCGGGATTGATTGAACATGACGAACAAATTAGAGAAAATTGAGCAGAGAAAATTCTTCCCCAGCACATGGAATCATGCATCCCCCGGCGTAGAAAACAATTGTCCTAGCTCCTAGGGCAGTATTTCCAATCCTGAACCGAGAGGTATATTCCGCCGTCCTGTAGCCGGCCTCTAGCGGGTAATGACGCACTGGGACTGCTAAGAAGGATCTTGACAGGGGGCCGAAGAGAGGGACAGATTAGCTAAGCGATACTTTAATGGCTGTCCCCACTATCCTGGCGCCTGGGCTTCCTCAGCGTCTTGGGCTTTGTTGCCCCTCCATTTCGGTCTTATCGCCCCTCAATTTTTTTGGGGGGGGGAGGAGACGCGGAACGACGACATCCCACAAGTGCGCGCACATGGACTGAACGGAACATATTCGAGGTGTTCGTTGCCTTTTTATTAACTGTTATTGCTCTATTCTCCATGGCAAAATATGCTACTGCGTCTGGATTATGAAGATACATGGCTTGAGCGTACCCTCGTCAGTCTAAGAAAAAACACCATCCCCCGCCAAACGACCCTCATCGCCTTCAACACCATCCCCGCCACAGCCAAGCCATCACCGCATCAACCCAACTTCTCACTTGATACCGACCTCTGCTCCACCCCGGTTCCTACTTTCCTCCGCTCCCCACTCCGACCAACACCACGACGATCGCCGTCTCTCTCTCACAGTCACAATGGCCTTCCAAGACAAGTCCTCCTACATCGCCCTGGGGTGTGAAGGCTCCGCCAACAAGCTGGGCATCGGCGTCATCCTCCACACCAAGGACGAGACCAAGATCCTGTCCAACCTCCGCCACACTTTCGTGTCCCCCCGGGAACCGGCTTCCTCCCCAAGGACACCGCCGCCCACCACCGCTCCCACTTCGTACGCCTCGCCCGCGAAGCCCTGGCCGAGGCCGGCATCACCCCCGACGATGTCGACTGCATCTGCTACACAAAGGGCCCCGGGATGGGCGCTCCGCTCAACAGCGTCGCTGTCGCCGCGCGAACCGTCTCCCTGCTGTGGGATAAGCCTCTTGTCGGCGTGAACCACTGCGTCGGCCACATCGAGATGGGCAGATACATCACCGGCGCCGACAACCCCGTCGTGCTCTACGTCTCCGGCGGCAACTCCCAGGTCATTGCCTACGCCGAGCAGCGATATCGCATCTTTGGCGAGACGCTTGACATTGCCGTTGGCAACTGCCTCGACCGATTTGCCCGAACCCTCGAAATCAGCAACGACCCGGCCCCCGGCTACAACATCGAGCAGCTGGCCAAGAAGGGCAACAAGCTGCTCGACCTCCCCTACACAGTAAAGGGCATGGACTGTTCCTTCTCGGGCATCCTCGCCTCCGCCGACGCTCTCGCCGCCCAAATGAAGGCCGGCGCCGACTTTACCCCCGCAGACTTGTGCTTCACCCTGCAAGAGACCGTCTTCGCCATGCTCGTCGAGATCACCGAGCGCGCCATGGCCCACGTCGGCAGTTCCCAGGTCCTCATCGTCGGCGGCGTGGGATGCAACGAGCGGCTACAGGAGATGATGGGCTACATGGCCCGCGAGCGTGGAGGATCCGTCTACGCCACGGACGAGCGCTTCTGCATAGACAACGGCATCATGATTGCTCACGCGGGCCTGCTGGCTTACGAGACGGGGTTCCGAACCCCACTCGAAGAGAGCACATGTACGCAGCGCTTCAGAACAGACGAGGTCTTTATTAAATGGAGAGACTGAGCCTGAGCCTGCCTTTCCCACCTTGCGTGTTGTGTGTTGTATTTGTATGTTTTTTATATGTGTATGTTTGCGTGTGAGTGCCAAGTGCGGAGTGCGTATGAGTCGAGTGCGTGTGCGTGTGTGTGCGTGTGTGTGCGTGTGTGTGCGTGTGTATGTGTGCGTCTTGTGTCTCATTCCCGCATCCTCCTTCCCACACTGTGATTCTTCATTGACAATCCCACCCTCGTTGCATCTAAGCTGAGAGGGAAACTCTTAACAATTCATCCATCATCATCCATCATGTACCCATTCCTCAACCCCCTGCCTTGTGTTAAGCAACTGTTAACAGTGAGCTTATACAAGGGAGGGGGCGAATCTTATCGTAGTTCCCCTCCCTAGCCCTTGGGATCTGTCACCCCAGTATTCCTAGCCAGATATACCCCGCTCCTTACATCAGTCCAAATAGCAAATGAGGTAGGTGGTTCCATTAAAGCGCAAGATTCTGCTTGATATGGAGGAGAAACACAAGATATATATATATATATATATATATGTGCATTCGTTCCCCAACGGGCAAGAATATAGTTCCGAGTTAAGTCCTTTATTTAACCCTCATCTGTGGATGTGGGCTTGTACATGATTGTGGTAACATACTATCGGTTTGGTTAGCCATCTGGCGTAGTCCGGAAGATGGGATGCGGAGGAGAAGGAAGAGGGAATAATAGCTACCTTGTTCCTGTATCGGGTGGTTGCTGAGACGGCCAAGATATTGTTCTTGATGCTGCTGGTGGCGAGGTGGTTTAGGATAGTGTGGTTGGGCATGTTGAGCACACTGTTGTCGTCCTTCATCAGAGTGGCGGCGTTCAGGATGGGCTTGCTGAGGAAGCCCGGGAGAGATGGCGGGTTGGGCAGCTTCTCAATGGCCGAGACGGCGTACTGGTAAGCGGGCGAGTCCTCGGGCTGGTCAAAGTCCAAGAGGTACGCGGGGATAGGTCCACGATAGGCGTCGGCGGGAAGCACCTCTTTGCCCTTGGGCTGCGGCGGCGGGAGGTGTTGTGGCTGGAGCTGCTTGGCTCCCTCGGGCGCCTTCGCCGCCGCCCCGCGTGCCTCTGGGCGGTGGCGTGGTGGGCGTCATCCGGGTTGACCTCGATGTAGTTGACAAGGTTGTTTCCGAAGTCGACAGTGGTGGGCAGGTCCGGAGACGTCTGCATGATACCATCGACAAGGAAGCGAACATGGTGAGTGCCGGGAAGGATGTGGATAGTTGCAGAAAAGCAACCGGGTCGTCCGTCTCTGTTGTTGTCCCGTTATGTCAGCACATAAATTCACACGTATGAGAGAGGCGTATATGAACAGGCCCCTTGCGGGCGGGCCTTATCAGGGCGTATCAGGCAGAAAAGAGATCTTGTGACACGCGCATACGAGACGATATAGCATCGATAAGGCAGCCAGCCACCGCGGCACAGAAGGGGACGGCGCGGGCAGCCGTGACCATGTCTCGGACGGAGGTAACCATAGGGGGTTTTTTTTAGGGGGGGGCGTGAGGGTGTGAGGGTGAAGGAAAGGGGGTAGAGGGGAAATATAAAAACGGGAGAAAGCAGGAGGAGGCAGGAACAGAGAGAGAAAAATAGAGACAGGCAGAGAGAGAGAGAGAGAGAGAGAGAGAGAGAGAGAGAGAGAGAGAGAGAGAGAGAGAGAGAGAGAGAGAGAGAGAGAGAGACATATGAGGGGGAGGGGTATGAGGAAGGGCTAGGGAGCTCAAACACCCGATCAACTACTCACACTGGATGAAGACGTTGCTTTCGATTCCACTGGAAGATTGTGCCCGTCACGTAGACCTTGTCACCGCCGCGGCGCCACTCGAGCTTGGTGGGGACGGTAGGCCTCGTCTTGTCAACTCGCAGTTCCTCGCCCTCCTCCTCGTCGACGGTAGTCGCGCTGAGGGCAGAGCTCTTGCGGGTGATGCCGTCCGAAGACGAGTCAATAAGCTCGACATCGGGGAGGGATGGGTCCTGATCCGGGGCGAGGATGGGCGAGCCGGGGGTGTGGACTTCCTCTTCGATGGGGAGGGGCAGACGCGGGGGGCGGGTCAGATACATGTCGGTGATGCTGCTGTTAGAGACGAGAAGCGGTTCGGCGTGGGCGGAGTGGTGGGAGCGCAGCGAGGAGGACTCGACGGGGACGTCGACGGGCTTGGAGGGCACATCGCGGGGAGCGGGTTTGGGCTCGGAGGGTTTGGGCTCGGCCATGGGAGCGGCAGCAGAGGAGGAGGAGACAGGGACGGGAGCAGGTTTGGACGACGCAGAAGCAGAGGCGGAAGCGGCGGCGGCGGCAGCAGCAGCAGCGGCAGAGGCAGAGGCGATGCTGTGAGGCGATCCGCTGAGGGACGAGACAGCGGTGGTGGGGAGGCTCTTGGGCCGGTTGACGACGGTGGAGCCCTGGGCCTGAGCGAGGGAGGGCTCCGGGGGAGCGGCCGAGCGGTGGGTGGTGTGGCCGGGGATGATGTTGCGGGCGTCTTTGCGGTGCTGCCGGGGCGAGTCGTGGGCCGAAGCCGGGGCGGAGGTGGAAGCGGACGCCGACGCCGAGGGGGTGTTGGACGATGTCGGCGTCGCGGGCTTGGACGAGGACGATGGATTGTTGCCCATGGTCAAGGAGTTAAGCGGGAGTCGGGGGAGGGAGTCGGCGGTGGTGGTGGCGACGAGTAACGGGCGACGGCGCAAGAAGAGAAGTCGGAAGAAGAAGAAGAAGAAGAAGAAGAAGACGAAGAGGTGGGGAGAGGGGGGGTGAGGAAGAGGAGGAGAGGCGGCGAGAGAGAGAGGGAGAGAGAGAGGCGGCGAAGCCTCGGGAGCCTGAGGGCGGGCGGGCGACTGCGGTGGAGAGCGGTGTCCCGTTGTCGAGATATTGAAGGTGACAAGTCCGAGGCCTAGTCCGGCTTCGAGGTGGAGGCGGGAGATGGACCGTGGGGAGGTGCGCGAGGGTTAAAGCGTTGGGAGGGACCAGAGCAGCCCGGCCGGCCGGCTTATCGCGATAGCGCCAAATGGTGCACTTTACGGGAGCAGGCAAATAGCGTGTAGTAAATAAATAGTACGGGAACAGCCAGGACGAATGTAGACGGGGAGGGAGGGAAAAAAAAAAGTAAGGGTGTCGTCGCATCCCGGTTAATATGCTTTTTAGCCCGAGTCAAGGCCGACAACGACGATGGATGACGGCGACGTACACAGTTATCTCTGTGTGAAGTAAAGGCACATGCACTTTCTCGATCTTTGTCTCCTTCTTTCTCTCTGCCCCCCCCCTCTCACTCACACACACACACTCTCTCTCTCTCTCGCTCTCGCTCTCTCCAGCGAAGAAGCCGTGTGTTGTTCGATGCCACAATCTCCATATTTAATTGATCATGATTATCCACCACCGCCTACCTACCCACACACCACGCCACATTCGAGACTGGGAGAGGGTAAAAGAGGGCGCAGAGAGCGAGAGATAGCACTAGGACTGTGTAGCGCGGGGAAAGAACAGCGGTGGTGGTTGGTAGTGGTGGTGGTGGTGGTGGTGTAAAAGGATCAGAGAGACTTTTGTGGAGTTTTGCGCTTGCTCATCCCGAAGTGACGAACCGCTGGCAAATTCATGGCGTTAATTGGCCTGGCCTAAATAACTTCTTCATTGTCGCCGCCATTCTGCCAATGCCTCGTTTGTCTGTCTTTGTCCCCGCCGTCGATGCCGTGGGGAATTCTGTCGTCCCGAATCCGTTTCCTTCAGTCCGCACTTACGTCTCGTTGTGGAGGAGGAGGGGCCGAGAGTGGGGAGCGAGAGCTGTGGGTGGGAAGTGTGGTTCAACCTTGAGACGTGTTGAAAAAGAACATGTGGGCTGTTAAATGATGACCCGGCCAGTACCTCAACGCGTAATGGAGTTGCCCGCTTCTGGGGAGGTACCCTTCCATCCCATCAAAGTACACCCTATCGCTAGCTCCAGGGGCCTTGTAAGTGGCTGATGCCCGCATGCCGCGGTGGGGTGAGACTGGCCAAACCTCAGTCAACCAGACTTCATCATTCACTTTCGCATTTCACAGCAGCGAGCTTCCATGCAGCTACATTGCGCATCAAAACACCACATTCAATTAGCCAACTAGCCGCGCGCTCCATTGCCCTCCGTGCCTCCTATGCCATCCACTTGAATAAGTATCACAACCCCGAGGAGATTCTCAAACTCGCCCTCACAAATGGACTCTTGACTCACCTCCAATGTGGTGACACGGCCCCAACCCAACCGCTCAACTCGCTCTCAACGCGCGCCTATACCCGCCCATCCACAGAATTCATCAACCCCATCCCGCCACAATGCCCGACCAATCCTCTTCCATCATCTCCCTGCTCCTCGAGGCCTTGAGCGCAATCTTTTCATTCCTCTGCTCCATCCAGTGGTCCCTTCGCATCTACCAGCTATTTTCCATCCTCGCCCTTCCCTTCCGGCTCATCCTCTATCCCCTACGCTTCATCGCTAGCATCCTGCTCACCCTCTTCGCCCCGGGGATATACATCTTCTCATTTATCTTATCTGCATTCCGTTCTGTGTTTGATTTCTTGGTTAGTCTCGAGGTAAGAAGATATAGTCTCCTCCCCTAATATCGTGATCTTGATGAAGCGTGCATCCCTTTGCTGACTTGATTGATTCAATGGATCTAGCCTCTATACAGTTTTGTAAGTAATCATGTTCCCAACATATCAATTAAGATACCTCCCCTCGCCCCATTATTCATTGAGCCAGGAGAGGAACCAGGTAGTCAAAATGAAAGGAGGGGGAAAAAAAAGAAAGAAAGAAACCAAGCATCTGACATGTTTCTCAGTTTGGCGCCGCAGCAGGCGTGGGTATACTCGCGGGCGTTGTTCTCGCCATCTTCTCCTCCACCATCACCTCACGTCTGGGCATGCAAGATGACGACGAGGACTATGCCTCTACGGGGAGACCCAGTTCCAAGCAGAGTTACATCCAAGACTCGCGTACCCAACGGGATTCTTCCTCGACTGACCTTGACTGGCAATGGCTCGACTCGCCTTCGCGCCGCCGAAGACATGCTGCCGGCTTGTTATCCCAGACCATTCATGAGGAGGAAGACGACTCTGAATTCTAACTACGGTAGCTATGCCATGGCGGCCCATCCCACTCCTGCTCAAGATAGGTAGAGATACTTCGGTATGAGTACATGGTCTTACATCGTCTCCAACGCACCAAAGATACCCCCAAAAGTCGCGCCGACTCGCGTCGCGTCCGCGACGTTTCATGCTTCAACGGTAATGCTACACCTGGTCCTTGTAATAGATAGTCGTCTTTATCTTTCATTCCGTCCCGATTGCGCCGTGTTCCCCCACCATCTTCCTTTAGCTTCACATGGCTGTACCCAAGTTTGACCACTCAACCCTGTAAACGCCATTCCCATCCCTCTCTCTCGAGCGTCGCCCTCGGCCGAGTATCCTATCTTCGGTACACATCTCGGTCAGACCTCTCTCGGTCTCGTGATCGCTCAAGCCGTGGTGATCGGCTGCGACTCATCGTTCCACGATCCCGATCGTAACGTCGATCCTCTCTACTGTTGCGGCGCCGTCGCTCATCGCGGGGCCAGTCTTCCCGAGGGCGCTCGTCCCTGGGTGGTCGATCATCTCTCCTTCGTCCGCCAGCTTCCTCACGTTTATAGGCTGGTATATAAGTGTCAATATCCGCACCAGCACCACCAGCACCGCCGCCGCCGCCGCCGCCGCCGCCTCCCCCTGGCCGAGGTCCGGGTGGACCTCGGCCCCGTGGACCACGATCCCTGTAGTCGTCACCATCCCCCGGGGGTGGACGAGGAGGCGGTCCTCGGTCCCTTTGCCAGGCGGGTCGACGATCGTCATTTCGATACCGGCCACCGTTGGCTCCATTTCGCCCGTTGCCGTACGCATCGCTACTATTGAACCCGGCCGTGGCTCCGTTTGCATCTGGCCCAATACCCACTGTTCCCCCTTGGGAGCCGGAGGAAGGGCCGCTTTGCGATCGTGGAACTTTCTTCGATCAAGCTCGTGGCTTTCTTCATAGGTTGGAATCTCATGTGGCTCTAGAGGTAGGGGTGCCATCTTAAAGTATGGATGTTGAAGAGCATCGACTGCATTGATTCGTGTCCGCCAGTCTAGTCTCAACAGCTCCTTAAGAAGCGAGATGGCCCCAGAGCCATATCTAAAATAAAATAAAAAAAGGGTCATTAGAGACATTTAGCCAGCAAGTCAAGACCACAGTGACTTACTCTCTGAACCGGTTTTGGATGTTTCCTGGTCGAGGCCGCACCGTCATATGGTCAGCGCCGGGCAAGGTCTTCCATTTGGGCATGTTTTCCTCGGTGGGTGCGCCCATTAGATCCCAAATAATCTCCAGCTGGTGGCTGTCGCTTTCACCGGCCAAGATGGGTTTCCGGACCAGCATCTCGCCGAAGACACATCTATTGAATGTTAGGATCGGATAAAACGGCCAAAAACTGCATGAATATTCTTACCCAACTCCCCATACGTCAATGGCGGGCGTGTACTGTCGCAGTTGAAGCAGCAGCTCAGGCGGTCGGTACCATCTCGTCACCACCAGGCCTGTGTACTCTCGTTTGCCTTCACCCATGGGGCGATTAGCCGAGGTGTTGGTCCATCATAGTGACGGGCAAGGCCGAAATCGGCAATCTGGAGAATGCCTTTGTTGTTGATGAGCAGGTTGGCAGCCTTCATGTCGCGATGGAGAATTTTGTTCTCGTGCAGGTAACGGAGGCCCTCAAGCAGTTGCAGCATGTAACACTTGATCTGGGCTTCTTTGAACTGCACCGAGGGGTTGTCAAGCAGACCGGAAAGATCGTGGTCCATGTATGGTGTTACCATATACATGATGGGTTTCTTGCGCTTATCGGCTGGAGCGAGCCGCATCAGCAACTGAAGGGGAAACTGCTTGGATGTCTCGGAGACGGGCACTCACAAGATCTGGAAGGGTGCTCAACGGCCATGTCCTCGAGTCGAAGAATGTTCTTGTGAGAGAGAAGCTTGAGGAGCTTGATTTCTCGTAGCGCAGTGATAGGGAACTAGAAGGTGTCAGATAGGGGTGGCTGCAGTTGTAGAGGCGGCTCAAGCGCGACATACGCCATCCTTTTCGTGGTGCATAATGATTTTCTTCAGGGCAACTGAGGCACCTGTTTTTCGAGATCGGGCACGGTGAACCTCGCTTGAGAAGGACGATGAGAGTTAGCAACAATGTTCGAAGCGAGCAAGGCATGGTAGGTATGGTAGGTGAAAGCGAGGATGTCGTCATACCCAAAGGTTCCCTCGCCCAGCTTGCCCTGCAGCTCATAGTCTGAGATGCGCGAGCAGCCCAGGAAGCTGGAGCGCGACCGTAGATGATTCAGGGCAAAGGTTCGTGGGGAAGTGCCGTCGGGCGGCGTGTCTGTTTGTCGTTGCATGGCGTCGGGAGGGTTATGAGATTCCGACTCGAGTCGCAGAGTATGAGATGAAGAGTGTGGTGGCGGTTAACGCGTCAGGCGAAAGGTGGGCCGTCTTGAAGATGGGTTCCGACTCGCATCGCAGGATGTCGAATTCGGAGAAGCGCGGCAGGAGGTGCAAGGGAGATCAATACTGAAATGAAGACGAAGATGGAGGCGGAGGAGGAGACAGAGAGGGCGAGAATTATGTTGCCATGGAGGAGATTCGATGGCGGTGATGGCGATAATGGAGGAGGAGATGACGTTGGGATGGTGCAAGAGGCGATTGTTCGCCTTTGGTACGGCGTCGTAGGTATCAATGAATGCTATCACAAACCGGCTGGGCCAAAAGTGAGACCAAGCCAAGCAGGAGGCCAAACAGCAAGGCGTACGAAGGCGGTGAGAGCGCAAAGGCCGGCAGAATTTCCCGATTAGGCAGGGCAGGGCCAGACAGGGGGCTAGGATCGATGCAAGGTACGTACTCTGTCACTCGTTTGGGGTCAGGTCTGCCTCCCACCACTCTGCCCAAGCCAACACTTACAGCAACCCACAGCAGCTATGCTACATACGGATACCTACCTTGCCTGACATACCTACTGGTACGGTAGACGAGGCTAGCCGCCTTCAGGGGCTATTGGCAGTGCTGAAACAACCTGCCAGCCGGCGAGACGGCTTTGATGATGACGATGCCGACGTCATATAATTATTTGGCCCCGTTACCTCGCGACCAGCAATCCTAGGCGTGCAAGCGTGCCACGGCCCTCGCATCACATCACCCGATACCTGAGCCCATTGACCGACGCGATAACCTGATAGACTGTTTTTTTTTTTTTTTTCATTCCGCCCTTTAATCACCGATTCATGGACTTCTGTTCTGGCCTTTTGTCAAGCAGTCTGGGCAGGCATCGACTCGGGCCTATCGGGCCGCCCGTAGGAGACGCTGCACAACAACTGGCTGTATTTCGACGGCGTAGGGCGGCCCGGAAATCGGAGCTTTCGTTCGCCTTGCTTTTACAGAAACAGGAACCGTCCAGACAAAGTAAGTTATTAGCACAGGCATCCACCTCCCAGAGACAATGGCCACTATTCTGCTGCCCTATGCAAAATGGCGGCGAAGGAAAAAAAAACCCACACCTAGAATCCACTTAGCCCAAGTGGGGGATAAGACCGCCGTTGGACGCCTCCAGTTGCCCAAACAGAGCGGCTTTTTTTTTTCTTTCTTTCTTTTCTTCTTCTCCCGCTCCCGACCCTTCTCTCTTGGCTTCGTTTCTCTTGTCCCACTCCGGCAGGCGTCCTACGAGGCGTCTTGCCTGTGCGACTGCGCTCCAGACCCATCTAGACCATCCCCGTCAAGGTCCATGCTCACGGCGAACATCTAGACGATGAATGACAAGGGCACAATGGCCATTGGTAGGCATTAAACCCCCGCTTGCCCCGAGGTGGGTTGGGTTTGGTGTTTCTCTGGGGTAATAATCGGAAGAGCAGAGGCGCGGGTGCGAGCAAAGGCAATGCCTGCAATGAAGCCTCGCCGAGACGTGACGGACATGGTGAAACTACCGAAATGGAATAGGATGTCCATTACCGGCATACCCGTGTCCGAACTGTGCCCCTTACCTCCTGGGGACCCAGGATGCCAGCAAGACCATACTATGTAGTAACACGAACAGCCTATCTCCGTCACATGGCATGCCCGGTCAGCCGGTCGTTCCTGGGCCTAGCTACCTAACTAGCCATCGTGATACAACACAAGTAAACCAGCCTTCGCCCTGTCTTGGTTCCCTCTCCCAGTGCCGACGCGGACCACAGAGCGAAAAGGGAAAAGGATATCAATTGTTGCAGCAGCATCCACTACTACCGCACAGGAAGGAGCAGGAAGAGGAGAAGAAAAACCACACTAATCCATGCCAGATGCACCATGTGATTTGCGATACTGCGCGTGTGAGGTGCCGGTATCCTCTCTCACTCGCCAGACGAGGCCGAAATCGAGTTGCTATTACCCCTCCAAAACTCCAAATCGAAGTTGCTATTACCCCTCCAAAACTGGAAATGGATCCACTTGATCGCGCACTCACACACGGTTGCTTGCCCATCCCGGCATCGCCTAAGAAGAGCCGGATCCCTCTTCTTTTTTTTTTTTTTCCCTCTCTCTCCTTGTCCTTTCTTTCTTTATTTCTTTCTCTCTCTTATTATATCACCAATTTCCTCTTCGCTTTCTCTCCTTTCCTCATCCATTGTGAATCTCGGCGCTTCAATATCTCGTTGTGTGCTGCACTTACAAGCTTTTTCTTGTTAGCGCTCCGCCCCACCGCCGAGTCTAACGTAACCTCCGCCGTCCCTTGTTATCGCGACGTCACGCACTGATAGCGCCCGCTGGCTCGCTCGTTTTCTCACACGCCCACTCGCACTCTTGCTATCGCACTTCCCAGCTCATGTCCGTCCGTCAATAATAAGCCTCGTTCCACAGCATTGACGGCCTTTTTCGCTCACCCTTATCTTCCAATATCTTATCTCTCCTCCCCTCTCCTCTCCTCTCCTCTCCTCGATCAGTTTCCCTTTCCTCACGCCCTCCGTCTCAAAACCATACGGACAACCAGACAGAGACTCGCATACATCATGTCTGAGTACCACCCGCCATCGCCCACCCTTGCCAATGGCAATCACACCCGCCACGGCAGCCTCAATGGCAGCGTTAGCGGCAGTGTTGTCAGCAACGGCTTCAGCCAAATCCAGACTGTTGTCGATGTCGTATACCCAGAGTCCCGAGTTCTCATTCTGGGCACCGGAGGCACCATCTGCATGCAAGAAGGCCCCGACGGCCTCCAGCCCACAGATGGATTCCTCGAGAATGCAATGGCCCCACGGCCCTCTTTCAACGACAATAGTCGCAAAGGTATGCTTCTAGAATTCCACTTACAGCCCTCCCCGGCCCGCGCCATACCCTCCCCCCAAAAAAATTATGGGGAATTCGCCGAGGCCCGGAATACACCAATTACTTATCATGACATGCAAACAACCCATCATGACACACTGTATCTCAGCCTCACTCACCATCACCTTTAAAATCCATCTCATCATATAATAGAAGCCCTGACATTTCTGCAGTAACCCTCCCCGCTTATCGCAATGGCCAGCGCATCGCCATTGAGTCCCTCCGCACCCCTCCAACCGCCTATGGACGCCATGTGCGTTATGGCATCCTAGAGTTCACTCCTCTCCTCGACTCGAGCTCCATCTCAGCTCACGACTGGGACTCCATGGCTATGGCTATCCAAGAGAACTATCATCTTTTTGACGGCTTCGTCATCCTTCATGGCACCGACTCTCTTGCCTACACTGCCTCCGCTCTTTCCTTCATGATGAACAACCTTGGAAAGCCCGTCATCCTCACTGGCTCCCAAGCTCCCATCTTCTCTCTCCAGTCCGATGGTGTTGATAACATTTTGGGCTCTCTCATTATTGCCGGTACTTTTGTCATCCCTGAGGTTTGCCTCTTCTTCCATCACCGCCTGTACCGTGGAAACCGCACCACCAAGGTCTCAGCGACCGACTTTCACGCTTTTGACAGCCCCAATGCTGAACCTCTTGCCACTGTCAATGGCCTTGGCATCACCATTAACTGGCCGCTCATCCTACCCCCAACCTCTATCGCCAAGTTTCGCATCTCCAAGGGGCTCGATACTACCCATGTGGCTTGTTTGCGCGTCTTCCCAGGCATCAAGCCTGAGATGATTGATGCTGTTCTCCACTTGCCCGGCCTCCGGGGTCTTATCCTAGAGACCTTTGGTATGGGCAACATCCCTGGCGGCGCCGACGGCCCTCTGACCCAAGTCATCAAGGCAGCTGTCAACCGCGGCATTGTCGTTGTCAATGTCAGCCAGTGTGTCAATGGCTTTGTTTCTCCCGTCTACGCTCCGGGCACCGTTCTTGGACGCGCCGGTGTTATCTTCGGCCTCGATCTTACTGCTGAAGCTGCCCTTACCAAGCTCTCCTACTTGCTTGCCCTCCCTGACCTCTCACCCAAGGACATCAGCGAGAGGCTTTCTCGTTCCCTTCGTGGTGAGATGACCGAGATTGCCCACCAGAGCTTCTCTCACCCAGCTGGGTCCCTCGACTTCGCTGCCGCGCATCTCACACGCGATGAGACCGCCTTCAGCGCATTAGGATACGCCATCGAAAACGGCGAGCTATCTCTTGTCAAGGAGCTCCTACAGGGTGAAGGAAGCAAACTACTCAAGCAGCGCGACTACGCTGGTAACACGGCCGTCCACCTTGCTTCCGTCGCCGGCAGCACAGAGGTCCTCCTGGAGCTGCTGCACCGCGGCGCCAGCGTCCATGAGCGCAACAAGGCCAACAATTCGCCTCTTTTTGTCGCCGTCAAGTCCGGCAGAGAGCCTTGTGCTCAGCTACTGCGTCTTGCCGGTGCGCATCTGTCCGTTGAGGAGAGGGAATGTCTGCCTGGCGGGCGTGACAGCCCCATGTAGAAAGATATGAAATTTGAAAAGAGGATCGGTGCAGACTCACGATGCAAAATGATATGTGGAGCTTGGAAAAGTAAACTAGAAGATTCCCCTTTTAGAACAGCATGGATTTGGTTGGAAAACTTGGGTGTTTGTTTCATTACGTCGCTGGCAAGTTAACGATCGAGGGTAATTAAAATAGCAGGCTCTGTGAACCCTGATGCCTCGACGACGGAGGTAAAGGATATGGATATGGTCAAATGATTGCATAAGGCCAATTTGGGAATACATTTTTTTTTTTGAAATGAATTTGGTATAAATTATTGACGACTGATTCGAAGGCTGAAAGAATTCTAGTCCACGAGGAGGGCACTTTTTTTATTGACTTGCATGATGAAACAGACATACGATTGAATGCGGAAATTCAACCAACCAACCAATATCCATCCAAGATTCGCTCCCCGTCCAGCCACTCTCTGAAATTCTTTACCATACCAACCTCGCAATACCAAAAGAGAGAAATGGAACTATAATACTATTTATTGACTTCAAATCGTATTTAACCAGTTCGACTATGTGCTTCGTGTCTGGCATTCTACTTACCCTATAGCCACGCGTTAGGTGAACCATTTTGTGTCTTGCCAGTGAGATCTCAGCCTCTAGTGACAATGCTAACCTATAGTTCATTTTTAATCCCCTCGACTATTTGGTTCCAATGACCTAGCCCAAGCAAGAGCCGGCAGGGGATGACGTCCGCATGATATGAACAGTCGGACCGTGCCACAACGTCACGCTATCGCCGCCTCTCACATACATGATACCCGAATGAGGCCACGGGTGACACAGACATGGTGATTCGCAGAAATGAACAACAGATATAAATGAAGGCCTCATCCATGGTAGTTAATAGCCGTTACCGCTCTCTTCCTGTACGTCCTAACCCATTGCCCGTACCCGTCTTGTTATGGCACGGAGCACCCCTGTCGCAAGTCCAAATCTCTTTCACCAACAGCCTAATGTCTTGGTCTCGTATGCATCCCCGTTCCAATACCAGAAAAAAAAGAAACGCCTGCTCCCGTGACAACGGCTATAGATACTTTGCGATAGTGCTTTTGGAAAGCAGGCTGATATACTAAACACCGAGGTCAAGGGCTGAGCTGGAACCGCCCTTCTTTAATGCATGTTTCGCCCAGCGGCTTTTGCTGGAAGATTATCGAAGGAAAAGGTCCCCAACGCCGTTTCTCAACGACCTTGTTCTATCCACATGGTCAAGGCCGAGGTAATCATCATCGGTTTGCGCCACGTTCCAGAGTTCATCATCTGTTTCATTCGTTAGCTACCTTGAACCTCACATTCAAGCGCGACAAAACCAACCATCATTGAGATATTGGGGTTTCGAATAGTTAGCTCGTCGGACTAGGGCAAACTTGATCTTCTCGAAGCTCTTGCCCTTGATTCCAGTTCGCTTCTCTAATCGCTTCTTCGTGTCCACAAATTTCTCGCCCTACGGCATTCGTTAATGCATATTTCACTCATTTGATCACGCATCTACTGACCTCGACAAGTAGGAACTTGAAAGGAATGTTGTGAACCCGGCTCACATCATTTTGGAAATGGAAGACCTGGATGAAATTGCCATCTTCGACCGCTACTTCGTCCTGAGGCACACGCTCAGCATAAATCTGCGTGAATTCATTGAGGTTTGCCACAGGATGGTCTCGAAGTGGTTCGCGGTAGAATCTGTTAGAGCTGGTCTCGTAAACACGTATTCTGCCACCTTCTTCCTCATTCGAGATCTGGGCCTTCTTGATCAAGGCTTGGATTAGGTCATCAATGGTACCTGTCTTGGAGACGAGCAAATCATATTGATCCTTTCCTTATGTTTAGTAGTTGACATTTTATGGGCTAGGGAATAATTACCTCCTTGGTGATACCCTCGGTGAGCCAAGTGAGCTTGATACTCTTCTTTGTGTCCAGCTCCGCTAGACTCATCTCGAGAACTTCAAAGTAGAAGGCATCCCTCGCTGAGTCGAGTTGAGAGCAGTTGAACCCATAGGGTTAAGAATCTGTCGCAGAGTAGGGTTCGCTCCGCGCCTCACAGTTGCCTTGGGGTTGTTGGTGGCCGAGTTCACTGTCCAGAATCGAATGTGTGTCGGGAGAGCGTTCAAGTGAGCACCAACTCGTTCCGCGAGTGTGTCGTATGTGATTTTGGAGTTCAGAACAAGGTCGAATGGTGAATACTCTGTTTGGTCGCATCGAGTGGGGTGAGCGTGGAATCTCACAGTCCTCTTGTTCTCGAGGAAGTCGTAGTATTCGCGTGCGTCCTCAAAACGATCCGATGTTGCCCTATAAACTATTAGTGAGAACGGTTGTCTTCAAAGGAGAAAATAAATTCAAGATACGGTATTACGTACGTTTCTTGAGGCTTGTCAACTGATCGCTTCTCAGTCTTGCGCTCATTGGATCGTTGGAAGCAAATGATATCACCGTCCTGGAGCTCAGCAATCTTCAGTGACTGCTTCGGCTTCAGAGGTTCAATCATAGTTGGTTTGATTTCCTGGCCCGTGTTAGAGTTTCGGAGGGGGTTAGAATACAGTAGACTTGAACATACCTCCCACAGAAGAAGCTTCTCATCCGAAGGCAGCTTCTCGCCCCAGCCCATCTTCTTGAGGATCAGAGGAACAAGTTCTTCCACCTTTTTCTCCTTGGCGATGTAGACATGACCGACACACCCTCAAGGTCTGAGTTTCAACGTCGAAATGCTTCAGAAGAAGAAGTATAGTATCGTTCTTCACAACGACACCGTTGGGTTGGCTTTGGTAGGAGGGCCAAATGGGTTCGCCGTCAGCGTTCAGCTCCTCCGCTACCTCTGCCCACACCCGTAGACTGATATCTCGGTGCGCGGCTGAGCGAGAGTACGTTTCCTCCACCGTTGGTTGAAGGTCCATAATGGGTTGATCAGGCCGGATCGTCTTGTTTTGTCGGTTGACCATAAGCCAAAGGCGTACCTTGCGAGGATCCTCACCCATGTCACCGGCCACCTGAGAGACGAACTCCTCCATGGTCATTGCTCGACGGATTCGATAGAACTTGGGAGCGGCGGGATCGACTTCGGGGTTAGAATCAAAGAGGCACAGATCAGTTCCACCATATTGTTGGAATGACTTGTCAGTTATGACCTTGGCCATCATGTACAAATGCGCCTCCCTCTGCTCCTTCCTCCTGGCTTCCCGGAGGGCGGTCTCTTCCTCGAAACGATCCTCTGTTCAAGATTAGCAACCCTATTACAACAATAGATTAGGGACATAATACTCACTAAGGTGTCGGGGTATATCGTCCTTGGTGACAGGGTACAGGATTCGGTCAAGACGTGATTGGCGAATGTAAACCAACATGTAAGCGCTGTTTTGGCGCATGATAGGGGCCTTCTTCTGGAGGGGCGCGCGGGGATGGCCATTTGATGTTCGGTATTCACCACCAAAGTTCTCCTCAAGCACTTCTCTCATAGTGGCCTTGGTGACCTTGTCATCGTCATACTTGTAAAACCAGCCGTCCTTGTTGGGCTTCAGGAAAGCATAGTAATGACCGGCATTGAGATCACCGCTGTGGACGAGAACACCGTGAAGCTGGTACGTCCACGACTCCGATTTATCGGAGTCTTCAGCTAGATATGGGCCTGCGTCGAATACCTCAGGGAACTCGTGACGGTCGTTGATCTTCATTGTCATGTCGCGTTGGAAGTCGTACTCGAATCGCTTTAGCTGCAGATGTAACACATCCGGGAAGCTGGTGAAGATGACACCCTTGTTCGCATCTTGTAGCTTATACTGATCGCCAGCCATGTACTGGTTCTCCCCCTCAAGCTTCTCGGGCTGAATGTAGTCCTGGAAACTCTCAAGCAGGCTTTTGTTTCCGGTCACGTTGAGTTGGATGTCCAAAAAGTCCTCAATGCGGCTTGATTCGTAGTCAACGTTGATGCACGAAATGTACGTCTTGATCTTTCCGCTGAACATTTCGGGAAGGACATTTTGTGCCTTTGTGCCCTTCATCTTCTCCTCCATCTTCTCCATGAGCTTGCGGGACAGCTCTTGAACATCCTGTTGCTCGAAAATGTGACGAGTTTCCCAGCCAAAGGACTTGGTGAGCTCATTGGTTCCAACAGCCTGTTCAGATGTTTGCAGCTGGTAAAAGAGTCTTTGAAGGGTATAAGCGCTGTTGTTCATGCCTTGGTCGGGTTCGGTTGGGATTTCGTAGATTGCCTGCCAGGGTTAGCTGAGAGATGATTTACGGACGGGGAGTTGGGCCCTACCTTTCGGAATGCATTTGTGAAGTAGAGTGACTGGAGGAGAGAGTTGAGGTAGCAAGTGGCGCCCTGGTTCTTCAATCCAACATATCCAGTTTCCCTTTTGGAGTCGTAGTTGGCGAAATTGTGCCATAAAACACCCGTTTCATCCTCCACAAAGCGAAGGTAGGCTGTGATGTTGGCAGTGTCGTTCTCGCAGAGTGGTCGGCTACCACCCTCCCAAGGCACGTTGAACATGCGTCGGTGTTCGACAAATCGAGTGAAGCCCCAGTCACCCTCCTCCTTGGTGAATCGATGGTGGGCGACATGATGGCAGTATAGGCTGGGGTCGTTCGGGTTCCAGAGAACGAGGCCGAACTGGACACAGCAACTCCAATTCTCAGGGACCGCCTCGGCTTCGAAACCGTGTTCGAGGTAAATAGAGCACTGGTCAATGTTGTTGCCGTGAGGGAAGAGCAAGATGCGCCTGTCGAAGAGAAGAGCAAAGTTAGCGATAGGGATGACATGGTTTTGGGGTGCTGGGATCGTGAGGGACGCACCATGGAAAACCGTTGGCATGGAAGACAGGTCCATGCTCCTTCTTTCCTAGACTGCGCCAGTTCTCGACAGTCCAGGTGTGTTCGTGGTCGCCGAGAATTTTGGGCTCATCAATCAGAGGAGGTAGCACAAGCTCCTTCATAGCATCATCTGATATGAACTCTTGTTAGCTGGGGGGGAACTCGGGCGCTGCGGCGATAAAGACGGGGCGGGGTGTTCGAGGGAATAGACGGAAACTGAGTTGAGGGCGGACAAGGGTAACGCACGATCGTTGGCCAACGGCAAATCTTGCAGCTGGTCTCCATCTTGGTCGAGGTTTTCTGGGTTGATGATGGCGACGTCCTTGTCAGGCTCATTGGCGACGCCAACGTAGTCGTCCGTGTCCATGACCATGTCGTTGGGTGAGTTTACGTCGTGGCTCTGGCGGCGGAGAGGATTGTTAGCAGGGATTCTTGGACGAACATGAAGCTCACGACGAGGCCGAACCATGATGTCGGCATTCGGAGGGGCGAGAAGTGGGGAGGGATGGGATGTGTCGGTGGCGGCGGCCGTAGCGTTGTGGTGGCGGGAGTAGATGGGATCAAGACGAATTGGCGGGGGGAATGACGCAGGAGACAGCGAGAACGAGGGACAGCGCCGGGAGGGCAGAGGAATCAATCACGACTGGATGTTAAGGCGAGCGAACGCACCATGGTGAAGTTGCTGGCAGCAGCGACGACGGCTTAGACGACAGCCTGTGTTGGAGGAGGAAGTGAATGAAGGGCAAGTGAGGAAGGTCCGAGGCAGACGGATCTCACGAGACGTCGTCGAGAGAGGCGCGGCGGCGTGCAGCGTGGAGCGAGCGGGCTTCTCGGCAACAACAGCAGCACCAGCAGCAGCAGCGGCCACAGCTCGACGACCAAGTCGAGAAGGGAGGGAACAAGGCAAGGCCAGAAAAAAACTTGGCGGAGTGCGCGAGGGAGTTGGAGAGAGGAAAGATGGAGGGGGGGGGGGGAGCTAGGCTCGAAAAAAAAAGAGGATGATGGACACGAGAGGAGTGAGGATCGAAAGGATAATCGTCGGTCACCAAACCAAAATGGAGAAGGACAAAACCAATAAGAACCAACAAAATCCCGAGACCCGAGTTCCAAGTCCCCAAGTCCAAGAACCAAGTCCGAACAAAGGCGTAGCAAGTGCCTGTAGGGAAGGATGAGAGTGAAGTGGAGAGGAAGAGAGATGTTAGCAAGCAGCGCAGCCCGTCTTGCATCAATCAATCAATCAATCAGGCACACCCGACTGACGAGCAGGCGTAGGCGGACAGGCCACAGAGAGTTACCACCACTCGTGCGAAACACACACAGCACCACAGCCAGCACGGCACAGCCCAGTTCCAGCCCGCCAGGCAGAGAGAGAGAGAGGGAATCTGACGAGGGGACTTGGCCAGTGTTATGTGGATACCTGAAAACTCTATGCGGAACGGCTATGTTGAAAAGTACACTACTACCGTTTGTTTTACACGAGGAAAGCGTCATCAGGTCACCCCGCCAATGACGTTGCGGGCCTCGTTTTCAGTGCTTCCCACTTTCAAGGCACCTAGACCAGGCTGCATGCTCTGTTCTGATCTGAGGCTCTGAGCCACCTCCATGGCAGCACCGCGGCTATGATCCCCAGCTGCGAGGGCGGAAGCAATGCACCTGAGATGCGACAAGGCCTTCAATCAGAAAGGCCAAAGAGCACCAACATGAGGTGCAGGCCTGTTCGTCCTTGGGTGAGACCAACCTAAGGAACTACGTGCCTATGTTGCAGATCTAGCAGCAGCTAGCAGCATAATCCGCCGCATACACTGGTGCAGCTGCCCACTGCTTGCCCCAAGGACTGTGCAGCTTACTGGGTGGAGTATCAGCCGCCAAGATGGGATATCCCGACATAGATAACATGGACGTCTTAAACCGCTGATTCCGCCTCCAAGTTTATGCGAATTGAGCTATGGCTGTAGAGCCGGCAGAGAGACGCAATGCCAACGACCCATGAGAGATTACGTAGCTGCTTGCACGGGACGGCCTAATCAATACCAGCCTACAAGGTATAGGTAAGTAGGTGCCTTGTATCCGTAGTCAATGTTAATTGACCTCTGCGCCCATCGTTTAGATTTTGCATACTAAATGATGGAAGTTTTTTGAATGTGCTCATGCCGTATTGTCATTCTGGAATCAGGCGCACGTCCTCACACGAGCTGAGCTAGAAGCGCAAAGGCGCAAAGCCACAGAGGCGCAAAGCCGCAGTTCCGGCATGAAGCTGGTCGTCCCCTCCCTAACACAATACTGCAAGCAACACTGATATGGAGGGGAACACCAGAACTGGAGGCACCGAGGGCGGGCACAACCACCCTCCTCTCCGTGTGTACTTTCTAATAGGTGGGCAAAACGATCGCGAAGCCGGCGGCAGTGGTTGCCACCTCAGCACCTTCTTTCTTCTGGTTCCTGTTGGTAATGAGTATTGGAGGCAGCTTAGAGCCATAAGCCGTAAGGTTGCTTATCGGACCATGACCGGTATCGCGAATGTGGGGTAATTTTTTTGTAACCACCCAGTCATTCCCCAAGCTTTTTTTCGGCGCTGTCCGAGGCGGCACATGCATTTGCGGCCCCAGTGCCTTTTTTTTTACCTTGCTGCCCCAGCCTAGATGGACCCTTAGCGAGCTCAAGTGACTCCTTCAACTCTTAAACACTTAAACTCTTCAACTCTTGAACTCTTCAACTCGTCAACTCGTCAACTGTCCAACCCGCCCCGTCGCACCTCTTTGCAACCTCCTTGGAGAAGCCGTGCTCTTCCGTGGACCTTGGCGTTTTCAGGTTGCTCTGAACAGCGCCCTCGGCATAGCTCCGATCATCGCTCCCATCGCTCTCGTGCGTGCTCCCTGGCGTCATTCCTCTCTGCATGCGACCTCCGACGAGATGCCCTCCATCGCCCTGCGAACAGGCAGGCGATGCAGATTGACCGACCCGCGCGCCCTCTTCACATTTCCTCCGGCCTTGAACCACCCTTTGAGACCTCGAGTACACGTGCGCCGCGCAGGCAATCTGAGCAACCCATCATGGCGTCCCGTCTCCATCCTTGACGAGTGAGAGCTCCCCGCCCTGGTGTGCCAGCCCGCCGACCACCCGCATGCTAACCCGCGATGCTCCAGATGGGTCGCCAAAGAAGCCCGCCCCATCTCCCTTCGCCAGCTCATGGTTTTCGGTCGCTCTTTGACAGAGTCCCGGCTCATTAGCTCTGCAAACTACGTTCGCACCGAGCTGCCCACCAGGTGAGTTGCCCATCTCGGCCGGACGGACGGATCCCTTGACCTTGACTGCTAACAATGCAACCCTGCAGACTCGCACACCGCATTCGGGACATGCAGCGCCTCCCCTACGTCGTCGTCACGAACCCTCACATTAACGATGTATACAATTTGTATTACAATGCCTTTGACCAGTTTCGCAAGATCAAGGAGGTCAAGTCCCTCGAGGACAATGACAGGATGTGTAGCATCATCAGTCAAAACCTCAAGGGCCATCTAACCGTCATACCAAAGCTTGCCATGGGCATTTTAGAGTGCGGCGGATTGATGAACCCCAATGATTTGGATCAGTTCATGAACACGATCTTGAAATCGGTGAGTTTATCCATCGTATTAGCTTATGCAGTCATACTTACACCACACTAGCGCATCTCCCGGCGTGTCATCGCAGAGCAACATCTCTCACTCACAGAGACATTTAACTCTCCGCATTTCTCCCCAGGCGCGAAGCTCTCCGAAGCCGATTTCATCGGCGAGGTCTTCATCAAATGCAATGCCAGGGACGTCATCGACCGCTGCTCCACGGCCGTCAGTGCCCTTGCCCGGTCCGTCAACGGACCCAACGTCCAGATTCCCGAGGTCAAGGTCAACGGGCACCTCGACGCTAGCTTTCCCTACATCATCAGTCACCTCGAGTATATCATCGGAGAGCTCCTACGTAACTCATTCCAGGCCGTGATCGAGCGTCACCAAAAGAACCCAGATCCCACGACCGCCGGCGCCCCGCCCCCGATCGAGATTACCATTTGCGAGGCTGCGCAGCATGTCATTATTAGAATTTGCGATCGGGGCGGTGGCATTCCTCGCGCTGAACTACCGTACCTTTGGTCCTTCAGCAAAGGGCCGCAAAGCCAGAAGCGTCTTGAGAACCTCTCACACGTACCCCGCATGGCCGCCACCATGCAAGAGCTGCATGTGGAGGGCGAGCTCGCCCGGGCCGATCTCAAGACGCCCAACTACGAGAGCTCCTTGTCTTCGCTCACCAGCCGACCTCCAAGCCTGCGTCTCGGCATGGGCCTACCCTTGAGCCGCGTTTACGCCGAGTACTGGGCCGGTAGTCTCGAGCTGCACAGCCTTGAGGGTTATGGTGTCGATGCATTCCTTCAGATTTCAAAGCTGGGCAATAAGAACGAGCAGCTTGCCACCAGGGCGAGTATGGACGCCGTTTAGGACAACACGCATCTCTAGTCATGATGTGGAGGCGGGGGGGCGAATAAAGGAGTGCATGGTGATGACAACATCTATCTCGGAGCATTTTGAGCAAGTGATACGTTGGATACGTTATGTTTATTATTTTGGGTTACGGGTATACAAGCATGGAGTTTAATGGGTCATCATCATATTATCAAGGTACATCAGTTCGCCCAAGAGCAAGAATGCTCTCGGCAGCGTGTTCTGAAGCACCGTCATACAAGAATCATCTTCGCAACACAACGAGGTCCAGTTCGATAACTTAAAGCTTGGTATCATGAAAGGTGGTGACTGAATTACATGGGGACTAAAAAGTGCCTAGCTGAGAGAAGGGCTCTACTAAAAGGTGCAAAATAAAAAAAAGGGCAAGACTATCAAAGCTTTCTCCATACGTCTTGTTTCGTTTCGGGGGGTTCGCACTTTTGGCGTTTAGCTGCCAACGCAACCGAGGGCAGAAAAACATGGGCAAACATGTTGATTGGTATGTGGCCACGGGCCGTCCCAACAAATCATACTCCTGTCGTCTTCCGCCTCAGGGGCTGGTGGGCAGGAATATCCATGAGCGCATGCCCCCCCATCTCCCTCCATCCCATTGTGGTATTCTTGGACCTTTCATTTTTTCAACTCCAAACCCCAAACTGGAGCCACAGGTAAAGAGAAACGACAAAACCACGACCGTCCAACTGCAGTCACGAAAGCACGTTGACCCTGACACGACCAGCTTAGCGGCGGCCGTGGCTGCGGACAGCGCTGCCCTGCATTTGTTCGAGCTCGGCCTCGAGCTGCTTGATCTGGGCGTGGGTCTGCTCGAGATCCTTGTTGAGACGGTCACGCTCGGAGATGAGCTTCTGCTCCCATTGTCGGAAGCGCTGCTCCTCGATCTTGACCTGCTCGGTGAAGCGCTTGCGGAGAGCCTCCTCCTCCTCCTTGAACTTGGGGTTGTCGAGCTTTCGGGGACGGGCCTCGCCGAACTTGCGAGTCTCCATCTGCTGGGCGCGGTAGGCCTCGTAGTGAAGCTCCTCGGTGGTGTGGATGAGATCGAGCATGTGGGTTCGGATCAGGATGGATCGGAGCTTCTTGAAGTCGCAGTGGTCCTCGTTCTCGACCTCAGCAACACCCCAAGAGTATTGTCGACCCTTGACGATGCGGCCGTCGCCGGTCTTGACATCCTTCTCGGAACCGATGACGGCGAAGGGCATAGCGTTCATGAGGCTGCGAGCGTGCTGGGCAGCGGCCTCATCATCCTCCTCAATCGGGGGCTGGTAGATCTTAATGTTCTGGGCCTCGATGACAGAGACGATCTAAAAGGGAGCTAAGTTAGTGCGCTGTTCAAAGTGTATGCATTAGTGGTTGGTGTGTGAGCTTACTCTCTGCTTGAACTTGGCCAGGTCAGCAGGGCTGAGGGTATCGGCCTTGGCAATGACGGGGATGAGGTTGACGCGAGAGCAAAGACGCTTCATAACCTCAATGTCGAGGGGCTTGAGTGTGTGGCCAGTGGGGCGGATGAAGTACAGGCAAGCGTGGACACGGAGGTCGATCTTGTCCTGGCGGCGGGGCTGCTGCTCCTGAAGCATGTAAGACTCGTGCTGGTCGTCAAGGAACTCGATGATGGGCATCCAGGAGTCGCGGTTGTTGACATAGTCGCCGAAGCCGGGGGTGTCGATGACGGTCAGTCGGACTAGAGAAGGGAGGGTTAGCAGCTGCGGTACACGTCATGTCGAGAGGGTGGCTGCATTACCCTTGAAAAACTTCTCCTCAAGCTCGGCCTTGGTGATCTCAATCTCGACGGTCTTGTCGACCTGCTTCTGGTGGCGGCGCTTGTGGTCGGCATAGTTCTTGATGGTGGTGGAGAAAAGGGTGTTGATGAAGGTGGTCTTTCCGAGGCCAGACTCGCCAGCAACCTAGATATGCGCGGTCAGGTCAGCGTGTCAAAAGCAAAAAAGGTGACGACAAAGTGAATGTCTAGCGTGTATTCCCGGGTGAAGAGGGCGTACCATGATAGTGAAGCCGGCACCACGCTTCGCGACAATCTTGTGTCGCTGGTTGGGGAGATTGGCAATGCCAATCGGTGAGGCGCTCTCAGCAGCTGAAGAAGCCATCTTGGGTAAAGTTCACGGGGGAGACGTAAAACGGAACACGAGATGGATCGAGACGGGACGTTGGAGGTGAGATGCACGAAACCAGCAAACAGACGGAGGCAGTGAAGGTTGCGCGGCCGGCTGCGATGATGTCGAACGAGGACCAGAACAAGAACAAGGCGAGGTGGAGGTTTAGGAGCTCGTGCTTCAGGGGAACGAATTTCCTGCCCTTCTTTGGGATGAGGCGTCTTAGGGGGGGCTGGCCCGGGCTTGCTTTGGTTGGCCAGTGCGACGCGGACCGTGAGTGGACAGTGCTGGCTGGGGAGTGGACACGGGGCACCAAAGGGAAGTTAGGAGCCAGGGAGATAGCCAGGGTCTCAGAGAAGGAGCCAAACACGCCAAACAACGGCACCTGCCCACTCGTTCCAGTGACAAGCAACAAGGGGTGGAGGGGGGGGGCTTGGGGGACCGACTCTCCATCAGGAAGAGAAGGTGTGACAGTCCAGCGTGGAAAAGAGCCACGGTCCCCCTTTCTCCCAGCCAATCGCACCTCAATCCAGCGCGTCAAGCCACACACGCCACATTCAGCGGCACCCAGCCACAGGGGAAACAATCCACACCTCGCCAGCTCAGGTTAGTCCACATTGTGGCCTCCATTTGCTGGAATGAAACTTCAATGCCGGAGTAATTATGTGCCGGTTCCTCTTTATCGCATGGTTCCTTCCTCCAAATTTTTTTTTTAATCTTATCGATAAGAAGGTATCGATTTTTTGGGCGGTTTGCGACTTTCAGCACAGTATCACGGCCATGCCCTGCAGGTGACGACAATGAAGACCGACTTCAAGGTATGAACCAGCCTCTCTGACGCA
This sequence comes from Aquanectria penicillioides, assembly GCA_003415625.1. Classification (NCBI taxonomy): domain Eukaryota; kingdom Fungi; phylum Ascomycota; class Sordariomycetes; order Hypocreales; family Nectriaceae; genus Aquanectria; species Aquanectria penicillioides. Next base: position 2,444,953 of record PYIU01000006.1, on the reverse strand, counting down.
TTATTTCCCTGTATTTGAGCAAGTCGAATGTGCTGACCTTTATACATTGCAGTTCTCGAACTTGCTAGGCACCGTCTACTGCCAGGGCAACCTGCTCTACAGCCCAGATGGCACCCACCTCTTCTCGCCTGTCGGCAACCGAGTGACTGTCTTTAACCTCGTGGAGTACGTGCGCATCAATGAGAATGCACCTCTGAAACATCTCATGGTCTCCTGCTCACATGGCTGACTGATCTGTTCTGCAGAAACAAATCGTATACCCTCCCGTTCGCGCACCGCAAGAACATTGCCCGAATCGGTCTCACACCCCGCGGCAACCTGCTGCTGTCAATTGATGAGGATGGCCATGCAATCCTGACCAATGTGCCTCGCCGAATTTCTATCTATCACTTCACCTTCCGTGCGTCGGTCACAGCGCTCGCCTTTGCGCCATCCGGCCGCTATTTCGCCGTCGGCCTAGGCCGCAAGATTGAAGTATGGCATGTTCCCTCCACACCCGACTCGTCTGCCGACGGCGAGCTTGAATTCGCTCCATTTGTGCGATACCACACACACACCGGCCACTTCGACACCGTCCAGCAAATCGAGTGGTCAAGCGACTCCCGTTTCTTTCTCACCAGCTCTAAGGATCTGACGGCTCGCATCTGGAGTCTGAACCCCGAGGACGGCTTCACTCCCACGGTGCTCTCAGGACACAAGCAAGGTGTTATTGGCGCTTGGTTTTCAGAGAACCAGGAGATCATCTACACTGTTAGCAAGGATGGTGCTGTGTTCGACTGGCAGTACGTTAAGCCTATCAACCGAATTGCAGACGATGACGAGATGCGTGACGACGACGATTCAGACATGAGATGGCGCATCGTCCAGCGCCATTATTTCATGCAAGGAAGTGCCCATGTCCGTTGCGCAGCCTTCCATCCTGAGACTAACCTCCTGGTTGCTGGTTTTTCAAACGGACTTTTTGGACTATATGAGATGCCCGACTTCAACAACATCCACAAATTGAGCATCTCCCAGAACGATATTGACTTCGTCACTATTAACAAGAGCGGCGAGTGGCTTGCATTCGGCGCATCAAAGCTGGGCCAGTTGCTGGTGTGGGAGTGGCAGTCCGAGTCTTACATTCTCAAGCAACAGGGTCATTTCGACTCGATGAACTCGTTAGTTTACTCTCCCGATGGCCAGAGAATCATCACCACTGCCGATGACGGAAAGATCAAGGTCTGGGACATCCAGTCTGGATTTTGCATCGTCACCTTTACCGAACATACTAGCGGCGTCACTGCCTGTGAATTTGCGAAGAAGGGCAATGTCCTGTTCACATCTAGTCTCGACGGTTCGATCCGTGCTTGGGATCTTATCCGATACAGAAACTTCAGAACTTTCACTGCCCCCACTAGATTATCCTTTTCCTGCATGTCTGTTGACCCCAGCGGCGAGGTTGTGGCGGCTGGATCCCTCGACTCCTTCGATATTCACATCTGGTCCGTTCAAACGGGGCAGTTGCTCGACCGACTGTCGGGTCACGAAGGTCCAGTCTCCTCGTTAGCATTCGCACCGAACGGTAACTCTCTAGTCAGTGGTAGTTGGGATCGCACAGCCCGTATCTGGTCGATTTTCAGCCGAACGCAAACTAGCGAGCCCCTTCAGCTCCAGGCTGATGTCCTTGATATTGCCGTTCGACCCGATTCCTTGCAGTTGGCGATCTCTACACTCGATGGACAGTTGAGTTTCTGGTCCATGACTGAAGCTGAGCAAGTTTCTGGATTGGATGGACGACGAGATGTCTCTGGCGGCCGAAAGATCACTGACCGACGAACGGCAGCTAATGTCGCTGGAACCAAGAGCTTCAATACTATCCGCTACAGCACCGACGGAAGCTGTCTTATTGCTGGCGGAAATAGCAAGTATATCTGTTTGTACTCGGTGACAACAATGGTTTTGCTCAAAAAGTTCACTGTCAGCGTTAACCTTTCTCTCTCCGGAACCCAGGAGTTTCTCAACAGCAAGCTATTGACAGAGGCCGGGCCAGCAGAAGAGCTGGATGACCAAGAGGCTTCGGACAGGGAAGATAGAGTGGACAGCTCGCTGCCCGGTTCAAAGCGTGGCGGTGATCCATCAGCGAGGAAGAAGATGCCCGAGGTTCGCGTGACCGGCATTGGTTTCTCGCCCACCGGAACAGCCTTCTGTGCTGCGTCAACAGAGGGTCTTCTCATCTACAGCCTGGATAACGATATTCAATTCGACCCGTTCGACCTGAACATGGAAATCACCCCGGCATCGACCCTCGCCGTTCTCGAAACCGATCGCGATTACCTCAAGGCTCTGGTCATGGCCTTCCGCCTCAACGAGGCTGGTCTCATTAAGCGAGTGTTCCAGGCCATCCCCCCTCGGAAGTGGCTCTCGTTGTCGCCGACGTCCCGGCTGTCTACGTCTCACGCCTCCTGAGGTTCGTTGCCTCTCAAACCGAAGAGTCTCCTCACATCGAGTTCTGCCTCCTCTGGATCAAGGCCATCGTCGATAAGCACGGTGCCTGGCTATCGGCGAACCGCGCCAAGGCGGACGTGGAGTTGCGCGTCGTTGCGCGCGCCGTGTCGAAAATGAGGGATGAGATTAGGCGTTTGGCGGATGAGAATACCTACATGGTCGATTATCTGTTGGGACAGGCCGAGGACAAGAGCAGCAAGAAGAACGCCAAGTCGCTGGGCGCAGCTGATGGAGAAACAAAAATGATCGATTTGGATGGCAAGGTTGACTCTGAGGACGGATCTGATGAAGACGAGTGGGTTGGTTTAGAATAGACGGGCCAAGTGATTTCAAAAATACCCAAACATGATTCAAAATCTTCCGGTCCATTCCTTCATAGTGATACATATCTGACCTAGCATTCGTTTTATCATGCACTCTTACACGCGCGCCTCTCGTTGCTTTGGAATATCCTCCCACGCTTGTGAAAACCCAGCTGCCCTCACCCACTTTGTCTCCATGTGTTCATTTCCATCTAGCAGGAGATACTGTGTTCTCAGCCAGGCATTGCCATCCTTGATCCTAATCCACGGCTTGTCCTTGTACGGCTCCGACTCACGCTGCGCAAGGATTAGAGCCCGGGAGAGCTTGACGGTATGGCCGTCGTCGACGATGGTGTGAATTCGGGGCAGGAGGTCTTCCTGCTTGGAAACAAGCGATGGCGAATCTTTGGGGCGATAGTTGAGTAGGGAGTCTGGGCTCAGGGCCGGACAACCACGGGCGACGTACTCGAGGAGGTCCATGCGGATCTTGGATTCCAGGAGGCGCACTTTCATGGCAACGGGAACCCAAGCCTGCTTGTTGAGGGTGAGGAAGAATGGGGCGGATGTCACATGGTGTCTGCTCAGAGTCAGTCTCAATTTCGTCAAAATTCTTGCGGGAACACAAGTCTTCATACGTAAGGAAGAAATCAAACTTGGGGACGTAGGGAGGGTTAAACGCCGCGGCGGCTGCAACGTAGGTGGTCGTGTGCAGCATCTCGGCCGTCTTTTCGTCCAACTCCTCCGGTCGAACTCGAACCTGGCTCGCCAGCTCGACCATGGCCTCCGGTGCGCGTTTCATCACGCCGTCGTAGATGCGATTTACATCTTCCCAATGAGCGCTGGTCGCGAGGCTTTGATTCTCTGCGATTTGATCGTAAAGGTCGATGATGGTACCCATGGGGGATGGATCTGCTTTTGAGGCGGCAATGGCTCTCGAGCGGGTGAGGAATTTGTGTAGGCCGTTATCGTGGACGGATATTTGGGCAAGGCCAGAGGCGATAATGGCGGGCTGTTTCCACTCGAGGCCGTACATGAGTTGAATCAGGGGATGAAGCAGTCCTCCAAATAGACGGCTCTGGAGATCCCGGCCTCGCTCGTCATCTTTGAAGAGATGCTCCAGCAGCACCTCCTCATAGCCCTTCTTTTCAATTTCGTCCTGGTAGAACTTTAGGAACGAGGCATAATCCCTGCCCTTGCCGACATGCTCCTTGGCGCTGCTCCAGCCGTGGGCGATTTCTTTGACGACATCCTCATGAGGCTTCATTGCTCTAAGCTGGTACGTCTTGTTGGCGTCGAAAGCCTTTTGCAGATCCTGGGCGGTGGCGCCGGTGCCATAGAGGGTGAGGAGGTGATGAACAAGCTGGGAGATTACTCATGAACAAAGGAGCCGGACGTTCAGGGGATCAGGCGCACTTACGTGGTCGTGATAGCCAGATGCATTGAAGAATACATGATGTTTCTAGATTGAGAGTCAATTGATGATGATGCAACGCCAAACATGCAAAAAAGAAAAAAAGAAAAGAAAAGAAAAGAAAAAAGTCATGAATGCCAATGACACACCTCGAGATCGGTTTGAAGCAGCTCCGACACCTTGACGGCCGCCTCATTCTCAAGCTTCAAGCCCAGCAGCCCTGGATCCTGGGGCTCGACATCGATTCGAAACGGCGTAGCCATCGTAGCGAAGCTCTTATAAGCGGCACCTACTCTGGGCCTTGCAAGGGATCGCCATGCTTGCCGGGCGAACATCTGGACACTCGAGGGGAAGCGTCCGTTTATAAACACTCTTCTAAATTTAAGTCTCCGAGGCGAATGGCCGCGCCCAATCGGGATCAAGAGATGAAGTCCGGCGCAGTGCAGCACATGCGCAGCGTACGTCAAAGGAAACGCAGATGTTAATTAGTCGGAGCTTGGCTCCGTCCCGTGATGCAATGCAATGATGCTTGCAGTGCAGGCAAAACGAGGAGGTGCTGACAAATGGGCGGGCAAATCTGGAAGGCTGCAAGCTCGAGATGGACGAGGCAACTCACAGTGCGCCAAGCCCGACGAGCTGGCGAATCAATTTGGCTGGCAGCCAAAGCAAATAGGGTTGAGACACTTATGTATACATACCTCGCTGAGGTGAGGGACGCTGTGGCCTTGCAGTGAGGCCCCTGGTTGTTGGGTCAGCCACGGCGAGGTTGCCGAGATGCACGAACGGAAACGTCACTAATTTCTGACTGCTGGTACCTACCCCAGATTTCAGAGGAGCCATATCTGACATCATTGGTGAAGAATGGTCAAGTCTCATGTGAAATCGCCCCGCTTTCGGCGCTATCCAGCTGCTTGGGCCCAAGGTGTTTGCAATATCAGCATTTTTTTTACTCGCGAAACAATAAAAAGCGGATTGCTTGTGTCTCGGTTTATAAAGTGAATCTAAAGGTTTGGTAGAGTAAAGTAATCTACTACTCTATGTACGTCTATCGTCTATCTCGTAGCCTTCTTAGTGGCCTCGTCTCGCTCTCCTCGCGTCTATCCATTTTAGGGGGGGGGTATACAAAGGGAAGAAAATCGCAAGTACTTGTAAGCAGAAATTAGGACCGCTTTATTTAGGCCTTGCGCTTCTTGCTGGCGGGGGTCTCCTTCTTGTCGTCGTCATCCATCTCCTCGTCCTCATCAGAGTCCTCGAAGTCGATGTCGCTCAGGTCGTCCTCCTGGGCGTTGGCTATGGTAATTGGTCAGCATCTGTTCATCATATTAGGGGTATGTGGGTTGGCAGGTGTCAACTTACAGAAGTACTTGATGGCACCGGGGAAGATGTCCTCGGAGATGCACACGGCAACGTCGTCAGCGGTGGGGAAGATCTCGAGCTCGTACTCGTCCTCATCATCATCGTCATCGTCATCCATAGCATCATCCTCGTCCTCCTTGGTCTCCTTGCCCTCCTTGCGAGCCTGGCGCCTCTCCTGCTCCTTCTTCTGGGCCTCCTTGTGCTCCTCCTCGGAGACCTTGCGACCACGGAAACCGAACCAGGCGAAGAAGCTGACACCGTCCATGGCGGACTCATCCATGATCTTCTTGAGCTGCTTGACGTTCTCAGTCTCGCCCTCCTTGCCGGCCTTCTCCTCCTCCCAGATCTTGTAGACGAGGTTGAGCATGCCACCAGTCAGGTCCTTGTCGGCCTTCCACTTGATGTTGACGGGCTCGGAGACGAGGCCAGCCCAGCTGTCCTTGGCCTGGCGCCACCAGAACTTCTTCTCGAGAACCTTGTCCTCGAACCACTCGTTCTCCTTGAACTCCCACTTGATGGAGACGCTGCGGGGGTCGCCGTTGGGGAGCTCGAAGCGCTCAACGGTCAGGTTGACGAGAGAGGTGAGGAGGACAGCGGAATCGGTGGGCTGGATGTATTCATCGAAATCCGGGGGAGCCTGCTCAAGAACGAGGGGCCAGAACTGGGGGATCTTGTCAACGACCTCCTGGCGTCTCTTGTAGATGTCCTTGAGGAGCTTGTCCTGCTGGCGAACTATATGAATAAAATTTTCGGTTAGCGGCTTGATCTTGAAGACATTTCGCAGAATCAAGTTTCTTTGGCCGAGTTGGCTTCACGATGTGTTGCAGCCAACCGGGAAGGAAGCATTGGCTCGGGGGAAACCTACGGATCTCGACCTCAACGTCGTCCATCTCATCCTCAATGTCCTGGAGCTTCTCGTAGGTGACGAGAGCCTCCTCGAGGTTGGCGTCCTGGAGATCGCTGGTAGTAGACATGGCTGCGAATGTGATTGGGATTGTCTTGTAAGATAACGTCTGGTGACAAGGCAGGAGCGTCTCTCTCAGGAGATTGAATATATTGTGAAAGAAGAAGGAAGGATGTAGAGAAGAGGAGGAAAATATTTTTATTTTTTTTTGTGGAGGATGGGGACGGTGTGTGGTAGCTCATAGCACAACATGGAAGTCAGCAACACAGTGACCGCAAACTACGGCAAGTCAAGGCAAGGCAAGCTCCTGCCTCCGCAGCAAATTTTTTTTTTTTTCCTGCCCTTCTCCTTAAGTGCCTGTCGGTGCTAGACCCGCTATAGGCAGGACGCTAACCCGCTAAATTGCTGGCAGAAATATCCATTTTAGGCTGTAGTAGCTTCGTTGCCCAGCACTTCGGATGGGCTCTTGGCTTCTCAGGTGCCGATGAACCCCACTGAAGCATCCACTGAAGCACAGGCCTCGTACAGGGGCGATTTGCCGTATGAGGGGCAATCACTAGTTCGCCGAGTGTCTGTGCTCTCAATTTTGTAGTGCAGCTGCTAACTACGTATGTAGAACTGGAGAAGGAGGGGAGATGGAGGAATGAAAAAAAGAAAAAGTGGGGGGGGGGGGGGGGGGTTGTTGGCCGTGATTCAGAATACACATCGCTTCTTGATACTCTGCCAGAGTGGCCTATCAAGCTTGATTTGCTTGTCGTCCACTGAGGAAAGGAATAGATTTACAGAAGCCAAACGAAATATTTCCAATGAAAAAGAAGCATTGTACACAATAGAAATTCAAGACATGCCTGAGTGCTTCTCCCCTCCCCTCTCAGCTCAACTAACATTATTCCTGTCTCCCTATTGTATCTCCCGTTTCTGACAGTTGTGCTCCATGAAGCCCAAGGTTTCCAGGAATGCCACCTTGGTTGTAATTTTGGGGTGTTGGCCGGTCGCTTGAAGCTGAGGGCCCGTAACTCGCGGTGCGATGGCGCTGTCCGTAACTCGCCAACCCCATGCCATGTCCCGTTACCCGTGGGCTCATTGACTCGTCGACGTAAGGAGACATATGGGCGTCTCGCTGGTTGTGTGCGCGGTCCTCTGGTACTCCCTGATGCATGTAATATCCATGACTATTGCCCATTGCCCCCATTGTCGCCGGACCCCGCTGGCCTACAGTCCCAGGATGTCGGGGCGCGTAGCCATACGGCGCCGCAGTGAAACCCATCCCCATGCCAGGCTGCGCTTGTTGTTGAGGGTTGAATCCTTCAGTCCCATATTGTGGCTGGAGCGGCGCAAATGACGTTCCAGCTTGCCCAACCGCTTGGCCTTTCCCTGGACCGAGTGACATGGCGTCTTCCTCGGCCTCGCCCTCATAGTCATCATCGCGCTCTTCATTTAATAGCGCCTGCCTTGCATCATCCTTGCCCAAGACATTGAGCCTGAACTGAGCGAAATCCTCAGTCAGCTTCTCAACTTGCTTAAAATGAGAGTATCGGAGCTGAGGCTGGAACCCAACTGGTTGCTGGTCAGCCTCATTCCGCGCCAGACTAGCGGCAACAATGAAAGCATTGCGAATCTGTCGGCCGTTCCATGCTCCTTTGCCTTTCGGATGCTTCTTCCAGTGGTCGGCCACAAACTGGAGAATGTCGCTTTCAACCACTACCAGGGCCGGCTCCCCGCTCACCTCGCTCTGCTGCTCTTCGGCCTGCTGGAGTCTATCGATGTTGATGCGGAATACGTTCTCGATCTCTGTCAAGCCCAATCGTTTGTAATGGAGCGTTATGTGGATTCTCGACGAAATGGCTGGGTCGATTTTTCCGATGCGATTGGTGGTGAGAAAGAGGATGCCATTATAATACTCGAGTTTTCGGAGAAAGACTTGGAAACTCAAATTAGAAACATGACCTCTATTCTTGAATGATACTTACTAGACACCAGGTTGTTTCGTTCCAGAAAATCCGTCGGAGTGCGTGCCGAGAGGAAAACATCGGCTTCATCTAGCAATAAAATACAGTCCCATCGATCCGCTAGCCGGAATACTTCACTCAGTTGCTGCTCTATCCACGTTAGGCTGTTTAGCAGGTCGAAAGAGATCGGGAAGAGCGGCCGTTTATAGGTTTGCGATACCGCCTCTGCGGTAGCAGTCTTGCCGATTCCTGGTTCTCCATGAAGCATGATGATGAGTCCTCTTCCTTTCCCGCGGATAAAGTCCTGGGTGCAAACCGGCCCAGGCTTCTTCTTCTCGATAATCTTTTCAATACGTTTGCGTCGTAAGGTTGCATGTACCGAGCTTTGAATCAACCTCTTGTGGCTATCTTGGAGCTGGAGACGGCTGAATCCGTCGTCCTTCCAGTCAATAGGTTTCAGGAATCGAACATCGACAGACGCGAATATGCCGTCCATCAAAGAGTAGACGAAAACTCTCCGTGGGAGAAGAACTAGGTCGTAGCCTTCTGGGGTGATATCCGCGCGCTTTTTGGAGCCTAGATATCTGTCTTTGTTGGCATATTTTTCATAAGTCAATCTATCAATATTTTCGCCCCTCCCGACTATTTCATGTTTAGCCGAAACAGCCTTCGATCGTTCATAATCAGACCAAGTGATGAGTATATCAGAGCCGTTGCTTGGTTTGCTTGGTTTGTCCACCCACCAATGCGGATCGGTTTTGAGAAGCATGTTCCTAAATTTCGGGTTGTAGTTGAAGGCTTCGTTGAAGTCCACAATGACCTCGCCGCTGATATGTTGAGGTCGTATCTGCTGTTCTATTCCACCCGCAAACCTTGTGATAGGTATTCCTTGGGTGTCCGTTGTGAAAGTCCAGCCATCATATGACATGTGCCACTCGGAAACGCATTTCATGAATTGTTCCCCTTGTTTCCGATGGCTTTCCAACAGTTCATCTGGCCTTCGAGCGAAACGAAGGGGATAGATTTCAAGATCTCTAATGTCCTTCTCGCCTTCGAAATTGTATATTGCGAGGGCGTACATGGCAGTTGCATAAAAGGATCCATTATAGTCGAGTGAGTAAACGGCAAGATGGACGTCATTCTCGCCGGGCTTGCTGCCCGGGGTCGGGACCAGATTATCTGGCAGCGAAACATGGTACAAACGCCAGATATTTTGACGCACAGTCGATTCCTTTGATGAGCTAAGATCCCATCTAACATTCTGATCAACAGAACGACCAAGGATGCTGTCTAAAGCAGCATCGGAGATGTAGATCAAGTCACCTGGTTGGAAAAGGTAATATAAATCGTTAAACCTGATTCGAGACACCGTAGAGTAGCTGGCACCTTGGAATCGCTGGTAGTCTGGGAGTATTTCTTCCTCTGCAAACTTGATGTAACAATCAAGATCTTCAAGAGCAGACAGATCTTGAGGTTCGTCTGTAGTTGTGGATTTCTGTTGAGATTCAGAGGAAATGGCCCCAGCCCGTGCTGCTTCCATCCTTTCAAGTTCCTCTTTGAGCTCGGGATGAAAATGGATGAGGTATTTGAATGGCCTTGCAAAGGTGAAGGGCTCTGTTCCCCAATCCTGGCCAGAAATCTTTCCAAGAACTCCCAATAGTGCTGGAGACTGTATTCTGACCTTTTGCAGCCAGGTTACGCCGCTATAAGTCTTCTTGATGTTCCTCTCAACACCGTGCACGAGACGGTGGAAGTAGCCGGATTTTGACCGTTTCGAAGCTTCTTCATCCATGTCTGTCTGTAATCCGTAACCAGTAAAAAGCGCATCAACGGCATAGAGGCTCTCATCGCTGGAGAAAAAATTGATGAAATGTTCCCAATCACATTTTCTAACCTCTGGGATTACTCGGGGAGTCGTCTCAGGTTTGTACAGTGGGATCCGCCTTCTCAAGCTCTGTCTCTCCCCTTGCCAGATAACGTAGTCTCCGTCCTCGTCGAGACTGTCATAATCGTCATAGTTGCGATATCTGAAGTCATTTACCGGGTGGTCTGAAACGTCGTCCTCCTTCACTTTGGGCTTTCCGGCGTCGAGATCAGTACTTGCCTGTTCGTCAGAGGAGTTTGTCGCCGAGTCCGAAGGTGGGCGAGGTTCAGATCTTTGGGGAGAAGGAAGACGTTTCTCTTCAGTGCGATTGTCATTGCCGGAATTCATAATGCTGCTGATGGGAGTGTCCACGGTTGAAAGAGGCTCTTCATGATAGTCTTTGCCAACGCTCTTGGTTATCCAACGATAAGCAACAGTCGCGCACTGGGCTTAGAAGCTCACTTTGCAAAATATTGTGATGATGTAGGAGGATCAAACACAGATGAAGACGGTCCTGATTACCCCGAGTCGGCGGCTGAGGAGTTGGTGGCTGAAATCCAGCTGGAAGCAGGGGAGTTGATTGGCGCCTCCCGCCCACGCTTGGCATAGGCAGGCACATGGTGCATCGAACCAATCGATATTTAAGCATCGCCAAATCCTTGTGAGTTGTTTTCGAGCATCGCTGAGCTACTCCCTCTGGGACAGGCGGCGCAGCGCGTAATCGCAACGCCGCATTCAAGAGAGAGCGACCCCTTGTATCGGCCCGCCTGACTGAATCATCCTTTGGCAATCAGGCCGTTGACTATGAAGATTTGATGACAATTTTCTCCTCATGACAGCCAGGATGAATGAGGTCGCGCCCCCTGGGGGTCTCAGGTACGCGCCCAGCACCCCAGCGGCCCATTATCAAACCACATCAGCTAATGCGGATCCGAAATTGACAGCAGCGCGTTGGATCCTGTTGTTTCTCTCCCCGAGTCTGATGATTTGGAAATGAATTTGGGGCTTGAGGACTGTTCTTGGGCAGACGTCTTAGCATCAATGGAGACGGCCACCCTAGAGTACCAGGCCAAGGCAGAAAAGAGCAGACTGAGGAGAGCCCAGAGAAACAGGACTGTGGCCGTGACTCTGGTCTCTTTATCTGAAATGATTCCCGAGGAGAATGGGCTAAGTGTCTTGCGGGGAGGGTTAAACACAGTCTTCAAGGTACCGTTGCGCCAGCCGACTAATATCTTCAAGGGCACATGAGTTTTCTAAGATACCCTTTAGCTACTTGAGAAACGTATCAAGAATGGCGAGCGAATATTAATAGCCTTTGAGGATATTCCGATAACATTCTCCGAGGCAATACATGCGCTAAAGGCCTACCCAGGAGATGAGCAACTATACAGCTTAGTGCGGAATCTTTACACCACCTTGAGGGACGAAATACCGAAATTAATTGACATACTTCTAAGGAAACATAAAGAAAGTTGTAAGACAACATGATTGACATTGGCGGGCCAACGAAATTCGAGGCTAATACTTCGCTTCATCAGTACCAAAGAGACTCTTCAAACAGCATCCCGAAAGTGAGGCAAGTCACATCGATGACTCGCTTGAGGCTATATCTAGAGCCGCACGTTGGGTAACAACGCGGGTCAGCACTCTTTTAAATCAAGTAATAGTAGATAATCTGCAAGAAACCAGGAATGTGGGCCTAGAGATGGCGAAAGCGAAATCTGAATTGGCCAAGCTTCTTGGAGGTCTGGACTCTATCCAGACTGGTCAACTGGATATCGAACAGAGAATCATGGCCAGACAGGCCATGCACGAAAGGTTGATCCAGATCTTTTCTGACAGAATACTTGAGAATGTACAGCAAAGATTGGAGAGCTGTGAGTCGCAGTTTCGCACAGGCTTCTGCGGAATCCACGAGTCGCTGCGTGAGTTGATGTGGTACGCTCAGATGCCGCCCCTGCGAGATTCTAATATCCCAAGGGCTATTGAGGCTCCTGGTTAGTCTATTTCAACTAGACTAATCTTTACACTGAAAGCTAATAGTACAAATACAGTTCCTGACACCCGAGGTATTCTCCAGCCGAATCCATTGGTTTCGATATCAATCAATGAAGTCTACACAATACTCAACATCCATGACCCCCTTTTCCTCGAAGGAGATCTAGGTCTGGTCTTGAGAGCAAGTCACACCATGGGACAGACAACACTTTCACGGGCCGCATGGGTATTGAACATTGACCGTTTCAAAGACTGGGCACAGATCCATACCCACTCATCTGACCTCATTCTCGTCGAGGGACACATGGATAACCGAAGTGTTGGCAAGATATCTTCGCTTTCGGTTCTCGCTGGGACGCTTACAGCCATGGCGGATGCTCCTCACTTTTGCATTCTCACATATTTCTGCGGTTTGCACTCGATCCCGAGAGATCCAATGAGTGGCTGTCGAGGCATGCTTCTAAGCCTTATCGCGCAGCTGATATTATACCAACGCCGAGAATATGGAAATCCAATGCTCAATATTCCGAATGGACTCTTCGATGGGGTCGTCCATAAAGACCTAGGCTCTTTGTGCGAATTGTTCCAAGTGTTACTACGCCAGATCCCACCAAGCGTTACGGTATACTGTATTCTCGACAACATTTGCGAGTTTGAAACAGAACTACAGAATTGGGAAACCGAAATTTGCCAAGTGGTTCATCTCTTACAGTCAATGACGAGCCAAAGCGGATTCGGGCCGGCTTTGAAGGTTCTCTTAACAACGGCAACCCGAAGCGTCAGGATCTCCCGACAAGTCGATGCTGGGAGCTGCATTTCACTCAGCGCTGGAAACAGAAACCCGCAATCAATCCAACGACTCAGCATAGAAAACAGTTGGAATCATGCCATGAGTCCACGTTGAAGTTCAAACAGTTTCGAGGACCGTGGCAAGCAACGTGTTCGTGTAATGGGACCGTTGAATCGGCCTGTCCATGAAACACATATAAAGTAGAACATTGCAATCGAAGTAGCTATAGGATATATAAACAAGTCAAATATCTAACAGATTGCAAACGCTCGAAATTAGAGGAGGGTGATTCAGAGTGCGTGGTGGGCTTAGTAGATGGAGGAGGCCACCTGAAATCCAACGGTAGTAGACTTTACATGAGCCTTGATTCACCACACACCAACAGCACCTTTCAACGCTTTTGTCGCTTTCATCCGTTCAACACCACAACTCGGGCTCAGTTTGATCTTGCAATGTCAAGAACAATTCTACGCACCGTATCGTCCGCGTTTGCCAAGGCGAACGCCCTACGGTTGTGAGGATCTATTTAACCCCATCCGCATTCACCACCAAAGACCCAAATCTCACCTTAGACGGGACTCCCCCAGCGTCATCAACAACAGTTGCAGGGAGGATCGTCACCAAATCTCACACCACCAGCCACCGCCCGGCTTTTTTTTTTCTCTTTTTTTTTTTTTGTTTTCTTTTTCAACTCCTCTTTCAAGTGAAGGTGAAAGGCGAAGTGAAGCAATCATGACGCCCAAGAAGACTCCCCTCGAAGTCGCCGTCTTCTCCCCGGCCAGCGCCCTCCGAGCTGAAGCCCTTGGCGCCTATCGCGTCGAGCTCAACGCCAGAGGCTCATACGATGTCGGCGGCCTCACGCCCTCCATCGACGACGTCCGCACCCTGCACAGGCCCACGAACCCGGGCGATAAGAAGCTCGACATTCCGCTGCGCATCATGATCCGGCCTCGCGGTGCTCCCGCGCCCAACGAGGCCGAGAAGCACGACTTCATCTACTCGGACGACGAGTTCAACGCCATGCGGGACGCCATCACCCGGTTCAAGGCCCTCGGCACGCTCAACCCCGTCCGCGGCGATGCCTTCGTCTTCGGCATCCTCGAGCGCGTCGGGCCGGGCGCCACGCCTAAGGAGCGCGAGCTCGCCGTCGACATCCGCCGCTGCACGCTGCTGGTCGAGCACGCGAAGCCCATCCGCTGCGTCTTCCACCGCGCCTTTGACATCCTCGCCACTTACACCGACTGGCACCTGAGCCTCTGCGAGCTGGTTCGATGCGGCTTCACCGGCGTCTTGACCTCTGGCGGCCCGGGCAACTTCACCCAGAACGTCGGCCTCCTCGCCCACATGTGCATGAGGCTCCCCGAGATCCAGCTCATCGTCGGCGGCGGCGTCCGTCGTGAGAACGCCCAGCTGCTCACCTCGCGCATCAACCATATTGTTAGGCTCAACTTGTGGATGCATTCGTCGTGCCTGTCCCGCGCTGGACACGCTGATCTCGACCCGGAGGAGGTCGACCCGGAGGAGCTCATAGGGTTAGGCTCGGCCCTGGGTCTGGACCGTATGGACTAGAACTCCCCTCAAGCGGTCTGGAGGCAGCTGTTTCATTAAAATAAGAATTTGCGGAGCAACAAAAACCCATTGTTCTCCATGGCTATGATCCTGGGGCATCATCATGAAAACGGGGGCCGGTTATTATGGAATTCTAATCAGGGATTGATTAAGAGTCAAGAGCACATGTGACAGTGAAGACTTGGTGGAACACGAGGTTGCATCAGGATGTGGTGGTCTCAAGCAGACAGAATACGTGCACAATTAGTGCCGTGCCATTTTGCTGGCTAGTTTTCCTTCATCTTTCCAACGCATATTACTGCTACATCTTCCTCATTACGCCTCTAAATTACATCGTCATCTCGTCGTAAACCCGCCACCGCCCACCATAATTAAACAACGCGTGCATGCGCTTAATCATCATGCTTGTTGCCGGTGGTCTTGGAACGAGCAAGTCCCAGGCAGTTGGAGATCTTGTAGAAGATATCGACGTTGTTGTAGGTACCGCCAAAGGTGTCCTGGCAGGGACCCCAGGCGAAGACGGCGACATCGGTGAGGGAGTGGACTCCCTGGTCGTTGGAGGTGCTGAGGGTGCCGTTGACGACGAAACCCTTGGGCGAGTCCTCGGGGTTGACGTAGTAGGTCTTGTCAGCGCCGGTGGTGGCGGGCTCGCGGGGGCCGGTCTTGCGGACCTTGTAGTCCTCACGGTGGTCCGGGGCGGCGCCGAAGCCGGCGGCGATGGCGTAGCGGGGCTCCCAGTTGACAGGGAAGTTAGCGCCGGTGCCGTACTCGAGTCCAGCCTTCTGCTTGGTGTACTGAGACTCGCCAGAGTTGGCATAGACACCGATGGCACGGCGCTTGGTGCGGTCGTCGGCCTGGTCACCGAGGTACTTGGTATCGGCAGAGCCCCAGACGCTGGCATTGTGTTAGCAACTCGACACTCTAGGGTATCGGTGGGGGTTGAAAATAAGGAAGTACTTACTCAAAGCCGTGGCCGTGATCGGCAGAGACGACGATCAGGGTCTCATCACGGATGCCGAGCTGGTCGAGCTTCTCAATGGTGGCACGGATAGTATCATCGAGTTCGAGGAGATCACCGAGGGCACGGTCGTAGTCAAGAGTGTGCATCTGCTTGTCAATAGAGGCAGCCTCAGACATAAGGAAGAAACCCTTCTTGCCACCACGCTTGTTCAAGATATCAACAGCCTTGAGGGTCATCTCTTTGAGGCCGGGGAGATCGGTAGCAGAAGCATTGGTGCCCTTCGGGTCGTTCTTGAAGTTCTTCAAGTTGTCCTTGTAGACGTTGCGGTCCAGCCAGACGGGAAGGTTGCTCTGGCAGAAAACGCCAAGAGCCTTCTTGTCGGTGGGGAGGGCGTTGAGGGAGGTCTTGTTCAGGGAGACGCTGTAGCCCTTCTTCTCGAACTCGGTGAAGTAGTTCTTGCCCTGGTAGCCCTTGAGGAAGTTCTCGGCACCGCCACCGAAGTAGACATCAGGGCCCTCGTGGTCGGTCCAGCTGTAGTTGGTGTTGCCGTTAAGAGCCTGGTCGATGAGAGGGCCGTACTGGCTTCGGAGACGAGTGTGGCCAGTCAGGGCAATGGGAGTAGCATCGGCAAGGTAAGCGGTGGAGACAGCGCCCCAAGCACCACCCTAAAGCTCCAAGTTAGAATTTATCACATCAATCTTTGTGTTTCGCAAGCGGTACGAACCCAGACACGCTTGAAGATCTCGACAATAGTCTCAACCTTGGGATCGTCGAAGGGATCCTTGGAGGAATCAGCATAAACGCTGTTTTTGGTGTTAGTGTGTTTCGTCAGACAAGGTTGGTTTTAGGCTTAATTGCTTACCCCATGGCATTGACAGTGCTCTTGTGGCCAGTGTATAGAGCAGAGGCCGAGTTGGCAGAGTCGGTGATGTAGCTGTCGATGGAGTGTGTCATCTGGTGACCGAGGACGGGGAATTCGTCCATCTTCATGCGAGTCTGGTACTTTCCGTTCACGCTCTTGTGTCCCAGCAGACGGGCGGCAGTGATCTAAGTGACCCATGTTAGCTGTCTCCCATTCTACATGCCAATTGGATTTCAATTGGTAGTCAATTGACTTATCCGCGCCAACGAAAAATAACAGTTGAAAATGAAAATAAAAAGTCCACATACCATGTTGGTGGTCATGCCGTCACCAATGAAGAAGATGACGTTCTTGGCCTTGCGCTTGGAGTGGAGGTCGCGAACAGTCCAAGTAGCAGTGGTCTCCTCGCCGCTGTAGTACGAGAGCTTGACAGTGTAGGTACCGGGCTCGGTGATGGCGAGCTTGCGGTAGGCCTTGGCAGCGACATTGACGACGCTGGGCTTCTTCTGGTCCTCGGCGTAGAGGTCCTCGTACCAGGTGAAGGTCCAGTTCTCGAGCTTGGGCTCTTGGATGTTGAAGGCCTTGGCAAAGTCCTTGGCCTTGCCGTCCTCCTTGGTGATGGTCACCTTGAAGTTCTGGTCGGGCTTGCCATCATGGGCAGCCTCAGAGCCATTGACGGGCGCGTGGATCTCGACACGGAGGTCAAAGAGCTGGCCGGGCAAGAACTCGCTCTGATCGGGAGGCAAGATACAGCCGAGCTTGGGGCACGTACCCAGGCGCTGGTAGGTCTGGGCCGAGACGGCGGAAAGCGAGGCCGCCAGGACGGCGAGGGCGTTGAGCTTGACCAACATCGTGAGAAAGCTTGAACCCAGGTGCAGTTAAGAGGCGGGCTGGGGCTTGATTTCTCGGTGGGTGTTGATGTGGTTTGGTGAGACACACAGCAACAGCTGGAAAGGGAAGCTCAGACAGCAGAGAGTTTGTGCAGCACCGAACTCATTTATAATTCTACCGAAGCTGCTACGAGGGAGGATCCTTTGCGCGACGATCCCACGTGCATAGCTGCAGCTGTCGGGCGCCATCACCTCTGGTCCATGGATATCCCAGGATACACAAGAATGTAGAAAGTAGACCAGTCCATGCCTTGTCGGCTCATCCGCCTTCCCCAGTAGGCTAGTGGAGAGGAGTCGGCCATGTGGGATCCCGTCCAGTGCAATATCCCGCTAGGTCATGGCCAATTGACACCGGGAGATGAGCATGATTCATGGACCGAGCTGAGTTGGATCGACATGGTCAGTTCCGTCCCGTTGGGAAGGCAAAAGTGCTGATGCAGCAATCATCACAACAAGGCAAGGCCATCAGCAAGGGCCCCGGGCGCGTCATGGTGAGGGACGCCGGCACGTGTGTGCAGTCCGCCGGGCTCCCCGCCCGCAATGGATCACTCAAGAACGTTCCGATGACGGTCGATGCTCGTCGATGACGGTCGAGGCAGAGCATGTACAACGGTAACCCATGCCGGGTGCCTGTGCATGCTGCACGCAAGAAGGGTGTTGTCGTGCCCGCCATTGCCATCACTGGTCGCCGTAATCCCCACGCAGGGTCCGTCATGTCCGATCCTTGGTCTTGGCAACCCGTGTAAGTCGGCGGGGATGGGTCCTTGTCCCAAGACGTTCACCGAGACACAAAGCAGCATATCCCGTTGGTCGGCTGTGAATTGGAGAAGCAGGCGGGCAGGACCAGCCTGGTACGCCTGGCCCGAAGCCACCATCCAACAGCCTAACCGTCGCCCCACAGGAGGCAGTTCCTGATTCCCCGTAGGCACGATCCAACGCAACTGGGCAGCTTTGCCTGGCTGCGATAAGATCGGGGGGCAGACGAACGCGGGATGCTAAGCTGGGGGCCCCCGCCCGGTGGGTTCCACCAGGTCGCTCGTGGGCGGATGTGGCTGTTTAATTGGCAGCATCCCTTGTTCAACCACTCGCTCTGTAGTAAAGATCAGACATGCTTAATTCTTGTCTCAACTCCATCGGGACAGCCGGCCGAGTCCACTCTGACGCGGCGCAATAACAAGGTTTCCGAGAGCTGACAGTCTCTGGCCGGATTCATGCTTATTCCCATGGTTGTCAACTGCTAAAGCGGTGGGCCAATTCTGGGCCACTTCTTGGCCCCCTCTATAGCACTCGCGTTCGCTAGGACATGCGTATTCGCAGTAGCGCCTATGTTCCACTCTGGTCTCGCCATCCCATCTTGCTTACCTCGGGATGAACTGTCCGAGCTTGTACGACCTAACGCCGTAAGTAGAATCTTGTTGTTCGGTTGAGGAGACAGGCAAGGTGAATGCGTCATTAATTGGTCGTATTTGACCTAGATCTTCTCACCTTGACAACACCTGCTTGTCGTCGTCTTAAGTCAAGGCTTGGCAAAGCATAGTAATCGAGCTGCTCATTTGGATCCTGCTCTTACGTGTTAGTTGACGTCGATCAAACCCCTCCAATTTGAGGCTTTACAAACAATTCTTCACTGAACCCTGGGAAACTGGTTATGGGAAATTAAACCTGGTAGTGTATTCATGGTACCTATCAGCCCTCGCCGATTCTGGCGTCGGTATTGATGTCACTCGCGGGGACCAGTGCCCCTCGCGACATGGGACGATTTACTGGGGTGCTCACTCATCTCTCTGCATGTGACGCGCAACTTCTTCCGCCAACAAATGATAGTGAGATAGCAGAATGTGCCGCACAGCTGCCTCCATAGCTGAGGACGTAGTTTCCCACGTGTTGAGCTCCGTCAAGAACTCGACCATGTTCGCCTCTGGGCTATATCTTAAGGTAGCGCTTAGTTCTAGGACGATTTATCGCCCACAAACCAAGCTATTCCCTCTTCACAAGAACAGCGACCAACGGACTTTTGTCCTCGGGTGGGGCCTTGCCAAACCGACGGGTAGCAACCCGTTACCGCCGTTCTGGTTGGCATGAGTGGACAGGATGCACTCCTGCTACCTTCTAGAGGTCCGCTGCAACCCCGTCTTCTTCTTTTGGTTTCGGTCTCTAGGCACTTGGGGCCACCGGAGGGTCAGTTGCGGTGTTGGGCCCAGACGAGGGGCTGGGATCGATCTCGTATGCCTGCCAGCTAGGCTCATTTATCTTGGTCTGGCCAGCAATGCTTTTGAAATGGTATCCTCTTGCTCTCGGCCTCTCGCCACTTCCAATCGGAAGTTCAGATTCGTAAGCGGTTGAAAAGGCTCGACTACACTCTTCGAATCTGGCATAGCCTTCATTTAGGGTTTTCCGAATACCGGCGAAGAACTCAGTGAGGACCCAATGATTGTGAATCTGGAGGAGGTTCCAGCCCAGCATCTCTTTCGCATTGAGAAGGTGGTGGATAAAAGCTCTATGATGCTTAGTGCATGTGTAGCATTTGCAGCCTTCAACCAGGGGGGTTAAGGATGTGGTGTGCTCAGGTGACCACAAATCTATGCCAAGAGGTTGTGCCCCTTCCTGCTCAGGGGTAGGGAATATAAAAGACATTGCAATTCCAGCGTCGGACATTGTGTTCACAAATGGAACCGTGCAGACATCTACGCCGAGAGCTATTTGTCGGAGCAGGTCCTGAGGGGATTTGGAGGGACCAAATGCCAATCTGGGCAGCGACAAAAGAGGTGGGTAATTGACAAGGTCTGGCAGGAGGTTCACTTCATAAATCGCAAGTCCTGAGATGAAGTTCCTCAGGTCCTCGGACAGATGCCTAAGGTAGTCCCATTGAATGGGATACTCGACTTGCAGCACAGGCGCGAAGAATGAGACGCCCAATTCCTTTAGCCGCCCTTGAGGGTTTAAGAGCTTGACGAACTCATCCACCCACTCCTCGGTACGTTCGACCATGCGAATTTGTCGTTTTGAGGGAGGGGTAACACTGGTGTGGAAGAGGTCTGCGGGAGGAATGGCAACGTCGGGTTGAGTGGTCTCAACGACGGTGGCGAACTCGGGGATCGTCAAGTTGCGAAACCCGGTGGAAGTGAATATGCTGAGATGGTGTGCTCCGTTACCGACAGGCGAGGTGACGGATGGAAAGCGCCTGGAGCCAAGAACGATGGCTCGGTCTGGCGTGAAGGAAGTGAAGCTGTGAAGATTGCGGGGCGTTTCCTTTGACATTTTTAAGATTGGAGGCTCCTTCTTTTCCAAAACTGTGATTCTTAAGTCAGCAACTGAGAGTGAAACCTGAAGTTTTTTTTTTTTTTAAAACCTACAATCTTCAATGGCCATATATGCTGCATCAAAGTTTGTGTATCTTTCAGTGTTCTCGGGTGTCAAATGGGGAATAACTCCTCGAGAGGCGACAGCAAGAAAGTTTGGCGTGTCCATGACTCGTCGATTCGCAAAGGCAAGTCGGCCGAGGCGAGCGACGCCAACATCTGCAGTTGAAGATTTGAGAATCTCGAACATGGTGAGAGTTGGGGCTTCAGACGGGTCGTCCGAACCAGGTTGGGTCATGTTGGAGGGGGTGGGCAGAAGTGAGAAGGTATCGTTGATGCCTTGAGGAGTGATACAAGAATAGGTTGGGGATTTATAAACGCAATGTGCAGTTAGTTCAGGGATCCGAGGGAACAAAGGAAGTTGAAGAAGTCAAAATAAAAGAAGGAAGATCCAATGAAGTTATCTCGAAAGGCAATCCTGGTATGCCCTGTCACAGACGACGTGGGTTTTACTGAGTCGCAACGCTTTTTTGACGAAGTCAGTCAGAGTCAGGGATCTGGGAGCATTTGGTACGAAAGTGTGCGCGCACACTGTCCTGGCACTGTCTTGGACTGTGCGATATCAGCCGAAGATCAGCCGTGCACAGAGGACGGGGCGCTTCTGACACGGCTCTGACACGGCTGGCGCTAGAAGTGCTGGATGGTTGCATTGTGGCAGTCCCCGTGCCCTGTGTTTGGAGGTTGCTTGACTCGACCCGTGCCGCCATCCTCCGCTATTGACCAATCCGGCGAGGCACTCAGCCAACGTTCCAGGAACGCAGCCTTTGATCGCCCAAAAACGGGACGCAAGATCAAACACGGCGATGCGGCTGAGCGGACAAAAACCGGGCAGCTGCTCTTCTGACGACGCACTATGCGGCTCGTTTTACAACACCAAAGTTAGCACATCGCCACAGCATCTCGTCGATCGATACTTCCGCCGCGCATCCCCATGCGCAAGCGCGATCACTCTTACGGAACCCCGTCGACAATTGGCAGGAGGTCGGCAGGACCACCTTCCTCTAACGTGAGCAGAGTCAGATAGGCCCTGCCACGCCCCACCCATCTCCGCTCCGACGGCGGATCATCCGGATACGCAGCCAACACTGGACAGTGCAAAGGCGCCAGCCCACGCCATCGGCGAGTCCTCGATACACTGCGGCTTACTTTTCTGGTCGATTCCCGGTCTCTTTTTTCCCTCCTCGTCACAATGGTGCGGCCCGACGATGACGAGACCCAGCCCCTCATGACCGGCCCTGAGCAGCATCCCGTCGACGTCTCCGTCGTGCCCGTCGGCACTGATAGCGACAGCCTTGGCGATAACGATCAGGTTCATCAGCGCCAGCTCCCTGGTCATGACCCCGACCACCCAGATGCGCCTCTCGACACCAACATCCAGCTCGAGCTCGACTCGAGCGATCCTCCGACCCCGCGATTCATCCAGGACGAAGGCGCCTGGAAGAGATGGAAATGGGTTCCCTACTCTTTGCGTCGCGTTTCAAAGTACACCGCAAAGTGGTCCAAGGGTCCGGTCAATCCGCAGCCCTACCGAATCAAGCCGTTCTTGCCCATCGTCCAAGAGTATCCGATATGGCTCGTCGATCGATTCATCCCCCAGTTCAAGCACCGCGCATGGATCCTATTCTTCTATTTTTCCATCTGGATCGTGTCCTTCGTCCTTGTGAAGCGCCAAGGCACCCTGGCCACCAAGATTTCCGGATGGGGTGAGCCTCAGAGCATCGGATGTGGGGTCACATACTGGGGTTCCGGGAATTCCTGTGGCATTGATGGAAATGACTGTCGCCCCTTCAATGGCAGCGGATTCCCATTCCGATGCTCTGCCGATTGCGAGAGCTACCACCTCCTGAACCCCCGTGCCGTGGGCGACCAGGAAGTCATCTACCGATCGTTGGTCGTGGGCGGAGGAAACACGGATGGCAAGCCCACCTATCGCGGGGATTCCTATATCTGCGGCGCTGCCATCCACGCCGGCGTCATATCCAATGCGAAGGGAGGCTGTGGTGTTGTTGAGCTAGTCGGGCGCCGAGAAAGTTATCCCGACTTGAAGAGCCATGGCATCAGCAGCGTGGAGTTCAACTCCCACTTCCCTCTGTCCTTCAACTTTGTCGAGGATATCAACTGCAATGCCGTGGACACACGATGGTCTCTGCTAGCCATATCCGCCGTTTTTACCGGCGTGCTCTCCATCTTCGCCAGCTCGCCGGCGCTCTTCTTCTTCCCCATCTTCATTGGCATCTTTTGGACAGTCGGCATGGCACTGGACCCGCCCTCATACACATCCATCCCTGGCCTCTTTTCCAACATTCTTGGAAAGTTCCTTCCAGCAATGTTTTGCGCCTGGGTCATGTACGACAAAATGGGAGTCCGCCGCACCCTCCAGGGCCTCACGGCTCAATTCGAGAAGACCATCTTGTGGTTGGGCGCCTGTTGGATTGGAGCCATGGACAATTATACACTGAGCTTCATTCCCATTCAGCGATTGACAAGACATGATCTTGAACAACAGCCCGGGGCCAGAGCCGCCTTGGCAATCATCATTCTGGTGCTTCTCTGCATCGTCGTTTCTCAAGTGTGGTTCTTTAGACAAGAAGGCCGTTTGCTTAAGTATCTCAAGCTCTATGCTCTTTTCGTAGGCGGCATTGTCATTGCCCTCGTCCTACCCGGGCTGAACCTGCGCATTCATCATTACGTGTTAGCACTTCTTTTGCTGCCAGGCACAAGTATGCAAACGCGCCCGGCGTTGTTATATCAAGGTCTCCTAATTGGTCTTTTCATCAACGGCATTGCTCGGTGGGGATTCGACTCGGTTCTGCAGACCTCAGCGGCTCTTCAAGGCGATGCTCAATTAGGAACCGCCCTCCCCGTCATTCCGACGCCAGTCATTGATTTAGCAAACGGGACCGACACCGAGTCTACCATCACTTTCAAGTGGAACGGTCCTCCCAGTATTACGTACGACGGCATCAGTATTCTCGTCAACGACGTGGAGCGCTTCCGCACATTCTTTGACGGCACCGATGACGAAAAGCACAAGTTTGTTTGGACTAGAAAAAGCGACCTAGATTTGCCCGAATACTTTCGTTTTGCATATATGGAGGGAAGCGACACGGGCGATTACACCAAGGCGGGCATTTGGACAAAGGACGGCGAGTGGCAAGAGATGAAAGCCGGTCCGTCGCGTGTCAAGGTCCGTGGTGCAGATGAGGAGGAAATGGCAAGGCGCCGGCGTTGATTTGTTTTGATCTGATATGATTTTACAGCCATACAATCGCACGTAGATATATGATTGATGTATGAAATTGCTTAGCTCGGAATGAAAGAACACATTTACAAGATACATACACTAGAGGCCAAGCGCCATCGCTGCCAAGGACTAAAAGTGATGCCGAGTTGGGAGCTCCACATCTCCGAAGCCCTCCGGCCATACCCCGCGTCCATGACAGCTCCGGATCGGCTTGCCTACTATTAGAATCCGGGCCGGTCGCTTTTGAAATCAAGCTTATCATCCCGGGATACATGTAGAACCTATGTGCAAGATATCTAAACAACCATTGCTGGGCATAGATAACACTCAACCAGGTATTGCATTGTTCGGACAGACTGGTGCTAGGTAGGTATTTGCCATCACCCCCACTTGGGCGTCATTGCCAACTTCTCGACTTTTCACCAGCTCCCCGAACCACCATCGCCTTGTCAACGACCACCCAAATAAAACCCCCCCGAAGGCATACCGAGGCGCTATAGGAAGATAAAGATGGCTCCCCGGATCCCAACAGAGGCAGACTTTGCCCCGCTCTCCTCCACCCTCCCTGTCGCCTTGCATTTCCCCTCTCCGCCTGAATCCACCACCACCTTTCTCATCCTGTTCCACGGCCTCGGCGACCATGAGGCCCCGTTCGCCGGCTTTGCCCGGAATCTTTCTCTTCCGGGCGTTATGGGCATTTCCGTGCGCGGAACCTCCGTCCTCCCGGACATGCTGCTCCCGCCCAGCGGTGGCGGTGCGGTAACCCCCCATTGTCACTGGGGTGATGACCTCACCGTGGACCATGCGACTGGAGAGCTCGACGAGGATCCCGGGTTCGAAAAGGCTCAAAGTCTGGTGATGGAGAAGCTCATCGGCGATGTCTTGATCGCCAAGTGCGGTTGGGAAATGAGCGACATTATCCTCTTCGGCTTCGGCCAAGGCGGTTCCCTCGCGCTGGGTCTAGCTTCCAAGCTTCGTCAACCGGAGCGCGTCGTCGATGTCACCGACGGCGATGACAAGCCCCAATCTAGAAAGACATTCAAGGGCCTGGTTTCAATCGGTGGCCCACTACCGCAGTCCATGGTTCCTACCGTGAGTGCGCGTGAAAAGAGCCGCACAAGCGTCCTGGTGTGTCAACTCGAGACGGATGCCGTGGACGCCGTGAAGCGAGAGTTTGCAGACGTGAGAGTCGTGCAGTGGAAGCGGAAGGAAGTTGCAATGCCCCGAGACAGAGAAGAGGTTCTTCCGTTGATGCAATTCTTTGCGGACAGACTCAGGAGCGCCTGGTAAAATGGCATGAGTGGGGGGCGAAGTGAAAAGAACAAGACAAACACCAAGTCATTATGCACACAATCACAGGCAACGGAGCAAAAAAAGTCAACTTGGCCAAGGAGCGTTTGGCAAGGGGTATCATTATTCATCAGATCGTGACAGTCTCCAGCTCCTCTCTTTTCAATCCCGACTACCTGTTTGAAGCATCTCGGCCAAGATATCCCACTTAGCCGACTGCGAATCACCAGTAGCCCTGGCCACGCTGCGTAGCCCGTTACATATGAATCGCAAGTGCCTTTCAAAATCACCCTTGATCTCCCTCAGCACGGTCGTGTACGATTTCCCGGGATTGCGTTTTGTCGGCATTTCCTCCTCGCTCTCATCGTCACTATCGCGGACGTATTTCGGCGTCCTCGGTTTGGGAGTTCCCGGCGGTGCTGGGGACGACATCACCGAAAGACGCGAAAGCTCTCTCAGCTCTTCCACCTCCTTGGCATGCGATGCCTGGGCTTGCTCGAGTTTAATTGCGAGGTCCAGTATATCAAGGAAGCACTCCCTAATCGGTGTCAACCTGCTACCAAGGCAAGCTTCATCGATGACTCTTTTCATGAAGGTGGCGTGGATGGCAATCATGGCATCCACGTCGTGGGCTTCTTGCAGTTGTTGCCTCATCTTTGAGCTATTTGGGGCGAGTACTAGTGTGGCAAAGTACGTCTGGAGGGTGGTTGAGAACCATAGAAGGTTGTTCCGTAGCGAATAATAGAGCGCACGTTCATCCCAGTTCTCATCGTCAGTCCAATAACTATCAAGGATCTTTTGTTTCTGAAGCATATAGAGTGCTCTTTTGAGTTGTAAGAGCAGTGTGAAAATGGCTTGGTACTCAGAAATGCTGTCTTCGGACAAAATCATCTGAACTGGCCACGACAATCGGTACTTGACCATGACCGATGGAAACACGGCTCTTACAGAATCCCGTGCTGATTGAACGGGCACTCGTACTCCAGTCGGGGTCACGTTGACAGATAGACGGGTAAAGTCAATCAGTGAAGTGAAGGCTTCTTGAGCAGTGTTTGTCAACCCATACCGGTTATGCCAGCGAGGTGTCAGAGCGTCCAGCTTGCTGAACAGGCTGCTGGAAAACGATTCCATTGCAGACCCGTCTGACATAAAATAGAGGTATTCCATAGCGTCCAAAGCAGACCAAAACCCACACTCTTCAAACAGCGCATTTCTGAGAGTGGTTGAAGTAGTATTATATTTGCTTTGGATCCATCGATCGAACGCTGCATCAAAAAGATGGTGGAACGGTGCCAATTCGAGACCTCGAGGGCAAATTGTATGATAGTCCAACAGTGGTTCTGTGGTATTTTTAGAGCCAGCTAGACTTAAACGTCCTAATTTCTTAAGAACCACGATGTTTTTCCCGGTGTTAAATATCTTGTTTGCAGCGGGGTGTAAGAATTGGGGGGCATGCAATTTGCCGTCAGTCGTTCGCCGAAGTCGGTATTGATCGCTCCAGATCTTGCTGAGTGGAACTTGGCTAGGTGCCTCCGAGACGAAGAAGATTTTGTCCCCAGGTAGCAGTTTACCCTCATCCATCCAGAGACGGATAGGGCGTAGATAGACGTTGAAACACTCGACAAAGATCCGGGCAAGGAACTCGTAGGTGACAAGCTTTCCAACAAGCTGTGACAAGTTTGCTTCCTCAAAGAGCAACTCGAGATAACGAAACGCACCCGAATTGGGAACGTCTTGCATCCGGGCCACAATGCTAGACAGCGAGTACAACGGTTCCAGACCTGGGCTAAGCTCTGCCTTGATTCTCAGTAAACTCACCACAACGTCTTCTTTGGGCGCTACCAGCCGTGCTTGGACTGTAGTCACCGCCTTGTCAAAGCTACGAAGACGAGAAATGACACTGTCATGAAAGACTTGAATATGCGAGGCGCGCTGTGTTTGCCCTACAAATTTGCGCAAGATCGACAATTGGCGTCCTGCTTCTGAAAAGTAGCCGATAAGGGCCTTGTGCGTGTCCCAGGCTATGTGGGACATTTGAAAGGCCGGGTTGGTCGTTCCGTCTAGACCAAAGAGTGTTGTATTGAGACCTTGTAGCATGAAAAGAACATCCCGAGCAATATGGAACTCCGTAACAGGAACCTTGCGCGCATGGCCAGAAGAGTCCGTGGGGGGTGTTCCGGATCTCCATTCTTGGGCTTTACGAATCAGGTTAAGTTGGGGAATATCCTCGGGGTGGATGATAAAATCTTCCGCCGTTCTGCCTGCAGCGGATGCTTCAGACGACACTGTCGATTCTGATTCGTTTTCTGAGTCTTGAGTGTAGTATTCTTCATCCGAACTGTCACTGTATTTGATCTTTTTCCAGATTGCGGCATCTTGGTCCCATCCATCCTCTCGAGCAATGTCTTCCCACTTGAGCTGTTGTACGGCTTCCTCGTCAGGTTTCCGTAGCAAATCTAAATCGTAGAGGTTCGAGTTGAAGGTTGGCTGGTCCGAAAGTTCCAACAGTAGAAATAGGATTTCAGGGTGCCACTTCGAGGGCGTCTCTTGAAGAAGGGCCCGGCGTTCATGAAGGGCATCTGCAAGCTCCTCGCGAAGATTGACACGGAATCGCTCTTCCAGGCCGTCGAGGTTATTTTCAACCTCGAATTGGTTCGTGCGAAGGTATGGGTGTGACTTGAAGGTGCGTAGGGCAGAGTCGCGATGGGCGTTGAACTTGTCCGTGTTTGTCTACAAGACCGTCATGAGTTAGCATGTGCGGGCTCGCTGGGCTGGTGAACGGGGTGGTTTTGCGGACCTTCGAGGAGGTTCGTGTGACTGCCTCGACAAGCTCCCCGGTGAGAGCGCCCAGCCTCGCAGCAAACGCCATTTTTAGATCACAAAACTCCCATTGCTTTCGTTTTTGATGTTGAAGTGCGAGTGAAGCCAGACAATTCCCATGTCATAGCTATGAGCTGCGTGGTGATGGTGGGGACAAGATGACGCATGTGAGCGCGCGTCTGTCGCGTCAAAATTAGCAGCTCCACTTTGTGAATTAGTTCCTGCGTGCGTCTGATTGGCTCAATCTTGTGGCATCAGCTCCGATAAATCGACCCCTTTAACTAAACATCTTGCCAGTTTCACATCCTCCCTGTCGCCTCCCTCAACGGCCAGGCACATTCAACCGGCAGACGCATCTCAACGCAGAAGGTTTTTTTTTTTGGTGGTACGCGATCGTCTTCTATGGACTCCTAAAACGTACATTATTGATACTTATCGGAGCCGCCCATTGCTACATTCGAAGTCCTTCGCATTCCCGACGCCATGACGATTGCGCGGCCGGCCCGAGTGCTCATCGTCATATCCACGGTGCTATGGCTACTCTTGATGTTCAATCTCTTCATTCCCTCGTGGTCTCCCTTCCATGGACCAGCCGATCGCTATGTCAACTTTGAGCGCGATCCCAATCTTGATCGTAAGTAGCGACGATATGTCCGTCTCAGCGCAGGCGGCACCACTAACGCCCTTCCTTACACAGCCACCGGAGAACCAGAAGGTGTCTTGAGGCGAACGAGCGAAAATTACAACCCCGATACTGAGAGTAGCGAGCGCATCCCCGCCACTCTGTTGGCGCTCGTGAGAAATGAGGAAGTTGATGCCATGGTTTCTTCCATGAAGGATCTCGAGAGGACTTGGAATCACAAATTCAACTACCCCTGGACCTTTTTCAACGACAAGCCCTTCACGGAGGATTTCATCAAGAAGACAAGCGCCGCTACCAAGGCCAAGTGCAACTACGGTAGGTCCCCTTCCATCGCTCCGTTATCATTGCTAGCGCTAACCCGGTTTTGCAGAGCTCATCCCTGACGAGCACTGGGACACCCCCTCATGGATCGATAACCAACTTTACGAAGAGTCGGCCAAGATGCTCGAGAAGAGCGGAGTTCAGTATGCTTCCATGATCTCGTACCACAAGATGTGCAGGTGGAACAGCGGTCTCTTCTACAAGCATCCAGCCCTCAAGGACATTCGCTACTACTGGCGTGTGGAACCCAATGTCCACTTCTTCTGCGACGTCGACTACGATGTCTTCCGCTACATGTACGACCACAACAAGACATACGGCTTCACAGTCAACCTGTACGACGACCCCAAGACTGTGCCTACTCTTTGGCCCGAGACTGTCAAGTTCCTCGCCGAGCACCCCGACTACCTCCACCAGAACAACGCCCTCAAGTGGTTGACAGACGATACCGTTAACCCCAACCACAACAAGAAGGCCAACGGCTACTCCACCTGCCACTTCTGGAGCAACTTCGAGGTCGCTGACATGGAATTCTGGCGCAGCCAGGTCTACGACGACTACTTCAATCACCTTGACCGTGCTGGCGGCTTCTTCTACGAGCGATGGGGAGACGCTCCCGTCCATAGTGTGGCTCTGGGTCTGTTTGAAGATGCCAGCAAAATTCACTGGTATGTACAGTTTCGTATCTCGAGTTGGGCATCACTAACAACAATATCTCCTAGGTTCCGGGATATTGGTTATCAGCATATCCCCTTCTTCAACTGCCCCAACTCCCCCAAGTGTCGAGGCTGTGTTACTGGTCGCTTCACCGACGGAGAGGCTTGGCTGCACCGCGAAGATTGCCGTCCGAACTGGTTCAAGTTTCACGGCCTGGGTTAAAGAATATTTCTCTCTCTCTCTCTCTCTCTCTCTCTCTCTCCCTCTCTCTCCCTCTCTCCCTCTCTCCCTCTCTCCCTCTCTCCCTCTCTCCCTCTCTCACACACACACTCACACAAAGCGACAAGTCTTGTTGCTTTCAGATCGGCCCCGATACTCGCCCACCAAGTATCCGTATGTATGGAGAAGCAGAGAGCCGGGTCGATCATGTATTCATGTATTAAAGACAATTCGGATATACCGGGACACGAATTACGGGAGTATTCTGGATCCGAGGGGAGGGACATGCTTGGTGTGTTTTAATTCGGCGCTGGTGGAGCAAATTTATAAATTTGTGTGGATTGCGACATAGATATTTCCTAGCGCCACGAGCTTGGAACGGATACGATGAATCATCTTCTCTGATATAGACAATAGCAGACATGAACTATCTATTTCGTACTATTTCCCAGTGAGTGACTTGTTTGTTTGGGCTCGGATACCAATCAAAGCATGTTATAAGTCTCCAAACACTGTAACAACACCAGATGTACCACCAACGCAGAACTGATCACCCCAGCCGTCTTGTCGCCACGCCATACAACTAATGACGTTGTTTCTCGTTTTCTCCTTTCCATCTCTTCCCACAGCCTTCTTCTTCGGCTCAAAACCTTGGGGTCCCCAAGGAACCGTCACCTTAGCCACTAATCGACCTGTTAACAAATCCCAGGCCCAAATCCTTCCCTGGCCATTGGACGTTGGATCGCTCGTCATCTCATCGCCAGCAATGACATATTTTTCCTTTCCTCCTAGGAGCGCCTGTACTCGGAACTCTTCGTTCCTCCACTCTGGGTCTGAGTAGGCGCGCAAACAGGTGCCGTTGTCGCGGTCCATAAGCCGCAACTTGCTGTCGAGGCTGCTAACCAGCATAGCCCTCCCGTCACGCGTGAGGCTCACACTTGTGACACTCGCACCGATGACGTCGGTGGTGCAACGACCCATACGGATATCGTAGCTACGAATGCGACCATCAACGCTTCCAGCGATGACTTCCGGCCCGCGGACGACAATGGAGGTCACGGCATCGCGCGCTTCAGTGAGGACCTGGATGGGTTTGTAACTTGTACTCTTGGTATCCCAAAGGCGGATAGTCGTGTCGAAGCCGCCGCTAACGACGAGGGAATCACCGTCCCCAGCAAAGCTAACGCAGTTTACACGGGCTGAATGACCTTGGGTGTTGCCTCCAAAGCGGCGAGTGGTCACGGCTTGGGAGACATCCCACAGGAACACAGTACGATCACCACCACCAGAGACGAAACGCTCATTATCGTTCGCGACAGCGAGGCTTAGCACCTCATAGCCATGAGCAGCGTAGGTTTGGATCAGACGGCCCTGGGGCACCGGGGGCTTTTGCTTGGGGTTCTCGCCAGGTATGGTGGTGGAGGGGAATGGGTTATAGAGGCGGATGGAGCGGTCCGCGGAGCCGGTGAGGATGTACGTCCCTGGCGAGGCTGAGTACGCAACGGCATGGACGGGACCTGGATAATGGTTAGCAAGGCCAGACGGAGACCAGATCAAACAAAATGGAATCCCGAGGCAGTGCAAGAAAGGGAAGAGAGAAGCGAGAAACGCCACACCGGAACTTAGGGTCGTGAGGATGGAACGATGACGATGGAGGCTAAAGACGCAGGGAGGATGCGTAGCGAGCTGAAGTGAACTGAGGTGAACTGACCGTTTGCGCCAAGCAGGTGAGCTGAAGGCTCATCGGGAAAACCCATTGTGGGATGCTGCCTTGTCCATTATCTCGCGTCCCAGCAGGTGGAATATGTGTGCACGAGCTCGGCACGCAGACGCCGGCGGGATGTGACTGCGGCGGAGGGGAGTGAGTGTAAGCGAGACGAGAGGCGGGGGAAGAAGCGATGCAACTTGAAGCTTCCACAGTAGACAAGTAGGTACCTTAGGCAGCCCAGCGCTTGGTGGTTTGGTGGTGGTAAGGTGTTGGTAAGTAGGTACCTAGGTACTTGCCTACCTCGTTCGTTCCTTAGGTAGGTACCTAGGTAGGTAGGTACCTAGGTAGGTAGGTAGGTACCTGGGTAGGTGGGCAACTGCCAGGTTGGTTAGAGTTAGTAAATCGCCCTCCAGATTAGACCAGGTACGTACTGCCCTCGACGAACCACCCTGCGGCAAGCCGTCCCAGATTGGCTTAGCTCCTCCACCCGATTCTACACTTCCTGGGTCTTTCGTCGTCCACCCATCATGCATCGCATCGCATCGCATCACATCGCACACAATTGCAACCCTGGGTTCAACGGCCGAGGCAGGTATTGTAGTCAGAACAGTCCACGGCACTGCACAGCACGTCGATCGCTCGTGAGCCAACCATGTTGCCTCTGCAAATCTAATCAAAACGCAACGGGGGGGTCTTCCACCACCAGCGGGCCTATCAAACAGTGCTTCTGCTCCCCTGTTGGCTGTCCAAGAGCCGACCCGCGGGCCACGAGTTGCCGCGGCTTCTTTTTCGCGCAATTGCAAAGCATCGTTGAGTTGTGACTTGATTAGTCGTCTTCGTGATATGAAGAGCGTGAACTTATCCTCCTGCCAACTCTCACGCGACAACCTCTCTAGAGGCGCATTCAACCCAGTGGAATACCGAGGGGCTAAAAATAAAATCACTACTCCCAAGGTCTCGATCGTTCCCAACACATCTTCTGCTTTTCCCTTCCCGTCCAAGGACCACTCGGATCATTGCATCTCGCAACGCAACGTCTTGTCTCCCACACCACCATCACTCCCCATGCCCCAGGCCCCAGGCCCCAGGCCCCAGGCCCATCCCCCGCAAAAAGCCCAGCAAGATACCCAATGTCAAGTACATGTACGGATACGGATACCTAGATGTATCATGTAGCCATCTCGTCGCCGTTACACTTCAACCCCCAGTCCAACACTATTTCCATCCATCCAAGCCCTCCTCCCCCCTTACTCCGTGCAGCATAGTACTCCCGCCATCCCCATACCGATATATATACCCCATCTCTACATATACCTCTACCTGGTGGTCTCTATAAGCCCCAAGCCCATCCTTCTCCGATGCCCTCGTCGCACGCCCCCCACCCCATCCCATCCTTCCGAGGCGTTCTCCTCCCAAACATGTCACACGAGTTCATCCTTCGACAAGGCGAGAGATTCTGCCTGAATTGCCCCTCTCCTCCCGCTCAGCCTGTGCACCCTTCGGCAGCCTGTTCATCCCCTGTCTCGCCTGAAGCTGCTAGCCTCCAGGCACTTTTTCCAAATCCAGTTCTGCGTGCATAAGCTCAGGCGCGCCTATGGATACCATCCAAGTCAAGACGGCACCGCCCATGTTACACCTGACCTACAGGGAGGATCGCGCGCTTCCCGGCGGGATGACGCTCACATGTGCCGTAGATGCGCGGGCGCTCGACAACGGCCGCCTAGCGTTGTGCCTTATAGGACTTGAGCGGCAGATATGATGGCTGTGCACGATTTACCGTCGACGTGGCGACAGGGGGAGCGCAACATGGGGTGGCGTGTGCGACGCCAGTGCAATGGCATGCCCTGCCATGCCATGTTTGCAGTCAGACCGCACACTCGCATCTTGTTACCGTCTCTTTGTCTCGCTCGACCCTGGCTGCTCTGGGGCCGGGCGTCCCCGGGGCGTAGATCCTTGTTTCTACATTCAAGAGGAAGATTTGCTATACTCCCCTGGACTATACTATACCGTATGTATGCTCCATGTACGGATACTGTACCCTCATTTCACAGGCTGTATTGGGAAGAGTTTAATGTCTTTGAATTCGGCTCCGCAAAACACGGCGGTGTTGAGTGAATGATTCCCTAGCTAAAATGTCCCGGCATATCATGCATGACGTCGTCACACATGACCCTTCAATTCGTCCCTAAACATGGCGTCCAAAACTCCTATGCTGGGCAGCCTAGCCCAGAATTCCCAAAGAAACATACCCAACTCCACTCCCAAATGAAACACAATTAGTAGTATAATACACTGGCGAGAATCGGAGAAGATGGGAGGAAACTCGTGTACTCCGAAAAACAAACGGGCCATGCCATCGGGCGGCCAAAAATCAACCATGCTCCGGTACCAGGCCCCAATGCTAGCAGTATGCAACGCCAAACAATGCAAGAAAAGACAAGACAAATAAGGAATAAGAAATGCGCAGAAGCTCGTTTCTGTGCGTTGGGTCGTCTGTGATGCTAGGTCGAAAACAAGAACCCAGCCAGCTGTTCAAATGGTTGTAGAATAAATGTTGTCCAGTTCTTTAGGATAGAGGCGCTCGAGGGGGTTGTGAATTTGCCATCGGAGACTCTTCTCGTCACCATGCTCCTCTGCACTGTAAACGATGCGGTAGCCTTCGACAGGGCTGGTAGGCTGAGCGCCGCGATCCCGAATTCGAAGAAGCAGTCCAAGTCGGCTATCAATAGCCTCTCGAGCACCTCGAGAGTCTTCCCAGATAGCCCCCATGGCATCCACGATGCTCAGAGCGATTCTAACATTTTCAACCACATCGCCAAGATGTGACAGTCGTCCACTAGCGGTCAAGACGTCCACGGCTTCAATCACTACCATGGACATCACTGGCGGGAAGGCACCAACAACATCTTGACCATTTCTGTGGAGTCTTAAGAGGGCCTTGATCACATCCAAAACGTTCGTAGAGTGTTCAAAACACTGCTGGACATGAAGAGACGTCGTCTGGGGGGATGATCGGCCGCCCGCAACATTGTGGCGGCTCAGCTTGATCAAAGCATGGCTATACAACAAGTGCATGCTCAGAAACGGTCCGAGCTCCCCTGCAAGAGCAGAGGATTCCAAGTTCGATGACGAAAATCGCAATCGAGAAGGTAGCGCATGATACCAGTCCTGGATTCGCTTGTGGATTCTGCGAAGCTCCGAATCGGTTTCCAACAGCGCAGTGCGGCGAGCCATCCTGTAGATCTGGGAAACACCGGTTGACCAAATATGAACCATCTCCACAAGGTAAGCCAATGCCCCGAGTTCCCTCTCGCTATTGCCTGGCAGGTTTGAAATATATGGGTTGAACATGGGCGCCGAGCTTTCAATCTCGCGTTCGAAACTCTGAAAATCGGTGGGGAGTCGAGTGTAGATATCTTCGGCGTTGATCATGGCTGGTCGATCAGGGAAGTAGCCGTTTAGTCGTTCCAGCATGAAAAGCGACCAAAATGTCCGTCTCCTCGCTTCGCGATAACCTGCTTTATTCATTCCAAGGGGGTAAGTAATCAAGTTTGCCTCCTGGGACTCTTCAAGCTCGACGTTGAGTTTCAGCGACATCATGGAGGAGATTGCTCCCGAGATCATCTCGTTTGCATCTGGGATTCGAGAAATAGAAAGATAGTAGAGAGCAAGGAGAATCCTGCTCTGAGTAAGTTGCAGTGACCCAACAACAGTGGTCATTCGCTGAGCGTAATGTGCCACCTGAGCATACTCAAATGCGATGGCTTTCGGTCCTCCAGACAATGCCACGCCGACAGCCAAAATACTGTATAGGAGCATAAGATCATCAGGAGATTTTCGGTGGTTCGGGTTGCTAACCCATGCCTTGAATGAGGCTTCGGGGATAAATCGCATAATTTTGGTGCTGTCGAGGTGGGCAAAAAAGTGTGAAATTACAGCTCGGATAGACTGAGGATCCGACAGGGACGGGTCAGTGGCCCAGGCCCTGCTCAACACGTCCTCGGGAATACGGGGCAACTCC
The DNA here is from genome assembly GCA_003415625.1 of Aquanectria penicillioides. Lineage (NCBI taxonomy): Eukaryota > Fungi > Ascomycota > Sordariomycetes > Hypocreales > Nectriaceae > Aquanectria > Aquanectria penicillioides. The sequence continues at coordinate 2,409,328 of PYIU01000006.1, read as the reverse complement.
ACGGCCTCTTGCTGTGCAGGAAACTGGGCTCGGACGGGCTCGGATAGTGTCATCGGGACAGCTGGCTCCCCGGTAGGAACGTAGCTGTCGTAGCCCACTCGGAGTCGTTTGTGGGGTCCGACATCTGGTGAGGGCTGGCGCAGGGTAGTTCTGGGAGAAACGGGCGAGCTGGTATCGCTCCCAGATACTCGCAGTTCATTCTGTCTCGATGGTCCGCTGAGCTTGCGCATATCGTCCAGCTCTGCCGGTGGGGTAGACGGGGAAGTATTGTGACCCCCTCTCGGACTAGAGGTCTAGTTAGTTGATATTCTCTCTACAGCCGTCCCATATTCGCAAACTTACGCATTCTTAAACTTGCACACTCGACCGAACTTTTCACACTGAACGCAACGAGGATAGTCTGGATCACATTTGATCTTCTTCTCGCGGCAAGTCACGCAGGCGATCGCGAGTCGTTTTCTAGGCTTCCCTGCCTTCGTCACACCCCAGTGTGCATTCACCGCCTCGCCATCGATAACTGTCTTGCAATGGCTACCATCGTCGTAGAAGTAGCACATTCCTTCTCCAGGAACTTCGGCAGCTCGTACAAACCGAGGCAGGAAGTGGGTGCCGGTCCAGATCTTAGGGCCCAGGCCATCCTTCGATGGAACGCCTTCAGAGGCAACGGTGCTTGTGGGTGTGGGAGGAGGGTTCGGCCCTCCATGGGCTGTTCTTTGGTCGGGGAAGCTAGGAGCAGCGCGATCCTTGGGTCCTGGGAACTGGAGTCGAAACTGGTCCTGGGGTGATCGGAAAGATGGGTCTCGAGATCCCAGCGAGTATTCGTGCCGAGGAGCGTCTTGTTGCATAGGCCATTTTCCAGCCTGTCCGTCAGATCGCGAAACTGGGCGAGCATGCTCGGCGTCGCGGTATCTGGGCGATTCTGGGCCTGAAAACGCTCTAGTCAAGGTGTGGGGTGGGTGCCGTTCAGTTTCAAACTTGTTGTCGTAAGAACTCCGCGGTTGTGACACCGGTGGGGACAGAGTTTGGGAGAAGTAAGAAGTCGGGTGGTGCCTATCACCGGATGGCGCGCGAGGGCGGTCCAGAGGAGAAGTAGATGAGTATGTGGCTGGATGGTCCGATCCAGGCGAGTGGATTGGACGGGCAGTCGACGGAGGTCCAAATAAACTACTCAACGATGGCAACTGTTGACGAGGTGCACCTCCGGCCGCCGTTTCTGGGCGGCCTTGTCCTCCTTCCACGCTCTGATCCACAGACATGTCGGTTGTCATGGGCTTCTCATACTTGGGCATGGAAGAAGAAGTAAGTGCAGGTGAAATCCAAGGTTGTTGGTCCGCGGACTGCGACGAGTTGGACGAGTACGAGGAGGCACCCGGGCTCACCAGCTCCGGCGGGGTATCTGGGAGAACCAAGCGTGGACGAGAATCTAAAACAGGTAGGATCCCCATTGAGAGAGTTACTCGATGCACCTCGAGCAGCAACAACAGGGCATATCTGAAGTTTAAAACACCACTACAGAAGAGGTGAAGAGGTGAACATCAGCCAGCAACGACTGGCGGGGAGGGGGGAACCAGCCGTTAGATATCCCCTCAAATAGAACTACCGCACGAGCGGTGCTGATGGCTTAGGGGGGGACCCTCTCTAAAGACTGCCAAGACAGACCACAATGAAGGCACGGCGGGATCCTAATCCGGATAGTCGATACCAGGAAGACGCTGGTTGGGAAGAGGGAGGGGGATGGTGTGCCAATCTTAACACGACCCAAACTGTCGGGAGGGTTGGGCGAGTCGAGCAAGACGGGGGTTTGTCAAGGAGGGCGGAGACCGGTTCGGTTATGGGATGAGTCGAGCGATGATGACAGACTTACAGGTGGATCGGGTTCAGAGGGCGAACAGGGCAGAAGGGAGAACAAGAAAGGAAGGCGTTTCGAAAAGGAGGATGGGAAACTAGTGATATAGTACTACGTACCATGGGTAGAATGGGACGGAGATGGCTAAGATGGCTAAAGCGGCAGAAGGGGCCTCTCTCCTAGCACACCCAAAACTTGTCAGAGATGAACGGAACGGGCTGAATTGACCTTGGCTCATTAGATTTGCGAGACGACGGACCACAACGAGGGAGCAGCAGCGGAGTCTTGCAGAACCTCCGGCGCCACGCGAATGCGAGTCCCGGGGCTGTCTGGCGTGGGTGCCGTCGTCCACACGTGTGGTGCGGTGCGCATCTGTGGCCTTATTTGCATGGGACGAGATGGTATGGGCTGCGATGACTTGCGGATACTAGTGCAGACGTCGAGCGATCCCAAGTCGCTGGCCATCGGCACCAACGGCAGGGCGGGTACAAGATGGCGTGGACGCCAACCCAACGGCTCTGGCCCGGGGGGCGGTTCAACTCACGTTCGATGGGGATCCTCGCTGCAGACGCCATGGATGAGGCATGGGTAGCCCGGGCGCCGGGGGACGGGGCCGGGGCGTGGGTCGCCGAAGTCGAGGGGTGTGCAGCTGGAGACTGATGGCTGATAGATGACGGCCGGTAGGCGGGCGGTGGGCGGATCAGCAGTCCAAGAAGCCGTGCGCGAGACAACCACCACCGTCCGGGAGTGTAGAGTGGAGCAGCGCAGGCTCAGAGTCAGGTCAGGCTGCCAGGGGGGGCACTTTGCGTCAGCCAGATCCCTGATCCAGATTAGGGGACGGGAAGCCAGCATACTGGACAAAAATCCAGAACAGACGAGCAATCCCACGGAACGTCAGTACGGCATCCGTGCGAGGTTCCTTGGTAACCACTTCTGGCCACTACCAACAAGGACAGACCAGGTCCGGATATACAGACGAAATCCGGAAGGGGACGGGAGCCAAATCAAGACGGGAAGTCCCTTATTAAGCGGAGGAAGCCCATCGTACGTGGATACTCTCCGCCAAGTACCCGCAAGAAAACGAGAGATCGACCTGGAGAGCGCAGTCGAGGGCCAAAACATCGGGTAGCAAGCGGTCTCAGTGCGGTGGTATTATGGGCACGGTCAAAGCCAAAGTCAAAATGGGCCAACTAGACTGCAGCTTCGAGAGCGGCGAACTCCCAAAAGAAACCAAACCGCTCACCTCGGCAGTGTGATGACAACCCGCGGTTTCGTGCAAGCCTAAAACGGATGCATGGGCACCGAAGGATGGGATGGATGGCACAAGTCCACAGCCAATTGCCTTGTCATCGTCATCTTGGATGGAACCGCGCGCGCCATGCATGTGCCGGCAGGCAACAGGGTGGATTGGGGACTCTCGACATAGCAGCAGAGTCCTGCACCATCTAACTTAACGATGGTGGGAGTTAACACGGGGTTGCAGTTCGTTCAGATAGCGACGGCCGGTGTGGGAGTGAAGCATTCAATACGAATGGCCGAGAGCGGAAGCTTTTCTACAAAAAGGATCGATGGTATTGTGGTCCTTAGACAGAAGCCGCCACAGGCGAAAATCAGATTGCCTGGCCATAGAACTAGCCTTTGCCACGGCACTGGAACGGAGTCGGCGTATCTTGGCCCAGGAGCGAAAGTGGCGGAGGCGGCAGAGGTATTTCATGGCATTCTGGGCCCCTAGCCTAGATCCTTGCCACCAGGGAACCCGACCTGCGCTAAGAGGGGACGGGGTCGGTAGGTCTTCCATTCCCCTGGGTTCACTGGACGGCATTGCGGGACCAGCATCAGCTCAGAACGGACCATGGATCAGCGAACAGACGAAGCGCCATGGCATTGGGGCTTTGCCGTAAACGCGAGACGGCGATCTCGTTTCCCAGCCAATTATAACCCTCCCTTCGGTCTCGGCTGGTATGACTGAGTAGTCTGTCTATTCGACCTGCAGCTTGGGGTAAGACGCTAGAAGCCAGACAGGAAGCATATGGCAACCATGTCCCTGGTGTTGAAGCACTGATGTTCCTTTGGTCTGAGCCATGGTGACGATGATCAGGGGATCCCGCACCGCAAGCGACAGTTGACGGCGGGAACAGCGAGGACGGTAGTAGCCGCATCTGGTAGGTGTCATGCGAGAATCCCAAGGGAACGCTGCCCACAACCGCGGTGGAGAAGGAAAATGAAGTTCAGACAGTCTCAGTGTCCATACTTCAGTTGGAGGCTCCTCCCTACCAACTCCGAATGGTATCCCCGAGGAGCGAGGAGCGGGGCTTGTTGGTTGACGAGAACAAGGCTGAGTTGGCACGTTATCCGCTTTTTGCCTTTGTACGTAAAGGTCATCAATCCGGGCTGGGAACCAACACGGATGGCTCATGAGGACGGCATGTGTTAATCCCGCCCTGACGGAACTCCTGGGGTAGTAGGCTGGTCGGCGGCCGAGCCCTGCGCGAAGGGTGCTTTGATGATTTCCGGTATCCCCAATCTGGCGGGCTGCATTGCACTACCACAATCGAGGGTGCGGAAAGTCGAAATGGCAACACACTCTGGGAGCTGGGGTAGCAAGGATACTGATTTGATGCGGCAAGGATCCTATCTCTTTTGGTTCGGGGAGGCCGCTGTGTAACCTGGCAGATGCCTCGTTCGTAACCAAGAAGCGGCTGAAGAGGTTTGGTGCGGTACACCTTGGCTTGTATCGAGACACACCTGCGGCTTTGTGGCCGCCGTTGAGGGGCCCATTTTGAATGCGTGGCTGCCAAGCCCATGTCGATCCTCAAGCCGGAGCGATTGACTTTTTTCACCTATCGCGCGAAGTTCTGCCAGCCCATCGACGGCGCCGTGGGGAGAATTTGCTTTTCTCGCAGTGCCGGCCGCTACCTAAATTACTAGTCCCCGGGGGCCCACGCGCATGACGTCTTGGCTGGGTGCGGCACATGAAGCTCGAAGTGGAATGGCAGAGCACTATCGTCACGCCCAGCACGGCACTCGTATGATCTTTCGCCGCTAGTGTCGACGCGGCGCCTCGCTTTCTGGGAGCCACTAAAGAAGCGACAGGGTCAAAGAGAGCGCCTCGCTTTCCCAGACACTGGCAGTTTGGGGTTGAAGGAGGACACCAGGAGATCCTAAGTTGATGCATAGCTCAGAGAGATGAGCTTGTGTCTGGGCATGTGCTGCGCCTCCGCCTTGGACCAGAAGTGGATGAATAAGCGAGTTTCTGGGTCTCGGCAGGTCATTACTCCGAACCCGCGCATTGCCAGAGAATCGCGTCCTTGAGATTGCACGTCGACGGTGGCCAAGGAAAACCCGAGAGAGAGCCATGATGTCTCGAGACTCTAGCCTCTCGACGGGAGCACTGCGCATCGTAGTCGTAAGGTAGTGTGAGCAGTAGCTTACCGACCAGGCGGAATCCCCTCTGCAGGTAGGTATGCACTCCTGCGCTGCGCAGTACACACGTAGGCGTTACGCCTCGTAAAAGGACTTCCGTGGCTCTAATTCCACAGCTGTCACTTCGCCAAGCTGATACCGAGGAACTGTTCGCTGGACAAGTCATTGATGGATGGGGAACATGTCTTGAGTGCACCTACGCCACCAACGCGCAGCACCCAACTGGAACCTGCGCATGCTGGAAATCGGGACCAGGGCGCCTGCCAACACCTACCAACCAAGTTCAAGAGATGGAAAGTGCTAACCGTGTTTACCTACCTAGCTTACGTAGGCAGGTTGGGTTGGTTGTTGTGCAGTGCAACGCTCCTCTACATACCTAGGTAGGTACCTAGGCCAGTGAGTCCAGGACCTACCAACCAACTCGACCTTGTACCTGCCTCACTGGGATTGAGGGCCTACACCAGTGGAGATGTGGGCAACCACCAGCGGGACAACCAAGAAAAAAAAAGTCCCTTCGTAAAAGCCCTCTTTTTTCCCCTGGTCTTGATTGAGGGTCACACCAAAGCACGTGCTGCTCTCCCATAGCTGGGTCTGTACAATACGAGCAGCCGTCAGGTCTCGTGTTTAGGCAGTAAGCACCACGAGAGAGGGGGGGAAAGAACGCACTTCACTAGCCGCCAAAACAAAACACATCTCATCCCCCCCACAGCAAGCGGTGACCCAGGACGTGGCAAAGGTGTCAAGTAAATCTTGCGAGCAATGACAACAGCAGTAGGCTCAGACCATGGAAGACACAAACGCACCAGTACCTCGTCATCGCTTCTCGGCACGGCTTTGTTGCCGGACTGCGGGGAAGACCATATTGGTTGATGGCATTCACGTGGCGTTTCTCCCCTCCACAATCGACAAGCTATTCGCTTGGTACGGAGCAATTCCAGCAATCATGGTTGGCGTGCCATGTACCTGCTATGCCGGTTTATGCTCGGTTACTGGCCTGGCGGGATAAATTGACTGGTCAGTACAGGGGCAGGGGAATGACAAGATCGAAATTTAGATTTGGAATGCAGCCCAGATGAGCTGACAAGTCTCAGCCCAACGTCAGCATGCGCACTACGAATGAGGGTGCAGAATCAGCTTGATCCTCATACCCGTCTGGGCCGTTCATCTCGCTGCATTTGGTCCGTCGACAAGTGGCGGGAAGGCGGCATCACGAAAGAGGACGATTGCCCCAAGCAATCATGTGTGTCGTCAACACCCTGCCTCGGTATCGTTCCTGGTTGTCTACTGATGGCCGACACCCATGATCCTAGCAATCAGCGAGGCTACCGTGGCTGCCACAACATGCAACTGCCATCACTGCGGTAATCTTCTGACCTCTACCCCAGATCCACTGTTGTGCCGCCGTTGCGCGGATCTGGCATGACAACCTGAGCTTTTCGGCTTCCTGATCAAGCTTCATCTCCGACCCTGGCGGGAAACATGGACACTAACAACGACCCTGGCTTAGGGTCGCTCGGCCGAGTCCCCCAGACACTACTTCCCTGTCTCCCTATACTCGCCTCGTGCAACGGCTCCGAATTTTGCAAGCTGAGGGCCCTGACTTGATGAGCAGATAAAAACCCCGATGGCACGGGCGCTGGTGGTCAAGATCAACAGTCAGGCCAGATCGGCCCACTCCAAATACTTGCTCGGTCGGTTGAAAATACCTAGCCAACTTCAATCAGGGGCACGTCGCCAATGGATCCCGACACACCCCAGTGACATGGGGCATCCTTTTCTTGGCTGTCCTGAGCTACCGAAAGACTTCGGATTCAAAAACAGGGAGGGGCTCTACCGGCCCCCTTCAATGATTTGCCCCGAATCCCGCGTCCTTTGTTCCATTTTAGCGCCAACTCGGTCTTTCACAAAACCCGAGAACATCTGATTTGATCCAATCTAACACCACTTAGCCAAAACTCACAAATGTATTGGAAAGGCGCGCATATGGGTGCGATTTACAGTCAATAATTTGGCCTTTGATCCCTCTAAACACCTAAGAAGAGGAAACAAAGTTCCCGTAAATTCCACCATGAACACAATGATGCAGCGCTACATGACCACCACCTCACCAGACATCCGTACCCTCGCCCAATAAGTAAGCTCCCACTAAGCAGACGCCAAGATAGGGCCGGGATGTTCGGTCCAGCGTGGAACGTGGGTGCATGGGATGAGGGGTGAGATACCTGGAAGAAACGGGCACTCCAGAGACTCCTGGGGTACGTGCAGCTTCGGTTGCCGTGCTCAGATGGCCCGAATCCCCACACGGTTGGGGCTCTTGTCGGTCCCGACGGGAACGAGCAAAGCAGAATGTTACTTGACTCGCCATTTTTATTGCCACACCAATCAGCGCCCTTTTTTCTTCAACTAGCTGACAGGAAAATTCATTTCATCAGGACGGGTCGCAAGATTCAAACTCCACCAAAACGAATCGAGACGATAAAGCAATGAACATTTTTCTGCCTCCTCAAAGCTTCATGTTATCAATATGAGACCGATTAGGCTCTCCCAACATTTGAGGATTGTTGGTCCGAGTAATACATGAGCCACTCAGATACGTGTCGTGGGTGTTAGCTGCACCGTATCATTGCAGCTCGCATGTTGGCTGGAGGGTCGGGACGGCCAGCCGGTAACAAATCAGAAACATTCCTGGATACACGATCGTGTTTTCCTTGCCGACACTGCTGTCAGCCAGGTACCTTGCCGCTTCCCACCGATGCCCTGCCGTTCCGGACAACATGTTCATGATAACCGCCCTCACTTGGATGTGCCTCCCACCATATCTCTCTTATTGAGAGAAGAGTCAGCCGACAAGACAGGGATATTCGATCAAACTACCCCATCAAGAACATGATGGCTCGGTATTGAATTCCGCCAGGTAAGCTGGCTCCGGTTTCGCGAGCCGTACTGGACACCACGCCCCATCGAGTCAGGACACCAAAGCTTGGTCTAACAGCTTGGAACCCACTAGTTTGATATTATCTGTGGGAATGTGGTATCAGTGAGACGCACAGGAAACCATCTTCAGAAGGTGGGCTCTGTGGCTGAGCAGTGACATCATGTTCGTTCAGGCGAACGAAGGATTCTCGTTCGGTTCGGCTCTCGAATCAAGTTTGTCCAGATCAGAATGTATCCACGCGTGCATACACCCCGTGGGTTTGGTATGCTGTTGGCACAAGCACAATGCCGCTGTAATTTTATTTTGCAGACATGGAGGAACAAACGTACGGCTAGTCGAGTACTCAAATAAGACCATGAGCCCGTCGGCAGGGACCAGCTTCTCATGTTGTGAGTGCGACATAAAATGCAACTTGAATTTCGTTACGCGTATTCCTATTCCTTGATCATTTTTGGCTCAGTCCAATACATACTCCATGCCTCTGGTGAGCAAGGGTGGGAAATACCTTTCGGGAGGTCCAAGCTCCGATGCTTCTTTCATCTTCATAGCTTAGGCCACACCCAGTGTTGGTCAAAACCAGCCCGGCAATTGCTGAATAGCGCAAGCCGGCAGGAGGGTATTGGGCGGCAAACGTCGATCCTAAGGGCAACGCTAAGTCTTCGGTGTAAGAAATACTACGTAGCTGAATCTCGGTTATGCCCCGCATGGTATCGGTACTCCACTACGGTTGTAGACCCGAGAGTCACCGTGTATCAAATTTGCCCTGCATGAACAGAGTTAGGTGAGGCGCGACACTGTTTCATGATGTCAGGTGCATACCGGGTCTTGGTGTACATCAAGATAAATCCCACAGAACACCCGTCAGATGCTACTTTTCAATGTCGCTCCATCGTGTCGGAGGACTTTGGATTCAATCACCGAAACATGTGGGTGACATCACCTCACGTCACACAAAAGCCGGCATATAGCTCAAGGATATGAGGACAGGCTAATTCTCAGGCGCAGATGCCAATGACACTACAGCGGTGAAGCATCCAAGCGCGAAAGGCAAGCCTCGCTAGCTTTATTGTTGGGCAAGGTTTCATTTCGATTAAACGGAGCGCGCTAGGGCTGGACCATGGAGT